>CANSZD010000007.1:1575000-2775000 GCA_947648045.1 Beta corolliflora | reverse complement strand
AGTTGTGCTCCTTGATGTGCAAGACAAAGACCTCGGCAATAATAAACATGAAGCAGAGCTTTACATTCAGCGCCTCAAGGATGCTTTCTATGACGCCGATGACCTGCTTGATGAGCTCGTCACTCTCGCTGTGCGGAAGCACCTAATGAAGGGTGGCAAAGCCTCTAAAAAGTTACGCCACTTCTTTTCTTCTCGCAATCCTTTTTTGGCTGCTCGCAAGATGTCTCAAGAGGTTAAGAAGATCAGGGAGAAGTTGGACGCTATTGCCAGCGACCGCAATAAGTTTGGCTTCAGTGTTACCTCTGAGCCTATAAGGAGGAGAAGGGAGGAGACTTGTTCTTATGTGTATGAGGGCAATATTGTTGGAAGAGAGGATGACGTGGAGAAGATCGTGGGCCTCTTATTAGACGATTCTAACATGAAAGAAAATGTTTCTTTCTTGACTATTGTTGGAATTGGTGGGTTGGGGAAAACTGCCCTTGCCCAGCTTGTGTTTAATGATGAAGGGCTCAAAAGCGCATTTCCATTGAAGTTGTGGACTTGTGTCTCTGATCATGATCAGGAACACTTGGATGTAGATGAGATGCTTCGTAAGATTCTTGTTGTAGCTACTGGTCAGCAGCATGGGGGATTGACCAAAGAATTGGTGCAACAACAACTTCGTGAAAAATTGGCAAGCAACAAATACTTGCTTGTCTTGGATGATGTGTGGACTGAGAATCGCAATCAATGGCAAAAGCTCATAGAGTTCTTATTGGGAGGTCAGAAGGGAAGTTGGATAGTGGTCACAACGCGTTCGCATGAGACAACCACAATCGTAGGAGGCGGTCAGGTGCATAAACTGCATGGCTTGTCAAAGGAAAATTCCTGGTTGTTGTTTGAGAAGATAGCATTTGGAGTAGAACAATCAAGCGCCAATGAAGAGTTGACCAAGATTGGGCGAGATATCATGGAGCAATGTGCTGGAGTCCCGCTTGCTATAAGGGTGGCGGGAAGTCTTTTGTTTGGCCAAAATATGAGCAAATGGCTATCCATTCAGAAGATTGGATTTTCCAACTTGAGAGGTAGCCAAACGGATATCATGTCCATATTAAAACTTAGTTACAATCAGCTTGAGCCACCATTGAAGAGTTACTTCACTTATTGTGCATTGTTCCCTAAAGACTTTGAGATCAACAAGGGGTTATTAACAAGTCTCTGGATGGCACAGGGGTTCATTGTTCCATTAGAAGGTCAAAAGGTGGAAGACGTAGCGGAGGAATATTTTTCTATTTTGTTGCGGAGATGTTTTCTTCAGGACGCACGTCATGATGGTTGGGGCCTTGAGATCATCTCGTGTAAGATGCACGATCTCATGCATGATATGGCTCAAAACATAGCGGGAAATGAGATCATATGTGCAACAGATTCTGTCATCAACAACGTGGATGAGAAAATGCGGCATCTAGCTATTTTCTTGAGTAATGATTCTGCCTTGGGTAATGAATCTACAAAAGACCCCTTTACTAAGTCTCACGTTCGTTCATATCTTTTTATGCGTGAACAATATTCTTCAGCTTTTTATCATAAATTGCAGCTACCGTTCGTAAAGGCATTAGTAGCAAATTACGGATACCTAAGGGTATTGGACTTGAGATCGAAAAGTTTGCCAACTTTGCCAGATTCAATAGGTAACTTGTGGCATTTAAGGTTTTTAGATGTTTCATATAATGATGCATTGGAGGTGCTCCCTAAAGCAATTACAAAACTGTATAATTTGGAGACTTTGAAATTAAATGGATGCTTAAGATTGAAAGAGTTGCCTAGAGATGTGAACAAATTGGTCAAGCTGAGGATATTGGATTTAGAGGGATGTAGACAGCTAAACCATATGCTTAGGGGATTGAGTAAGTTGGTTTGTGTTCATACACTAGGGATGATTCTGGTGAAGTCGTCAAGTTGGAAGCAATTGTTTGATAAGCTGGAGGAACTCAAAGGTCTTAGGAATCTGAAAGTTCATCTTAATTTAGAGATCAGGTTCCCTTGCAATAATGAGGCAGAGATCAATGAAGGAGCACATAATGGGAGGAGCGTATCTGAGTAACAAAGAACATGTTAATTTCATCAACATAAAGTTTAACGGAATTGAGTGTGAAGAAGGAGCATTGAGATTGATGGAAGAGCTGCATCCACATTTTACTTTGAAGTTCTTATGCGTGATTAATTATTATGGTGTGAGAATGCCAAGTTGGGCGAAAATTCGAAGGTGCGCACGGAAGCACCTTCCTCTACGTGCCCACGGTCTGCAATGAACATTTGCAGTTTTCCAATGATGAACATTTGTGGGACCCACTTTAATTTCTCTT
Organism: Beta corolliflora; assembly: GCA_947648045.1. NCBI lineage: Eukaryota > Viridiplantae > Streptophyta > Magnoliopsida > Caryophyllales > Amaranthaceae > Beta > Beta corolliflora. The sequence goes on along the minus strand of CANSZD010000007.1, from coordinate 2,772,655 downwards.
TCCTCAACTTTTTCACCCCATGTGCGTTGTAAACCAATAAACATCAAGATTATTCCAATGGACATTGTAGTATAATGAACACACACTATTTTTTATTGAACATTTGCAATTTTAGAAGGAACATTCAACTTTTTCACCCCATGTGTGTTGTAAACCAATAAACATCCAGTTTATTCCAATGGACATTGTAGTATAATGAACACGCTATTTTTCATTGAACATTTGGAATTTCGGAATGAACATTCAACTTTTCACCCTATGTGTGTTGTAAACCAATAAACATCCAGTTTATTCCAATGGACATTGTAGTATAATGAACACACGCTATCTTTGATTGAACATTTGGAAGTTCGGAATGAACATTTATAAAAAAATTAGTGTGATAAACACATTCTTTCTGTTGAATAAACAATTGCAATTATGGATTGAACATTTTCGCCTAATTTCAAAATTCAGTATGTTTTCTAATTTTAAAAATTCAAAATTGCCGCTGATTTTCAAAATTCAAATTTCAAAATATTTTTCAAATTTACTATTATTTATTTCTCACTTAATTAACATATTATTGATTCAAATGTTAGTTTGTTCATCCAAGTGCTTCAAATGTTCTTTCAAATTACTTATATGTTCATTGTGATAAATATTTATGTTGTCATTATTATTCTTTGTAATGTACAAATATGATTTTACAATGAACAACATACTATCTATAATGAATAACCCAACTGAATAGTTATATAATTATCAAAAAAATAAGTAATTACAAAAGATGGTTAATTCAAAATGTATATAACCAAAATAATACAATATATCTCATATGAACACCAAGGTCTTACAAAAGAACATGTATTGCTAATTAAACACTATTGAGTTCATTAAGAATATATTCTTGCTTCTGAGCTTCCTTTCCATTTCCGATTGATTTGATTTGTGAGATCTCGACACCATAATGTATCTGAACTAGTCGAATTGAACTGATACAAGAAAGGAAAGAGCAGTAGTTAAAACAAAATTATTCAAGTTTATAATACAATGAACATAAGCTTTCAAACATATAATTAACACATTGTAATAATACAATGAACATGCTCCCACACTTAATAAATATATGACCAAATATAACGAACATGTGACTAAAATGAACATGTTAGTAATAAATTGGATAATGAACACACGCTATTTTTGATTGAACATTTGGAATTTTGGAATGAACATTTATAAAAAAAATTAGTGTAATAACACATTTTTTCTGTTGAATGAACAATTGCAATTTTGGATTGAACATTTTCGACTAATTTCAAAATTCAGTATGTTTTCGAATTTTAAAAATTCAAAATTGCCAAACAAAATTATTCAAGTTTATAATACAATGAACATAAGCTTTCAAACATACAATTAACACATTCTAATAATACAATGAACATGCTCACACACACAATAAATATATGACCAAATATAACGAGATGTGACTAAAATGAACATGCTAGTAATACAATGAACATCAGCCTAAAAATGTGCACCTTGTATTTGTAAATAGTACAATAAACATCACATAATCATACAACAAACACACAATGAACATATGACTGAAATGCAATAAACATCTGACCAACATGTGTTTCAGTGAACATATGCTAACATGACAATGAGCATATGTCATAATTCTTGTTATTAATGCAATTAATATGTGTCAAAGATACAATGAACATATAAACAACTGTATCTAACATCTAAACAAACACATAATAAACATATGGCTAAATATAATAAACATATGACCAACACGAATTCAATGAATACATTGTAATTATACAATGAACATATATTTACAGTACAATGAACAATACCTAGTTTTTCTAGATGTTGAACTCGTTCATCTCCTTTGTTCATTGGACTCTCTCCTTTGTTCATTCGGATATCAATTGCAAGGTTGCTTTCATTTTTTCACAAACCACTATCAAGGTTTTCACTAGAAAAGAGGGAAAAAAATAAGAAATGAAAGTGCAAAATGTAAAAAAATGTTCTATTTTCTTATCAAATGCATAGATCTAATACCTTATGTTGTCGATTTCGCTTTGCAACTTGTTGTGTTCATCTCCATGTACGAAAATTGTGCAAAAAAATGAAAAATTTGAAGAGTTTGATGAGAGAAGTTAGAGAGATGTTGGAGTATTTGGGGAGAAGAGAGAGAAAGTCTCTGAAAATTTGTGTGGGAAAATGAAAGAAATGAATTCAAAAAATGGGTTTTATGATTTTCGGTGTTCATTGGAGATGAACATATGTTCTTTCCGTGCGTTTTTGGTTTAATGAACCCGCGTTTTATGTGTTTTGTGCTGCGTTTTGGATGGTGCGCACCATCCTCTACCTACACTCGTGCGCACCATCGACGAACTCCAAGTTGGGCAAGAGGAAATAAGTTAAAGACCTTTCTCCCTAATCTCATTGAATTAGTCCTTAGAGAATCAAGAATCAAGAATCAAGTAAATGACCTGCGTTGAAAATTTGCCCCATCTGTAATTTCTTAAACTTGATTCCTTGGAGGAATTGGAGTACATAATTGACTACAGTGTTGCATCAACAGCTTCAATGCCAGCTGGATTGTCAACTGCAGAGGGACCATTATTATATCCCTCCCTAACTATCCTTCTGGTTCTATAAGTCAAACACACTATAGCCTATGGGTAATCTTCACTTTGATATACTAAAATACCACTATGGATCGAGTTGAAACTTGCATCCTACTATCCTTTATAAAGGGGTTCAAAGACATGAAAGTTCTATTCTTAATGAACTTTTACCAGTATAAAGTAAAAACTACTCATTTGTCAATGGTGATTAGAAGAGGATAAAAATCTGATAATGTGATGATTAATAAATCAACTATTGTTCCAATCAAATGGAAGAATTTGTTGCTTACAAATATTTTTCTGGAATTGTGTGCTTAACTAAAGATTTTTTTTTTGTCACGATTTTTGTGTAATCCTTTGAAGTATCTCATTCCTGACTAATTGCAGTCTGAAATGTCTAATTTGAGTTCCATGCCGTATAACTTTGGTAAGCTTAATCAATCATGATAAACTGATGTTCTGCTCAGAATATTAAAAAAAGTGGTTTTGCAATTGTCTCCTACAGAACCTGAAGGATTGAGATAGCATGGCATTATGCTTTTATCCAAGATGCTCCTATAAGCTTGAAGAATAGACGAGGAGTTGAACAGACTTCTAACTTCTGCATTGACATTTTGAGACCTCAGGAACCATCACTATAACATAGGTAAGTTTTCTGTAAAATTTGTTTAAAGATTTTTATTCAACTCCTAGATTGATTCTTAAATAAGGTTGGTTGAAATATTGGTGCTTGCAATAGGTATATGCTCAGCTAAGATAAGCCTGCTACACTCATTGTTCAGTTTGCGAACAAGACCTGTTGTTTGTTTACTGTATATTCTGTCCATCAACTGATTCTGACACTGATCAGCCTGTGTTCACTACAAACTTCAACACAACAGAAAGATGAAAAAACTTATGAATTATGATGCTACACAACATCAAGTGCTAACAGCTAGCGCATCAGTAACTTTATGGTGCTTTTCTTGCCATTTTTTACTGGCGAAATCAAGCATACAACGGTGACATTTCTCTCTGTCATCTATTAGCTTTATTCTCCTCTTATCCAGGTATGCTCTTGTTGATCTGCCCTTATTTACTACAATCACCAATCCTTAATTTTTTTTAACATTTTGTCATGGAGGCATAACAATTTCTTGCTGCTAACTAAATCAGTGCACAAGTTTTGGTAGTAACATAAGAAGCCTACCAACTTATGACTTCAGAGTTTCGATGTATAGATGGATAAATATTTGATAGTCAGTATATCATCTATGAAGTAGATTTGCTTTATCTTATGCTTAAAGTTATACATAAATTATTACTTTAGTATTTCTGAAAAGCAAAGTCCTTAAAATCAGAGCAAGACCTGAATCTCCATCCATGTCATATATTGGTTGCTTGTTTATCTACAGAATTGCAGAATTGATTGCACCACTCATTCACTCAACCTAGATCAAGTTTCAATGAAGCTCAAGTACGTCGAAATAGACAATGTTACATAGCTAATTTGCATGCTACTGGTTGAGGCTGTTCAACATCTTGAAAGCCATGCTAGTTTGGAAGAAATTACTGGGTTGTTCAGTAGGTACTCGTCTTCCCTGTGATTTTTATTCTTTAAGGTTGCATTGCCATAAGGTTAGAAACATGAGGGATCAGCCATTTTTATGATATTTTTTTTATAGCCTTTTTTATGGGTTACTTGAGAGTTCTTGAAATGCAAATAAAGTAACAAACTCCTAGAAATCAGAGAAAAATCTGAATCTCCATCCATGTAATATTTTGTCTTTAACATTGTCCTCAACTTGTTTCTGGGAAGCAAACGCCACTGTTGATTGAATTATAAAAGTTACCATATGCTTTAATCTTCACCCAAGTTATGTGCTCCCTTGTGTATTTTGTTATTCTATATTCTATATTCATATATCAATTTCGTTTATAACTCTTTGGAGGTGGGGAGTAGTTGCAACATCTCCTAATTACATGAGAAAGAATAAAGAAAACTTTGAGCAGATAAGTGGGGACAATCCTTATAGTTAAGACTTGAGGGCTTACTTGGTTAAAATTTATAACCGCTCCATCTATAAATATTCTCTCTTGCTTCCATGTCTTGGTGTGTTAATCTACTGTACTTTTTCTTTGCATATCCCTCTCTGTGCAGGAAAAGCTCTCATTGTCAGATCTGGGTGCTAGAGCCTGATCTTGATCCGCACGTGATTATCCAACAAAGCCTAACTCCACAGGTTCTTACTCTATGCAGCATATGATAGAATTTTCTAGTTATGAGACTCCTGATTTGTTGATGCCTTTTAATTTATGTTGTCAGTGTACTTGTGTAGATAACTAGATATACACTTATTCTGTTCTTCATGAGTTATTGCTAGGAACAAATGATCGTTTTCATGTTGGTGATTAAATCAGGATTAATATTGTGATCGGTGATCACTGATAAGTAATTAATTCATTGTTCCTAATACATAAATGGTCTAGTTTATCATAATGTCCCTTTTGTTAAGCTTAACTAATTTTGCTTTGACTTGTGTGCTAGAATCAGAAATTTCAAAATTGTTTTACATCTTAAATGAATTCCATTTTCATTAATGTTAGTAGATGTTAGGAGTGTGCTAAAGTGGCTTCCTACTGTGAATTTCATGACACTGGAGTTTGTTGCTGCACACCTGCTTCGTGTTTGTCAAAAGTCGATTCTCAACAAGGCATGAAGCAAGTAATGGCATTTCCGCACATGCATTTTCTGTTCGCATTCATACTTATAATTCTCCTGAACTTGGCTAAAATGTGCCTTCTGTTCTCATATCTCTTGAAATACGATTTTGTTTTCACTTTTCAATTTTCCATATGTACTTGTTTCCTTTGTCTTGGACTCTTGGTAAGTAACTCTTAATGTATGGTACTTCCTCCGTGATTCCTAGATGCGGCATTTTATTTCTTTATTTGATAATCAAAAAGGCAAATGCATTAAAAAAAACAGAGAAAAGAGTATCTTTACTTGATTTTCTTGCCTTGTGAAACAAATGCTCAAAGTATTCTCTAAGGTTCCCATTTAACAACATCTGTCATGAAGTAGATAATGATCTCAAACTGCTGTTTCTTTGTATTGAACAACAACAGCTTGATCAAATTGTGTTAGAATTTAGTTTCTCTGCTTTCTTTATCGTCTAGATGGTCACAACTCACAACTCACTACTGTCTTTCGGATAAGTAAAGATGGATGCTCAAAATCATTCCAAGGAGATGGCGTCTCTTATTATTAGGTAGCAGGTAAGGTAGGAGGACTGAAGTCTATGCATAGTTCTGGCATCACGAGTCTAAAGCTTTCACCAGGAAGAAAAGTAACCCCCCCCCTACTTATGGCTCATGGAACATGCTTGGTGAGTTGTCTGTTGTTTCTGCTGTAAACATCATATTGAATCATTGATGCATTTACTCTCTCATTTTTGGCACAAGATTTTTTTTCCTTGGTGGAAGTATCTAGAGTAGTCTGCTTATGAGAAGAAATATCTATGATTGTCATTATTTTTTCTTATGGTTCTTTCATACCAATAGAAAGTTCCTCCTAAATTTGAATGTGAGGATTAGTGACAGAACCTGTTTTAAGCCTCTATAGCCGAACTGATCTAACATTGTCTATTAGTTGCTATCTCAACATGATATGAGGGGTTATTGGAATAAAATCTAAAGGAATTTTAGGTGTCCTAATCTTTGAACTTTGTGAAGAAGGCGCACTGGAGAACTTTCATGGGCATAGTCTAGTCAAATGGAATTGATGTTGGCCTTCTATGTAACATTAACAAATCCAGATGCAGTAGTTGAATCTTTAGTCCTTTCTAGCCTCTTTGTGAAAATGATACCTCTCCATCCAATATTAATAGTCATATACTCATATATATGCCATTTTAAGATGTGTGGAAAAAGTTATTACCTCCCCAAAAATAGTAGTAAATGTTTTGTGATAGGATTTCCTTACATGCCGTTACCTAACACTAGAGATTGGAAAACCGGAAGAGAATAGAATTGACATTACTATCATTTTCTTGGTAAGATAATATAATATCGGGAAATTCTACATGGTGGCCTCGAACTTTTAATTTTTCTATATGGTGGCAGGGCAAAAAAAATATTATACAAAGTGACTCCCAACTTTGACAAATTCTACCTAGTGACCTTATTTCATTAATTGGTGGCTAACAAATTAAACCTAACTACTTTCTCTCTCCTCCCTCATCCCCTTTCTCTCTGTAAACCCCAATCCATAACCCTACACTGCCACCCAGGCCATCGAACGAACGCCAGTGGGTCTACCCACTCCGCACCACCCACTTTGCACCACCCCCAAAGTTCTCCTCACTTTCCCAACCAACACTTTCAAAGAGACAAGACAGTGTCAGCCTTTATATGTTTTCAAATTAAATGCATTTAACTAAATTATGATGAGGCTTTGGTAAACAAAACATATCCCAAAAGAAACTACAAGTGTATGTTCCAGCATCTAAGGTCATCATCTTTTTTCCATTTCTTCTGAAAAGTCGAGGTGGGAATTGAAAGTAAAGATGAAAAAGTCTACAGAATTGCAGAATTCAAATGGAAGGCTGCACTTAATGCAAGTATTCACATTTTAGCCCAAAGCATTAACACGGCTCACCTCAAGCGCTGAGAATTGAGATGCTGCCAGCAACTGTAGGAATTTAGATGCTTAATGCGGAAAACAAGTATCATATACTCAAACATCTAACACCAAGATCTTTGCATAAATCAACATGAATCTACTGAAAGTATAGAATATACCTCTTGATGCGTGAATTCCTCTTACACCTCAAGCCTTCTAGTGGAGATCCTTTAGAACGTCAAACGTCGTTCCTCTAGTATTGGTCCACGAACAACCCTTGGATCACCACGTATGCTAGTACGGAAGAGAAAAGAACTCCCTTGCTTTTGAGGTGTGTAGTAACCGAATGAGGGGAAAGAAGAGTAAGAAGAAAATCAGTTTTTCTCCTCACAAGATGATGTAATAATATACTCCTTTGTAACCCCCATATCTTTATATAAGGTGGTTACATAGAGATGTTTCATGAGGCTTTATTTGCCTCATAATGTCATACATAATGAGTCTAATAAACTCATGAGTTACAACTCATCCCACCCATCCAAAAACCGCCCAATCCATTTCACAAATGGATTCGGGTAGTATCCAAGGGTTGTCACATTGTGTGACCTCATAGGACCCAATATATATTAGTAGTTGGCCCAATTATACTAGCCCAACAAACCGCAATTAGCTTCTAGCAAAATGTCGCGGTCACCTAATATTATTGAATATATTATCTCCATAATTTGTCCATATACATTTAGTTTGTTACACTTGATCGAGGACAAAATCCTTCAATCTCCCACTTGTCTAAGAACAAGTGTGTAACCTTCAAACTCCTTAAGTCGCTTAATGTCTAACTTGATGACATGGTAACATCGTATGTAAACCATACCAATATTCAAGTTGTTTCTTGAAATCCGAGTTCGAACTGTCGAAACAAATGATTAACTCCTTAATCCATTTGAGCACGGCCATGCATTTTCAGTTCTCACTCTTCAAGAGGCCCAGACACCAGTCCAAACTCTTAGGAGGACTTTATCCAATCTTGTATAACCAAAACTCCCACTCAATTCGTAGCAGTTCTGATCACTGCCTTTATAGCCTCCTCTTACGGCACGACGTTTTGCAGTGTCAAAAACATACTAATCCTTAAGTAAGAATAGTGTCATACTCATGTCTAAGGAATCCACTAAATATATTAATGAGATTCTCATAAACCTTTTAGAGAACTCCCACTAGGTCTGCCCAACGTGTATCAACTATACACGCCTATGCAAATGACTAGACATCTCTATGTCCCCATAGCCCATGAAACTGCGCTATCAATCAACTTGCAATCTAGTCCATGAAACAGAATCATTTACGCTCAATTATAATGATTCGAACTAGGGACCAAGGTATATTATAACTCCTGTTCACTCACTAGTAGAAAAAAACGGAAGGGTTGCGGTCAAAACAACCCTAAGGGATGCGTTTTTTGCCAGCAGCCCTTTCCGTAGCAGCCCTTCAGCATAAATGAAGGGCTGCGGCTTTGGACCGCAGTCCTTCAAAACGAAGGGCTGCGGTTTACGCCCAAAACCGCAGCCCTTCGTTGTACAAAGGGCTGCGTTTTTGGGCCTAAACCGCAGCCCTTTTACAAATAAAGGGCTGCGGTTTTCGTCAAAACCGCAGCCCTTGTGACCCAAAAAAACAAAAAAAAAAAAAAATTGGAGATGAAAACTGCGACGACTTGAGAGGAGATCTCGTCACACACAAAGCAGAATGTACAAATTATCTATTCTCAAAGTTGCATTCCAACAAAATGACCAATTTAAATATCAGTAATTCAACCCTCGCAATCACAATCCACAGTGAACACATCCTCATAACTGCATTCCCGCAACATCTAGATATATGAATCCAGTAATTCTATTCAAAACAAATTTTCACTCCAATTCAGCTCTAAAGAGTAGTAATGCCTATTTCAAATAAACTGCCCCGATTTACTGAAAAAGTCCTCCAAAAAATTGCAATTCTCGTCAACACATGACAATCCAAAATCCGCAATTCTACAATAAAACTAAAACTCATCCATATTTCACAATTGACAAACCAAAAAAAATAGAAATTAACCTAACATAAACAAAAATAACAAAATAAAAAAAAGATTCCTTGCCATTAACCAAGCGCAGATGTCACACACAAAGTGAACCTTGTCATTAACCAAGCGCAGATGTCGCCGGCGAAGAAATGAGAGGAGAGAGACGCGCTGAACGGTGAACAATGAGAGGAGATCCTAGCCACCGGCGAAGAATGACAGAGACGAACGACGAAGGAGGAGAGGAGATCCTAGCCACCGGCGAAGAATGAGAGAGATGAGGGATGGCTGGACGGCGGAAGCAGAGCGGCGTGCGTCGGACCTTGGCTTTGGTGCAGCAGCGTAGCAGAGCGGCGAACACCTTGAATCTCACCGCAAAAAACGCTCGAGCAGAGGAGAGAGAGGGGAGAGAATGAGATTGTGAGAGAGGAGAGAGAATGAGGGAGGGAGATTGTGAGAAATAAACCCTAGCCCGCTTAACATTTTAAGCCCAACGCACGCGAGATCGAATTCCCTTTCAAATAAAATAAAAAAAAGCCCATAAAGGGCTGCGGTTAGCCCAAAAACCGCAGCCCTTTATTACTTATAGGGCTGCGGTTTTCGGCTAACCGCAGCCCTTCACTAAAAGGGCTGCGTTTTTAAAATAACCGCAGCCCTTCGTATACGAAGGGCTGCAATTTTTGGGCTAACCGCAACCCTACACTATTAAGGGATGCGTTTTTAAAAAAACGCAGCCCTTCCAGCGCAGCCCTTCCTTTTTTTTCCCCTAGTGACTGGATAAGGTTTCATTTGTCAAATCACATATTTGGCAATCCTATCAAACGTTATAAAATACTTTGAACGTTTTATTTAATACTAAATCAATGATTAAATAAGAACATAACCTTTTATTGATAAACATAACCAAACATATCACAAGAGTAACTACAATTGTGAACTAATTAAAAGTAAATAGTACACAATCAAAACCACTATCCTATATGCTTAAGCCCTATAGCCCTAGTATGACTCTCATGCTTAGGCTGAGGCAATGGTTTAGTCAAAGGATCAGCGACATTGCTATCCGTATGAACTTTGCTAACTATTACATCTTTTCTCTCAACGATTTCTCGAATGAGATGAAACTTCATAAGTACATGTTTACACCTTTGATGTGATCTTGGTTCCTTAGACTGAGCTATGGCACCATTGTTATCACAATGTAAAACAATACCATCTCCAACACTAGACACTACTCCTAGCTCCAGAACGAACTTCTTCATCCAAACGGCTTCCTTTGTTGCATCTGCCGCAGCAATGTACTCAGCTTCCGTTGTAGAATCAGCGACAGTGCTTTGCTTTGAACTTTTCCAGTTCACTGCCCCTCCATTTAGACAAAAGATGAAACCAGATTGGGATCGAAAATCATCTTTGTCAGTTTGGAAGCTCGCATCTGTGTAACCCTCAATAATTAACTTACTTTCACCTCCATACACTAAGAAATTATCCTTAGTCCTTCTCAAGTACTTTAGGATATTCTTAGCTGCACTCCAGTGTGCGTCACCTGGATTTGATTGGAATCTGCTACACATGCTCAAGGCATATGAAACATCTGGGCGAGTACAAATCATGGAGTACATAATGGACCCTATAGCTGACGCATAAGGAACATTACTCATTCGCTTAATCTCATCAGGTCCAGAAGGACACTGAGTCTTGCTAAGCGAAACACCATGTTGCATGGGTAGAAAACCTCTCTTAGAGTTTTCCATATTGAACTTAGTAACGATCTTATCTATATAGGTTCGTTGGTTAAGTCCAATCATCCTCTTAGACCTATCCCTATAGATCTTGATCCCCAAAATGTACTCAGCGTTTCCAAGATCTTTCATAGAAAAACAACTCTTCAACCATTCCTTGACTGACTCACGCATGGGAATGTTGTTTCCTATGAGAAGTATATCATATACATACAAGACCAAGAAGACTATGTTACTCCTACTTTCCTTCTTGTAAACACAAGACTCTTCTCCGTTTTTGAGAAAACCAAACTGTTTGATTGCCTCATCAAAACGAAGATTCCAACTCCGGGATGCTTGCTTCAATCGATAAATGGACTTTTGAAGCTTACATACCCTCCTAGGATATTTTGGATCCACAAAATCTTCTGGTTGTGTCATATACACATCCTCTTTCAATAACCCATTCAAGAAAGCGGTTTTGACATCCATTTGCCAAATCTCATAATCATAAAAGGCAGCAATCGCTAGGAGTATCCGAATGGATTTAAGCATTGCTACTGGTGAAAAGGTTTCGTCATAGTCTATACCATGAACTTGCTTGAACCCTTTTGCAACCAACCTTGCTTTGTAAACCTGAATGTTACCATCCTTGTCTGTTTTCACTTTGAAAACCCATTTACAACCAATAGGTGTAACCCCATCGGGTAAATCCATCAAGTCCCATACTTGATTTTCAGACATAGATGCCATTTTGGACCTCATGGCTTCAAGCCATTTTTCGGAGTATTCACTCATCAAAGCTTGCTTGTAAGTAGTAGGTTCCTCAAATTCTAAGATCATTATCTCAGAACTTTCGGTTAACAAGAAATCAACAAACTTTTTGTTTGGTATTCTTAATCTACTAGTCCTACGAGAGGCTGCAACAGGAGAAATTTTCTTCTCAACAATTTGAGAATTTTCGCACGAATTAGATTCGAGTGGGACAGTAGGAGGTTCGTGTACATGATGCACGTCCTCCAACACTTGGTCAGTTATGGGAGAAGATTCTTCCAAAGGAGGAACTACTTCAAGCTCCACAACTGGCACTTGTGCTTCTGACTCTAACATAGGTTGAACTATGTCCATTTGTTGCTTTTCTCGAACCTCTTCGAGAAATATATTACTCCCACTTGCCTTTTGGAAATAAATTCTTTTTCCAAAAAGACACCACGACGAGCAACAAACACTTTGCCCTCAGTTCGATGGTAGAAGTAATAGCCCTTGGTCTCTTTGGGATAACCCACAAAGAAACACTTATCTGATTTAGGGGCGAGTTTATCTAAAAGTAAACGTTTTCCATAAACCTCACAACCCCAAATACGTAGAAAAGACAAACTTGGAACTTTTCCACTCCACATCTCATATGGTGTCTTTTCTACTGCCTTTGATGGAGTTCGATTAAGTGTGAAAGTAGCAGTTTCGAGAGCATATCCCCAGAAGGAGATGGGAAGATCAGCAAAACTCATCATAGACCGAACCATATCAAGTAGAGTTCGGTTCCTCCTTTCGGATACACCATTCAACTGAGGTGTTCCAGGCGGAGTGAGTTGTGAAAGAATTCCACAAGTCTTCAAGTGATCACTGAACTCTTGGCTCAAATATTCACCACCACGATCGGATCGTAGTGCTTTAATTGTTTTGCCAAGCTGGTTTTGGACTTCATTTTGGAATTCTTTGAACTTTTCAAATGATTCCGACTTATGCTTCATTAAATAGACATATCCATATCTACTTAAATCGTCAGTAAAAGTAATGAAGTACCCAAACCCTCCCCTAGCTTTTGTGCTCATTGGCCCACACACATCAGTATGTATTAGGCCCAATAGATCACTGGCCCTTTCACCCTTTCCAGTAAAAGGTGACTTTGTCATTTTACCCATTAAACATGATTCACACACATCAAATGGCTCAAAGTCAAAGCATGTTAGAAGTCCATCTTTATGTAACTTCTGAATGCGTTTCACGTTTATATGTCCTAAACGACAATGCCATAAGTAAGTAGGATTAGAATCGCTTGATCTATGTTTTTTGCTGTCTATGTTAAGGACATCTTTGTCTAAGTCTAGGAAATATAGACCATTAGACCTTTTAGCAGTGGCATAAAACATTGAATTCAATTAAACAGAGAAACAACCTTTCTCGATTGTAAATGAAAACCCTTCATTATCCAAAACAGGATTAGAAATAATGTTTTTGGTAATAGCAGGAACATAATAACAGTTATTAAGCTCTAGTATTAAACCGGAAGGCAAAGGTAGACTATAAGTCCCAACTGCAACGGCCGAAACTCTTGCACCATTTCCAACGCGCAGTTCTACCTCCCCTTTAGCCAAGGTTCTACTCCTTCTTAGTCCCTGCACATTCGAAATAATGTGAGAAACACAACCGGTATCAAATACCCAAGAAGTAGATGTTGCTAAATTAATGCCAATGACATAGATACCTGAAGAAGAAGCCCCGGACTTCTTATCCTTCAGATACTCCGGGCAGTTACGCCTCCAATGACCTATTTGATCACAATGGAAGCACTTGGCATTTGCGGCCACCTTTGGCTTTGCCTTTGCCTGTGGCTTATCAGCAGTCTTAGTGGCAACTTGCTTGCCCTTGTCTTGCTTTTTCTTGCCAGCCAATTCCTTCTTAAAACCCTTTCCCTTTTGAACCATAAGAACTTCCTTCTAAGGTGCAACAGAGATGTTTTGCTCGGCAGTCATGAGCATCCCATGTAACTCAGCAAGGATTTTCGACACCCCATTCATATTGAAGTTCAACCTAAACTAGTTGAAGCCTTCATGAAGTGAGTGTAGTATGATGTCAGTAGCCAACTCTTGGATATAAGGAAAGCCCAACCTCTCCATTTCCTCGAAATAACCAATCATTTCAAAGACATGAGTGGCGACCGGCTTGCCTTCGACTAACGCACACTCAAGAATAGCCTTGAGAGTTTCATACCTCTCTATCCGAGCTTGTTGCTGAAACATGGTTTTCAGCTGTCGGATAATACTGTAGGCATCCAAGCATGCAAACCTCTTTTGAAGGCTTGGTTCCATAGCCGCGAGCATAAGGCAAGTAACAATTACTGACCTTTCTGCAACGGCCTTATGGGCCGCCTTTTCGGCTTCAGTAGAGGTGGTTGTTAAAACCGGGATCGGGGTTTCAAGAACATCCTCTCGACCTTCGGATCTAAGAATAATTCTTAGATTCCTTTCCCAATCAAGGAAGTTTTTCCGGTTCAACTTATCCTCAAGGATTGAACGTAAGTTAAAAGGTGAATTATTGTTGTTACCAGACATGATATCTACATAGAAGATGCAAAAGTAATAAGTCTGTTTATCATAATAGCTTTTAACAAATTTTAAAAGCTATGCACTTGACCAATTTTCAATGTGTCCCCTTTTTGAATCAAGTGATTCTAAGATCCTATCAAACATGATTTATAAGTGGACTTTGGCCTCAACTTAAAACCAAGTTTAAAAGGTAAGTAAACTCCTTTACTAATTACAACAATTGTAATTCTTAGTTGATGGGTGATTGCTAAGGTGATCAAAGCTCCCAGGTAAGGAAGTTACCCACAACGTTGGGGAGAGCCTTCCTAATCCTAGACAGAACTTGTCACCCAACCACGAAAACCCAATTCTTTGCTTTAAAATCCAAAACCGTTTTGATGATTTTGTTGGGGTCAAACCAAACTAAACATGCAAATTTCGGAAATTTACTCTACTTAGCCCAAGATTGGAAGTAACACTCTGCTTTGGCAGAACCTATTACTAACGATCAAAGTTTTAGTAGATGTTTATTTGGAATAGCAACTACCCAATATTAGCTTTAGGGACCTAAGTAAATTATTATGTGATTTAATTACTAGTGAACTCATTGCAAAAATAAATTACATGCATAATAAAACTTAGAAAGCATTCAAAAGCAATATTTAAATGCATAAAATAAAAATGTGATCCTAGTATGGCCCCTAACCCTAAAGACTACTCTTTAAGGCCTCCATTCTTGAATCATCATGGATCTCCATCCTTGTGCTTCATGGGATAAGATTGAATCACCATTCTTCTTATTACAACTCGAATAAATATTTTGGAATTTTAAACTAAAAATTACAAAAATACCAACGATGTGTAGATCGTATTTATATTACAAAAATACATTAACGATACGCAGATCGTATTTTCTATCCAAGTTTGGGCCATACTAGTCACCGCATGCATTCATAATATCATATATATAAAAAATGCATTTTAATCAACTATTAAAATAAATTATTATGCTTTAACAACTTTAAAACATAATAACACCATCCAGATTTAATCTCATATTAAATCAAATGGTTAGTACCTTAAGACAAATTTCAATCATATTAGAATTTATCTCCCAAGGGCTTTAAAATATTAATCTAATATTTTTAATCAACTATTAAATTTAAAAAAAAAATACATAAGCACTCTAAGGCACCACATATATTTTAATCATAATAGCATGATATTTAATCACAAATACTAGCATGAAAGAATTAATCAACTTATCAAAACTAACATCCTAACATAAAATTAAATATCATAAAATGAAACTCCCATCATAATTTTAATTCATTTAAGCATTAGCATAGGATACCATGCATAATAACTACTTAATATACATTAAGGGATAAACGGATTAAACGTTTTAATCCGTTGAAAACAACGAGCCGTTGAGGCCAGACCACCGCGACCCACGAGAAGCTTTCTGCTTCCGCTTTTCCGATCTCAATTCAAGTAATTTTAATCGAAATACGTATGATTTTCTTTATACATTAAAACATGTTTACGCATAAATAAATCATACTTGGCCTCAAATTCAAGAATTCATGCCATGAAATTATACATAATCAAATTAAGCATAAAAACTCAAAGCATGCAATTCATGAATCATACATATATGCATCATATTTTAATTAACAACTTAATTAAAACATGAAATAATATAACAATTATATATATATAACAAACATGAATCATACACATATGCTCTGAGCTGCCCAATGCCTTCTGGAATAGAAAGCAACACATGGTCGACTTACCTTATGAGCCTGATTTTGATGAGAAAAATATCCCTACCAAAACTCGACCAACCCAGATGAATGCCGACTTAGAACGCCACTGTCGAGAAGAAATTAGATTTCTCGAGAGCAAAGGCTTAATTTCCAAATCCCATTCCCCTTGGAGCTGTGCGGCGTTTTACGTCAACAAAGCTTCAGAGATTGAACGAGGCACGCCTAGGCTAGTCATAAATTACAAGCCTCTTAACGATGCCCTTCGTTGGATCCGTTACCCAATACCCAATAAAAAAGATCTGATGCAAAAATTACACCATGCCTATATCTTCTCAAAATTCGATATGAAGTCAGGATTCTGGCAAATACAGATCAAGCCACAACATCGTTATAAAACGGCCTTTACTGTTCCTTTTGGCCAATATGAATGGAATGTTATGCCTTTCGGCCTTAAAAATGCTCCCTCTGAGTACCAGAGGATTATGAACGATATCTTCAACCCCTATTCAGACTTTTGTATTGTTTACATTGATGACGTGCTGGTTTACTCAAGCACGATTGATCAGCATTTTAAAAACCTCAAGACTTTTTTCTATCTAATTAAAAAGAATGGTCTTGTTATTTCAGCAAAAAAGATTTCCTTATTTCAAACTAGGATTAGATTCCTAGGCCAGATTGTGTCATGTGGCACTATTACCCCTATTGATAGGTCTCTCCAATTCACTAGCAAGTTTCCTGATAAAATCTTGGACAAAACTAAACTACAAAGGTTTCTTGGTAGTTTAAACTATGTCTTAGACTTTTATCCCAATCTCTGCAGAATTGCAAAACCTCTCCATGATAGACTAAAGAAAAACCCACCGCCTTGGTCTGATCTCCATACCCTGGCTGTTAAGACTATAAAAACTCGTGTCTTAGAAATCCCTTGCCTTAGTTTAGCAAACCCTGACCTACCTAAAATTGTTGAGATAGACGCCAGTAACAAAGGTTATGGAGGTATCTTAAAACAGGTCGACAATGGTAAGGAACACATTATCAGATTCACCTCAGGGCATTGGAATGATACCCAGTTAAAATACTCTACTATAAAGCAGGAAGTTTTATCCATTGTTCTCTGTATTACAAAATTCCAATCTGATTTGCTAAATAAAAAATTCTTATTACGTGTTGATTGTCAAGCTGCAAAAGCTGTTTTAAAAAAGGATGTCCAAAATATTGCTGTAAAACATGTTTTTGCTAGATGGCAGTCTATCCTAAGCATTTTTGAATTTGATATTGAGCATATAAAAGGAAAAGAGAATTCTATCCCTGACTTCTTAACCCGTGAATTTCTTACAGAAATGCCTAGAAAGACAAAAGATAAGGAAAAGTCCCGTCCTCCTCCAGAAAAAACCATATGCACCACACAAAAACCCATTAAGACTTGGTACGATGCAGTTCAGAATAATGAGAGTGAAACCTCTTCTATTGATAGAACACAGGAAGTTCAGGAATGGCTCCTTTCCATCTCGGAGCATCCTTCGTCCATCCTAAAACACCCCCAGCTCATCCAAGCTTTCCAAAGCTCTATGCAAAATCAGGGAAGCACAAGCAAAGCAGCAACGGAAGGTAAAATCCCTACGGGAAAAAATATTAGTATCACTTCAAAACCCGAGGAAGGAGAATCTTCCCAAAAAACCCTTCCTCAAAAACAGCTTTATAAAACTGATAGCTCTCAAGTTGTGCTTGCACAGCCTAAGAAAAACGAGACTTCGAATATTTTGTTAAAACTGCATCACAGAATATCATAACAATTGAACAAGGATATCATGATAAAGATCCTTATGTCTCTATACAAAATATCTTTGGGAAAAATTGGTTCTATAAGCCCTGGGATCGTACTAAAACTGCAGAATACTACCAGACAATCCTTGAGGTTACCGGCTCCGCTGAGTTCAAACATTTCTTTTATAAAAATGAGCAAGCTGAGCCCTCTTATTCAACCATTAAAATTCTAAAGGTTCTTAGTCCTCAAGACTGGAATCAAGACTTGTCGAAACACAAAGCCTTCCCCGTCAGCTTCAATAACACTTTCTCACATTGTTAAACCTTTAATTATTGGGATTACCAACAGGCGTGGTTCTCCACCTTTCTAATACAAAATAATAGGCTATCTCATTCATGGCTTATCTACTTCAACACTAAAACAATACAGCCAGAAAAATTGCCATCTTGGTTTGCCCAATGGTGGAAGTTCTACGGCTCTTCTAGTGAAATCCTTCACCCTGACATTACAAAAAGTTATAATACCTTTCGAACCCAGTACAAACCTTCAGATATAGAAAGGCGTTTTCCCGCCTTATGTTTGTTTTCAATGAAGATTTATCTTCCTTGGGTTTGTCAGTGGTTCCTCGATATAAACCAGGATCAAGGGGGCTTGGTCCTCCAAAGAAAATTTAAAATCAGATGGTGGTCGAACTTCAATACACCACAGTCTATTCTTGAACCAGCCATCAAAGCATGGTTGAAGAAAAACTGTAACACAGGTACAATGACTACAGGGCCAGAACAATCTCAGTTTCTTGCCCGAAAATCACAGGCAAATTCTTTGCTTGCATCAGCTAAAACCCCGGAAGATTATGCTCGGATCCTACGACAGCTAGCTAATAGTATGTCTGAGTCTTCTATTACTTCGGAACATGAATCAACAGCAGACTCCTCCATCCACCTCAGTGATGATGAAGAAGATATTGGTTTCCAGACTTAAAAAAAAAAAAATTAATAATAATAATAATAATTTCACTATCTCCAAGCTTCATCCGGATGAGACACCACAACAACGGTCAAATTTCTGCATCAACAAGAAAAAGTCAAAAGCAGTCAAACAGTGTAAAGCATTACTATTCATCAGCAGTAAAAAGCATCAAAAGACAAGAACAGTGAACAGTGTAAAGCAGAAGACAAAAAACAGTGAACAGTGTAAAGCAGAAGACAGATTACTCATCAACAGTTCTTCAACATGACAATATATATATATATATATATATGTATCGAAAAATGTATAAACAACTTTTATACTCCCACTAGATTAAAATCCAATTTTAATCATGCAAACAATATCCTCATGCTAATACCCTCCCCTAAACGAATTAAAATGAAGGAAAACATGCATCAACATGATCATATTAATCAATGCAATAGGCTAACTGATACCACTGTAGGAATTTAGATGCTTAATGCGGAAAACAAGTATCATATACTCAAACATCTAACACCAAGATCTTTGCATAAATCAACATGAATCTACTGAAAGTATAGAATATACCTCTTGATGCGTGAATTCCTCTTACACCTCGAGCCTTCTAGTGGAGATCCTTTAGAACGTCAAACGTCGTTCCTCTAGTATTGGTCCACGAACAACCCTTGGATCACCACGTATGCTAGTACGGAAGAGAAAAGAACTCCCTTGCTTTTGAGGTGTGTAGTAACCGAATGAGGGGAAAGAAGAGTAAGAAGAAAATCAGTTTTTCTCCTCACAAGATGATGTAATAATATACTCCTTTGTAACCCCCATATCTTTATATAAGGTGGTTACAAAGAGATGTTTCATGAGTCTTTATTTGCCTCATAATGTCATACATTATGAGTCTAATAAACTCATGAGTTACAACTCATCCCACCCATCCAAAAACCGCCCAACCCATTTCACAAATGGATTCGGGTAGTATCCAAGGGTTGTCACATTGTGTGACCTCATAGGACCCAATATATATTAGTTGTTGGCCCAATTATACTAGCCCAACAAACCGCAATTAGCTCCTAGCAAAACGTCGCGGTCACCTAATATTATTGAATATATTATCTCCATAATTTGTCCATATACATTTAGTTTGTTACACTTGATCGAGGACAAAATCCTTCAGCAACATATGCTAGATAAGCAGAATATCTCAATATAAACTTGGGGGACAACACTCAATTAATTAAGATGATTTAAATAGCCAGAGAAACCTTCACTTAAATGAGAGCACACAAAGCTGGAATGCTCCCATTAAGTACATGGTTTATACCAAAACCGCGGCGTTAATGGAATGCAACAAACGCGGGTCAGACTGAAACACAACAGCCTTCACTAATGGAGGAGGGTCGAACTTTAGGGTGGTGCGATTGTGCGAACGGGGTGTGGATTGGGGTTACAGGGAGAAAGGGGATGAGGGAGGAGAGAGAAATAGTTAGGTTTAATTTGTTAGCCACCAATTAATGAAATAAGGTCACTAGTTAGAATTTGTCAAAGTTGTGAGTCACTTTTGTATAATATTTTTTTTGCCCTGCCACCATATAGAAAAATTAAAAGTTTGAGGCCACCATATAGAATTTCCCTATAATAACTTGTATCATGATGGGTTAGGACTTAGGACAATGTGACAACTATTTTAGAACAGAGTGAGTATTATGAACGTGTAATGGTGTTCATTTCTCCTGTTATTATCCTTCATGTCTTTGGACTCTGGAACCAGTTTCAAAAATAGAATAAGAAAGTTGAAAAGGCCGTGTGGTTCCCATTTCTAATCCTTTATTAGTGATTGTACTAAGACTTGACTATTTATCTCCCTCAAAAAAAAAAAAAAAAGACTCGACTATTTATCGAATTATTAGTTTAAATTACTTTGAGAAACTATAATGGCTGACTTTGTTGTAACTTTTACAGAGGATAGTGAAGATCAAGATGCTTGCCAATTGACTTAGCCGCAATTGAGGTCATCCAGACCTTCATCTTCAAGACTGTCAGTGAATGATATGCTAACGAAAATGTCGAATTCCACATAAAGCTTGTCTCACTCTTTTTTTCAATTTAATTAAGTTTTTCGAGAATGATATGATCTGAACGCAATAGGACTAGATTCGAATTTCAACCACAATCTAAAATAACCCGACCCAAGAAAATCCGGATCTGATTTTGACCCGACCCGAACTCAACCAGAACTTGATTAAAACCCGATTCTAGAATGATATGATCGCAATAAATCCAACTTGATAAGTACATATCCAAATTTCAGCCGAAATTGAAAGTGACTCAACCTAAGATGACCAAATCGATTCTGATCCGACTCGAGTTAACCAAACCCGAAACAAACTGGCCCAAGATGACCCGAACTGAACATGACTTGACCCGTTAAGACCCGACCCGGTAAGTAAAATAGACCCGTTTCAACCAAAACCAATAATAACCCGTCCAGAACCGGCCATTGAGTCGAATTGACCCATTTCAATACAATTTGTTTCAACCCGACCTAATAAATACCGATCTAAAACCGTACTGCGTGTCCGAACTACCACCTCCAGTTATGGATCGGAGGTAGCACATGATGTACAAGGGTTGTGACAACTAGCAAGTCTTGGAAATTTAAGACAAACGTGATACAGATGGAGTCAATGCAGTCAATGGAGCCTCAGCAAGAAAATATAAGGTAGATTTGCATTATTTCGGACTAGGACATGCTATTATTCTAGCTTGATTCTGACATATGGGCCAAGGTGTATGAAAAGCTATAAATGTAAGGAAACACTTGTAAAAGCATTTTTCAACGGAAATCTTATAATAACATCTTATAATGTTTATTTGTTACTATAATCTTCTTATCTTAATAAACTGTGAGTATTCATCCTTTTATTTAGTGAAGTTATTCATTTTTCAAATTGCTGATTTAATAAACTTTAAGCATACATCTATTTACTAGCCTTATCAATGTAAAGTGAGACACACTTCTCAAAGGAACAATGAGAAACTTAACATCATTAAATTATTAAATTGATTTATCCTTAACAAAGTAGGCAGTTACAAATTTAAGACAAAGTTTCGCAATAGTATCTAATTAGTAATTACTATATTAATAACAAAAAAATAAGTCTTATTATTCTCTCTAAAATAATGTCTTTATTAGATAAAGGGGACTCACTTGAGGAGAGATAAGAGAAATCCTCAAATGAGTCCCATGAGGTTTGATTTCTAGACCTCAAGGATATGAGGTGGGAAGCGATGTCACTACTCCACAACCTCAACCTCATCATTCCCCTCCAATTGATATACAGGGTGAGTAATTGTATTTGTAGTGTACAGTATACTGTATACACTATACACCCACATTCCACATTTCAGTGTTTGTCGTGGTGGAAAAGTCTTCCCGCGTAGTTTCTCCTTATAATTCTGCATTTGAGCCATTCATTACTTATCTCTTACATTCCCACAAAAGTTATCAGCAAAACCATCTATCAACCCATAATTCCACTCTTATCTTCTTCTTCTGCAATCTGCCATCCCCCTCTACTACCCTCTTCTCTGAAACCCGAAAATGGAAGCTATTGGAATAACTTTGTCTGCTGTTCAAACTCTGTTTGCTTCCCTGCAATGTTCGGAGTTGAAAGAAATGTGTTCCATGTTTGGCATGGAATCACAACTTGATGACTTTCAGAAGACTGTTGAGATTGTCAAAGCTGTGCTCCTCGACGCAGATAAAAAAGACAACATCCCTGATAAGAAAAACACAGCTTTACATTAAGCATCTCAAGAGTGTTGTTTATGATGCTGATGATCTGCTCGATGAGTTCGTCACTCTCGCTGAGCAGAAGCAGCACATAGAGGGTGGGAAAGCCTCCCAAAAGTTCAGCCTCTTCCTTTCTCGTCGCAATCCTTTTCTTGTTGCTTACAAGATGTCTAAAAAGGTTAAGAAGATTAGGAAGAAGTTGGATGCTATTGCCAGCAATCACAATAATTTTGGCTTTAGTGTTGACTCTCAGCCTATCAGGAGGAGAAAGGAGGACACTTGTTCTTATGTGTACGACGGAAAAATTATTGGGAGAGAGGATGATGTGGAGAAGATCATAGGCCTCTTGTTAGATTCCAATAAGCAAGATGATGTTTCTTTCTTACCTATTGTTGGAATTGGTGGGTTAGGCAAAACTGCTCTTGCCCAACTTGTGTTTAAGGATGCAAGGGTTACAAGCGCATTCCCATTAAGGTTGTGGACTGATGTTGCTGATCATGATCAAGAAAAGTTGGATGTAAACGGGATTCTTCGTGGGATCCTGGCTTCAGCTACTGGTAGGAAGGATGAGGAATCCACCATGGATCGAGTGCAAAGTCAACTTCGCGAAAAACTTGAAAGGAACAAATACTTCCTTGTCTTGGATGATGTGTGGACCGAGGATCGCAATCAATGGCAAGAGCTTGAAGGATTTTTATTAGGTGGTAAGAAGGGAAGTAGGATTATGGTAACAACACGATCGCATGACACAGCGCGGATCATAAGACATGATGTAGTGTATGAACTGCAAGGCTTGTCGAAGGAAAATTCATGGCTTTTGTTTGAGAAAATTGCTTTTAAACCGGGACAATCAAAGGCCTGTGAAGATTTGATCCAGATTGGGTAAGAGATTGTTGAACAATGTAGTGGGGTCCCGCTTGC
The DNA here is from genome assembly GCA_947648045.1 of Beta corolliflora. Taxonomy (NCBI): domain Eukaryota; kingdom Viridiplantae; phylum Streptophyta; class Magnoliopsida; order Caryophyllales; family Amaranthaceae; genus Beta; species Beta corolliflora. The sequence goes on along the minus strand of CANSZD010000007.1, from coordinate 2,749,129 downwards.
TATAAGAGTGGCAGGAAGTCTTGTGTATGGTTATGATAAGAGCAAATGGCTCTCATTTCAGAATATTGGATTATTCAACTCGAGAGAGGGCCAAAAGAATATCATGCCAATATTGAAACTTAGTTATGATCAGCTTGAGCCTCCATTAAGGAGTTGTGTCACTTATTGTGCAGTGTTCCCTAAAGATTTTAAGTTAAAAAAGGAGTTCATAATAAGTCTCTGGATGGCACAGGGATTTATTATTCCGTTAGATGAAGGCCAAAGAGTGGAAGATGCAGCCGAGGAATATTTTACTATTTTGCTACGGAGATGTTTTTTTTCAAAATATCAATCTTAACAAGTTTGGTGAGATTTACTCGGGTAAGATGCATGATCTCATGCATGATATGACTCAAAAACTGGCAGGAAAGGACGTTTGCGTAACAGACTCCGCCATCAACAATATTGATGAAGAAGTTCGACATCTATCCTTCACGGGAGTTGTAGATGCACCACACACATTTCCTCAGACCCACATACGTTCGTATCTTTCAATTACAAAATCGACTCATCAAGACCTTAGAATGCGGCAACAATCTGTAGAGGCGTTAGTAGCAAATTGGGCATGCCTAAGGGCATTGCACCTGAGATATATGAAAAGTTTACCAGATTCAATTGGGAATTTGTGTCATTTAAGGTTTTTAGATGTTTCATATAATTATCAATTGGAGGTGCTCCCAAGATCAATTACAAAATTGTATAATTTGGAGACTTTGAAATTAAATTATTGCTTATACTTGAAAGAGTTGCTTAGAGATGTGAGCAAGTTGGTCAAGTTGAGGATATTGGATTTAGAGGGATGTAAACAGCTGAACCATATGCTTAGGGGCTTGAGTAAGTTGGTTTTTGCTCATAAACTAGGGATGATTTTGGTGAAGTCGTCAAGTTGGAAGCAACTGTTTGAAGAGCTGGAGGAACGCAGAGGTCTGAGGAGTCTGAAAGGTTATCTTGATATAGAAATCAGTTTTCCTTGCAATAATGATGCAGAGATCAATGAAGGGGACATAAGGAGAGGAGCGTATCTGAGTAACAAAGAACATGTTTATTTCATTAACATAAAGTTTAATGGAATTGAGTGTGAAGAAGGAGCATTGAGATTGATGGAAGAGCTGCAGCCACATTGTAATTTGAAGTGGTTACTGTTGGTTAGATATTATGGTGTGAGAATGCCAAGTTGGGCCAGGGAAAATAAATTAAAGACCTTTCTCCCTAATCTCATTTCCTTAGAACTTACAGAATCAAGAATCAAGTACATGACTGGCCTCGGAAATCTGCCCCATTTGGAATCCCTTAAAGTTGTTTGCTTGAAGGAATTGGAGTACATAATTGATTATAGTGTTGAATCAACAGCTTCCACGACAGCTGATTATCAACTGCAGAGGGACCATTATTGTTTCCTTCCCTGAAGAAACTTCATTTATGGGTTATACCAAAGTTGAAAGGGTGGAGGAGATCATGTGCTTATTGATAACAGTAGTAACAATATGGAGCCAAAACTGCTTCCTCAATTAATGGAATTGAAAATATCTAAATGCCCAAACCTGGAATGTAATATGCTATGTCCCGTCTTGGAAAAATTACATCTTAGGAAGTTCAATAAAAGACTCCAAATAAGCAGCACCGTATCCCTATCCTTATCTCATAGTAGCAATATGCTGGCATCTTCTTTTTTTAATTAAAGGGAGGTTGAACTAGATGACGGGGAATGGTTGCTAAATTCACAGCCCTCGGTGGATGCTTTTCAATTTCTTAAAGGATTACTCATAGAGGGAGACAAAGAGGTGGAGAATCTAGGAATGGCGATGAGCAGATTGACTGCCCTGTCAATCTTAAAAATTGGACAATGCCCGAAATTGAGGAGTGTTTCAAGACCATTGCAACATCTCACGTTTTTGAAGGAATTTGAAATTAGAGATTGTCCAAATGTGAGTTTAGCAGAAGGAGCATTGCCATGTCCATCCCTTTCTCATTTCATTAACAGGCTGTCATTAAGGGATCTTCCAAAGTTAGTTGATCTACCCAATTGGATGCAGTTCTTAGAAGCCCTCCAAACCCTTTTAATTTATAATTGCCAAGGACTGGAGTCCATGCCGAAATGGATGCCCAAACTCACCTCCCTCAAGGAACTTATTATCTGGAACGGTTCAGCACGCCTCCATGAAAGGTGCCAACATCCGACAGGGGAAGACTGGCCTCATATCCAACACATCCCTTCCATTAAGTTCTATTAAAGTAAAGACTCCTCCATAACTCTCTTGATAAACCCCATACATTCTCCATTAATAAAACGAAAGAGGATATAGAGAGAAAGCCGAAAGGCATGGGGCACGTTTCATTCTGTGTTTTAATTCTTTACCTGGATAATCATATTATTGTTAATTCTGGGTTTTCATTCTGTTCATAAGATGCACATTTCTTGTTTATTTAGCTACTTATTGCTTTTTATTGGGATATGGAAATTGCCAGTTCTGACTTTGAAGTTCAATATGTAACTGTCAGACTCCAAATTTGTTTTCTAGGAAAATTTTGTTTCATTGGTTTTTCGATGGGAAATATTGTTTTCTTTTGTTTTTCTTTTAAATGAATTGGGTATATGAGGATTTATTGGGTCTATAATATGTGTGGAATTGGAACACTGTTTCTGTGTTTTCTGGAAGCCAAACCTTCTATTCACTTTACTTGATTCTAATCCTGATTAGTTCTTTTTCAGAAGTTCATATGTTGAAATATTTCGTTTCTCAGTTGCTCCCGAGTTGTTAGCTGATCTGGTGTTTGTTCATGATCACTTTCTCGCCTGCAGCAGCTACCCTGTTCCCATTAGTTCTTTACAAATAGAGTAAGCTTTCCGAAACTTTGATCTAATAAGAACAGGATAAATGTTCTGATTTGAGACAGAAAATCTCACAGAGAATGTGAGAGATGAAAAATGAAATATAACATTCCAACTTGAGATTACAAGCTAAACTAATTACTATATATACACAGTGAGAATAGATGACAAGAAGAGAGGGTGAATCACAGCTGTACATAACAATTTAACAACCAAGAAGTAACTAACTGAATCCTAACAAACTGAATGACATCAGCAATATCTTATTATTACTTATAGTTTCACCACCCTTCGGATGCTATAACTCGCACACACTATGCCTACTCTTCATTATGACATACAAAAATACCATTATCGATGGAGTTCAAACTTGAATCCTACTATCCTATAAAGGGGTTCAAGGCATAAAAGTTATATTCTTACTGAACTTTTACTAGTAAAAGAAGTACTCTTTTGTTGATGATGATTAAAAGCAGATAGAAATTCTAAAAACATGATGAGTTTTCAATCAACTAATGTTCGAATCAAATGGAAGTATTTGTTGCTTATCATTTTTCTTAACTTGTCCGCTAAACTAATTTCTTATTTGAAAACATTTTTAGTGTCATTTTCTGAAAATATTCCATTTCATCGATTAATTGCAGTCTCTGAAATGTCTAATTACAGTTCTACGTTCTATAACTTGGAAAAGCTCAATCAATCACGATAAACTGATGTTCTGCTCAGAATATAAAGAAAGTTGTTTTGCAACTATAGAGCCTGGCATTATGCATTTACACCAAAGTGTTCCTGCTTCAAAGCTTGAATAAGAAATGAGGAGTTGAACCGACTTCTGACTTTTGAGCATTGACATTTTGAGACCTTAGAGATCATCAATATGACATAGGTAAGTTTTCTGCAAAAGTTGTTTAAAGTTTTTTCAACTCCTAGGTTGATTTATAGAATAAGATTGGCTGAAATATTGGTGCTTGCAACAGATTATATGCTCGAGGTTATCAACTAATGTGTTCTACTGTTCTTTATCCTCAGCAATGAGATAATGTATGGGGGTAACTTCAACATTTCTAATATCAATTTTTACCCTTTGTTAGACTATTAACTATTGTTATGAACGTATTTCTTATAATTGTTTCAGTAAAATCAAAATTTCAAGTAATGCTGCTGTGTGCTAAAGATATAGAGAGTTTTCTTAACGTTTTGTTTCTTTTGACAGATTTCATATGTATAACAAAATATAATTCTTCAACTTCAACAACTTTTTACCCTTTCGTGGCGGTTTATGTTTCGGGTCTTTTGGCAAATGCAAGCGAAGCAGTTAAATTAGCTTCAGAACTTTGGGATTTGCCTTTAATCTGTACTTGAGTATAAATGTTTCAGAACATTAAGATCTTTTATTCCAATAGTGGTCGAGTACTTATTTGTTAATGTCTTCATGCTTCCTGTACTCCAGTGTACCAAAGCGCACTAGTCCCAGTTTGGGCTTTGATAGATACTTCCTTTGTTTTTTTTAGTTGCAACATTTGCCTTTTTACATTTATCGAGACACTTATTTGAACGTTAATATCTCATATTGTGTGTAAGTAAAAATTATAAAAATTTGATATTTGGAATCATCGCATTGAGACGAATCTAACAAGACCCCTCTTGACTATGTTTTTTCTTATATAATGGTGCGATATTACTTAACAAAGTTTGTTGATGAATAATGCCAAATAGAATAAAAAAAACAGAGGTAGTATACAGTGGCGGAGCCACTAAGGAACAAGGGGTAGCATCTGCTACCCCTGTGTTTTTTTTTTTAAAAAAAAAATCACTTCACTTTAAAAAAAAAAGAAATAGATAAGCGCTGAACTCCATGAAGGCTTCTTCCTTGCCTTTTCCTCCTCAGCTCCCTTAATCCTCACTAGTCACTCCTCATATAATCTCCTTATCAATCCTCCAATTGATACAATAATATGTCACAAAATGCATCAATTGTTCTCACTTTAATTTCAATTCCAACAAATCAAGCAAAATCCAAATACTAATTTCAGTAAAAGATTACAACTTTCCCCTAAATATAAGAGGAGATTAATACATGGAATACATAGAAATAACTCTAAACCTCAGAAGAAAAAATTTCAATAAATTGGGCTGAAAACAGAGGGACAAAGAAAGAAATGAGAAGAAAAAAGGGTATTGAAGCTGTTAAATTATGGAGAAAGACTCCATTAAAGCTTCGAAGTGAAGAAAATGTAAGAGAGAAAGAGATGAGAGATTAAGAGGAAAGAGAGAGATAGAACGAATTAGAATTACAAAATAACATCAGTAGAGTGTCCTCTTAGTTCTGGCTAGATTATGGAAGTAGCGGTAGTGGGTGGTTTGAGTAGTGTACTTTAGTTTGCTTTAATTGCTTTGTTTTAGTTTTTCCTGTTTTGTTTCTTTGCGTTGATTTGGGGTTTTTGTCCCCTCTTTAATCACCTAAAAAAAGAATTACAAAATAACACATATCAATATAGTCTAGTTACTATCATATTTCTAGGAAATCTAAAAGTAATACCATGGACATTCAGAGGCATATTTCAAGTTTTTCAGAACGAACACAAAATGAAACTGGAGATGGTTTTGTAACTTTACAAATTTAGGTGTTGTTTAGCCAATTAAAGAATGCATGATAAATTGATAATTGATTTTTCTAGGAGGTAGAAGAAGGTAATAATGTTGTTCAATTAGCAAAAATAGGGGAAAACTTCCTACAAAATGGAGAAATTTACTTCCCTACACCCCTTTAGGTAAGTGGAAATTCCCATGGTAAGTTAAAATCAAAATTATACATTCCCTAGGAAACTACAAATTCTTATAAAAACTAACTTGTTAGGAAAAACTACTTCCTATGTTAGACCAAACAAACACTTGATCAATATAATTTATGGAGTTTTTTTATCGATATCGCAAATTTATGCTACCCCTCACTCAAAATCCTGGATCCGCCCCTGGTAGTATATTTCATTATGCAGAAAGAGTTCAGTGCATATTCTCTGCTCAATTGGATAGTTTGTTTCGGAGTATCTCATTTTCATGTTTTATTTGCTTGTGTATAGAGCTCTTGCTTCGATATGGTGGACGCATCAGAAATGATGAGTGCTAATCAATCACATTTGCACAAAGCTGCTGCAAAGGTGCAGACATTGGTGATTTTTTCAATCAAATAGAATGCAAGATCCGTCTTCTAGATTAACAAATGGGGTCCACATATATAGTAAGCTTTTGGTCTACACTTACTATCTGTTTCAATACAATTCCTTACTGTTTACCATCTCCTTGGGTGTTTTCTTCCTTTATGAGTTTCATCAACTTCTTTATTAAAGTTTCTAAGAGAACTACTGAAATGACTTGGTAAATTTTGTTTCTCTGTTGCTCGTGAGTTATTTGCTGACCTGGTGTTTTTTCATGAGCACTTTGTACCCGCAACAGCTAAACTATACTCATCAATTCTTTACAAAATAGAGTAAGCTTCTAAAATTTGAAGTATCTCACCACCCGTTCGGTACTATAAGTCACACGCTATGGCTGATCTTCACTCTTATATAGTACATACTATGATCCCATTATGATAGAGTTGAAGCATGCATCGTACATTCGTACTATCCTGTATGGGCTTCAAGACATGAAGGATCTGTTCTTAATGAATTTTTACTCGTTAAGAAATACTCGTTTGCTAATGGTGATAAAAAAGGGTTAACACCTGGTAATGTGATGAGTAATTAATGACCTACTGTTCCAATCAAATGGAAGAATTTGTTGCTTACAGTTAAAATGTAACTTTTATTTTCTTTACTTTCGTGCTAACTACATATAAATTTTACAGTTCTAAATTATTCCTTTGAAAGTGTTCCATTTCATTGGTTTGTAGTGTCTGAAATGTCTAATTAGAGGTCCATGCTGTATAACTTGCAAAAGCTTAATCGATCATCAAAAACTGTTGTTCTGCTTAGAATAGAAATTAAAAAAAAAAGGACTAGCTTAGGGCCCGTTCGTTATCGTTTTTTATTTCCAGTTTTAAGTTTTTTTGAAAACCAAAAACAAAAATATGGAAACCAGAAAAAGTAGTTTCCAGTTTTCAGTTGTCAGTTTTCAAAATTAGCATGTTTACTATCAATATGACTAATTTTAACCTTATTATACAACTCATATCATATAGTTCTAAAATCATAAAAACCAAAAACTGAAAACTTGCAGTGATACCGAACGGGCCCTTAGCTTTCTCATTGATTTCAGAAACCAATATATAGTACAAGAAGTATAATCTTAAGAGTAGGATTCCTAACTAAGGTATACAAGCTAATAGGATTCCTAAGTGTTTGGGCTTAATTAATCAGCAGCCCAATAAGGAGTATAAAAGCCTCCTAAAGCCTGGGACAGGTGGCAACAGTGGGTCCCACCTGAAAGTTGACCTAATCACAAGGACTTGGGACACCTCTAAATGGGTGGAATAATCATTGCCTAACAAGGTAACATGCCCATTGGTACCAAAAAGGCCCATCTGAACAATGTTTCCTGTCTGGGAAATCCCCAACACTATAAAAACCAACTGCCTCATCAATGAACAGACATTCAATTCTCACCTAACAAACTAGAGCATCTCTCTCTAGACTTTATCTCTCTACCTCAATCATATCTGACTTGAGCGTCGGAGGGGCAATCCCGGAACCACCCCCGGGGTAGTTTAACTTCATTTTGCAGGTTTCCGGCATACGGATATCGGAGCTCAGGCGAACGCTCTCGGGGCCCACATTACACCTCACAACATATTACAATCCTTAATTTCTTAGCAGAAACAGTTTGGCGCCGTCTGTGGGGAGGTTACAATCAAAGTCACTTCGCCACCACTCAGTAAGATCCACTTCACAATGGCCCCAGCCAAGAGCACTCGCACCGGACAGCCCTCAGCACAGGCTCAGAGGTCCGAAAGGGATCCTTCACCATCTCACCAACGGAGGTCTGAACGGCCCAAAACGCCGACCGTTCAAACCCTCGACCATGAAGAGGAACGGTCCATCGAGAATAGACAGGACCCTTCACAGCAGCTACAACACGCTGACCCCCATCCTATATCCACGGCGGATATAAACTTGATAGCCGCTCAGCTCCAGCAGACCTTGCAGCAAAGCCTGATGGATATGTTAGCCAACCTACAGCAGGGACGCTTTCTTCAGCCCCCTAAAAACCAAACCCTAGTCCATTCCCTTCGGGCAGAAAACCAAGGCCAGCCTAGCCGGCAGCGGTCGGGCACGAGGGAGCATAGTCAGCACGATCGGCAACGATCCAAACAGGGGGAGGAAGAGCGGCACGGGTCTAAAGGGAGATCCACTCGGCGGGGTGAGGAGACGCACGTGTCCAAGTCGCCCAGGGGTAACGTCGGGAAAAAAACCCCATGACGCTCGACATTTCTTAAACGAGAAGCGGCTCAGCAAGGGTTTAGACGCTCGATACATTCTTGATAAGAATGCCGCTCAGCGTGAAGGGCACGGCGACTCAGCCCAATAAAAACCTATTCGGATCAACAGCGGGGCGCTCAAGTTTATGGTCCCATTCAGCCAGGACATACTTGAGGCGCCCAGCCCAGGAAAAATCAAAACGCCTACCATTGAACCATTCGCTGGCCTAACCGACCCGGATGATCATATGGCTACATACAAAGCACAAATGAGCGTTCAAACTGGCTGCGAGGCCACTTGGTGCCGTTTCTTTCCCCCAACATTGAAAGGACTGGCCTTGAACTGGTTCCAAGAGCTCCCCGCGGGGATAATAACCGATTTCTCGGTGCTCGAAGACCTATTCATCCACCAGTTTGTAGCCGACAAAAGGCAGAAGAAAACTAGTCTCCACTTAATGGGAGTCAGGCAGGAGAAGAATGAAAGTCTGGCCGATTACATCAAAAAATTCAACGAGGAATCATTGAAAATATCATATCTACAAGACGCGGTGGCATTCGCCGCCCTTATGTCCGGACTCCAACCCGGTCGGTTAAGATGGTCCTTGGCAGAAAACGAAGTTAAAACCTTCTCTGAAGCGATGACTCGGGCTCAAAGATTCATCCAAGCAACAGACATATGTCGCCACTCAGACGATGGTAGCAAGAAGAGAAAAGAAGAAGGAAATCACAAGGACCAACCTAAACAACAGAAGACGGGTGGTCGGTCAGACAGGTTTAACGACCATGGCAACGACACCCGATTCAGCAAGAACAGAAGAGAGATTTACTTGGACATCAAGGATAAGTCCATGCTCCCCCGCCCACCTCCCATCAGAACGTCGACTGCTCGGAGAGATAGGAGTCAGTGGTGCGAATACCACAAGGAGTACGGGCACACCACCAAGGATTGCAGGGAACTCAAGAAATCCCTCGACAACCTGGCAGACCAAGGGAAGCTGAACCGATACCTCAAGCACTCTAGTGAGGAGAAAGGCAAGCAGAAGGTCGGCCAATCCAATAGCGGGGATACGGAGGGCTTCATCGGAGTCATAGCAGGTGGCTTCGCGTCGGGAGGCCTAACCGGCCGATCACGCAAAGCCCACCTCTAAAATCTTAAGCATCAAGTGCTCGATGTCCACCATCCCCGCCCCGACTGTCCCGTCATGACGTTCGGAGAGTCAAGTCGAGCCCTACACACGCCCCACGATGACCCCTTGGTCATCGAACTCAAAGTGGCGAACGCAAGAGTCAAAAGGGTGTTAGTGGATAGCGGATCCTCGGCCGACATAATCACACTAGAGTGCCTCAGGAAGCTGAAATACAATGAAAGGGATGTAACCCCCCTCAATCAGCCACTCATAGGCTTCGGGGGAAACTCTGTACATCCTGTCGGATCTATAAAGTTGCCTACTCGGATGGGAGAGAAGGGCAAAGGAAGAAGCCTTCCGATTGACTTCCTGGTGGTGGACATCCCTCTGCCATACAATATCATAATGGGAAGACCAACTTTGAACAAGGTCAAGGCAGTGATTTCCATTTATCAGCTCCTCATGCAGTTCGAAACCGATGAAGGAAAAGTTGAGAAGATCAAGGCGATCAACAGTCAGCTAGAGAATGTTACATAAACAGCTTGAAGAGCAAGGTCGACGTCCAAGAGGACTCGAAAAAGAGAAAGTGAGAAGAGGGTCAGCCTTCAAGTGGCTTCGGGGTTTACATCACAGAAAATCCCAAGCAATATGAGCGCCCTCAGCCAGCCGAGGATGACGAAGAAGTCATCATTGACGAGAAACTCGGTCGGACTTTGAGAGTGGGCAACGCCATGGACCCTCAAACAAGAAAGGAAATCATTCAGGTACTCAAGGAGTACAAGGACGTCTTTGCGTATGAAGCCACAAAAATGCCTGGACTCGACCCCATGGTCATGTGCCGCGAGCTCAACATCAAGGAGGGGTTCAAGCCAGTCAAACAGAAGTTGAGACATCAAGGCCCCGAAAGAAACGCGGCAGCGGCGGCCGAAGTCAAGAAATTGCTCGAAGCAGGGTTCATAGAAAAATGCCAGTATTCGGAGTGGCTGGCCAACGTTGTGTTGGTCAAAACGTCAAGTGGGGCATGGAGAATGTGTGTGGATTTTACAGACCTGAACAAGGCCTGTCCAAAAGATAACCACCCTCTGCCCAAAATCGACAGGTTGGTCGACTCGACTGCAGGTCACACCCTCTTAAGCTTTATGGACGCAAATGCGGGGTATCACCAGATCCCAATGACTGAGCATGATCGAGTCCACACCACCTTCGTCACCAACCAGGGAGTGTATTGCTACAAAATGATGCCCTTCGGGCTCAAGAACGCGGGAGCTATGTATCAACGTACAGTCAACAAAATCTTCAACGACCAATTGGGTCGGAATATTGAAGTATACGTTGATGATATGATCGTCAAAAGCAAGGTTCAGGGTGATCACCCCTCAGACTTAAAAGAGACCCTCAGCACGTTGAGGCGATTCCGTATGATGTTGAACCCCAAGAAGTGCGTCTTCGGAGTAAAGGGAGGGAAGTGCCTCGGATTCCTGGTGGATGAAAGGGGAATCGAAGCAAACCCGGACAAAGTCAAGGCCGTGATGGAGATGAAGTCTCCTCGGAACTTAAGAGAAGTACATCGCCTAACCGGCTGTTTGGCCGCCCTCGGCCGCTTCTTATCCCGGTCAGCAGATAAGAGCCTGCACTTTTTCAAAGCTCTGAAAAGAAAAGAATTTACTTGGGATGATGAAGCCGAACAGGCTTTCACCTCCCTCAAAACCCATCTATCGACACTCCCAAAGTTAATTTCCCCCTTGCCGGGAGAAACTTTGTTCATTTATTTGGCTGTATCAGAATACGCGCTCAGCGCGGTTCTGATAGCCGAGAGAGAAGAAAAGTAACACCCGGTCTATTTCATAAGTCACGCCTTCAGAGGAGCCGAGGCCAAGTACATCGAAGTTGAAAAAATGGTCTTCGCCTTGGTGATGGCCAGCCGGAAACTCAAGCCTTACTTCCAAGCCCATCCAATTAAAGTCCTCACAGGTCAGCCGCTCAGGAAGCTCATCGAAAACAGGAACCACTCTAGTCGGATGACCGACTGGGCGGATCAGCTAGCGGACTTTGGGTTAGAATATGAGCCTAGGAGGGCGATCAAAGCCCAAGCCTTGGCCGACTTCATAACAGAATGTACATCTAGGCCCCCGGTCAGCAGGCAAGATAGCTGGGAATTGCAAGTAGACGGCTCGTCCACCAAGACGGGGTGTGGAGCCGGATTGGTTATCAAACCACCGGTCGGCGAAAAGATGGAATACGCCATCAAATTTGAGTTCTTGGGCTCCAACAATGAAGCTGAATACGAAGCCCTGATTCACGGACTAGAGTTATGCATCCTGGCCGGAGCCACTGTGATTAACGCTAAATCCGATTCACAACTGATAGTGAGTCAGGTATCAGGCGAGTACGAAGCCAAAGAAGACAACATGAGAATGTATTTGGCCAAGGCCCAGGACATTATCAAACAGCTATCTCAGTTCACCATCACTCACATACCCCGATCAGAGAATCAGCAGGCGGATGCTTTAGCACGGATGGCCAGCTCGGCGGAAGGGTCTGCTCCTCGGACGATCATGTGGGAAGTCCTCCGCCAGCCCAGCATCAACGGTAAGGAACAACTGGTATTGAATCGAACATCTACCTGGATGGAGGATGTAGTCGGATATTTGAGAGATGGAAAACTGCCAGAGGACCACAAAGAAGCCGAGCGGGTCAAGCACAAATCAAGATGGTTCTTATGGCATGAGAACCAACTCTACATAAAATCTTTCACCCACCCACTACTCAAATGCGTAACTCCTGACGAAGGAAATTACATCCTCAGGGAGATCCACCAAGGAGCCTGTGGGAGTCATCAAGGGGGAAGAACCATTGCCGGAAAGGCTCTCAGGGCGGGCTACTACTGGCCTACTCTGAAAACGGACGCCCATGAGTTGGTCAAAAGATGTCCGTCTTGTCAAATCCATTCGGACATCCCAAGAGCACCAACCACCTCCTTAACATCAATTCAAGCAGTTCTGCCATTCGATAAGTGGGGTATGGACTTACTCGGACCATTCCCCCCAGCCTCGGGTCAAAGGAAGTTCCTCATAGTCGCCATCGACTACTTCACCAAATGGACTGAAGCCGAGCCACTCTCCTCTATAACCGATAAGCAAGTTCAAAGGTTCATTTGGAGGAACATCATAACAAGATTCGGTGTTCCTAGGGTTCTGATCTCCGACAATGGACGTCAATTTAACAGCGGCTCTACTCGGGATTATTACGCCCGTTTCGAAATATGTACCAAATTCTTCGCAGTGTCCCAGCCACAAACAAATGGGCAGGCTGAGTCGGCTAACAAAATAGTCCTCAAAGGAATCAAGAAATCTTTGGAGGATGCCAAAGGAGCCTGGGTAGACGACCTACCTGGGGTGCTCTGGTCGGCTCGAACCACAGTCAAGGAGGCAACAGGGCACTCGCCGTTTAGTCTTGTTTATGGAAGTGAGGCGGTCTTACCAGTCGAGGTTGGTATCCCCTCGCCCCGGATGACCTTCTATGAGTTCGAAAGAAACGGGGAAGAGAAGTCGGTCAACTTGGACTTGCTGCCAGAAACAAGGGGCAACGCGCTGCTACAATCCATTCGGTACAAACAAAGAATTACTCGGATGTTCAATAGTCGAGTGAGGTCCCGACCAATCCAACTTGGCGATTGGGTCATTCGGAAAGTAGAGGCCACTGGGCTCTCACACTTAAAGGGAAAGCTAGGACCTAACTGGGATGGCCCCTATAAAGTAACAGAAATCATCAAGCCCGGCACGTTCCGACTAGAGTCCCCACAAGGTGTTCCCTTGGTCCGACCCTGGAATGCAGACAACCTCAAGAAATACTTTGTATGAAGTTTGTTAATTGCAATAGGGGCATACATTGTACTAGCCGGAAATTATAGCTGGTCGGCATATTTTGTATTAAGTTCGATCATAGCTGGTCGGCATATTTTGTAGTACAGTCAGCCTATTAAACTTAACTAATCCAAGCAGTTGGCATTGTTGGAAGTAAAAGCTAAATCATAGCGGGTCGGTCTTCCAATAACAAAGACAGTTCAATAGACTTAACCAGTCGAAATCAGCCGAGGCTAGTAAAGCTAATCGTACAAAATTGCAATCAACAAACAAGAAAAGCGAAGATCAAAAGAAAAATTTCATTAAGCAGGTCAAGCATTACAACAAGAGAGGAGTCATTACAAAACAAATCTGAGAAAAAGCGGCTAAGTACAAAGCCGTAAGTCCTAAGAGCTAGGGAGAGGGGGGTCGGTCATGCTCTCAGCATTAGGCTCGGTGTTATCACCGACCAGCTCCTCGCCCCGACCAGCACCTGTGGTCTCATCGACATCGTCATCATCATCACCGTCGACAACATTGACGTCTACTCGGCCCTCATCTTCCTCATCTTCATCATCATCGGAACCAGCCCCCTCCGCCTTCAGCTGAGCCAGGATCGCAGCGTTGTCGGCGTCAATCGACATCTGATAGCCCGACCAGATGTCAGCCCAGATAAAGTTAGGATGGGACTCGACCAGGACCTTTTTCAACCGATCAAGGGCCTCGTCCTCCCCCATCTTGTGCGCCGCACTGCCTACCTCATTGGCATAGACCTCGGCCGCCTCAGATTTCTCCCAGTCGGAGAACCACTGCTCCTCGGTCTTGACCTTGCCCTCCAACTCGGTCAATTTGGCCTCAAGGTCAATCACCTTATGCTCGGCCGCTTTCAACTTGACAAGAGCATCATCCTTAGCCAGTTTCGTCGAGTCGCGGGTAAGGATGAGATCGGCCTTCTCCTTCTCCCATTTGGCCCGCTCAACGGTGAAGTCTTCCTGATCCTTTTTGATGGCGTTCTCAGCATCAGAAAGCTTTGACTCGGCAATTCGCTTATCCTCCTTGGCCCGGTAGACCTCATCGAAATGCTTCTTGGCTTTCTCCTTGAGGTCAGCCACTTCCTCGGCCAGGCTCACCCGATTTTGAGCCACATTGGCCATCCGAACGGAGAACTGAAACGAAGGAAGATGGTTAGAAAATTAAACAATGGAAAATAAGGGCGAATAAAAAAGAAATGGACTTACATCGTGCCAAGAGCGAAAAAGCTCATTGGCCTCATTCGGACCATGAGTAACTTCAATGTACTCCCGGTCGGGGGGAGTATATATGTGTTCCAAGGCCATAGTCCAACGCCCGTCTTTCTCCGCCAGACTAAGTCCGGTGAACGGCGCTCGGAGCGCCGCACCTTCACTCGGGCTACCACCCAGCTGACCAGAGAACGGAGACAGGGGAGTATATTGGGGACTCCCGACCGGCCGGAAATCCGATGAGTGGAGGGAAAGGTCACCGCCATCAGTCCACTGCGGTGGCCCCCTCGGGCTGATCACCTCAACGGATTTGGCCTTCTTGACCTCCTTCTCCCGCCTGGCCCTCTCCCGATCAGCCTCTGCTCTTGCAAGCGCCTTTTCTATCTGAGCGACCTTGTCGGATGATCGCTCCTTCCTCTTCTTCGACTTAGACTTGGCCGGAACCTGAAGAAAAAGCAGAAAACAATTACAAAAATGAATTGCCACTCGGCCAAAAAGCAGCAAGAAGATGGAAATTTCACCTTAGGTGGGGCGGGGACTCTCATGGTCTTAGCCGCAATCTCGGCCTTCAGCCGAGCAGCTCTCATGGCCGCAACATTTAATTTGTCGGCCATAGTTGGATCGGTCTCGTCAAGGTAAGCTCGGGCAGGTTCTGCAGCAAGAGAAAACAAAATGTTAGTCACAAAGCATAAATGTTAGAGATCATCATACCAACCATCCTAAACTATCTCCCCGGCAGATTACCCTTCGGAAAGGTCGAGCTGAGACCCATAGCCGAAAGGAAATGCTCGTCTTTGAAAAATTTGCGGTCAGGAAGCCACTGGCCGGGTACGAATATCTCGCCCCCGTCGACAATCCTTGACTCGGTCTGCATATAGCAGGCCGCTGCACCCTCCTCGTCGTCGAGTTCACCCACTCGGAAATTTAGGGCGAGAATGGGCTCGGTCGGCGGAGGAACAAGGGGAATCCCCCAATCTCTGCCAAAAGAGACAAAGGCGAATTCTCTCGGGGCTCATTAACTCCTCATCCGAGTGGCTCTATACCCTACTCGGTCACACAGGGCTCCCCTCCTTTTCCGAGTCGCTTCTATACTCGGTCAAGTATGGCCAAGTATCAGCTAGCACCCGCTCGGACCAACTCGGGGCTCATTAGCTCCTCATCCGAGTGGCTCTATACCCTACTCCACTAGTGGAAAAAAACGAAAGGGCTGCGGTTAAAACAGCCCTAAGGGCTGCGTTTTCGGCCAGGAGCCCTTTCCGTAGCAGCCCTTCACTAAAAGTGAAGGGCTGCGGTTCAAAACCGCAGCCCTTCACAACGAAGGGCTGCGGTTTAGACCCAAAACTACATCCCTTCTAATATGGAAGGGCTGCGGTTTTGGGCCTAAACCGCAGCCCTTCGTTGTACAAAGGGCTGCGGTTTTGAACATAACCGCAACCCTTTTAACCCAAAAAAAAAATAAATTTTTTTTTTTTTTTTTTTGCATTTTTTTACTCCTAAATATTATATTTTTTGTAATTCCCCTTGAATGTTGGTTTTTTCATAATCATATAGCCAAATGATAAGTACTTCATAACACAAGCAGCATTTTCCTATGGTTAATTAATAATAATCACCATAATCCAACAAGCACCAGTTAAATTCACTAACAAAAGCAGGCCCTTCTATAAGTTATATAGAGCATGAAAAAGCAGTGGGATATCAACATAGGAACTATAAGTGGCCTCTAATACGAAAACTGGTATAAATAATCGAGAAAACTCCACAGACAGTACACACAAATTCAGGGCTAATAGACCAGATGAAATGATTTTTACAGTCATTCCTCACCCTTATTCTTCATTTAGCTCACACGAATCACAATCATGGTGATTGACCCGGTTGAAATCATGAAACATATCAATTCCACTGTATAACAATTCAAGGATTGAAACTCATCCCCAATCAAACGCTTATTCAAAGGGTAACAAGAGTTATTCAGCACCAAATCATAGATAAAACCAAAATTCTACAGAACTTTGCATCTAAGTTGACATATAATTGTGGAAAAAGAAAACCGAAGACAAACCACAATGCGCTTGAAGAAAGCAATTAGGTTTAGCAGCAAGCACTCTATTTCACACAAATTATTCATCACAAATACAACACCAAAATCATCACACAATAATACCAAATTAAACCAACCAAAATGTAGAGCGAACTCACTGTTCGGGGATTTTTCAACAAGATCTTAATCAAAACTACGGTGGTGCGCGACGAAGATTCCGGCGACCAAGAACCGAACTCACTGGTCGAAGAAGATTCCGGCGACGTTGGTGCGCGCGACGAGAGCGAAAACAACCAAGAAGTGAAAGAGAAAGTCGTTGGTGCGCACAACGGTGGTGAGGAGACGAACGACGAAGGAGGAGAAGAGATGAATGAGGGTTTTTGCGAGAGAGGAGAGAGAATGGGTTTGGTGCAGCAGCGTAGCAGAGCGCCGACGGGGGGAAAGAGGGAGATTGTGAATGAGGGAAGGAGATTGTGAGGGGAGGAGATTATGAGAATGAGGAAACCCTAGCCGCGCGCTTAACATTTTAAACCCATCCCGCGCCTAGCATTCGAATTCCTTTCAAAAATAAAATTTTTTTAAAAAAAGCCCATAAAAGGCTGCGGTTAGCCCAAAAACCGCAGCCCTTTACTACTTATAGGGCTGCGATTTTTGGGCTAACCGCAGCCCTTCATTAAAAGGGCTGCGGTTTTTGGGCTAACCGCAGCCCTTCACTATTAAGGGCTGCGTTTTTAAAAAACGCAGCCCTTGCACCGCAGCCCTTTCGTTTTTTCCACTAGTGCTCGGCCACACAGGAGCTCCCCTCCTTTGCCGAGTCGCTTCTATACTCGGTCAAGTATGGCCAAGTATCAGCTAGCACCCGCTCGGACCAACTCGGGGCTCAATAGCTCCTCATCCGAGTGGCTCTATACCATACTCGGCCACACAGGAGCTCCCCTCCTTTGTCGAGTCGCTTCTATACTCGGTCAAGTATGGCCAAGTATCAGCTAGCACCCGCTCGGACCAACTCGGGGCTCATTAGCTCCTCATCCGAGTGGCTCTATACCCTGCTCGGCCACACAGGAGCTCCCCTCCTTTGCCGAGTCGCTCCTATACTCAGTCAAGAATGGCCATGTATTAGGCGAATTTGGGGCTCAATAGTGGTGACCCGGTCGACCAACTCCTCCTCCAGGAAAAGTGACCTGGTCGGCATTCTCCCTTCAACAGGGAGTGACCCGGTCGGCCCTCTCTCCCTTCAACGAGAGATGACCGGGTCGGCATTCTCCCTTCAATAGGGAATGACCCGGTCGGCCTCCTCCATTCAATGAGAGGAAACCGGGTCGGCATTCCTCCTTAAACAGGAAGTGACCCGGTCAGCCCTTTCCTCTTTCAATGAGAGGGGACCGGGTCGGCATCCTCCCTTCAACAAGGAGTGACCCGGTCGGCCCTCTCATCATTCGATGAGAGGTGACCGGGTCGGCCTTCTCTCTTCTACAGGGAGTGACCCGGTCGGCCCTCTCCTCCTTCAATGAGGAGAGACCGGGTCGGTTTTCTTCTTTCAACAGGGAATGACACGGTCGGTCCTCTCCCCATTCAATGAGGGGAGACCAGGTCGACATCCTTCCTTCAACAGGAAGTGACCCTGGTCGGCCTTATCCCCCTTCAATAAGAGGAGACCAGGGTCGGGAAGGACACGGTCGGCCCTCTCCTCATTCAATGAGGGGAGACCGGGTCGGCATCCTTCCTTCAACAGGAAGTGACCCTGGTCGGCCTTATCCCCCTTCAATAAGAGGAGACCGGGTCGGCACTCTCCCTTCAACTGGTAGCGACTCGGTCGGTATCCCTCCTTTGATAGGAAGGGGACCCGGTCGGCGTTATTCCGCCACAGACAGGCGCCCCTCCAGCCAAGTTTTCGCGGCCCCCCATCTATGGCGTGGGGCTAATTGTTTGGGCTTAATTAATCAGCAGCCCAATAAGGAGTATAAAAGCATCTTAAAGCCTGGGACAGGTGACAATAGTGGGTCCCACCTGAAAGTTGACCTAATCACAAGGACTTGGGACACCTCTAAAAGGGTGGAATAATCATTGCCTAAAAAGGTAACATGCCCATTGGTACCAAAAAGACCCATCTGAACAATGTTTCCTGTCTGGGAAATCCCCAACACTATAAAAACCAACTGCCTCATCAATGAACATGCATTCAATTCTCACCTAACAAACTAGAGCATCTCTCTCTAGACTTTATCTCTCTACCTCAATCATATCTGACTTGAGCGTCGGAGGGGCGATCCCGGAACCACCCCCGGGGTAGTTTAACTTCATTTTGCAGGTTTCCGGCATACGGATATCGGAGCTCAGGTGAACGCTCTCGGGGCCCACATTACACCTCATAACATATTACAATCCTTAATTTCTTAGCAGAAACACTAAGTAAGGTATACAAGCTAATAGCCTGGCATTATGCATTTACCCAAGTTGCTCCTGCTTGTAAGCTTGAACAATAGACCAGGAGTTGAACAGACTTCTGATTTAGCATTGACATTTAAGACCTCAGAAATCATTGATATAACATAGGCAAATTTCTGCAAAAGCTTTTTTAAAGTTTTTTGGACTCCTAGACTGATTCATAGAATAAAGTTGGCTGAAATTTTGGTGCTTACAACAGATATATGCTCGAGGTTAGCTGACAAGATATCAGACCCGATCCACCCATCACCCGCCCGTCACTCGCTTAACCGCGGGTTTTCACCCATTTAATCGGGGTGAGTGGGTGGATAATCCACTCACCCATGTACAATTGCCAGCTCTAGGTACAAGAGGGTTTGATGGTAAGCAAATATTTTCTAGTTGGAGACTACTACTTCATGATTTTGACAATTATCACGTATACAATTTTAAGATGATCAGAAAAATTGATTATTATATTATACTAGTTGCTTATGGTGGAATAATTCGAAAAATTCTACTTAGTATTTAGGAAAAGTTATGGGAGAAATGTTGGAACAATTTAACTATTTTTTTTTTCTGGGTGAGACATTTTAACTATTATGAAAGTTCTACTAAAATCAAATCATTAATAACATTAAATAATGATGCTAAGTGTGCTTCATTTTCTTTCACGGTGATTGATAATTATTTAGGAAACTTTTTTTTCCAATTAAAGCAATTTTAACAATATTTCATTTGATAATGTTCATTCTTACACATAAAAGTTAAAATTTATGGTCAAAATTAATAGAGTATAATTTTCAAAAGTTAATAAGGACATATGATTTGGGACAAATGTTTATCTTACATATGGTTATAAATTTACACTCTCTCACATTCTGCTCCTGTATATTAAGGTATGGAGATTGTAAGAGGGGAGAAAATTACTTCTAGACTTCCATTTGTCCAATGAAGATTGAATTTTTAAGATGTATATATCTCATTTATTTATTCACATCTATGTTATGCATCTAATGATAATTATCATCATGATTTACAATGTCATAAACTGCCCTTAGTAGACGGATAGTCTTTCTGCCTCTTGGTTGGATGGTTGTTCCAACGATGGTGCAGGCTGCGGGACAATTTGAAATAGGTGGTGTTGGCTCAGCTGTTGGAACTTTTCTCCTATTCATTCCGTCAATTAGCACCAACATTCTTCTGTGTTTTACTATTCCTTTATCATTATTAGGTTATTCTGAAAATAAATTTCGAAACATTTACCACATTTTAAGCAAAAAAAATTGATTAAAAAAAAATCAAGCGAACAACCTAAAGTCCTAGATTGTCTGCACTAGAGCCTGCATGAATATACCGAGTAACAGGAGATGGTAACACATAATCTATGTTGTGGTGTACAACATAGAGAATGTTGGATGTTATTAATGTTATTGAATTTCCGATTCGGATCTTGCGATCCTATGATCCTAAAAAACCTTTTTCGATCCCGATCCTAGGTAGAATTTTATTTTAATAGGAGCTTTCTGTCCTACCAACTACCAAAATTCACATGGTGGGATCATAACACGATGTAACGATCTTACGATTCTATAATCCGATTCTATCATACAATAATTACAAATATTATCTTTCTCCTATTAGATTTTAGTCACATTCTTTTAATCTTAGAATATTAAACTACTGTCACCATTTGGGACTAAAGAATGTCACTATTAATGTATGTAATATGTTAGCAGGAGTCTTTTTTACAACATTATAGCATAATTATCACTAATTTACCCTATGTTGAAGGATCTTACGATATTACAATTCGATCCTACCAACCCTTACGATCCAAAGTAGGATTCCGTCCTGATAATATTAGATGTTATGTTAATAAACCTACCCAACTTGACGTAGAACAATGAAAATTTTATGTAATTACAATGGATAATCTACTTCAAGAAAAGGAGGATGTGGTATGTTCCCTCTATTACATTATATTCTAAGTCATAACATACATAAATTGTCGTAATAGTATGTTATGTAAAACTTTGGTGACTGCCCTTGGTAAAAACCCTCCCTCGAGCCCTGCAAGCACTAATATAACCATTGATCTTTTTGCAGCAGAAATATTGTTTATGAATTAAAAACCAATTTAGTAAATTAGAAACCAATTTATTGTAACGAGATACTCAAGTTTCGTTTTGTTCATCTTCTTTTCAGTCTTTATAAGGAAAAAAGAAAGTTCGAATAAGTTCATATAAGTTCTAACAATGAATAATTATGTCTAATAAGTTCATTTAAGATTTGCCAACTTACAAAATACCTTATAAGTTCAGACAAGGTCTTATAATAACTAATAAGGTGTAATAAGTTCACATAAGACCTAATAAGAAGTAATAAGGTCTAATAAATTTAGATAAACAAAAATGAATTGAAGAGAATGGACCCTTAAACTAAATTATTTACACTGCTAACCTTTCAATAGGTAGATTTTGCTACCTTAGGACTTAGGTGGGGGGAATCTTCAATCTTTATCATACACTCTTTTTTTGCTCAAAACTCATTCGAAACTTCCAAATGAGCATAATCACATAATAGGTAGAGCTCCAAATGAGGAAATGAGCAAAAAATAGCCTTAGAAGGGTGTATAATGAATGCACTCCTTAGGAGGGTTCCATTAACAAATGTGAAAATCAATTGCAACACTTGACAAACATGCTATGAGACTCGTTACTTAACAAAGACGTCCGCCGTCCTATCCGTTATACCTAATTCACTAGTTTGTTTTTGTCAAATATTCCACCAAAATGGCCGACAACTGGCAGGTCATAATTCACATTTGTCCAATCCTCTTAAAAAAATGAAATTATTGGAGATGAATAATTGAATTGTACTGTAGGACCAGGACGTCTAACGTCCAGAATTCAATTTTTGCAAATACTCCTATAAATTATACTTCCTCCGTTCCAAAATAAGTGAAACACTTCTCTCATTTATGTGAGAGCTTTTTGAGACAAGTGTTTCACTTATTTTGGAACGGAAGAAGTAATCCTTTTCTTTGGAACATTCATTATTTCTCCTACATTTCCCTTCCCTTCTAACGTCCTACAAAATTCTACAAACTGCTCTGACTCATCTCTTTCTTCTGCAGATATACTCTGAAACCCAAAAATGGAGTTTGTTGGAATAGCTCTGTCTGCTGCTCAAACTCTTTTTGCTGCCCTGCAATGTTCGCAGCTGAAAGAGATTTATTCCACCTTTGGCAAGGAATCCGAACTTGTTGAATTTCAGAATACTGTTGATACTGTCAAAGCTGTGCTCCTGGATGCAGATAAAAAAGACAACATCGCTGATAAAAAGACACAACTTTACATTCAGCAGCTCAAGGATGATGTGTATGATGCGGACGATCTGCTCGATGAGTTCGTCACTGTCGCTGAGCAGATTAAGCAAATGAAGGGTGGGAAAGCTTATGAAAAGCTGCGTCATTTCTTTTCTAGTCGCAATCCTCTTGCTGCTGCTTACAATATGTCTCGAGGGGTTAAGAAGATTAGGAAGAACTTGGACGCTATTGCCTATAACCATAGTAATTTTGGGATCAATGTTGACTCCAGCTTCAGTGTTGACTCTCAACCTATTAGGAGGAGAAGGGAGGATGGAGGAGACTTGTTCTTATGTGTATGAGCGTAATGTCATTGGAAGAGAGGATGACGTGGAGAAGATAGTAGACGTGTTATTAGATTCTAACATTAAAGAGGATGTTTCTTTCCTGACTATTGTTGGAATTGGTGGGCTAGGAAAAACTGCGCTTGCCCAACTTGTGTTTAACGATGCAAGGGTCACAAGTGCTTTTCCATTGAAGCTGTGGACTTGTGTCTCTGATCATGAGCGGGAAAAGTTAGATGCTGAAGGAATCCTACGCAAGATTTTAGCGTCAGCAATTGGTCACAAGGATGAGGAATCCACCATGGATTTTGTTCAATGCCAACTTCGAGAACTTCTTGTTCGCAACAAATACTTGCTTGTCTTGGATGACGTGTGGACTGAGGATCGCAATGACTGGCACAATCTGGTAGAATTCTTATTGGGAGTTCAAAAGGGAAGTTGGATTGTGGTAACAACACGATCGCATGAGACATCGAGAATTGTAGGAGATGGTTCAAGGCATAAACTACAAGGCTTGTCGAAAGAAGATTCCCGGCTTTTGTTTGAGAAGATAGCATTTGGATCTGAAAAGTCAAACGCCCATCATGAATTGGTCGAGATTGGGAGAGATATTGTTGAGCAGTGTGCAGGAGTTCCACTTGCTATAAGAGTGGTAGGAAGTCTTTTGTATGGTCAAGATATCAGCAAATGGCTTTCATTTCAGAAGATTGGGTTATCCAACTCGAGAGATAGCCAAAATAATATCATACCGATATTGGAACTTAGTTATCATCAGCATGAGTCCCCGCTGAAGACTTGTTTCACTTACTGTGCACTATTCCCTAAAGACTTTGTGATTAAAAAAGACTTGTTAATATGTCTCTGGATGGCATAAGGTTTCATTGTTCCATTAGATGAAGGTCACAGAGTGTAAGATGCAGCTGAGGAATATTTTTCCATTTTGCTGAAGAGATGTTTTTTTCAAGAGGTAGAATGCGATGATTATGGTGGGATTTTGGCATTTTGGCATGTAAGATACACGATCTCATGCATGATATGGCTCATAAATTAGCAGGGAAAGAAGTATGTGTAACAAATTCTATCGTCAACAATGTGGGTGAAAAGGTTCGGCATTTAGCCCTTATAAGAGGTATATGTGCACAACACTTATTTACCAAGAACCACATTCGTTCTAATCTTTTTGTGGGTGGACGATCAGTAGATACTAAGATGCAGCAACAATCTGTAGAGGCATTAGTATCAAAGTGGGTGTGCCTAAGGGCATTGGACTTAAGTGAATCAGGTCTGAATAGTTTGCCAGACTCAATAGGTGAATTGCTCCATTTAAGGTTTTTAGATCTTTCAAGAAATGGTTATTTAGAGGTGCTCCCAAAATCAATCATAAAACTGTGTAATTTGGAGACTTTAATGTTAACCCGCTGCTTAAGTTTGATTGAGTTGCCGAAATATATGAGAAAGTTGGTTAAGCTGAGGGTATTGGATGTAAAGCAATGTAATAGGCTGACCCGTATGCGTAGGGGCATAGCTAAGTTGAGCTGCCTTGATACGCTAAGTAGGTTTGTGGTGAGCTCACCAAGCTTGAAGCAATTGTTTGATGATGTCGAAGAACTTAAAAATCTTAGGAATCTGAGAGGTGAGCTTAGTATCTAAATCACATTCCCCAACAAATGCAATGATCCAGAAGTCAATGGAGGGGACAAGATGGAAGGAGCATATTTGAGGAAGAAAGAACATCTTAATGTCATTACATTTCAATTTTCTGGAAAAGCAGATGATGATGAGGAAGCTTTGAGATTGATTGAAGAACTGCAACCACATTCTAATCTTAAGGGGTTAGAGTTGTGTGGATTCATTGGTGCGAGAATGCCAAGTTGGGCAAGGGGGAATAACTTAACGGCTTTTATCCCTTATCTCATTAGGTTACAGCTTTCAAATTTAAGCATCAAGTATTTGACATGCCTGGAAAATCTGCTCCATCTAAAAGCCCTTAAAATTGAGTTCTTGAGCGAATTGCAGAACATAATTGAGTATAGTGAACCAACAACTTTAACTTCAACGATAGCTGCAGTTGGATTGACAATGGCAACTACAGAGGGACTATCATCATCATTGTTTCCCTCCCTTGAACGACTCGAGTTAATCTTTCTCCCAAAGTTGAAAGGATGGGGGAGATCAAGGATGGGGGATTGGGTGGAAGATGAAGGTGAGCTCATCAATGATAACAATAGGAGCATGGAACCATTAGTGCTTCCTCAATTGAAAACATTAAGAATAAAGAGTTGCCCAAACCTGGAATCTACCATGTCGTGTCCTTTCTTGGAAGAGTTAAACCTCCAAAAATACAATGAAAAAACACTACATATAGTAAGACCCTTGTCCCTGGCTCTTAGTAAGGAAATAGAGATAAAGAAAGCGGAGGCACTTAGTTTGAGTTGTTTTAGTAGTGGTACAAGTTGGAAGAGCAAAATAAGGGGCGTGGAGTTACTAAAGTCGCTGCCGATGGAGAGTCTTTCAAGCCTTGATCACATGCATATAGTTGAAGACAATGACGTGTAGAGTTTGGGAGAAGTTGGGGAGGTGATCTTTAGCAGCATGACTTCCTTGCGATTCTTGAATATTAAAAGTTGCTCCAATTTGAGGAGTGTTTCTGGTTGAGGATTAGAGCATCTCACTTCCTTGGAGCATTTGAGGATTAACGAGTGCCCAAATCTAAATTTAGCGAAAGAAGAGAGACATGATGGCATTGACATTGGCATCCCATGGAGATCCCTTTCTCATTCTCTCTGCCACTTGACATTGGCAAAGCTTTCGCAGTTGGTGGATTTACCCAATCAGATGCAGTTCTTGACTACCCTCCTGATCCTTGAAATTGATAATTACCAAGGACTGGAATCACTGCCGAATTGGATGCCAAAACTCATCTCCCTTAGACATCTTGGAATCTGGTTTTGTTCAGCACGCCTTGAGGAAAGATGCCAAGATTCAAATGGAGAGGATTGGCCCCACATTAAACACATTCCCTCCGTTGAATTCCTGTTTTGTTTTTATTAGTTATACTCTACAGGTAGCAAGAGTAATCTCCTCATATCTTCTCTCTCATCATGGATTAGATTAGCGACCTGTATGTGTATTCCATATATTTACGGATTAAGTTTGAAGTTTATTCCTAAACTTTATCAGGTACTACGTTGTGAATCTCCATCTTCATTATACTGCTGTGATGCGGCTATTAACTATGGTGTTCTTTGTCCTCAGCAATGGGCTAATCCCTTAATCTTTACAAGAGTATAGATGTTCAAAACGTTACAATCATTTATTCATTATTATTTTTGAGTGGTGACCGATCGAGCCTTTATTTATTAATCTGTTGATGCTTTCTTTATTCTAATGTACCAATGCACACTAGTCTAGATTTGTGCTTTAAATAGTTGATTGAGAAGAAAGTGCTACATAGTCTGTTGTAGCCTGTATGCCTGTATAAGTGTAGTTTCTAGCATACTTGTAGTGTTGGAAAAGCATCATCTCTAATAAAACTCTGTCAGATAATTGAACTTTCATTTTTTTTTGTTTTGGGAAAATGAGTGGACGAAGTGTCAAGAGACAGAATAAACAGACCATTGACATCATCACCGTCAGATGACTACAATTTGATCCAAAGAATTGAACATGGTGATCACTTTAATAGACTGCAATAGGCACCAGGTAAAAATTTATGAGCATCTATATCTTTCCATGCTCTTTCAGGAAAAAAACTGCATTTAATATGTAAACTACGCACTTTAGAAAAACATTACTCATGGATCCTATTAAGCAATGTTGATAATTTTTTAATTTTCTATTTTTGATGGGTAACTTACTAAGGAGATGTATTAATCTCCACTCCTTCTAATCAGAAACTATTATTTTTGGGATTAGCTCGATTGTTTGTTATTGGTTGTTAGTTCCTATATTTGGTTGCTGAATTTTCAGTGGCACTTCCTATATCTCCGACGTTCCTCAATATATGTAGATACTTATTGTAGGCCCTAATGACATAAGATAAGGCGCTCAAAATGAGTTGTTTCTTGTTGGGCGAATGACTGATGATTATGTATGGATGACAATTGACAGATGCACGGATACGGATGTTGGATAATCCAGGGGTAACATAATGGAGATGTCAACTTCCAAATGAACTTTCTTGGTAGTTCTACAAAAATAATATATTCATGATAGTATAAGATGGCATCCCATAAAATATTCAATTATTGTGGATCAATAATGTCAGCTAAATCAATTGGTATATGGTACTGATATTATAAAGTTACCAAACTCAAAATAGGATTTCATCTATATCTTACTCATAAATTTGCTGTTTTGGTAGGTTATCTTCTAAACATTGTTAATCGTGATGGGAATCAAGTGCGGATTTCATGGCTAATTTGGGTCATTTACTCATTCCGACTCCTTTATATTGTACTCCAATAGGTTCTCTTCTTGTCATGTTGTGTTCTATCTTATCATTGTAAGAATGGGTTAGGTTGTTGTTTTGTCCTAACTCCTACAAACTCTAGCTTTCTTTTCTCATACTGAAATACCATGTTCTTATGATGGATTTCTCATTAAAAAGGCCACCGTAAGAAATGAATGTGAGCCACTCATTTCACCACATCATACAAACAATAATGCTGACTGTACCGCGTGATTTAAGGAAGTTGGAGATAGTTTGACCATGTAATTTAGGCACTTTACGAATTAATTCCAAAATTAAATGTATTAAAATCTTTTCTTCATATATTGTATTTATTATATGATGTGCTAACTTATAAGGTTACTTATACTACAATAAAGAATACACGGCATTATACGTTTCACTATACGTTTTTTTTTTCAAGGTATAAAATAAGTAAATAACAGAATTAAATCTTATATTATACGAAATTCATGACATACGAAATATTACTGTATGAAACATTGGCACATATTATTTAAACTCCTTTAACGTCTTCTTCAATAGTCCAAAACCTCCATTATTAACGGCGAGCAACCTAATTTGAAGACGATTATTTTGTTTTTTCAAGGTATACAGAATTAAATCTTATCATATACGAAATTGTGCTTTACAAATTATACTATATGAAAATCATGACATATGAAATATTACTTTATAGAACATTGGCACATATTATTTGAACTCCATTAATGTCTTCTTCAATGCCCCAAAACCTCCTTTTTTAAGGGAATCAACCTAATTTGAAGACGATTAGGGTTTCTGATTAATTTGAATACATTTATGGTTCATAAAGTTGACTTGCGAAGTTATATGCAGCATGCCATTCAGACGAATAACTCTAAACTTTCCGGTGCCATGGTCGAGTTTTTAGTTTAGTTGGACGGCGTTGGTGGTATTTTCCGAATATGAATTGTGGAAGACAAATTGCATTTGGTTTTGGTGCTTTGGACAGTCCCATAACTTATTTTGGTCATAGCAGCTAATTGGATAGTGAGACTTTTTATGGCTATGACCACAGTGTTCTCCTGGCATTGCCAATCGATTAACTCCTATTAGGTTTTTACTCAGCTTCGGAAAATATGTCGAAGGAACCTTATGTGAACCTTACTTGTTTGGTCACTGACATTTCTCGTGGTGGATATGTCCAAATATTGAATAGTGACAGTCCATAACTTGTTTTGGCCATAGTCGCAAATTGGGTAGTGATACTTTTTATGGCTATGACCATCTTCTTATCCAGGCATTGCCAGATGCTTGACTCCTATTATGTTTGTACTGAGGTTCGAAAAATATGTATCGTTGTTCGTTTGTGAACCTTAATGGTTTGGTCAATGGTATTTCACATTGTGGACATGTCCAAATATGTCACTTGTTTTTGTCAAAGCCGCTAATCGGATAGTGATATTTTTTATGGCTATGACCATCCTGTTATCCTTGCATTGCCATACGCTTAAGTCCTATTATATTTGTAATCAGCTTCGAAAATTATGTCAACTGCTATTGTTTGTGTACCTTAATTGGTTGGTCACTAGTATTTCACGTGATGGACATGTCCAAATATTGATCAAACATTATATAGATATTCATTAACAGTAGGATATGAGTACTTAATACATAGGAAAAGGGTTTTTTATTTACAAAATAGCAGTTATTGGCTGTGATCCTGTGCCTCATTTGAACAAAAAAAAACATTGGAATTTTACAAAATGACAGTTATATTTGATAATACTATTGGTTTTACGCAGGTAACTGAAAAGGAAGAATATGAATTTTTAATTTCATTTTTTGTTTGTAAAAAAGAATTAGATGATAATAACGTATATAATAATTAATGATCTGATCTATTCTATTAGTTATTTGGATTCTGCAAAATATTCTTTTTATCATATTTGGAAAGGAAATAATTATTCTATTTAGCATATTTGGAAAGGAAAATAATTATTTTTTTAGCATATTTGGAAAGGAGATAATATAATATTATTTTATCTTCATAAATTTAAACGAAGATCTCAAAATAATATTCTGCGCAATCTTTTTTACGTGGGTTCGTGGGTGGTTAGGATTTTAGGAAGGAAGGTTATGTCTAGGGTTTTTGCCTTGTGTCATCACACCAAAACCCACTGTACATCCCCCTCACTCTCGTTACAGAAGTAGTGGAGTTACCGAAAATGGCGGAAGAGAAAAACAACTCCTCATGTGTAAGTATTACATGGTGGTTTTCTTTATTTTCCTTCATTTATGTAGCCAATTAATTAATCATAAGCAGCGCCAACGATTAATATTGTAATTACATATTCAATATAAATTATATAGATATGCAGTTGGAAAATATATCTTATACAATTATGAATCTGAAACCTGATTTTTCCTTTTTTGCCTTCATTTTGTTTGTGTAGAACTTGGGTGTGATTCTAGAAGCCATCAATGAAATACGCTCAAAAGTTACCAACATCGAGTTGTCGTTGGCTCAACTACATTCAATGCAACATGATTGTCATGGTGAAGCCAATGGTGGAAAGTCACCAACGGGCAATGAAGAAGGTGATTTCACACCGGGAGTACAAAAATCAACAAGAACTCCAAGTGCTAGTTGCGCTACTAATAATAGATCGAATTCCCCTTTCCTAAGTCCTGATGGGGGCTTGGTCGATTGCTTACAAAAATAAAAAACTAAGCGTAAGCTGGACGTTGATTTGGGAGGACAAGAGGAGGAAAGTGCAGAAGAACCCTTAGAAATTGAATCATTTAGTATCCGAAATGTTCGTTTCAATGTGCCTCAATTTCCTCCAGGGTTGTAAACACTGAGAGACGTGAAGGACGAGGCAAAAAAAGAAGTAAAAAAGTCGAAAAGCCTATTGATGTTTCGAAGACTCCAAACACTATATCAACATTAAAGGGCAGCGTTGACCTATCTGGTGAAGCGAACACTGTAGATAAAACATTGGAGAAGCGGACTCCTCGGCGGATAAAACAGGAGCATCCAAAATCAAATGAAACCGTAAGTTTTGAAAGTGTATTGTTTTGTCAGCACTTATTATTTCAAAGGTGATACTTATGTCCCCAATTTATAGGCAGCAAAGCCCAAGGGAAACAAAAAGCGCAATTCAAATGCACAAAACGAACAGGTACACCATAACATTTGATTTGGCAATAATTTAGTAGCCAAATTGTTAATGCTTCCTTTTGGCCATACAAATACATTTGTCTGGACATTACCATATTACACTGTATATACCAAGTAGGGGAAGAAGTAAAAAAAACAATAAAATCAGAATCTTCGCAGCCCACATCATCGAAAGCAAAGAGGCGGAAGAAGTGTAACGCAAAAGAGCTTATTGTATTACAGGTGCATTGTGGTTATCACATTTAACATTTCCAGACATTACCACACGCATATCAATTTTTGCTATTAAGGACTGAAATTTGCTTGATGCATTTCCTATTTAATTAATTTCGCAAGGATGAAGAGGTTGTGCCTGGTAATGGTAGCCCTCCAGTTTCCAAAAGACGAAGTTCAAACAAATTGGCAAAGCCAGTATTCCATAAGTATCTACCTCAGCTAGTAGATCGGGACAAGCAAATATGCTTAAATCTTCACAAGTTTGACAAATATGACGACGTGTATTGTCCAAGTGAGGGTATGCACTGATTGACAGTTGGTGACTCTATGTGTGTATTTCCAGATGGATGGTTGTCTAATCATGTAAGCTGTGTACTCAAGTCATGACTATCAGTACTACCTAATTTTAATTCAAGTAATATGCTTACAAAGTTGTATTTTTTTTAACAGTTTATCAATGTCTACTTATATGACATGCAACTGGGGTTAATGGAGACCAACTCCACGAAGATGGTATTGTCCCCCTCTTTCCAGGTACATTATCGATTCTGGGTTACACTAAAATGACTTTCGTACCTTGCGGTTATTTATTTGAACCAGACCATAAAAATGTTTCAGGGTGTTATACTTAAGTCCGTTGAACGGAATCCATATAGAGGAAGTCAAGCCATAATGAATAGGTGTTCAGCCGTGAATGACACCTTTATCCCTGAACACGTCGAAACAATTGATCAGGTTTTACATATTTGCATGTGTTGCAATTTATTTGAGATTTAATTCGTCTTATTAGTTAACCAGCTCTCAATATCTTCGTTTTTTGTAGGTTTTCATTCCTGTGTTAGATAACGAGGCGAGACATTGGTTCCTGTTGGTTTTCCATGTCTTCAAAAAAATGGTGTACATCATAGATTCATTAGGAGCCTCGAACAACCGCTTCAATCTCACTGAGGAAATGGTAACTATTTCAAGCTAACGCGCTGTACTTTTCAAATGTAGTGACTATAACGTCCATAATAACTTTAATTTGATCAGATGAGCAAAGCTGCGACAGTTCTTCGAAGAAATCGCTTAGGCGGACTTTTCAAGGAGTACAAAGACTTTTTATATGACGTCGTAGATGTTCCGTTACAGCCAAATTGGCAACTTCAAATATACACATTTAGTTTAGTTATATTTACTATCCAAATAAACTAATCGACATTACAAATTCACCTTTTTCAGTCATGACTGTGGAATGTATGTCGTCAAGTACATCGAATGTGCCGATATCAAAGCCATGCAAGACGTTACATATTCAATAAGAACCTTCAGTTACTGTATTGGGGCTAAAATGTTTATAAAATGCAATTAACATTGTTTTCTAATTCACCAGACTGACGAGATGCGTGCCGAACGATTGAAGTGTTTGGCTAAACTAGTTACAAGCAAAAATAACAACTTGGCAAATATCATAAAATTCAGCGGTGTTGATTCGAGATGTGCTTCATAGTATATAACTGTGCGTCGAGACAAAGTCTTCGTTATGTATAGTATCGTTAGCATTCCTATCATCATCTTATACAACAATCTTTTAAAATTTTATATTCCCTCAAAATTATGTGTATGATTGTTGGAGAACTAAACTTTATTTCATTAATGTGTAGCAATGTTTGTAGCAATGTTTATGGCTATGTCTAAACACGGACTAGGTCATTAATGAACAATGTCACAAGTAAAATACGTTGTAATCCATGTGTCATGAGTACTCATGAATACAAAAAACAATTACATATATACAAGTAAAGTAACTTTTACTCATTGTAGGTAAGGTTTGGTTCATTCTATTTGTTGATTCTTAGAGTACCTTTTGTGTTATGCCCTATAATGATCGTGGACATTAAAAAATTCATAATACAGACAAATATTTGAGTAACACAAGGTCCAAGTTTTCAACACAACACTTCGTTTTACCATACCAATATTATGTGTAATTCGATTGTTCAAGTAGTCTAACTGTCTTTCAGGTACATGCAGCAAAGTTTATGGCAATCTCCAACCATGCTTTTGGTCATTATCAAACAATGTCACAAATGAAATAATTTAGGGAGTCATGTGTAAATTGAACTAAAGAAGTATTGGAACTATGACAAACAAGTCTAGAGTATAGTTGTGTCACGAGAGATTACCAAATCAGAAATAATGACAAATATTCGACAGTGCACAAGTAACACATGTTCCAAGTTTTTAACACAACTCTTAGTTGTACAGTACAAATACGTCTAAGAAATAGCAAGGAAAATACACCAAGATCGAATTTTGTTCTCTCAACCCGCCATTGCCAACTTGTAGACAGTATCTTTCAACTGATTTGCATCCCAATCAATCAACGATGTTAGAGTTTTTTTGCGATGTATTGCAAGATCCTAAGTTGTTGGAAAACATTTGCACACAATTAGTTGCTTTCAATGGAGCAACAATGCATTAAAACTATGCAAGGTTGGATAAGATTAACCATAGACATCCATTACCTCAAAGTATTTATTGTTCATCCACTTTCTCCTGTTATGTGCTTCCATGTATTTGATTACATGCATCCCACAGTCATATCTAAAACAAAAGTGGGAGATTTTAGAAAAACGCATAGCCGTCTCGAAAAAAAAATTGTAATAGAAAAGTTGACTTGTGAATGACGTACGCGTTTGGCTGTCTTGGGGTATTAACCTGCTTGATTTCCCAACCGGAAAATGCCTTGAACCTTTTCAGCTTCGCGTCCGACTTGCTTGAAGACATAAGTGTGGACAGTTTCCTAATATGTGTCAGAAATGCGGCCATTATTTTACATACACACGAAAACATCCAACTAACCAGACAATAGAAGACGAACACCTGACATTTGGCATTATCGATCCTTTTTTGCGTGTTTTCATCAGGGTTCGAATCAAGCATGTAAATTTTGGAGTCCTCCAAACAAACAACACACATGTAAAAATGTTCTGGCTTCGGTGTCCACAATGGAACCATGATCAACAATATATATACTATATTAGTAGACTATTCCTCAAACCAAAAACAACTATTAGCAGAACAATATAGGCAAATTACAATTACCTCTTTGCATTGGTCTGGATCATCAGGCAAGTATGATGTTTGCATAATAGGTGAATCCGGCAAATATTTTGATCCCTTCCTCGTCCTTTTCACATCCATTGTCTTTAGTATTAAAAGAATTTAATAATATTAAATAGATTTTAATTTCATGACAAATTTCAACCATTATAAACAGCAGCTCAAAGACATCGCAACTAACCCGGAGTGCTGTGGGTATGAAAAAACTTGTTTGCCTATTTATTGTCTCTCGAATCCCCACCAAATTGATGATCTTAAATAAATCCCACATTCAATTTATGCAGCAATGGGTTTTCAATCATTTATAAACATTCTTATATATTTAATTTAGTAATTAATTCATTACTTGTTCCGTCAATTCACACCCCGGACCCAAGGTCCGTAGGTGTGCCCTATCTGCCCAGGTCCACTCTGACTTGAACAACACCTGGCTATTACAAAAGTAAAAACACAAAATTAAAGGTTCAAGTTCACAAAAGTTTCCAAATGAAATCGGCCAACAGATAAATATGGTTGAAGATTAACTTCACCGACTCACTCAGGGTCTTCCTTATCGGATAGATTAAAGTCCAGCATTGCTTTTGTCTCAAGCTTGCATTTTCTGATCGCGGTACCTATCGGAACATGTTTTATGTGCAACGACTCCTCTTCATCAGCCTGAACTCATTGACATTACAGTCAGTTCACAACATATGTGAGCAACTATAAACAATGATGCTCAAAGTAATGAAGAAATTCTATATAATTATGCTTTTTTTGGTTTAGTAATGTCCTAACTACTTTATCCAGAGTGCATACATGAACAAGTACAGTAAATAATATAAATTCTATAATTCACATATTCTTACTTAATCAACTAACTAACCTCTTCATCGTTTCCTTTAGTTGTTTCAATCTTTTCCGCAGGAGCTTTACCTTTGTTTGTTTTCCTCGTATTCTTTGTTTTTTGCTTCTCCTCTGGAGGATCCTCCTCTATCGTTGAGACGGAATGCTCCTCATCTGCTGGGGCGGTCGTATTGGCTTCTTCGTGTTCGGCATCATCAACCTTCTTATCATCATCATTCCTATCATCATCATCAACCTTCTTATCATCATCATTCCTATCATCATCATCAACCTTATTGTCATCATCATTCCTATCATCATCATCAACCTTCTTGTCATTATCGTCCTCTTCTTCCTCTACTTCAGCAGTTTTATCTCTCTCATCGACATCTTCATTAGGGACTAGGCCCCCAATTACCCCTACATCAGATGATTCATTCGCCGCGACATCATCCTGCTTCTCCTCAATGCTTTTTAATAATATTTGTCGGCTTCTTGGTTTTCTCTTTCTCCCTCGGCATCTCCGCTCCTTGACATCCTCAGGTTGTCCTTCTTCATCCTCCCGTTCATAATCAGAATCATCCTTACACTCCTTAACATTTTTCGTACATCTCTTCTGTTTGCTTCCTTTTACAATTTCCTTCTTCCTCTTCTTCCTTCTCTCAACCTCTTGTTCATCCCCAGATTCTCCTCCTATTTCTTCTTCTTCGTCATCTACTGCTTGAGGATATGTTCTATCCATGAAGTCAGATACCAATTTAAACATTGCATTTACAGCATTACCCCAACGATCCACCTTGTCCAGTATTTGAGTAAACGCTTTTTCTACATTTTGTGCATGTGTAGTTGGAACCTTTCCTGTTATTTGACACTTGTCTCTCTCGACCACCAGCAACAACTACACATAAAAAGTAGGATATATATGAGTAAATACCTTTTCCAACCAAGATGGAAAAAACATGAATAAAATTAGTGATAACCAAGCATAGATACTGTTTGGCACTATCCAAAACCTACTTCCCACGTATCATATTTAGATTGTCAAACTTGCCAGATCTTATATGGTTCATGGCAATCTGTAGCATTAAAAATTCACCTATATGTACTTCGTGGTAATGTTATAAATTAGGGACACTTACTTTACTCGTTTTGTATCCCTATGGGAGCTTGTTAATTGCATCATGCAATGCCTTTGTGTTTATGTCACTCCAGTCTCTAATCCTTGGAAGATCGTACTTCCATATTTCTTGAAGTTTGTCCTTCATAGAGTATTCACAGAAAATAGCCTGCCGATGATAACAAACCATGAATTTACAACTTTGACACAACTGCCATTGCAATGTAATGCCCATATCAAATTCACAATATTAGATAAAAACAAACCAACCAAGTACACTATACCTGATCACTATATGTGTATATGGCCAGACATAAGAAGAGAATATAATTATAGTACCTCAGGAGAAATTATTAACACAATACAAATAGCAGGTCATACCATTAGAAACAGGGGACATCCGCCCAATTGTTGTGGTGTGTCTCTCCCTTTGAACTCAATGATGGCCTTCACTGTGTCATTAAAAATGTGCTTCGCAAAATTCCAATTAGGAATAAAGTCTTCATTCAGAACGAGGTGAAGCCATTCTGGTTTTGGCTTGTAATCCAGTGTTGGTGAACACAGGGCGGTCATGACGAAGAGTGTGAACAAACCCTTATGGGTGATCATGTTGTTCCCTTCTGAGTTGCGTGGCCATGCCTCTTACGTCCAACTGTACAAACCCAACCAGCGATTCGTCGAGGTTGTCGCTCTTAAAGGCAACCTCCTCAATTGTAATTCCACTATCCTTGAAGCCCAGAAGGTACTCAACATGTCTTGGAGTAATCAAAACCTTATCCCTATAAGCAGACAATGTGTTTGTCACTGGGTCAAAATGATCTATTACCCGTCTACACATTGTTGTCCTCAATATCTTGGTGTTGTAATGAAGGAGAAATTCAAACCCCAATGCCACCAACACCTTTTTTTTAACTAGTGGAAAACCTTTTACAAGAGTCACAAGTTCATCTAAATCACCCATTGGACTCCATGTACCCTGATATTGTAAAACTATCATTTGCCCAACAACATAAAAAAACAAATAACACATTAACTTTATCCAACCTCAAAAATTAAAATTAGTATACCTGTGTGGTTTGTAATGCTGTTTGTATACATTTATTTCTCCGTAAACGGCTTGGCTCAACTGACTCAGTACCCTTTATCCTCAACACATTATCAGACATTCTTGAAATTGCTAGTAGTTCTGGAATTATAAAACATTTCAGAGTTCAGTATGTTGAGCATAGCATGATAATGTAAAGTAATGGCCAAATCTTCTATTGGAAACAACTTAGAAAAATATGAATACCCTTGAATTTTGTTGGTCATATGATACCTCAGGAAAAATCCTCCATATTTTGCACTTTACATTATTAAATAATACTAACTATTCACCCAATTGTTAAATACTATTATTCATCCTCATGCTTCAATTACTCTTACAGATATTTTCTCGAGGGCTGTTTCTTGTTAGTTTAGATCTAACTATGTGGTTTGCATATACTTCAGTTGAATAAAACATATTAATTGTTGATCACAAATTGGTACGAAAACTAACAATAAAGCAACAACAATTGCTGGGTGAAATCTTGATGAATTGCAACCCAACAAACAAACATTCAGGCCAACCGAAAACCAATTTCAAACACTAATATTATAAAAAAAGCAACATATATGCAGTTTATAATTATGAGTACAATTTCAATTTAAGGCATGCATCAACACTCTTTGGCTTCAAACACGAACCCAACTCCACTCCTGATATGCTACAAACACCCAAAATCCAATTGCACTTCAATTACGAAGTCCATTGCTTTCAAACCGATGTACACAAGATTTGAGAAACAATTCTTCTTCTTTTATGATTTGCAAAACAACATAAAATACAAATAAGTGGTGGATGTGAAATTTTTTTCCAACTGAAAATACTGTACCTTTCCACCGATGAATGACCCCGCCGTCGTTGCTGGTTCCAAAATTTGATGATACTTTCTCGGAGTTCAGTGACAAGGAAATAAACAAAGTTAATTAATGGAGAGAGAGAAAGTAAAGGTATTTTGGAAGGCAGAGCAGAATAGTGACAAATTTAATTTCTTTTTTTTTTGTTAACAAGAATTTAATTCCCTTGATGGCGGTTTCTTGAATTGTTAGCACTTTTACCTAAAATTTTAAAAAGGCAAAATTCCAAAGTTTTAAGATTTTTAAAAGATTGATATGCGTTCAAAATTTAATCAACTGTTAATAGATTATGTAATTTCCAAAATATAACTGCCAAATTTAAGAAATTTTTTTAATTTTTTTTTCCAATAAGATAAATATATATTTAACCTACCAATCTATTGCTGTCAAATATAAAATAAAAACCAATCTCTATTATATTTGGGAACTTCTTGGGACTTCTGTGTCCACTATTTTTCACCAATATACCCCTAATTATAAAGGAAAAGTACATCACCTAAAAATATATTAGTTTAAAAATAATAAAACGAAAATGAGTGCCACCTAGGTTTTTCTAGCTAACTCAACTTTAAGCCAAAACTCCCTCAATGGTTAGCCAATATACTTGTTGCTTGTGTAGGTCCCACTTAAAGTAAGATAATTTTTTTCGTAGAGTATGATATAGATTTTAGTCATTTTACCATAATTGCCACATGGGCCCACATAGTTAGGTCAATCAAATTGGCTTCGCAACTCCAATTGTGCAAAAGAAGCACTTGCTAGCAATTTCGCATTATACTTAGCTAGTTGGTAAACCAACGAAAATGTACTTCATAACTCCAACAAAATTGTTCCCATCAAATTATTAGTATATAACGTTTAGCATAAAAATATATGAACCATTAAATGATGATGAATAAACAAAATATATATCAATGCTAATGTTGGAATCAGTTGTACTAATAAAAACACAAAATACAATGCTTTTTAGAATGAAATTGGAATGTGACATAAAGATTCTATTACAGTATTGAAAAATCTAAATAGTTCCAACTATAATCTAACACGCGTGCCTAACAAAAAAATAAACTTGTCGATCGCACAGGCAAACGTCACAGTTGAATTCATTATCCTTTGCACAAGGGTAAGCACCCGTTTCCCAAGAATTAAACTTCTTTAAATGTTCTTCGTGCTTGTCATATGAAATCAGACGGTTGGATTCCACCTTGATTTTATAGTTCTTCCATACTCTTACGAAGAGCATCAAGGTTTTGTCTTCACATTCTCTAATACCAACCTTACCGAATTGTCTTCAAATATTGACAATCATTTCATAACCATTTTTGTTTACTTCCACATCTTTGTTGCATATATAAATGCTGGCTAAAACATACGTTGCCACCATATGGCCTTGTGCACACGCCTTTTGCAACATACTGATTCCCTCTTCGAACTCATTGTAGGTAAAAATCTTTTTCTACAACAGTTATTAAGAAAAATAAGACAAGTAATGGACGTGTAAAACAGTTAACAACGTGTTATTCGTACAAGTTATTGACATATACCATAACAAAGTGCACTAGCACTTGAGGATTGTTGCACTGTTCGCATTCCATAAAAAATTTGTAGGCATTCGTATAATCTTTGTACATTAGTCCGACTAAGGGCTCAAGATTAACCTGTTGAAGAACCTTGTCTTCACCACAGATCCTGTTTAGTGTTTTACAACTGTGCAACCAATAAACAAACAGGTTGAAAAGAATAAACATGACTGTTAATGCATTTGGTAAAAAAAAAAACAAATCATACATACTATACCTCAATTTACAATTCAGGAAATCTGATGGAGAATCCTTTGCTAACCGTCCAATAATGTCGATTAGAATTTCACTAGGCAGACAACTAATTAGTTGTGGTTTTGTTCTTGACGATCTCTTCCTTGTTGGAAATTTCATAGTGTGCTTCAATATGTTGTTTGAATCCTTCATTTTGATGTAAATAAGTTTATGTGAAATTGTAGAATAAGTGCAAATAGCGCAAGCAGGTTTGATTTTGTGGGTGGTTATGTTTTTTAAGAAAATGGGATTGAAGTATATAAAGCACACACCAAAAGGCATATGAACCCAAAGGCCAAAAGACATGTCCCATTTAAAACGAAATAGCTTCATCACATTTAACTGTAAAAAATAGTTTACATAAAACCAAAAGGTAAATTTTAAGAGCATGTAATTTAATGATAGTTATTTGGGTTCGAATGAGATTGTAGTAAAATGTAGCTAAAATTTCCATATTTTTTAAAAGGAAAATTTCCATATTTTTAAGATTTTAATTGGTTCAGTTGCTTTAAAATGTTAATATTCCTTTATTTAAAGAATTGTGTGATCTCCGAAGTATAATTGAACTTTAGAAACATATAATTATTCTTTATAACTTTTTGTTGGGAAAGACCTATTAAAATAGCTATTTTGTTAGGAAATACCTAATAAAAACTTTTTTGTTGAAAAGACCTATTATAATACTTACCTGTGTTACTTAAGACCACCACAATATTCTTTAACAATGGTTTTGGACATGGTTTTTAAGGAAATGAAAAAAATGGGAAGTTTAGCATAGAGGTACCCTTTTAATTAACTAGAGGCGGGGATAAGTAATTCCTTAATAAAGTAAATGCAACTTTATGAGACAATTTGAGTAATTAATGATGGTTTTATTAACATTAAATACAGACAATATTGTCAACTATAGTTGCTTTTTTTATACCAAAAGTGACGTAGTCCCAATAGATGAAACTACCCAAAGTGGTAATTGTTGCAATAGAATTAAAACGGAGGAAGTATGTAAATACAATAGTGTTGAAAAATCTCATTTCACAGCAACACAAGATCAACAATGTTAACCAAAAAGTTGCAAAAAAATAAAATATAAAACAACCCGTGCAACGCACGGGCTTCAAAACTAGTATTCTTTATAAATGAATTGGGTGGTTTTGTTCATATACACCTTGGCAATGCCATAAACCAGTAATTGTAACAACAAAATTGTATATCCATTCACAATATTTAAGATTAGATCTATGTAAAATTGCGTTGCATGTCCAAACATGATTTTTTTATAACTACGTTTTTTTTTGCTATAATTTTGATATTCTTAACAAAATACATAAGATTGTAAGCGAAAGTAAAA
Organism: Beta corolliflora; assembly: GCA_947648045.1. Lineage (NCBI taxonomy): Eukaryota > Viridiplantae > Streptophyta > Magnoliopsida > Caryophyllales > Amaranthaceae > Beta > Beta corolliflora. The sequence goes on along the minus strand of CANSZD010000007.1, from coordinate 2,708,530 downwards.
TACAGGAAACCTAACAAAAATAACAGCCACTTCATTGATTTGAGTAAATACGTCCATATTGTTGATAAAATAAAAGTTGTCATACATATTTCTTTAGAATAATACCATAAAAACTAAGAATTCCGAGCAAAACAAATCGTTGTACACTTAACTCCTCATTGAACAAAAATGGAAAACCATCAAAATACACAGTCATGTCTTTCTCCAACCACGCCTTGAAGTCATGACCATCGTTGTAAATGATGTCCTTGATGATCCATTGCTTTAATTGGTCACGATGACCATAATAGGGCAAACCATGGCTTCGAAATTGCAAATACCTGCACCACCATCGCCAAATCTTGTAAGTTTTTTCCACAATTCTTCGATCTTCCCAAGCAAGCCTTGTGAAAATGTGGAATGTTAGTAGATCGCAATCTCTGCATATTGGATGAGCGTCGAACATTAAATAGAAGGATGTCAATAAGACTTCATAAAAATTATTTTGTTTTTTGAATGTATAAAAATTCATCTTATTATATCTTATACAAAAACCGTAAAGATTAGATTTTTTATCTTTTAGTTTAAAAAATCATTTCATGTTATTTTTAAATAAAACCGTCAAAATTTTAGGAATAACAATAATAAAAAAAAGGTATGTTTGCAACTAAGAAAAAGTCATCTTATCTCTATTTAATAATAAAACCATAACACCTTCAATTATTTATTTGCGGCTATATAAAAAAAATTCATACTATTATATTTAATACTACAAAATCGGAGAAATGACCAAACAAGAATTTAAATTTAAGATTTTTTAATGTAACAAATCATATAAGGTTTAAAAAACAATACTATAGGATAAATCTAAGAAATCAAATCCGCACAAGTGCACAACAAAAGGCATGCAAATAGTGAATAACATACCTTCAGGATAGGACAATCTTCGACGCTTCTCTGTAACAGGCCACCCCAGTATTCCTTAAACGTAGTTGTGTTTTGTTTTAGGTTTGAATGTGATGTAGATATGTAGAGAATACTTGTTTTTTAAGAGAACAAAAATAGACTGAATAAGGACTTCTTATTTATATGGAGTGGTGAATTAGGCCACACCAACTAAGATCATTATTGCATTTTGCAGTTCAGTGAAGTGACACTGCACAGCCCGTCACATGACTATGTTGTGTTGAGTGTCCAAACTGCCAACAAGTACTAAAGTTGATTTCGCTTTATGTAATATCCAAAATTCACATTGGTAGTATGTTTATTATTAACTGTCTATTTTAATTTCAATTGCTAATTTGCGAAATTGAAATTACCTTATATGGAAGACAAAATATTAGCTAATATAATATTACCTTAATCTTACCCCTTACCTTTTCTCTTTAAAAAAAAAATCATACCCCTAACCTTAATAACAGATTTAGCTTATATATTATTTCCAACCTGCACATTAAAAAAACTAATATATATGGCAACCAGGGAAGATGGTTTAGGAAAAAAAGGAAAAACAATCCAATAGTTATCATCTAAATATTTTTTTCTTAAAAAAAATTTATAACATCCTTAATTTAAGGGGAGTGTAACATGCAAAATTTATATGTAGTCATATTTTTCCTTTACCATTATCACAAACACCCTAATTTAAGGGGTAAATAAAAACTTCTTTTTTCACTCTTTTTCCGAAGTACTACTTTGTTTTTCTCCTACTTCCATCAGTAACTAATTTTTTTATTCCCAATATTTTGTTTTCCTCCTAATTCCATCAAGAAGTATTTTTTTTTTTATTCAACTTCTATCCATATGAAAATGTAACTTATACTTTATTTTAATTAACAACCCTTTCCCTATTCTGGTAACTTGTTCATTTCTTATAATATAGATACAGTTATGTTGTTTTTTTACTACTACTAGCCATACATGCACGCGATGCGTTCTTTAATTTCAAAACTTCATATCTCATATGAAGTGCATGTCTTGAGTTATATGAAGTGCATTTTTAACTTGTTTATAATGGCAAGTGGAAATGAGAAAGGGTTCTTAAGCCTCCACCATACCCTCCACTATATGTTTATTATTAACTGTGCATTTTAACTTGTTTATAATGGCAAGTGGAAATGAGAAAGGGTTCTTAAGTTATATATTACCTCCTATCTCATATGAAGTGCATGCCTTGATATATGGTCAAAGTTAGGATTTAATAGTGTACTATGAACCTAAATCCATACCAGAGAATATGCAACATCCAAAAATAATTTTGTAATATGATCCTAAATTCATACAAGTAAAAAGTCATATCAGTTTATCCACCGAAAAAAACCAATAATTCCTAGCACATATCATATTAAGAACATCCATTCTTACAGACATCCAATCTATGTCATGATGCCTTCAAAAACCAACATCCAAAATACTAAAACTACATCTATTTAATCTACCTTGAACAGCCATGGAAAGCCATCAAAATAAACAGTCATGTCCTTGTTGATACAGGCATGTAAGTCCCTCCCATTGTTGAAGAGAATGTCCCTCAGAATCCAATTCTCCGTCAGAGTCCTCTTATTAGGCCAAGTAACACCTCCATAATGCCTAAGCCTCCACCATACCCTCCACTTGGTGCAAGTGAGTTCAACCTTTAGCAGATCTTCCCATTGTAGCCGACTGAAAATGTGAGTAACCAGTATGTTTTGATTGGAGAAAAGGGGATGTGCGTCTTCCAAAGCATCCATACCTAGGTCAATTCAACAATTACAAATAAAAAAACTAAACATATCACCTTCTTCTGATAAATTAATTTAAACAATAACTACTGTATCTGTTAGAACCATAGCTTCAAAACTAACCCTAATAAACGCTTTTTTTTAGTATATGACATGCAATATACAAAAATAAAAATAACAATAAAAATATCAAAATTCATATTTACCAAATTAGAACCTTGTCTAGGTACAAATTAGTTCTAAATTTCAAACCACAACCCAATTTAGATGCGAAATAATTGTGTAATTATAAACCTTTCCCTGTTTAAATAACAAATCAATTTAAATATTTATGAGTCACTGAACGATTAAAATAATCCCAACCCTACTAGTACCTAACATTAAGCAAACAAGTTATGCAATATTAGGCTTAATAATTTGCAAAACAAACGATTTTGTAAACAAAGAAATCCAGTTTTAAGACAAACCGAAACAATAATTTACACAACCACATACGAAAACAACATAAAGGAAATTATAAACATATATATAAAGATAAATACTATAATATGTAAAAAAAAAAAAATTAATTTGTATACCAACATACCTTCTTTCGATTCAATAGTTACTCTTTGCCTTTTTCTTGATAGTGAGGTAGGCCACATTCGAGTTTTATGTGAGATTAAAAATGGAGTGATGAGGAAGAGAGATAGAGAGAGAGAGAGAGAGATAGAGAGAGATAGAGAGAGAGAAAGAGAGAGGTAGACACAGATAGATCCTCGCAAATCTCTTACATACCTCGACAATCAGATACAGATCATTACCAGTTGCACCCGAAGTCCAAAGCAGAGTAATTTGATGTGACTAATTATTTACGTGACCAATTTTACGATATTCACAATTTTCTTTCTTTCCTTAATCATGAAACAAGTTAATTTAGACAAGTTATGGTGGCTACCATAAATATTACTTGTTCAATTTACGTTACATATTCATCTTTGGTAATGTCTTATTCATGTATTTCTAGCAACCATTCTTGACAAGTTGTGGTAAAGAAAAAAGTCGTACATAATTCACTAGTTGAAAATTGTTTATTACATAGTGTTCCATATAATTTTATCTAAATTAAGTAATATTAGTCCGTCTCATACAATTTACTAAAACTAAGTCATATGAGTAATGGGAAGTGACTAAGTCATATATAGTATTTCATGACAAATTTTTTCCTTAAATTTGTTTAAAACAACTTATATGACATAATGAATTGAAATTTTCCATATATAGTATCCTTTTTAAAATCTTAAGTTATATTATACAGTTAAGTTAGTATTATACACTTTGTGACATAGTAGTCTTTTTTTCACATAGTCAAACTTCATCACAATCTATATATACTCATCATTTATATTAATTTTTTATATAGTGACCTTTTTTTACCATAAATCACAAGAATTAGCTTAAGTTCAACACTATTTAATGTGTACCAAGTCCATATAATTTTTTTTTATTTTCCAAAAACTCATGTTGTTATTTTTTCCCTACTATTTTTTGTTTTAAAAAAAATAAGTTAACGAAGGTCCTTTATTTTTAACCTTTTTTTGATGTGTCCCCCAATATGTCGCCTTATATAATGGAGATATTACACAAGTTATGGTGGCTACAATAAGGAGAACTTGTATAAATTACAATTCAATAATCGCATTTTTGGTAATTACATAAGCATGTATTTTCGGCAACCATTTGTAACAATAAGTTAACACAAAGCAGTGAATATAATACATAGAACTATAAAAATTTATTTTTTGGCAATTCCAAAACATTGATATAGTATGTGGTCAAAATAAAAGTGGTACATAATTTACTAGTTCATAATTCTCTATTACATAGTAATTATACAATTTTCTCTTCATATAATACATGCTTTGGGAACAGACACTTTAGTTGGCTTTTTTCTTTTTTTTTTTTCTCAAAATGGCACCATTTTTCCAAACTAAAATTAAGTACCACTTCATTAATAGGGTGCGTGTCATATTAACATTTTTTTTCTCAATTAGTTATTCATCAGTGGTACAAAAAAATTGATACAAACATACATTTATAATTACTTTAAATCTTTTAATATGTTTTCTCAAATGTATCATTATTCAAATATTGCATTGAGAGAAATAAATACTCCCTCCGTTTCTTTTTAATTGTTATACTTACACTTTTCATACATGCCAATGCAAAACTTTGAGGATATATATCTCTAGTTTTGTATTTGAAAAAAATTATAAAAAGTACATATTAATAAAATACATACTAAGACGAATCTAACAAGATCCCACATGACTATGTTTTTATTCACGTATAAATCACAAACGAGGGTCAAAGTGCAATTTGTGAATAGTGTAAAATGTCAAAGTGTAACAATTAAAAAGAAACGGAGGTAGTATATAGCAGAAGAAATCTTTTACTCAAATAAAGTGAAAGAATTTAATTATAACGTCAATTTAATTTTTGATCAGTGTTTTCACACATATGTAAGCAGAGGAAATTAATCTCCTTAATTAATATTTAATTGAAATCTCAAATTCAATTCTAGGTTATCAGTTAACTAAGTCTAAATTTATTACAAATATTATATTAGATCAATGATCTAATGCTATAAGATTATAGGAGACCATGAAAAATGCGAGAAATCATTAAAAGATGAAGGGGGTATCTAATGTTATAAGTTATAACTGCAATTTAATCTCTTCCTTTAAGAGATTTAACTGAAACACTAAACCAACAAACTACTCAAATAATTAAATGAAAAAAAGACACAATGATACGAAGAAATGAATCCATGTCTTTAATGCTTACCATCCAAACGTAATCTCTAATGACATAAAATGATGTTTTGTACATATAAACAACATATCTCTAATATATGGCAAGTAGGGAAAAAAGATCATTTATTATAAGATAAGTATATAATATAGATTAGGTGGACCAATTCCACGCAAGAATAACTCAATTATAAAAGGAAAGTAATTAATACAATAAAAAAACAAGGAAGGAAATAATATTTTTAATATTAAATAAGATCGCACCATTTTTTCTAAAAGCAACTTTCTTTCTGTTGTGTTTTTATGAAAATGTAGAAATTAGGGTAAACTATTTAGATCTATGAAAACCACCTCCCACGCAAATTTCGGAACTGAACTTCAAGGATCCAATATATTTCGGTCACTGAATTAAAAAAGGATTCTGCTTCAGGAGCCTAAATAAGTTTAAACATATTCAACTTCACATATTGATTTTGGCCTCTCAATTTTTCAAGGTATGTTTTAATTTTTTGTAGATCATATTACACTTTTTTGATTCGTGCTATGAATAAATTGAATGTTGAACTTTTTTTGATTCGTGATATCATGTTTAATTTTATACAGCATGGACACATCTAATGACTAACGCTTACCATATCTAGAGTACGATGCAAATAGGAATATGGTACATCACATATTAGTCCTCAAAATTGTTAATTTTAGTGTAAATACAACATCAGGTGGTTAATTTCACCCGAAATTCATATAACTTTAATGGCGTACTTTAAATTCTATTAATTTTGTTATTTTTTGTGCAATGAACCCTAAAAAAATTGAGAAGCACCACACTACTCCTATTAACCTCGACCAATTCGTGGATGGAAATAAAGAACATAACACCGAAGACAACAATTCTGGCGAGGTACGTCTTTATGCACTTTTGGACGTTTGTTAAATATGAATATACAATCTTAATCCCAGAATTGTAACCCACTTGGCAAATACGCAATAATCAATTACACTTCGCAGGAAAGTGACGCTGGAGATGGGGATGAGAGTGATAAGGACTCTGATTCAGAATCTGACATGGATGAAAATACAGTCACATTCTTCGACCTTGAAGTTTGGGATCAAATTGGCAAGGATTTAGAAGATTTTACAGTAGATGACATGAAAAAACTTTCTTTCAAGAGCCATCACAATTGTATGCAGTTCTATAAGATGTACTCCAAAGTGAAAGGTTTTGGTGTACGCCATAAGAATCCAATCAGGAGCAAAGTGAACGGACACATTACATCTCAATTGGTTTGGTGTAATCGGGAGGGATTCCGATCAGTGAGCTACTTGGAGAGAAAGGACAGGAGGCGCAAACATAGACCTATCACGCGATGCGGTTGTAAAGCGTTGATCAATTTCAAATGGGATCAAAACTCTGACACATGGCACGTGACACGGTTTATAGAAGAGCACAATCACGAACTTGTTCAAATGAACCAAGTCCCTTTCATTAGGTACTTCGAATGTCGAACTGAACATATACAAATAGGATATATTACATTCTTTTTTAACTTTGCTCATTTCACTTAAAAAAATTCTTATTTTGTTTTAAAAAATTGCAGGAGCCAGAGAGAGGTCACTGAAGCCGATAAAATACAGATCAAGTCGTTAATCAACTCTGGAGTACGTCCTTCCATCACTATGAGGAATATAGCCCAAAAGGCTGGTGGGCTAAGGAAAGTAGGATTCTTAACTAGTGATTTGTACAACACGTACGAAAAGTTAAAAAAGGTAGAGATACATGATGGAGACACCGAAACTGTGGTTGCATACTTATTAGGGAAAAATATCCTCGGTCCCCACTTTTTTTTGAGGTACACTTGTGATGAGCAAGGTGGGATTGACAAGATGTTCTGTTGCGATGGAATATGTCGTGACAATTACAAGGCTTTCGGAACAGTAATTGCATTTGACGCAACTTACAAAGTCAATGCATATAGGAAGCCATTTGTTGTCATCGTTGGGGTGAACCACCATAGGAGGACCGTCCCAATTGTCGTTGCATTGATTGCAAATGAAAAGGAAGAGACGTATAAGTGGGTGCTCCAACAGTTATTAGAGGCTGGTGGAAATAATGCTCCTTACACTGTTATCACTGACGGTGATAGGGCCATGGCGAATGCTATCAAGGTCGTATTCCCAAATGATCGTCACAGGTTATGTTTGTGGCACTTGATGCGGAACGTCAAAGGTCATACCAACAAGCGTTTCTGTAGTGGTTTCATGAAATGTGTGGATGAATATAGGACTATAAACGACTTCGAACAAGCATGGGGAGAATTGATGACTTCTTATGACGTTAGCGAAAAGCAGTGGGCAAAAGATTTGTATAGAGACAAAGAAAAATGGGCTGAAGCTTTTATGCATGGGGATTTTTATGCCGGTAAGTTAGTAAGCTCCAGTGAAAACATATTGGTTATGCCCCTTTATTAAATTGGTCATTACCTAGCATTGTTTTTATTTCTATTTTTTTTGTTATTTGACCTTTAATTTCCTTTTCTATTGTACACTACTGGAAAGTACAATTTTAACGTCTGCGTATTGTAGGGATGAGAAGCACACAAAGATGCGAGTTAATGAACAGCACGTTGAAGACCGTTCTCACAAAGAAAATAATGTTGTACAGGATTGTTCAGTTGTATGATTAAGTGCTTGAACATCTCCGTTTTGATGAAGATCAAGATGAGTATATTTCCACACACACCTTTCCTGTCATCCAAGGTGTCCTGTCGAAAATCAAGACACACGCAGCACGGACTTACACGAGAAGTGCATACGAGTTGTTTTGTAAGGAACTAGAGTTCGAGTCAAGGCACATTGTGGTTAAGATGGAAAGATGCTTGGACCACTGTGACGTTCCATCAAACACATACTGGCTGAATGATTGCATAAGTAAAAATATGAAATATATAGTGTGTTACAATATAAACCAACAGATGATGTTTTGCTGCTGTATGAAACTCGATTCCATTGGGTTTCCTTGTCGACATATGTTTGCTGTTATGAAAGCTGAAGGCATGGTTGAAATACCAAAAGGTTGCATTCTTCGGAGATGGACAATCAGAGCGAAGTTGCATCTTTCAAACCCATGTGGACACCTTAGTTTACATAAAACAAATGACGAGAGATCGGCTACCGGACGTTTTGCATTTCTAAATGGTCTGAGTACGCAACTTTGCAGGATGGTTTCAACCTCATACGAGCGGTCTATGTGGTTGAAAGACAAATTAGTGAAAATGCTTGTGCACACAGAAAAGGAGAAGGTGACCCAAAATACAGATGAATTGGAAGGGAAGGGTAACAAGGGTAAGGGAAAGGGTAAGGGTAAGGGTAAGGGTAATGGGCAAGGTACTAGGAAGAGGATGGCGGAAGAAGTGGATAGGAATTATGATCATACTGAAGAATTGGGAATGGGATTTGATCCTATGGAAGAAATGGTCGCTCACGATCCTAATTATAAGCAAGAAATTACTAATTTTAGCGATGGTTTTAGTTTTGTCAACCTATTGAAACAGTTCATGCCCAAGACATATTGTGAAGGTGATGCATCAAATGCTAAAGACTGCTATGAGGTGATCACATTCACCAAAATGCCAATTGTGTTCGATTGGGATCCTAGCACCCAATTTTAGACAATAATGCAAATAATGTCTTAGGTTGTGGGTTTTAACACCTGTCAATATTTGCGTTCTTTGATTTGTATTGTTTGAATAGTGGACACACTTCTTATGTGTTTTTTTATGGGTGACACATTCACATGTGTAATAATAAAACGTCATTATGATAGCTCAACAAAGGAGAAAAAACAGCATCCTATATTCCGAGGCTATATAAATTATTAACTAATTTGTTCAATTAATATTGGGGAGTAGCTTCTTCATGACAGAAAGTAATTTTCCGCACATGATTATTAATATGGTTATGTCTAATCACTATTTTGGTCATTTCAATGTCCAAGAAATGTCACCAACCAAATGCATATGTCAACAACCAAATATTTTTCTAGGCTTGTGAATTTTACTTTGCCGGTGGTATATGTTTTGGTATAAAAACTATCCTTAGTTACAATTTTTTCCCATGTCCCACCCATGTTGCAATTTATAATACGATTTCAGTGTTGCTATTTCCTAAATTAAAATTAAACTTATTACTATCAAAATTAAGAGCATATAATCCTACGTAGGCTGTACCGCTGTACTTTATGATTTTATTGGGTTACACATTTGTCAAAAAACGCAAACGTCCTTTTTTAATGTAATCTTAATATTTAGAGATTTTAAAATTACAAAATAATGTGCACTGGTCAACTGAATCTTTAAATAAAAGGAAAGATAAATTGGGGAAAGTGGGGGATAATGGGATCATAATAGTAATTTTTATAAATAAATATACCCATATTCCGTCATATCATGATAACTTTTAAACAAATTTTTTAAATAACTCTAAGATCTCAATTAATAAAAACATTACAAAAGCATACGTTTCAGTTATCATAGTAGTCTTATAAATACTTTATTTTAACTCAGAAATTCTTCATTCCGTTTCATAATCAAACCCCTAAGAAAGGTCTCGAGTATGGCGAATCAGCAAATTGTTGCTCCATCACTCTATCCGAGAGAATGCAAGGAACATGGATGTATTAGAGACATTTGAAAAGAAGACTAGGAAGAATTCAAGGAAGAAGAAATGAAGAAATGGAATTCGAAACTCATCAAGCTCTTTGGAATGGATCCAAAGGTCCAATCTAGAGATTTAAAAGAGCAAGGGTCCAGTGCTGCTACTATAGGAAATGACATAGATTTCCTAGCACTGAACTTCTGGCCTAAAGTGGAGAGGGAGGAATTGTTGAAGCAATTAAGTATCTGCAAGGCATGGGGAAAATGTATTGCAAAATAATACTTTCCTCCTGATATTGAGTTGAAGTACAATAGGTCCCTGATCTATGAGGGCAGCCTGGGTGTTTTCAATAAGAAATCCAGATTGGTCTAATATGAGGATTTAATTTGGAAAAAACTCATACAGTACAAATGTCTTTGTCCTATATGGCAATAACGTCTAGAAATAAGGGATGATAACATCCTTTTATTCTTAGAAGATCATCCAGATGATAATGTCCCTGATGTTGGTGAAGAGGGAGAACCTTAAATCATTACTCATCTCCTTGCTGGATAGATCAAGTAATGTTTAGGATATTTTAATGGTAGTACATGTCTTGAATCCGTCATAGGAATTGTGTACTTATTTCTGAGTTAAGAAACATCTTTTTAAAGATGTTATATCAGTAAAATATCTTATTTCAATCAGTGAAATGATTACGATTTATGTCATTTCTTTATACTTCCATATCATGTACCAATTGCAGATTTGGTTGTTGTTCATGAAATGAATAATACACCTAAGGAAGTAATGTTAGGCCCAAATGCCTAAAAAATGACATTTTAATTTTAAGACTTATCAACAAATTGGTAATCTTGAAATAAATAATAATCAACTAAAAAGTTACTATGATTATTAATATGGTTATATCTAATCACTATTTTGGTCATTTCAATGTCCAATAAATGTCACCAACCAAATGCATATGTCAACAACCAAATATTTTTGTAGGCTTGTGAATTTTACTTTGCCGGTTGTATATGTTTTCATTGTTTTGGTATAAAAACTATCCTTAGTTACAATTTTTTCCCATGTTCCACCCATGTTGCCATTTATAATAGCGATTTCAGTGTTGCTATTTCCTAAATTAAAATTAAACTTATTACTATCAAAATTAAGAGCATATAATCCTTCGTAGGCTGTACCGCTGTACTTTACGAATTTATTGGGTTACACATTTGTTAAAAAACGCAAACGTCCTTTTTTAATGTAATCTTAATATTTAGAGATTTTAAAAATTACAAAATAATGTGCACTGGTCAACTGAATCTTTAAATAAAAGGAAAGATAAATTGGGGAAAGTGGGGGATAATGGGATCACAATAGTGATTTTTATAAATAAATATACCCATATTCCGTCATATTATGATAACTTTTAAACAAATTTTTAAATAACTCTAAGATCTCAATTAATAAAAACATTATAAAAGCATAAAATCAAGCCTATAACTAGATTATCGTCTTTTTGATAACTGGCACTCTACATATTCTATTACGGTCATTACCAAAAGCATAAAATAGTACGTGGGATGTACTATACGATTTAATTGGGTTTACCTCTTTATTTTTTTAAAGATATAACAATAACAATACTACTTAAAAGTTTATACCATATGGGAAATGACACTATGAATCGTTAATAGACTGTCCAGACACACTTTAGGACATTACCAACAACGATTTAGTGACTATTGTAAATCAAAGGAAAATCAGGGTCTTACTTATGTTTTAATACTTTGTTTAATAGTTACTTTTGAAATATATATTAACATGTTTTAAACACTAATTGTTAGCAATGCATAAATTGTAAACTTCTGCAATATATAACTAAATGTAGTAAATGACCAGCAGAATAGTACTTTTTCGTATGTATTCTTAACTCTTAATATTAAGAGCTTTTTTTCTAATTTTAGTCTTAATATTAATAGAGTTTTTTTCCCTTAAAACAAAGAGACTTATTCATTGGTCAAATCAGGCTTAAATTTTAAAAACATAAGATGAAGTAGGAAAGTGTAGGGTGGTCAATAAACATTTTGAAGTAAATATTATCTTATTTTTAAAAATAAAAGATTTGTAGGGCTTGTTTTTGGTGGGAAATTCAACTCATTTTTGGTGGGAAATCCCATTAATTTGGCGGTAATTCTTTTACTATAAATATATGACATAATATGTGCACATTTTAGAAACCACCATCCCTCCAAATCTAAGCTTTTTGCAATGTCTGTCGACAAGAAACTAGCTCATTTGTGCGACACAGTTCCATAAGCTTGTTTGTGTCTACATTGATGGATGAAATTGGGGTAAAACCTGTTTATGATACATTGGTTAGAATCGAAAAAGAAGAAGACCCTGTACCATTCATGAAATCGATTTACCAATCAGAATTGACCTTTTTTCATCATACAATGGGGCCTTGGTATTATGATGGAGACGCCAAAGGTAATTAATTTGTATATTGTATACATCTCCAAAATTAGATACACTGTGTGTTTTAATTGTAATCAGTTGCACTAAATGAACTACCGTAACTGACATATAATAGAGATTTGTACTATGTGTATTTATTTGTTTTCAGATCTTCTTGGTGAGATTGGGGACAAAGGAACACATACTAAAGATTTGAACGAATTCATAGTCTTCATGAGATACCTAATTGCATCCCGTGGACTTGAAAGCGTACGTGGGTTGGTGCAATTAAAGCAGTCAAAATTAATCAATGAATACTTTCAACTTGAAGAAGAACATACTCATCGAACAAAGTGCGTGTACACGTATGGATCCATGGATAAAAAAAGATTCAGGATTACTGCTTGGCCAATTAACGTAGAGGACACTGTCGAGTATGACTTAAATGGTGAAATAGTCTCACATTGCACCTCGGAGAAACAAGCAAAAAAACAAAAAGTCATAGAAATCATCAATATCAATTGAAGAACATTTTCCGTCCAAATTCTGTTTAAGTATATTTATATTTGCTATATATTTGAAGAACATTTTCCATCTAAATTGTATTTATTTCCTATATATTTGTCAAATGCATATTCAATACACTATATCTCTATTATATAAGGCAACACATGGGGGACACCAAAAAATAGAAAAAGGAAAAAAGAGAGGACGTTAAGTACCTGCTTTAATTAAACAAATAAAAATAAGAAAATCATATGTCTATCTCTATTATATATGAAGAATTTTATGTGCTTCCGCACGCATCGTGTGCATATAAGACTATTATTAAAAAAAAGTCGTCTCCTAAAAACTTAAATTAAATGATGTTTCGGGATTATAGCCAATAACTGTCGGGATTTGGGTTACGTGCAATCAATCAAAGCCTCCTTAAATTTAGCAACCAATAACACAAATATTTAATTAAATAAACGAATCCCACCAAAATACATAACGTCTAAGTTTATTAATTTGCTTATTTATGGGACATTATTAATTGTAAAATGTTGATAACATTCCTATTTCCTTTTTTATAGGATATTTCCTTAACTATGGGATATTTTCCAAATTTTCTCATTTGTGGTTTAGGGCTTCTAATATATGTGAAAAACTACTATTAATATGAGTGTTTAATTGTAACGTATTTATGGTATTAAATTATGTTTTTCTTATTAAATGTGCAAGTTAACTTCCCTCAGAAACAAAATCTCCAGTAGATCTATAAATTAACTAAATATATTATAACCAAAAAGCCGACATGACACATGACCATATTGACCCGCCCTTTTTACGACTTACGGGTTGCGCCTTCATCATCTCCCTTGTGTTCAAACCCTTTTCTCTGAAACCGCCTCCTTCCATCTAAATCTCTCTCAATTCTCTGAAAATAAGCTCCATAAAACTACCAACTGACAACTGCAAATTTTGTGCAACTTTCTATCGAAGGTTAGATTACCTAATTTCTTTACTGTCGCCATAATTATCATCTTCAATTCGCTTGATTACAGCTTTTTTTTTACTGTACCTCATGTTGTTTTTATGTTTCATGCAAAATTATATTTTTGTTATGTTAGGAGTGGAATCATATTGCGAATTTGTAACTATTGTTAATTTGGAATCGTATTCTCGCACTATAACTACTTGTAATTGGTACATTCTATTTGATGTTCAATGGCTGAACATTTGTTGGGTAATCCTTGCGTGGATACATTTAGAATGAAATTATTCGTAGGTGGTCGATTATTTATGTTTTGTAAACTCCATTCCTGTGTCCATACTTCTGCAATTGTTTCCAATTGTTTTGCAAATGTGGTAAGAATTGTGTTTATGATGATATGGAGTTTAACATTGTGCATATACGAGTGATTGTATTGGTAAGCAGGCTTTAAGTTGTTTTGTTTTCCAAACAAACTGCCCTATGCTCACATAAATTCATATTGTTTCTGTTATATTATACTACTTCGTATGTTGCATAGGAGTTATCTTGATTACCTACAACTTGTCTCTTATAAGTCATTAAGCCTGGAAAACGTGCATGATTTGCTAAGTACATGGAAAACGTGCTTTTTTTGTTGGCAATGACATTCCTTTTTGTTGGTCATTGCCACTTGTTGATGTAGTTGCATGAAATGTTTTACATTTTGATTGCACATGGCAATTACCAACTTCATTTCAGGTCATGTCCAAATGTATATGTAATCTTCTCATAACATTTTTTCATCTTTTCTATGACCCTTTGCCATTTTGAAGCATAATGAGGGTTAAGACAGTTGCGACAAAGGACAAATTAGCAAGTGCAAAGGCTGCAAAGGCTACGAAGAAAAAGCGAGAACAAAGTACAGTAGCTGAGGAAGAGAACCCAGAACCAATGGAACAAGTAATTACCCCCAATAAAAGAAAGTGGGAAGGGGTTGGTGAAATCTCAAGTCCGTGTAATAATACAAGATCTGCCAAAGTCGCCAAGGTTGCAACTACAGGACCTACACAACCAGATCAAAGGTTCAAGACAATGAACTACAAAAGGTTGTACAACAAAGTATTTGGGGCAAGGAAAATTGCATCTGGGAGGGCTGTGGATTTTAATTCCTTGGACGACGTAAGTGCGGGTTTTGTGAGGTTGTGGTTTCAATATCAGAGGTGGGATAAGCTTCTAGAAGAATCAGATGATGTGTACCCCGAGCTAGTGCGATAATTCTGCACTCACTTCGACCACGCGAACCTAGAACAGGGGGTCATACATACTTGGGTGAAGGGGAAATTAATAGTTCTAGATGATACCGAGTTGGGGAAAATTCTGAACATTCCGACGACGGGGCTACACAATTTACCAGGAAACAAGTGGAGTACATTTAATGGTTTTGATCCCACGAAGGCAATCAGGCTTGTGTTGAGTGATCCAGATGCCGAAGGAACAAATAAGCCTTCCATCGATGAACTGCCAATGCCCTCTCGCCTTCTTCACTTGATTCTGATGTAGACTTTCATTTGTCGTTTGGGTAGGAAATCTTCCCTTACCTATCTAGACATGTTGGTGATGTACTGTGTCCTTCCCAAGAAGAAGATGAACATGCCGATGATGATGATCAACTACATGATTGGTGCTCATAACAGTAAAAAAAAGGGATTCCTTCCTTACGGGATGTGGCTTACTAAGGTGTTTAGGCACTTCAAAGTGGACCTTTCAAATGAGGTGATTGCAAACTACGAATACACAACGCCGTTCAATAGCAACACAATCACTCTTGCTCTGGGATATACGTTCGATCCAACGCTGCGTGTATGGAAGAAGTGTGGTGTTAGGCGTGCGCCGAAAAGGGCAACTCCATATGTGAAGGCACCAGCTAAGGATCCCGAAGGAGATGGTAGATTAGGTGTGATTGAGGAGCTGGTTCAGAATACTGTGCTGGAAAGCCTTGTGGTGCAGGAGATGCTTAGGTGACTACATCCGGAGGTCTTCACTACTTCACTTATGAATGATATTCGTGTAGTAGCAACGAAAGAGATGACCAAGCGTTTCGAAACGGGCGACAACATTTCTGGAAATACAGCTTTAGGTATTGTTAACCTTAATTCATACTAGTATTACTGTTTAAATTACACCAGCATGACCACTTTCATTTACTCGTATTTTCGCATGAGTATTTGGTAGCTGTTTATGGCGCTTATGGACATACCCACATATTTTGTTAATTTGTTAGATACCATTTTATATATGATTTCAAGTGCGTACTGGGAAATGCCCAAACTGTGGTCATGGACAGAACCAAACATTGTGGGAACTTGTAGATTCCAATTTGTGTGTATTTTTTCGCCTGTGGTCATTTTGCTATTGTTAGAATGGAATGCTACTATCAGATGGCATTATATATGGATTTTTTTATCACGTGTATTATCTTTAGTCCACACTTCATTAGCTGCATTTTTGTAAAGCAATAAAATCATTGTGTGATTCACATGCGACGACAATGGCAATAACATGGATGCTGAAGAGGGAGATGATGGTGCATGCACGCTTCGTACTGATAGGGATGATGTTGATGATGAGGATGATGTTTCCGGTGATGATGATACCGAACATGATGAGGATGATGTTCGTTTTAACCCCAAAGATGATTAAGAATTATGTTATGCCTTTTTAGTTTAGTTTGCATCGGAGTTGTTAACTTGTTATTATCTTGATTAACCAAGGTTATGTTGGTTTAGTAAGTGTAGTTGCTATGATGTATCATGAAATTTTTTAGTCTTTGGGTTAGTTATTACCAAACATCCTGCTTTGGAACTTGCACTACAATTTATGGATTGGTTGGCTACTGCCTAACATTAGTATATTAAGTGTTGTTGAGCTACTTAATTATGTGGTCTTTCACAATAGGAAGCCTGGTTATTTGAATGATTTTCCATACGTGCTTTTAAAATTACAATATGACCAAGGCTATTAATTATATCCTTAATATGTGACACAGCAAAAGAGGCAGGTAACTACTTAAACACTTTGACATGTCCTCCATGGTAAACCACACCACAATCCATGCTCCATGATCCCCCATAGCGCACAACTATACAATAACTCAACTCAAATTTTTCTGCATAATGTACATTCTTAACTAATAAGTAACATATAAACGAAGTGGAGTGTGTAACAAAAACAGTCATTTCATTTCATTCCATAAATCATCTCATTACATATTACTTAATCGCTTAAACACTTTACATTAACAACCAAATAGTGTTTAGCCCCGTTTTCCATAAACTAGTACTGTGTCATAGCAGTGACAAACACATAAGGAAATAATTGTTTGTCACATTCACTTAAAACAAGCTACGACACAAACCTAAATCCAACAATCAACATAACAATTAATGTAGGCAGCTTAATCCCAAAAAAATGCTATGCCTACCAACCATTTACATCAACAAAAAAAAATTCAACCACCAACACTAACTGTCATCCTCTAATCCTCCTTGAATAGCAAAGGAAACCCATCAAAATACACTGTCATATCTTTTTCAAAGAAAGCAATGAGGTCCATGACATCGTTGTACATGATATCATCAAGTGCCTGGGCATTAAACCCCTCAAAAAAATGAAACCCCCCATTACGCGCTTGTGGGAAACCAAGATATCCATATGTTGACCATATGCGCCATTTTTTGCAAGTAAATTCAACATTCATTCTATCCCGCCAGTGCAGTTTGATAAAGATATGGAAGACAAGAATATCCATATCCCTGCAGATTTCATGTGCACTCTCCAGGGCTGTCAAACCTAGTTCATCATAAAAAAAAAGAGTTCAGCATCATCCTAAACTAACATCATTTCTTAAAGGTAATAATGGGCCATGATGGTTTATTTTGTTGTTTCCATATTGTTATGTGGACATAGCATTTGTCTTCTTGCCCCTTACAATTTCATTCTAAACTATAAAATATAGGGGTTCATATTTATTATTACTGTGTTTAACTAAGGTTCAACTACAATTTCCAAATATCTAACTTATACATGTTGTACTTAACTTGTATATTGACAGAGTGATAATGGGACTTGAAAATGATTTTTGGTCATCTACACAGTTTTATTTGGGCATTGTCAAAATGTGGTTGCCACATGGTAAACTCATTTAATGTATGTATTATATGATATGACCAACCCATGGTATGGTGGTGTCCAAATTATAACACTAACCACAACTACTAAACTAACCAAATCAACTACACTACAAGTATTATAAAATTACAGACATCAACTTCAAAAAATTTAAGTTCAGTTTTAAATAGCTCAACCACAAACACCATATAACAACAAAAAAACTCTTTAAATAAGTAAATTTCTACAACCACAAATAAATAAACAATCATTGTTTCACACATTTCAGGAAAAATGCCAATAAACAAAGGATTTCGAAATTTTAAAAAATATAGAATACTTACCATTTGGAGGAGAGAGGTCTGGAACTTTCCTTTGAAGATGGGACCATGGGATGTTGTCGTTTTGAGCCATTATAAAGGAACAGAAGATGAGAGAAATGTGTTAAAAATAACCTTTTTGAGAAAGATGACACAAGAAGAAAAGAGAGAAAGTGGAGAAAAAAGGGGCGTACTTGGGAAGAATAAAGTAATTGGGAAGAAGAATAAGTACAAGTTAACAGAAGTTCCTGGAAGGGTGTTAAATACACCAAAAGACAAAAAAGGGGGATACAAAGCGCCAAAAGGAACAATTACTATTATACAGTTCCTGGAATTTGTGCAAATGGGGAAGTTAACAGAAGTTGGACTGTTTTTCTAAAGGGTAATAATGGGCCATAATGGTTTATTTTATTGTTTCCATATTGTTATGTGGACATAGCATTAGTCTAGTAGCCCCTTACAATTTCATTCTAAACTATAAAATGTAGGGGTTTAGATTTAATATTACTGTGTGTTATTTTTTTGAGGGGAATTTAATAGTACTGTGTTTAACTAAGGTTCAACTACAATTTCCAAATATTTAACTTATACATGTTGTACTTAACTTGTATATTGACAGAGTGATAATGGGGCTTAAAACTTATTTTTGGTCAACTACACAGTTTTGTTTGGGCATTGTCAAAATGTGGCTGCCCACATGGTAAACTCATTTGATGTACGTATTACTATGATATGGCCAACCCATGGTAAGGTGCTGTCCAAATTATAACACTAACCACAACTACTAAGCGAATTTTTACGGATAAATGGTTGTTATCTTCTACCTAAGGCAAGTCGGAAAACACCATTATAGCCGGCCAACTGAACAACAAGCTCGACCTAGGCACCGGTAATTTCAAATTCTTTTATGGTTACGCTACACAAACACTGAGCGAATTTCAATTTCATGAACCCTAATTTTCAAATTAAATCGAAACGAGGACCCTAATTGTCCACAAATTACCATGCTCGCCGTTAATTGAGGTTTGGGGGCATTGAAGAAGACGTTAATGGAGTTTAAATAAATATGTGCTAAAATTTTTTATGAATTAATATTTCGTATGCCATAAGGTCAAAGTTCATATATTATAATTTGTGAAGCACAATTTCGTATATTATAAGGTTTAATTATGTTATTCATACCTTCACAAAACAATCATATATTAAAAGGCATAATGTCATGTATTTTATTTGAGTATAACTGTATAAGTAATCATATAGTAAAAGGTATAATGTCATGTTTTTTATTTTAGTATAACTGTATAAGTAACCATATAGTAAAAGGTATAATGTCATGTTTTTATTTTAGTATAACTGTATAAGTAATCATATAGTAGTATTAAAAGGTATAATGTCATGTATTTTATTTTAGTATAACTGTATAAGTTCGTAAATCATACTTATATACCAAATACAGTAAATAAAGAAAAGAATTTATTAAATATAATTTTGGAATTAATCAGTTAACTGCCTAAATTAAAACTGCATAAATTAAGGAACTACCTAAATGACGTGGTAAAGTCAACATTTCGTGTAATGCTGATGTGGAAAAATTACTGGTTCTCATTGCACGCTTTCTGTGGCCTTTTTCGAAGAAGGCTATTGTAAAAAATTTATACTGAAATACTTCTAAAAATTATGTGGTTGATAACTTGATATAGGAAGCGATATGGACGACGGTAGATGTGGGGTTACCATCAATCATACTTCAAGTGTTTATTAGTATGTGCTCGGGGGTCCGCTTTCTTTTTTGTTGATGACTTGATGCCCATGAACAACAAACAACGCAGTATGCACTTCAGCACTTGTAAAGGCAGGGTACAAGATGGTTTGATTGTAATCAAATATTTTCTAGTTAGAGATTACTTCATGATTTTGACAATTATCACGTATATAATTCTAAGATGCTTGGGAAAATTGTTTATTGTATTATATTAATTGCTTATGGTGGAATAATTCAAAAAATTATACTTAATTAAAAAAAGTTATGGGACGATTGTGGGAACAATTAACTATTATTTTTTCTAGGTGAAACATTTCAACTATTATGAAGATTCTACTAAAATCAAATAATTAATATCGTTAAATAATGATGCTTAAGCGTGTTTCATTTTCTTTCACGAAGATTAATAATAGGAAACTTTTTTTTTTCAAAATAGACTTTAAAGCAATTTTAACAAGATTTCATATGATAATGTTCATTTACATATAATAATGAAAACATAACACTTATGGTCAAAATTGATAGACTATAATCTTCAAAAGTTAATAAGGAGATACAATTTGGGACAAATGTTTATCTTACACATGGGTATAATTTTACATACTCTCACATTCTCCTCCAGTATCGTGTATGGTATGGAGGATGTAAGAGGGGAGAAAATTACTTCCAGACTTCCATTTGTCCAATGAAGATTGAATTTTTATGATGTATATATCTCATTTGTTTATTCACATCTCTGTTATGCATCTAATGATAATTAATTAATTAATTATCATCATGATTTACAATGTCATAAACTTCCCTTTGTAAACAGATCGTCTTTCTGCCTCTTGGTTGGATGGCTGCTCCAATGATGGTGCAGGCTGAGGGACAGTTGAATTAGGTGGTAACGCTGCCTCAACTGTTGGAACTTTTCTCCTATTCATTCTGTCAATCAGCACCAACATTCTTCTGTGTTTTACTATTCCTTCATCATTATTAGGCTTTTCTGAAAATAAATTTCGAAAAATTTACCACGTCTTAAGCAAAAAAAATTGATTGTAAAAGAAAATCGGCGAACAACCTAAAGTCCTAGATTGTCTACACTAGAGCGTGCATGAATATATCAAGTTACAGGAGATTGTAACACATAATCTCTTTTGTGGTATACAACATAGAGAATGTTGGATGTCATGTTAATAATTAAACCTACCATTGGCGTAGAACAATGAAAATTTCATGTAATTACAATGGATAATCTACTTCAAGAAATGGAGGTTGTGATATGTTCCCTCTGTTACATTATAGTCTAAGTCATAACATACATAATTTTTTTTTTATTTGGTAAGATGAATAATCTCTGGGCTGCCTTCGCACAGGGCCCAACCTAGAGGCCCAAGCACTTGGAAGGAGGGGGAGTTGTAAGGGAAATTCTCCTCCAAGTGCCCCTCACTTGGTGGGATTCGAACCCCTGACCTTGAGGTCATGAGGTGGAATTCCTACCAAGTGAGCCAAGCTAAGCTTGGTTCATAAATCATAACATACATAAATTGTCCTAATAGTATGTTATGTAAAACTTTCTATTTATCCTCATCCTTTTCCTATATTTATAATCACTCGTTTCATCTAAATGGTTTTTATTATAAAACAACGGGCTAAAAACTAGTACTTCCTCCGTTTTTTTTACATGTTACACTTTTGAAAATTGCGGTTACCTAGGCAAAAATTTAATATTGGATTAAGTAAAAGTAAGGGTGGGGATTAAAGGGAGTGGGGACCACCCCTCCCCCACCCACCCCAGCAGCCCAACCCCTTTCCCCACCCCTTCCCTCTTCCCTCCACCCCAGCCCAGTCCCCCCCCCACCCCACCCCCCCCTCCCCCCTCCACTCCACTCCACCGCCGCAGCCTCTCCCCCACCTTCTCCCCGTCAATTTCTCCCTCCCCTTCCACCGCCGCAATCCCTCCCCAACCCCCACCCCCCCCCGTCGGGGCAAAAAACCGAACAAACAATTCAAAACCAGCAATTTCGACAAACCAACTATCCAAAACCAGCAAATTCAACAAACAAACAATCGAAAACCAGCAAATTCGCCGAATTTGAAACCCATAACAAATCGACTTAGTGTTTTCTCAATTTGGGGGTTTTTTTCGATTTAGGGTTTTCTAAATTTGGGGGTTTTTTTCGATTTTAGGTTTTCTGAATTGGGGGCTTCGTATTATCGTGTAGGAGGTGGAGATTGTGGTGGAAGACGAATTTGGCGCTCGAAAAAGTGGAGAGAACACGAGAGGGGTGGAAGAACACGAGAGGGGTGGAAGACTAGATCGAGATCGACGGTGGAGAGAACACAAGATCGACGGTGAACACTAGAGCGAAGATGTCCGTGTGGGTGGAGGGGTTGCGGCGGTTGAAGGGGAGGGGGGAAATCGACGGGGAGAAGGTGGGGGGAGGGGATGCGGCGGTGGAGTGGAGGGGAGAGGGAGGGGGTGGGGGGGGCCGGGGTGGAGGGAAGAGGGAAGGGGTTAGGCTGCTGGGTGGGTGGGGGAGGGGTGGTGGAAGAGAGAGAGAGGAGGTTTAATTAAATGGGATTAGTATATAATTAGGTTAAGTTAAGTAGGTTTTATTTTTCTTAATTGTAGTAAGTAGGGGTAAGTTGGTCATTTTACAGGGAAAAACTTACTAATTTGGGGAACAAAAAAAAGTGTAACATATATTTTGCACCATTCCGTTTTAGGAAAGTGTAACATGTAATAAAAAACGGAGGAAGTAATTTTGCTCCTATTAATGTATGAAAGAAAAAATATCTTTTATTTATATGAAGGGGACCTTGACCATAATACTTTAACCCTGATGCTTTCTTGATTTGATATATATGAGCCACACACTTGTAAGTCTGGGAAAAAGGTCAGATTGTCAGAAAATCTCCACCTCCAAGCACCCCCACTTGGTATATTCGAACTCTATACCTTTAAGATATGAGGTAAGACTCTAACCAAGTAAAATTATGCTACAAGAAATCACAACGAAATGCTGAATTAAGAATTGGTGAAATTACCATGTATTGAATCATGTGTGGTGGCCTGAGGCTGAGGTTGAGCAGCAACAATCGACCATTGAACGAGTGTAGGAGTAATGATGGTGATGAAAGCCCATACCAAGAATATCAATACAAATGCACCCTTCCTCATTTGGTAAGGAAGAAGCTGAAATTTTAAGAGGTACTACTATTTTATGGTTCAAGTTGAGATACTCTAATGTTTCTTAGCAATAAGCAAGGATTAGTTGGTAAGAAGAGAGGAAAGAAAGTGTCTTCAATGTATTAGCTGGCCATGTCGGGAATAAGTTGGTTTAAAAAATCAAAGGACTGCCTTAGATAAACCCAATTTCTAATTTGTTAATCCTTTGTCATCACTATTACGCTATAAAATAACTTAAATAAAAGCAGCAGTCATAGGATTTTTGGCCGGCTGCCCGGCTATCAGGAAGTGCAAAGTTGCAGTCTAAATTATACTCATAAGTCATAAAGAGAAATAAGAAACATTTGTATAGGTACATACAAAAAGAAAAAATAGCAATTTAACAGTCCTTGATTCCAAATTTTTTAACTTTGACCCAATTCTGAACCCATTAGATATATGACAAGAATTCAAAATGACACAATGTGAAGAGAATTCGAGCTTGCAACAATTGAACAAAACTTGTAATAAGGTATGATCTGATCTAGACATGGCATGATAATTCAATTATAACGCGAACCTGAAATGTCTTTAAATTGAACTTGATTGGACAATAAAACAACCGGACTTGAACCCTAAATGATACATGACCCGGATTGACCAACCTGGAAATAACTGACCTAAACCTGAAACGACAAATTAGGCACGTTAAACAGATATTATTTTATCTGATCATGAACTAACCTAAGGACCAAACCCAACCCAGGCACCCGAATTCACAGCTCTGCATTATGCATAGACACCCAACGGTTACAATTGATGCGTTAGTGGTTATAGTTGTTGTAACAACAGTAAATATTGTATTAGAGATTCCCCTATTTTCTTAATTTGCATGTACAGCTACAAATCACTGTCAGCTTGATCTTTATCTTTTCCCTTATCGGACAGACCTGCCATACTTCCACACAGGGGCGAAGCCAGACTTGATTAAGGAGGGGGGCCAAGTCTAATTAAAATTTCTAACATTAATAAAAATAACCATAAAACTTAAGTAAAAAATAACCAAAATAAGAGAAAAATCGGTTAACTTCACATTGCATATCAAGTTTGCAAGTTCCTAACAAAAAGAGGATTGAACAATGTTTTCAAATCCTTACAAAAAAATGTCATCTACTAGAGTTAAATTCGCTCATCACAAATTTTAAGCAAAATCATAGTAGTGCTCGACGCTCCTTCATGTCTCGAAATCCATCAATAATAGCATCCACAATAACAATTCCTTAATGATTAGTAGTGGTAATACAATGTAATACTATACAAGAATAGATAATGATCGAATAGAAGCCTGATTAAATTATTGTTGCAAATAAATTATAGATTTCATATGCTTCCCGTCATAAACATGATCTGCTTTATGGCTTCCTTTAGATTTAAAATAAGAAAACAACGGATGTACCCTTAGGCAGTTAGGTGTGGTTTGGTTCACAATTTTGTTGAGAATGATGGAACTTTTTAATCATTGAAAAGAAAGGATGGATGTCAATTTGTCTTCCAACATGTAAATTGAATGCAATGTATATCCCTTTTAGTTGGCATTAGGATGGAGTGCTGGAAGGTTAAGTTTTATAGTCACACGACGATGGATTTAAGGGTCAAAAAATGAATTTAAAAAATATATATATAGACAGACGTGTTACGTCATACATGTGTTACATCGAATACCTTGATGTCACTGAATTATTTAGAAAGATATTCATATAGCAAAATAATCTTATTTCTAAATACTCATTTCGCTAATCGGCTGTCTATGCATTATAGAAAGACTTCGCCATAGCAGTAGATAAGACTGAATGTAGGGTGTTACAGTAGTATCTCCATGCACTTCGACTTTTAAGCACAAATTCGAATGTAAGCTGGCTCAGCATATGGCCTGCACCTTTTTGCTCCAAAATGGCCGAACATGTATGCTTGAAGTTCATTAGTATACAAAATTCAGCTTCACACATAATCCTGCTTTAAGAGCGAGCAGCAGACACATTCCTTACCAGCAGTGTGTAGGAATTTAGATGCTTAATGCGGAAAACGAGTATCACATACTCAAACATCTAACACCAAGATCTTTGCATAAATTAACATGAATCTATAAAGAGTATAAAATATACCTCTTGATGCGTGAATTCCACTTCCACCCCGAGCCTTCTAGTGGAGATCCTTTAGAACGTCAAACGCCGTTCCTCTAGTGTTGGTCCACGAACAACCCTTAGATCACCACGTATGCTAGTACGGAAGAGAGAATAATTCTCTTGCTTTTGAGGTGTGATGGCCGAAAATGAGGAGAAAGAGAGGAGCAAAGAAAATCAGATTTTCTTCACAAAGAATGATGTAAATTATCACCCTCCTTTGTAACCCCCATATCAATATATAAGGTGGTTACAAAGAGGTGCTTTCATGAGGCTTTATTTTGCCTCATAATGTCATACATTATGAGCATAATAAACTCATGAGTTACAACTCTTCCATCCCATAAAACCGCCCAACCCATTTCACAAATGGTTTTGGGTAATATCCAAGGGTTGTCACATTGTGTGACCTCATAGGACCCAATACATATTAGTAGTTGGCCTAAAAATACTAGCCCAACCAACCGCAATTAGCTTCTAGCAAAACGTTGCGGTCACCTAATATTATTGAATATATTATCTTTATAATTTGTCCATATACATTTAGTTTGTTACACTTGATCGAGGACAAAATCCTTCAATCTCCCACTTGTCTAAGAACAAGTGTGTAACCTTCAAATTCCTTAAGTCGCTTAATGTCTAATTTGATGACATGGTAACATCGTATGTAAACCATACCAATATTCAAGTTGTTTCTTGAAATCCGAGTTCGAACTGTCGAAACAAATGATTAACTCCTTAATCCATTTGAGCACGGCCATGCATTTTCAGTTCTCGCTCTTCAAGAGGCCAAGACACCAATCCTAACTCTTAGGAGGACTTTATCCAGTCTTGTATAACCAAAACTCCCACTCAATTCGTAGCAGTTCCGATCACTGCTTTTATAGCCTCCTTTTACGGCACGACGTTTTGCAGTGTCAAAAACATACTAATCCTTAAGTAAGAATAGTGTCATACTCATGTCTAAGGAATCCACTAAATATATTAATGAGATTCTCATAAACCTTTTAGAGAACTCCCACTAGGTCTGCCCAACGTGTATCAACTATACACGCCTATGCACATGACTAGACATCTCGATGTCCCCATAGCCCATGAAACTGCGCTATCAATCAACTTGCAATCTAGTCCATCAAACAGAATCATTTACGTTCATTTTTAATGATTCGAACTAGGGACAAAGGTAAATTATAACTCCTGTTCACTGGATAGGGTTTCATTCGTCAAATCACATATTTGACAATCCTATCAAACGTTATAAAATACTTTGAACGTTTTATTTAATACTAAACCAAGATTAAATAAGAACATAACCTTTTATTGATAAACATAACCAAACATATCACAGGAGTAACTATAACTGTGAACTAATTAAAAGTAAATAGTACACAATCAAAGCCACTCTCCTACATGCTTAAGTCCTATAGCCCTAGTATGACTCTCATGCTTAGGCTGAGGCAATGGTTTAGTTAAAGGATCAGCGACATTGCTATCCGTATGAACTTTGCTAACAATTACATCTTTTCTCTCAACGATTTCTCGAATGAGATGAAACTTCCTAAGTACATGTTTACACCTTTGATGTGATCTTGGTTCCTTAGACTGAGCTATGGCACCATTGTTATCACAATGTAAAACAATACCATCTCCAACACTAGGCACTACTCCTAGCTCCGGAATGAACTTCTTCATCCAAACGACTTCCTTTGCTTGCATCCGCAAAGAATGTACTCGGCTTTCGTTGTAGAATCGGTGACGATGTACTTTGCTTTGAACTTTTCCAGCTCACTGCCCCTCCATTTAGATAAAAGATGAAACCAGATTGGGATCGGAAATCATCTTTGTCAGTTTGGAAGCTCGCATCTGTGTAACCCTCAACAATTAATTCACTTTCACCTCCATACACTAAGAAATTATCCTTAGTCCTTCGTAAGTACTTTAGGATATTCTTAGCTGCACTCCAGTGTGCGTCACCTGGATTTGATTGGAATCTGCTACACATGCTCAAGGCATATGAAACATCTGGGCGAGTACAAATCATGGAGTACATAATGGACCCTATAGCTGACGCATAAGGAACATTACTCATTCGCTTAATCTCATCAGGTCCAGAAGGACACTGAGTCTTGCTAAACGAAACACCATGTTGCATGGGTAAAAAACCTCTTTTAGAATTTTCCATATTGAACTTAGTAACGATCTTATCTATATAAGTTCGTTGGCTAAGTCCAATCATCCTCTTAGACCTATCCCTATAGATCTTGATCCCCAAAATGTACTCAGCGTTTCCAAGGTCTTTCATAGAAAAACAACTCTTCAACCATTCCTTGACTGACTCAAGTATGGGAATGTCGTTTCCTATGAGAAGTATGTCATCTACATATAAGACCAAGAAAACTATGTTACTCCCACTTTCCTTCTTGTAAACACAAGACTCTTCTCCATTTTTGAGAAAACCAAACAGTTTGATTGCCTCATCAAAACGAAGATTCCAACTCCGGGATGCTTGCTTCAATCCATAAATGGACTTTTGAAGCTTACATACCCTCCTAGGATATTCGGATCCATAAAACCTTCCTATTGTGTCATATACACATCCTCTTTCAAGAACCCATTCAAGAAAGCGGTTTTAACATCCATTTGCCAAATCTCATAATCATAGAAGGCAGCAATCGCTAGGAGTATCCGATTGGATTTAAGCATTGCTACTGGTGAAAAGGTTTCGTCATAGTCTATACCATGAACTTGCTTGAACCCTTTTGCAACCAATCTTGCTTTGTAAACCTGAATGTTACCATCTTTGTCTGTTTTCACTTTGAAAACCCATTTGCAACCAATAGGTGTAACCCCATCGGGCAAATCCATCAAGTCCCATACTTGATTTTCAGACATAGATGCCATTTCGGACCTCATGGCTTCAAGCCATTTTTCGGAGTCTTCACTCATCAAAGCTTGCTTGTAGGTAGTAGGTTCTTCAAATTCTAAGATCATTATCTCAGAACTTTCAGTTAACAAGAAATCAACAAACCTTTTGTTTGGTATTCTTGATCTACTAGTCCTACGAGGGCCGCAACAGGAGAAATTTTCTTCTCAACAATTTGAGAATTTTCGCACGAATTAGATTCGAGTGGGACAAGAGGGAGGTTCGTGTACGGGATGCACATCCTCCAACACTTGGTCGAGTTATGGGAGAAGATTCCTCTAAAGGAGGAATTACTTCAAGCTCCACAGCTGGCACTTGTGTTTCTGACTCTAACATAGGTTGAACTATGTCCATTTGTTGCTTTTCTCAAACCTCTTCGAGAAATATATTACTCCCACTTGCCTTTTTGGAAATAAAATCTTTTTCCAAAAAGACACCACGACGAGCAACAAACACTTTGCCCTCAGTCCGATGGTAGAAGTAATAGCCCTTGGTCTCTTTGGGATAACCCACAAAGAAACACTTATCTGATTTAGGGGCGAGTTTATCTGAAAGTAAACGTTTTACATAAACCTCACAACCCCAAATACGTAGAAAAGACAAACTTGGAGTTTTTCCACTCCACATCTCATATGGTGTTTTTTCTACCGCCTTTGATGGAGTTCTATTAAGTGTGAAAGTAGCGGTTTCGAGAGCATATCCCCAAAAGGAGATGGGAAGATCAAAGAAAACTCATCATAGACCGAACCATATCAAGTAGAGTTCGGTTCCTCCTTTCGGATACACCATTCAACCGAGGTGTTCCGGGGGGAGTGAGTTGGGAAAGAATTCCACAACTCTTCAAGTGATCACTAAACTCTTGGCTCAAATATTCACCACCACGATCGGATCGTAGTGCTTTAATTGTTTTGCCAAGTGGGTTTTGGACTTCATTCGGGAATTCTTTGAACTTTTCAAATGATTCCGACTTATGCTTCATTAAATAGACATATCCATATCTACTTAAATCGTCCGTAAAAGTAATGAAGTACCCAAACCCTCCCCTAGCTTTTGTGCTCATTGGTCCACACACATCGGTATGTATTAGACCCAATAGATCACCGGCCCTTTCACCCTTTCCAAGAAAAGGTGACTTTGTCATTTTACCCATTAAACATGATTCACATACATCAAATGGCTCAAAGTCAAAAGATGTTAGAAGTCCATCTTTATGTAACTTCGAATGCGTTTCGCGTTTATATGTCCTAAACGACAATGCCATAAGTAAGTAGGATTAGTATCGCTTGATCTATGTTTTTTGTTGTCTATGTTAAGGACATCTTTGTCTAAGTCTAGGAAATATAGACCATTAGACCTTTTAGCAATGGCATAAAACATTGAATTCAAATAAACAGAGAAACAACCTTTCTCAATTGTAAATGAAAACCCTTCATTATCCAAAACAGGAATAGAAATAATGTTTTTGGTAATAGCAGGAACATAATAACAGTTATTAAGCTCTAATATTAAACCAGAAGGCAAAGGTAGACTATAAGTCCCAACTGCAACGGCCGCAACCCTTGCACCATTTCCAACGCGCAGTTCTACCTCCCCTTTAGCCAAGGCTCTACTCCTTCTTAGTCCCCGCACATTCGAAGTAATGTGAGAAACACAACCGGTATCAAATACCCAAGAAGTAGATGTTGCTAAATTAATGTCAATGACATAGATACCGAAGAAGAAGCCCCGACTTCTTATCATTCGATACTTCGGGCGATTACGCCTCCAATGGCCAATTTGACCACAATGGAAGCACTTGGCATTTGCGGCCACCTTTGGCTTTGCCTTTGCCTGTGGCTTATCAGCAGTCTTAGCGGCAACTTGGTTGCCCTTGTCTTGCTTTTTCTTGCCAGCCCATTCTTTCTTAAAACCCTTTCCCTTTTGAACCATAAGAACTTCCTTCTTAGGTGCAACAGAGATGTTTTGCTCGGCAGTCATGAGCATCCCATGTAACTCAGCAAGGGTTTTCGATACCCCATTCATATTGAAGTTCAACCTAAAGTGGTTGAAGCCTTCATGAAGTGAGTGTAGTATGATGTCAGTAGCCAACTCTTGGCTATAAGGAAAGCCCAACCTCTCCATTGTCTCGAAATAACCAATCATTTCAAAGACATGAGTGGCGACTGGCTTGCCTTCGACTAACGCACACTCAAGAATAGCCTTTTGAGTTTCATACCTCTCTATCCGAGCTTGCTGCTGAAACATGGTTTTCAGCTGTCGGATAATACTGCAGGCATCCAAGCTTGCAAACCTCTTTTGAAGGCTTGGTTCTATAGCCGCGAGCATAAGGCAGGTAACAATTACCGACCTTTCTGCAATGGCCTTATGGGCCGCCTTTTCGGCTTCAGTAGAGGTGGTCGTTAAAACCGGGATCGGGGTTTCAAGAACATCCTCTCGACCTTCGGATCTAAGAATAATTCTTAGATTCCTTTCCCAATCAAGGAAGTTTTTGCCGTTCAACTTATCCTCAAGGATTGAACGTAAGTTAAAAGGTGAATTATTGTTGTTACCAGACATGATATCTACATAGAAGATGCAAAAGTAATAAGTATGTTTATCATAATAGCTTTTAACAAATTTTAAACACTTTTAAAATAAAAGCTATGCACTTGACCAATTTTAAATTTCTCCTTTTGAATCAAGTGATTCTAAGATCCTATCAAACATGATTTATAAGTGGACTTTGGCCTCAACTTAAAACCAAATTTAAAAGGTAAGTAAACTCTTTTACTAATTACAACAATTGTAATTCTTAGTTGATGGGTGATTGCTAAGGTGATGAAAGTTCCCAGGTAAGGAAGTTACCCACAACGTTGGGGAAAGCCTTCCTAATCCTAGACAGAACTTGTCACCCAAACACAAAAACCCAACCCTTTGCTTCAAAATCCAAAACCGTTTTGATGATTTTGTTGGGCCAAACCAAACTAAACATGCAAATTTCGGAAATTTACTCTACTTAGCCCAAGATTTTAGTAGATGTTTATTTGGAAAAGCAATTACCCAATATTAGCTTTAGGGACCTAAGTAAATTATTATGTGATTTAATTACTAGTGAACTCATTGCAAAAATAAATCACATGCATATTAAAACTTAGAAAGCATTCAAAAGCAATATTTAAATGCATAAAATGAAATGTGATCCTAGTATGGCCCCTAACCCTAAAGACTACTCTTTAAGGTCTCCATTCTTGAATCACCTTGGAACTCCATCCTTGTGCTTCATGGAATAAGATTGAATCACCATTCTTCTTATGACAACTTGAATAATCATTTTGGAATTTTAAACTAAAATTACAAAAATACCAACGATACACAAATCGTATTTAGATTACAAAAATACATTAACGATACACAGATCGTAATTTCTATCCAAGTTTGGGCCATACTAGTCACCGCATGCAATTATAATATCATATATATAAAACATGCATTTTAATCAACTATTAAAATAAATTATTATGCTTCAACAACTTTAAAACATAATAACATCAACCAAATTTAATCTCATATTAAATTAAATGGTTAGTACCTCTAGACAAATTCAATCATATTAGAATTTATCTCCCAAGGGCATTATAATATTAATCTAACAAATTTAATCAACTATTAAATTTAAAGAAAAATACATAAGCACTCTAAGGTACCACATATATTTTAATCATATTAAAACATAAAAGCATTGCATGACATTTAATCGCAAACACTAGCATGTAAGAATTAATCAACTTATTAAAACTAACATCCTAACATAAAATTAAATGTCACAAAATGAAACTCCCATCATAATTTTAATTCATTTAAGCATTAGCATAGGATACCAAGCATAATAACTACTTAATATGCATTAAGGGATAAACGGATTAAACGTTTTTATCCGTTGAAAGAGCAAACGAGCCAAGCGAGGCAGAACACTGCTCGCGACCCGCGAGCTAGGTCGCGACCCGCGATGCTCGTCGCGACTCGAGAGAAGCTCACTGCTTCCGCTTTTCCGATTTCAATTCAGGCAATTTTAATCGAAATGCGTATGATTTTCTTTATACACTAAACATGTTTACGCATAAATAAATCATACTAGGCTTCAAATTCAAGAATTCATGCTATGAAATTATACATAATCAAATTAAGCATAAAAAGTCAAAGCATGCAATTCATGAATCATACATATATACATCACATTCTAATTAACAACTTAACTAAAACATGAAACAATATAACAATTATATATGTATACATGTATCGAAAAAATGTATAAACAACTTTTATACTCCCACTAGATTAAAATCAAATTTTAATCATGCAAACAATATCCTCATGCTAATACCCTCCCCTAAACGAATTACAATAAAGGAAAAACATGCATCCACATGATCATATTAATCTATGCAATAGGCTAACTGATACCACTGTAGGAATTTAGATGCTTAATGCGGAAAACGAGTATCACATACTCAAACATCTAACACCAAGATCTTTGCATAAATTAACATGAATCTATAAAGAGTATAAAATATACCTCTTGATGCGTGAATTCCACTTCCACCCCGAGCCTTCTAGTGGAGATCCTTTAGAACGTCAAACGCCGTTCCTCTAGTGTTGGTCCACGAACAACCCTTAGATCACCACGTATGCTAGTACGGAAGAGAGAATAATTCTCTTGCTTTTGAGGTGTGATGGCCGAAAATGAGGAGAAAGAGAGGAGCAAAGAAAATCAGATTTTCTTCACAAAGAATGATGTAAATTATCACCCTCCTTTGTAACCCCCATATCAATATATAAGGTGGTTACAAAGAGGTGCTTTCATGAGGCTTTATTTTGCCTCATAATGTCATACATTATGAGCATAATAAACTCATGAGTTACAACTCTTCCATCCCATAAAACCGCCCAACCCATTTCACAAATGGTTTTGGGTAATATCCAAGGGTTGTCACATTGTGTGACCTCATAGGACCCAATACATATTAGTAGTTGGCCTAAAAATACTAGCCCAACCAACCGCAATTAGCTTCTAGCAAAACGTTGCGGTCACCTAATATTATTGAATATATTATCTTTATAATTTGTCCATATACATTTAGTTTGTTACACTTGATCGAGGACAAAATCCTTCACAGTGATCGCTTAAAGGTATGGACGAGGGAGCTGGAGATGAATCAGGCGAACTACATATTGATTGAAAGCATACAAACAGAAGAAAAACTAGAAGCCTTAAAATGTAGGCTTCGCCAAAAAAGGTTGCTTCAATTTAAAGAAAAATTAAAGCTCCAGCAAAAAACACTGTGCTCTACTAAAGATCAGCACCCTCAATCACTTAGAGTGCTATACAAGAACAACTGAATTCTGTTATAGTAGGAGTTTACCTGAAGAGCTCTAGATCTTTAAGAAGACCAAAGAAGATGGGGAGCTTGTTCTTACTCAATTACTGATGCATCTATTTCTCCATGTACCAAATAATCATCCTACAAGAGAGAAATTTTACCAAATAATTAGCATATGTAACCATTGAAAAATCTTAGGAAATTTGTGGGGTAACAGGTGTTATTTTAGTATGAACACTAGACCAACTACAAGAGGGGGGTGAATTGTAGTTGAGGGGAAATTTTCAAAATATATTGCTTAATTAAAAACTAAGTAAAAGTAGAAAGAGACACACACACGAGATTTTTACAAGGAAAACTTCCTAGGCCCAATAGGAAGAAAAACCTTGACCACGAGGGATTTTGACTCAAACTCTCTTTACTATAATAGGCCAAAAGACTCTATCTTTTACAACCTATTAACGAACCTTCTCTGTTCCTTTAGGAACATGTTCCCAGTCACCCAGTTCCCCTTGAACTGATGACACTCACTTTGACTTCACTCGAAGTCTTCTCTTTTCTCTCTTTCTTTCTCTCTCTTGAATACAAGGATATTCTTTGAATTTTCTCTCACCAACACACGATGAATATTACAATAAGTATGTAGAATATAAGAGGAAATTACAAGAAAAACTTTCTAAGTATTGATCGACTTTTATGCTCGAAAGTTCTCTTAAGTTTTCTTCGAATTATCTTTCTCTTATATAGCTGCTGCAATTAATCTTCTTCTACTGGAAATATTATGCTCCACGTTCTCCTTGATAAGTGCTTCTAATGGTGTGGAGATCATGGCTTGAGTTTCGCTGCACACACTCCACGAACATTGCAACGGGGAATAACAACCTCCACTATCTGTAAATGGGAGCTTCTCCAGCGAAGTTGTTGGGTTTGTTGGAGAGCTTCAAGGAATTAGCTCCACATTGTATGCCACGCCTATTCCAACTGATTTTCAAGCACAAACAACAACAGCAACAAATATCTAGTAACTTGAAGAATCTTTTATTCAAAGATTTCAAGTAACTAGAACATCAAACATACCATATGATAAAATTCCAAAGTGCATAAAAATAAATATCTTGATTTAGATTAAATAATTAATCATTCTCCACAAGATATAAATGCAACATTAAACATTACATTATTTTTGGTATTTTATATTTTTTGCAAAATAAAAACTATATAGTATAACCTAATTATTTGGCATCATCAAAACATGGAATACAACAATGTTCCCCCTTTTTTATGATGGCAAATATAAGGCATATAAAAATATAAAATAAATAAATATTTAAAAAAGAAAAAGAAAACTAATTATAGCAAAAGAATCAAAAGCTAATGTGTTTAAAAAATAACAAAAGATTAAAACATAAAACTAATACTAAATCAGTTTTCAAGACAAGGTAAAGAAAAATCCAAAAATCATCACCTAGAAACTAAGAAGACTAGAATTGAATTTTTATGTGCCACTATACTTCCCGCTTTTGTCATCATCAAAAATAACTAAGTATCCAGCAGGACTCTAAGAGTGCATCATATACAACAATGTCAAGGCTTAGTAGCTCAAACATTCATCTAATAATACTAGCCATCCAAATATTTTAATGAGCAGATTAAGATGAGATCAATGCACATAGTCATGAGATATGCACAAGCTGAGTTCATGATGAAGTGAAAAGAAAGGAAAGAGAACAAGAAGAGAAGTAAAAGAATAAGAGATAAAAAGAGATAAACAAGATAAACCAAAAAATGTATCACCATAAACTGATGTGTGATTCACATCCAAAAGGGTGATAAAAAGATAGTAACAACAAACCACCATTGTTTAATAAAAACCAAAAAACTATTAATATTGTTTCAGCATATTATAGGAAGGAAAGGGGATTAGGGCTTGGAGGGCTTAGGGCGAACAACAAAAGAAGCGACCACAGCATCAATCTTCTCACGAACTGCAGACTCTCCTTGCTTCACTGCTGCTAGAATCCGCTCCTGTTGAAGATCAACTCTGGCAATCCTGGTTTCAACACCCTGGACTCTTGTGTGCAGGAGAGACAGAGACTCCTGAATTGAATGTAGAATCCCATGGAGATCAATAGTGGAGAGAAGGGGAAAATTAACAGTTCTTGATCCTGAAGGAGCTTGATCCTCCTCCAGATCAATATGAACAGCACCCTGACCCTGTTCCTTGGGAGCCTTGGTCACAATAATTCTTTGGCACTTCCTCATTGACCTAGGTTCTTCAGCACTGACCTCCTCCTCAAAATTCCTCTTGACCCCAGTCTCTACCTTTCCCTTTGGTTCTGCCTGTACCCTTAGAGACAGCCTGGATAGAGTCTCTTTTGTCAAATAGTTATCAGGCTCTAGATCAAAAGAGGTACTAGAAGGGAGTTTGATTTGGTTCTTTTTGAGGATAACAGAAATAAGGTTGGCATACCCCACTTTTGTGTTGTGGGTGATGCAGTAGGAAATATGAGAAATCATTAAAGCAGGAAAGTTGATTTTTATATTCTTAGCAAGGCAGAACATTAAAGAAAGATCCATGAGGCTCGCTTGAGTCCTCTTGGAAGTCCTTGGCAAAATAAAGCGCCAAACTAAGTGAAATAAAAATTTGTGATATGGAGAGAGATCTTTCTGATCTAGGGACAGGTCAGACTCCTTACCCCTAAAGTAACTCAAAATTGTAGAGTTGGAAGCCCCATTAACATTCAACTTAGCCCTACCCTTGACATATTCCTTGTACCCCTCAGTAGGTACCTCAAACCATTCTCCTAAGTTCTTTTCAGTGAACTTAACCAATTTTCCATTAACAACACTAATGCACAGCCCCTCGTTATTTTTGAAACTAACAATGAATTCACTCATCTCACTCTCATAAAGACCCTCATCAAAACTTAACACTTTAACCCATTTTTGAAACTTAACAAGATCAAGAAACTGACCCCACTTAATTTTCTTGCACCAGGTGAAATCAACACAAAACCCAATGATATACTTGGAAGATTTCGTTTTCTTACCCCTTTTCGTAGGTACTAAGATGTCCTTTTCTTGCTCTGTTTCAGCATCATCTAAGTCATCTTCTTTCGTTGGAGAGAGCACTTCATTTTCCGCCGAATTTGCTTGAGAACCCAGGGAATCTTCATTGGAGTTGGAAGATTCATTGTCGCTTTCGTTGTAATCCACCAGAGGTGAAGATTTTTCAGCCGGAAATTTTTTGGTATCATCGGAGGATTTTCTTTTGGGAGTCATTTAGGGTTTTGGGTGAAGAAGATGAAGTTGTCAGATTTTTGTGAGTTAGAGAGAGAGAGAGAAAGGCGGTTTTGCAGAGGTAATGGTTTTGGGTAAAAAGAGATGAATTTGCCGTGTAAATTTTGGTTTGATTTGATGGGTTTTTATTTTGGGGAAGGTTTATGGGTGATTGTGAAAAGGAATTAAATGGGGCTTTTCCCTTCCTTCTTTAAATCCGGTGAATCATTTTAGTTTTTGGTTTGTACATGAACGCTGGTGAAGCGTTGCCACTAAAAATTTTGTGGGGGATGAATGAAGAAAGATAATAAATTGATGAAAAATAAAATCGAATGAAATGAAATAAAGATATTATTTACGTTGAAAGGAATAGAAAGTGTGAACTCATGCATGTTACATGTTCAAGCTATATGTACAGTAACCTTTCTATTTTTTGCTCAAGTATATGCATGGACAATAAGGGGAGTATTATGAAGACTAATATGAGTCCTTCACAATGACTGTGTAATGTATGAATAAATTCACAAAATGTTGCTGGCCACTTAGTGTAATCTTGTAACTAAGGGTTTTATTTGAAGTAACACTTAATGAATTCTAATCATCCCTAGCTCTAAGCGAATTTTCTCAAAATTTTCTCTAGGAAGTGGTTTAGTCAATATGTCAGCTATTTGATTTTATGTTGGACAAAATTCGACTTTAACAAGACCTTTTTATACATTATCATAAAGGAAATGATGTCTAATGTGAATATGCTTGACCCTTGAATGATGAACTGGATCCTTAGAAATACAAATTGCACTAATATTATCACAATAGATAGGAACACATTTAAACTTAATGCCAAAGTCTCTTACTTGTTGCTTGATCCAAAGGACCTGGGAACAGCATGCAGCAGCAGCTACATACTCTGCCTCTACTGTGGATAAGGCAACAATATTTTGCTTCTTTGAGCTCCATGAGACCAAGCTTGTTCCTAGGTACTGGACAATGCCTGATGCGCTCTTGCGATTAACCAAGTCTCCAGCATAATCCGCATCCGAATAGCTTACTAGGTCAAAAACATCACTTCGAGGATAGAACAAACATAAGTCATCGCTTCCCTTCAAATACCTTAGAATTCTCTTAACTGCTGTTAAGTGAGATTCTTTGGGATTTGATTGGAATCGAGCATATAAACCAACACTAAAAGAAATATCGGGTCTACTTGCTGTTAAGTAAAGTAATGAGCCAATCATACCTCGATATTGCTTCTCGTTTACACACTTACCATTTGAATCTTCATCTAACCTTGTTCCTGTTCCTATGGGAGTGTGGTTGGTTTTTGATTGTTCCAGTCCATATTTCTTAAGCAGCTCCTTGACATATTTTTGTTGATGGATCATTGTTCCTCTTTCAGTTTGCTTGATTTGCAATCCCAAAAAGAAGTTCAACTCTCCCATCATACTCATTTCGAATTCACTACTCATAAGATCAGGAAACTCCTTACAAAGAAGATCATTAGTAGCACCGAAAATTATATCATCAACATAAATCTGGACTACTAATATGTCTGTTCCTTTTGATCGAAGGAACAAGGTTCTATCAACTTTACCTCTTATGAAATCATGTGAAAGCAGGAATTTTGACAACCTTTCATACCAAGATCTAGGAGCTTGTTTCAACCCATAAAGAGCTTTATCAAGCTTATAGACTTGATTTGGAAGTTCCGGATTTTCAAATCCAGGAGGTTGTTCCACATAGACGTCTTCATTTAAAAATCCATTTAGAAATGCACATTTGACGTCCATCTGGTACAACTTAAATCCCATAAAGGCAGCAAAGGCAATCAAAATTCTAATTGCTTCTATCATAGCAACAGGAGCAAAGGTTTCATCGAAATCAATACCTTCTTGTTGATTATAACCTTTGGCTACAAGTATGGCCTTGTTCCTTACCACTGTTCCATGCTCATCAAGCTTGTTCCTGAAGACCCATTTAAGTCCTATAACCATCTGGTTCTTTGGTTTAATCTCCAGGTGCCAGACCTTGTTCCTCTGGAACTCATTTAGCTCCTCTTGCATAGCATTGATCCAATCAGCCTCTTTAAGCACTTCCATATGATCCTTAGGTTCTGTCATAGATAAGAAAGCATGAAAAGCACAAAAATTCTTCAATTGGGATCTCGTTTGAGTTCTCTTTTCAATGTCACTTATTATTAATTCTAAAGGATGAGAATTTTGGTGTTTCCAAGGCTTTGGATCAAATCTCCTAGTTGCTTTTTGAGTTTCTTGAGGTGATTGGTTCACTTGATCTTCTTCTGGTTCAGGAGCTCCTTGATCTTCCTGAGTGAACAGGGTTATCTGGATCAGGAACTTACTTCTTCTCTTTTCCTGCAGGGGTTAGTTCCTCATCATCAGGACGAGTTAGACCTATTTCAAAGTTATCATTGTGACTCTGTTCCTGCAAGGAGTTAGTCTCATCAAATATAACATGGACACTTTCCTCAACACACATTGTTCGTTTATTGTAAACTCGATAAGCCTTACTACTTAAGGCATATCCTAGAAAAATAGCCTCATCACTTCTAGCATCGAACTTTCCTAAGTTGTCCTTTCCATTATTATGTACAAAACATTTACATCCAAAAACACGAAAGTAAGCGATATTGGGTTTTCTTCCTCTAAGGAGCTCGTAAGGTGTCTTCAAAGTAATTGGTCTTAGCATGACACGATTGATGATGTAGCAAGTCGTATTCACTGCTTCAGCCTAAAAATTCTTCGGAAGACCGCTTGCAATAATCATTGTTCTTGCCATATCCTCAAGGGTCTGGTTCTTCCTTTCAACTATACCATTCTGTTGTGGTGTTCTTGGAGCTGAAAAGTTATGGTCTAAACCTTCATTGCTGCAAAATTCATCAAACTTGGAGTTTTCAAACTCCTTACCATGGTCAGATCTTAAATGTTTTAGTTTAAATCCACTTGTTCTTTGAATCTTTTTAGCAAAGGTTAAAAATTCATCACACGTTTCATCATTACTATGAAGAAAAATAACCCTTGTGTATCTTGAAAAATCATCTACTATGACTAACACATATCTCTTACCTGGTCGGCTTTGGATGCGTACAGGGCCACATAAGTCCATGTGAAGAAGTTCTAATAGACTTTGTGTGCTTACCATTTTCTTGGATTTGAATGAGGATCTCACTTGCTTGCCTTTAACACATGAATCACAAACACCGTGGTTCAAAGACTTAATTATTGGTAAACCAACTACCAAGTCCTTCCCACTTAGTTTATGCAGTAGGGACAAGCTTGCATGACCACAACGTTTGTGCCATAGAAGAGGATCAGCTTCGATCACACTTAAGCATGTGAGATTATTTCTAGGAACAAGGTTCAGGTCGACCATGTAGGTGTTCCCTTTCCTCGTTCCCTCAAGGATCTTGGTTCCTGTACTTTCATTGCTGACTATACAAGACTCATTAGTAAACTTCACATTATTTCCCTTATCGCAAAACTGAGATATACTAAGTAAACTATGCTTTAAACCCTCGACCAAAAATACATTATCTATGGAATGTGACAGAGATTTACCTATCTTACAAACAACAACTATATTACCTGTAAGATTGTCTCCAAAGGTCACAGTTCCTCCATTATAGACTGAAAGTGAGAGAAATTTGGATCTATCTCCTGTCATGTGCTTAGAACAACCGCTATCGAGGTACCACAGATTGTTCCCCCTCACTTCAGACTGTACCATAGCAAACTAGTTAGTGGTAGGAACCCAGTCTAGCTTGGGTTCCTTTGTTGGACTTGAGTCTTTCTTAATTTTCCAAACCTGTTTTACTAGGTACGTGTTCCTCTCAATACGTTCTTCTCTGGTGGAACAGTCAGACACTATGTGACCACTGTTCCCACAGTAAGAACATATCTTGCTACTTGGCAGGTCAACATATTTTTTTCTTTTTGTCCTTTTTCTTGTGATTGAAACCGAGACCATCTCTTACTTTGTTTTGATACTTTTGTATCCATGAGACTGGGTCAGGAAGCTTGTTCCTTGAGGGCTCCAGTTTCTTCCTTAATACCAGATTTTCTTAAACAACATTTTCATAATTGTTTTTCAAATTTTCAGCAATGCTTCTGGTATTTATTAAAGAGACTGTTCCTTCAGGAACAAACAGTTTCAATTCTACCAATTCCAAATTCAAAAGATAATTCTCGTTTTTGACTTTTTCAAATGCATCTTGATAAGCTCTATTCTTGTCAAAAAGTTCAAAGAATCTTTTTTCAGTATCACCTTTTAATGTGTTAAGCCAATTAGTTTGGTTCTTAGTGACTTTCAAGGCATTAGTTAATTGATCTCTTTTTGCGCATACTTCCTTGTGTTCATCTAAGGTTTCTAATAGAATTTTTATTAATTGGCTTTTATTAAGTTTTGTAAGTTCCTCTTCAATGGCATTAAAACTTACCTTGGGGTTTGAAGATTCCACTTTGTCCTCGATATTCGCCATGAGACATAGATGGGCAGTTTCTTCCTCAGTCTGTTCCTGCTCCTCCTCTGAGTCAGACTCTCCCCATGCTGCAACCATGGCTCTCTTCATATCATTTCTCGAAAAGGACTTTTGTTGTTCCTTGCCCATCTCTTTGTATTTCCCTTTCGCTTTCTCGTTTTCCCATTGAGGACACTCCTTGATGAAATGATCAAGGCCTTCACACTTATGACAACTTAGCTTCATTGGTTTCTTTGTGACCTTTCCTTTGTAATTCTTGTTGAAGAATTTCTTGAATCTTCTTACAATCATCGCAGCTTCTTCATCATCAGTTTCTGAATCTTCTTATTCCTCTGACCTGAGAGCCGGAGCCTTAGGCTTTGATGATTCAGTTTCATGAGTTTCTAGATGTAACTCATGGGTCATCAAGGAACCAGCAAGTTGTTCAACGTTGAACGTTGTGAAGTCCTTGGTTTCCAACAATGCCGTAGTCTTGGCCATCCATTTCTCATCTTGTGGTAGACT
This sequence comes from Beta corolliflora, assembly GCA_947648045.1. NCBI lineage: Eukaryota > Viridiplantae > Streptophyta > Magnoliopsida > Caryophyllales > Amaranthaceae > Beta > Beta corolliflora. The sequence goes on along the minus strand of CANSZD010000007.1, from coordinate 2,666,347 downwards.
CCTTAGTACCTTACGAACCTATTCCTTTGGAGAAATTATCTTTCCCAGAGATTCAAGTTCGTTTATGATGTTTGAGAAGCGAGTGAGCATATCTTGAATAGGCTCCTTTTGTTTCATGTGAAACAGTTCGTACTTATGCATAAGCATATCGATCTTTGATCGTTTCACTTCGCTTGTTCCTTCAGGAGTGATTTGAAGGAGTTCCCACATTTGCTTTGTAGTCTTGCATCCCATGACTCGATTGTGTTCATGGGGACCAAGACCACAATTGAGTAGCTTCTTGGCCATGTTGTTCATCTCCATTTTGTCGAAGTCCTCTTTGTCAAACTCGGTAAGGGGTTTAGGAATCTGTTCCCCTTTGTCGTTCTTCTTTGTGACTTCAAAGTCACCAATTTCAATTACCTTCCATACTTGGTAATTCTCTGCTTTAATAAATATTTCCATACGATTCTTCCAGTATGGATAATGTTTGCCATTGAACATAGGTGAGCATTGAGTTGAATACCCGTCATCAAGCTTTTCTCCCGTAGTGTTCATTTTTTCCAGGTACAATCTCCTTAGTGTTAGCTGATTCTGCAGGTACTAGGCTCTGATACCAATTGTTATTCTAGTATGAACACTAGACCAACTACAAGAGCGGTGGTGAATTGTAGTTGAGGGGAAATTTTCAAAATATATCGCGGAATTAAAAACTAAGTAAAAGTAGAAAGAGACACACACACGAGATTTTTACAAGGAAAACTTCCTAGGCCCAATAGGAAGAAAAACCTTGACCACGAGGGATTTTGACTCAAACTCTCTTTACTATAATAGGCCAAAAGACTCTATCTTTTACAACCTATTAACGGACCTTCTCTGTTCCTCTAGGAACATGTTCCCAGTCACCCAGTTCCCCCTGAACTGATGACACTCACTTTGACTTCACTCGAAGTCTTCTCTCTTCTCTCTTTCTTTCTCTCTCTTGAATACAAGGATATTATCTGAATTTTCTCTCACCAACACACTATGAAAATTTCAATAAGTATGTAGAATATAAGAGGAAATTACAAGAAAAACTTTCTAAGTATTGATCTACTTTCACTAGTGGAAAAAAACGCAAAGGCTGCAGTGCAAGGGCTGCGGTTTATTACAAAACGCAGCCCTTAATAGTGAAGGGATGCGGTTAGCCCAAAACCGCATCCCTTTATTAATAAAGGGCTGCGGTTTTTGGGCTAACCGCAGCCCTTTAGTGAAGGGCTGCGGTCCATATTAAAACCGCAGGCCTTAGTATCACTTACACGCCAAATGAAGTTTCCCGCTTGACGCCAAATAAAGTTTCACTTACACAACATAACCCTAACTTCCCCCCTCCCCTCTGTCCAGTCCCCTATTTTTCCCTCACTCTTCGCAGCTCTACTCACCGGCACCTCTGTCGTTCGCTCACCGGAGAATTAACCGATGAATCACCATCTTCGTCCCCAGAAATCGAAGGATCGGTCGTAGTCGTAGGGTTTCTTTAAATTCACGACGCCCCATAAATTGACGAGTTAGGGTTTCTTTAAATTCGCCCAAATCATCTTTCACACCGCGTAGATCTCCTTCAAATCTGTCACTTTCACTCTCCTCCATGACCTCATTTTCCGGCGCCCTTGATAATCTCTTGCGATTTTACCATCTCATCGATACTCAGAGCACCCTTCTTCTTCCTTTAATCATGGTATAATCTCTTTCTATTTCTTACTCTTTAATATGTTTATTTGTTTTTAATTCTCTTTTTTTATTTAGATTTTTTAAAAAATTTACTCTTTGAAATTTTACTAACAATTTTGGGACATTTTTGAACAGATCATCCTGGAGAAGAACCGTCGTGAGATCTGCAAGTACCTATTCCAAGGTATTCTCTTTAAACTTTTTTGTTGAAGTTTTAAAATTCGAAAAAATCACAAGATAGAGCTCAACTATTACCCATCTTTTTTTATAAGTCCCAACTATGGATTATTCATTGTAGGTCCCAAGTTTCACATAATGTGATTTTTATAAGACCCAGCAGGTAACCAACCTGCTATAGTAGGTTGAATGTCACCCCCCTCCCTATTACCTCTCCTTTTTTCTCATCTTCATCTCACCATGGCTGCACGAGTAGAGCTCCGGCGAGTGGTAATGGAGCACCGACGAGTCCGGCGGCAGCGAGTCCATCCCTCCCTCCCCACTCCCCCGCAGCCCCGCAGCCCCTCGCCCAACCCCCTCGCATCCCCCGTCAAATTTCACCCCCTCCCCCCCCCACTCCCCCGCAACCCCTCGCCCAACCCCCTCGCATCCCCCGTCGAATTTCGCCCCCCCCCCACTCCCCGCAGCCCCGCAGCTCCTCGCCCAACCCCCTCGCATCCCCCGTCGAATTTCGCCCCCTCCTCCCCACCGGCGTCGATTTTTGATTTTCTGGGATCAAATTTGGTGGGGCTTCGATTTTTTGGGCTCGAATTTGGTGGGGCTTCGATTTTCTGGGCTCAAATTTGGTGGGGCGTCGTTTTCTAGGCTCGAAGTTTACGGGCGGCACGAGTTGTGGGAGAAGGGGAGGGGAGGGGGTTACGGGGCTAACGGGGGGAAGGGGAGGGGGGGTCGGCGGAGGAAGGGGAGGGGGGTTAGGCTGGGGAAGGGGGACAAACCGACAGTAGGGGGGGGAAGGGGAGGGGGGGAGGGAGGTGAGCGGATGAAGGGGAAGGGGAGGGGGGTCAAAGGGGTGGGGGAGGGGCTGGTGGTGGTGAGGGGGTGGTGGTGGTGTAGAGGAGGAGAAGTGAAAGAGGGAGAAAAGGTGGGTGGGTCCCACAATTTAAAAAAATCAACCTTCTTAACCGGTTCTAAGTAAATGAGGACTTATAAAAATCACAAACTGTTAAACTTGGGACCTACAGTGAATAATCCATAGTTGGGACTTATAAAAGAAAATGGGAAATAGTTGAGCTCTTTCTTGTGAATTAATCCTTTAAAATTTTAATTGTTTACAGGTTATTATTCTATTCATATGAAATTTCCCCTGTTTTTGTGCAATTTTATATGAAATAAGACTGATTTTTCTTACTCAAATGAGAGAAAAATTGAATCTTTTTCATGGGAATATGACACGATGAATTGGGTTTTGCCAATGTGGTTTGTGGCTGATGAGGGTTGCTGTGCTATCTCATTTTTTAAGCTGAAAGTTGCAATTTTCTTAATTAGTTGTTTACTTGCTTTGTAAAATCTTCCATGAAATTGCTTTTAAAAGGTTTTGTAAATTGGTGGTAATAGTTTATGTACAATTGTACATTGTCTTGAGCCCTTGCTTGATTTTGGTGGACAAAGCTTTGATTTTTAATTTTTCAAGTATTGCGTTGTGTTATGATGTGAGAACAGCATTTTCAAAATTGTCTTAGAATTATTTTTGCTAGATCATCAGTATATGACTATGTTGTGATATTACAATAGTGTTTAAAGCTGATAACTTTTGAATCACAAGACTTGAATGCAGGAATATGATTTTGAGACGAATGAACGAATTGTCGTCATAATGTCGCTGAGTTTCGAGCTCTTCCAATTCCTAACTGTTATAGCTTATAATATGGGAAATTGGGAAGAACTTGGGGGAAAATAGGAGGAGGTTTAGAAGGAGTATAAAAAGTGATTGTTTTGGTGTGATAAGTTATAACAGTTGGAAACTTTGTGTTTCTCTTAAGTTTCCTCTTGTAATACATGTTTGTAAATTCCATTTTGAAATGTTTTAGCTTTTGTCAGTTTTTATTTCATTTTTTGAAGGGTTTCAATGAGGCTTAGAATCTTGGTTAGTAGATATTCTTTTGTTAAAATGGTTTAGTGGCCCAAATTTATAGTACTGATTCGGACTTCAATTGAGTTTCTAACAGAGGGAGTTTGCTTTACATATCTGATGTTTAAGTTTCTTTGTTTATATTTCTGACTTGGTTATTTTGTCTGTAAATCACAAGTGGTGGATCACGATTTGAAGGAGACAAGCCTAGATTTGGTGTTCGGGAAGGCTACCGTGTTCTGCCGGCGTTTCCGTCCCTGCTCGTGTACCGTCGTACGCCGGTGTTCCTGAAGCACCAGAGGTACTTTCCGTCCTGTTCTGTGAGATGTTTTTTGTTATTTGTTGGTGGTTGTTGTTGGTTGTTGTTGTTGTTGGTTGTTGTTGTTGTTTGTTGTTGTTGGTTGTTGGTTGTTGGTTGTTGTTTGTTTAGTTATTTAGCTGAAATTTGAATCTCAGTTTTAATTTGATTGCAATGATGTTTAGCATTTTTCATGAATGTTGCATTATTAGTGGCTTGAGGATTCTTCACGCTTGAGGATTTATTCTAGCATCGTGAGCTCTGTTCTTTTCATTTGCACACCTTTTTTTATAATTAAAATGAGATGCTTAAAGTTATACTGTGTTTAAAGCTCAATATTTAAGTTGTCCCCAGTTGAAATTATTTCCTGAAATTCATTTGTGTATACTAAATGTGAAGACTCTGGCAAAGATCATAGCTGTTTGTGGCCCCTATCATCGAACAACTACTGGTGCTTATAGTGCAGGATTTGCTGCTGTTCTATGCACAGAAGGCTAAATAAAAAAATGAGGAGAGTTTAGATCACTCCTCATTTTGTAAGTGTGTTTTGAAATTGAGCAAACTAATATTGGAAGACTCGATTTTGGCTCTGATACTATATATGTCTTTTCTTTGATTGTTCATGGAAATTGTCTTCAATAAGCATTCAAATATTCAGTGAGAGAACAGGATAGAACAGCCTAACTTTTTTTGTGTTCCCTTTGGCCCCATGCATTTATATACCAGAGATGATGTAATAGAAATCCCAGGCTCGAATCTCATATCATGCTATAAAATGCACCATCAGGGTCCTAAGCGTCTTAATACTTACTGAGTTTACTATAATTAGGATTCATTGACCGCTTGCTTAAGCTAAATTGATAAGTCATATCTGCACGAATGTCTATCATGGTTTGATTGTAATCTCAAGTGGTACATGTTTATGAAATTATAGAGCTTTCCTTGCACATATGCAGTCAGAAATGCTGTAAAATTAAGAATCCATGTGATTTTGTCATCTCTTCTAAGTTTGAGTACAATATATATGGATAAAATTTGAGTGACTATAGTTTTTGAGGTATGTAGTTCAGATGATTATCTCTTAAATTTTCAAGGAAAGGCGATAAACTCTTCAACTGCCTTGAATATGCAAATTTATCTATTTCTAGACTCACTCTTTAGCTTAGGCCTTTGTTTCTTCATGCATTGGTTATTATTTCACTCTTTTTTTGCTTATTAAATGATCTTCTATTTAGATGATTTTTACCTATATTTCATATGAGTTTCTTAAACTAAATACCAATGTCTAGAAATATCTATAAATTCTACATTCCTTTTCATATTTAACTACAACTAGATGGCCTGCTTATCAGGGAATTGATTTGTAAGTGGCACATAGTCAAGCAAACATGTGGTTTTCTATATCCTGCACTCACTTTTGGAGATTGCTTCAACACTTAGCACCACTTTTGCACACCATCCACTGGAGCATATTAAGCAATATGACTTATCACTATGGTGCAGAAGCTCAAGCTTATCCTGCCCAGCAGGCCTTTTTGGGTCCTCTGGTTAGTTCCCTACCTTGATTTTATCTGTTTTGTTAAAGGTGTTCGTCAATTTGTTAATTGATTCTTCCTTTTTTTAGTTCCATGAAATACCTAATTGTTCCTCTCATTTTTCTCTTCCCTTTTTTGAATTTTTTCATCAGATGCTTAAAGATGCTGCATTTGTTGACGTTATTGCCAAGGATAAGACTGATCAGGTACTCAATCTCAGACCATCTCATCCTTCTATTTATCCTCCTTCTATTAACTTATCTTAGAATTCTTTTTCCGATTATGTTTTAGAAATTAGAACCATCCTATCCGAAGTTGATTGTTCGAGGATGAACCTTATTTATCCCCTTTTTCCCCTTAGTTGAAGATGATTGTTCGAGGAATTAGTATGGGCATTGTAGCCCCTTTGGGGATCATGGTGTTGGTTTTATTGAATCTTTTTGGCATTGATTTATTGTTTCATGCATAAAGTTGGTGAATATTAGTTAGTTAATGATTTTTGTGGGATTTCTTGGCCTACTATGCATCTAAGTGGTTATTTTAGGACTTCAATTGCTTGATCCATGGATAATGAAGTGGTTACGGCTTGATATTTGTGTGATTTGTTGGCCTAATAAGCAATTAAGTGGATGTTTTCATGGTTTTTTGTCTCTTGATTCATGCAAAAACATGATGGTATAATGTAATCTTATGCATTTAGTGTCATCAAATGTAATTTGACAAACTATTATAATCATCTAAGTTTGTTGATTCATTTTCAACTACATTTAGCGTAAGTAGAGAACATTTTTTTTTTGTTTAATCATGTAAAAAAACTCAGTTATGGGAGATTAGAATAGCATAACAATTAATTATGGACAAAAAGAGTAAAGGTATATAGTAGTGCATAAAATAGTTGTAAATTTATGATAATAAGCATGCATGCGTGCTATTATTTTCATTAGAAATCTGAACGTTAGACTTAAATTATCAGATCATTTTCATACTTGAAGATGCATCCCTCATGTATGTAGCTGATGGAATCCTCTTCTATATGATGCTTAGTCGTAATCTGTCCGAACCAATCGATTCTAGCTAGTATCATGTTCGAATTCACAACTAACAAATGGGCCACTAGAATGATCGATGACCATGATATATTAGATTCTTACGCATATAGTAACCCCTGCCCAGCCTTCCCCCTGCCTGCCAGCCTCCCCCCCGCCCGCACTCCCCCTGCTGCACTTCCCCCCGCACACCCTCTCGCACTCCCCCGACCCTCCCCACCATTGCTATATGCTGCCCCCCCGTTGCACTCCCCCCCGCCCAGCCTCCCCACCCCCGCCACCCTCCCCCCTGCTTGCACTCCCCCTCCCCTACACAGGTCCCCCCCAGCCCCTGCACACCCCTTCCCAGCCCCCCAACCCCAATATTTTAGCATCTATATTTTTGTAACTTTCTTATATTTGTATAAAAAACATAATTTGTAATGGAAAATGATATTTTTATTTATATATATAACTGTTTGGGGATCATTTAGGACTAAAAATGCAAAAAAAGTTGGGTATGTTTGAAATATACTATAAATAATTAGCTTTCAAGAAAAAAAGATTAGCTGCATATTGATATATTTTTTACACATTACATTTCTTCATCATTCTTCAGTAATCGTCATGATTTTTTTTCTTCTTTTGCCTATTACTTTATAGGTTGAATGTTTATAAGTTCTATTAGACAGAACATTGAAATGAATTTGTTGTTTTAGCTACACTTTACTTGTTGAATACCAAAGTATTACAATTATTATCTGATATTGTCAAATTAACATCATGACCTTTAGTCTATTCTTTTTCTTCTTTTCTTTTTCTCTGTTTACTTTTTGTGTATCAAAAGTTTCATGCTACAACATTCACGCTATTCGTTTTAAGCCAAAGTTCTAGCATTTAGTCATCGTTTTTAAGCCCTGCCCCCCCTGCTGCCCCTCCTTGCTACGCCCCCACCCCAGCACCCCCCTGCTGCCCTGCACCCCTACCCCCCTGCTACACCCCCAGCCCCCCCCACCGCCCAAGAAGACACCCCCCCCCCACCCCCCTCCACCCCCCCGCCGCCCTTTGCTACACCCCACCCAGCCCCAAGACCCCCCTGCGCCCCGCACCCCGCCCCCTGCTACACTCCCACCCCCCACCGCCCAAGAAGCACCCCCCACCCCAAGACTCCCCTGCTCCCCCTGCTGCCCCCCTTTGCTACACCCCACCCCACCCAAGACCCCCCCCGCCCTGCCCCCTGCTACACCCCCCTGCCCCACGCCCAAGCACCCCTGCTGCCCCCTGCTACACCCCCGCCCCCCACCGCCCCGCACCCCCCCCCGCTACACCCCCAGGTACACCTCCAAATTATAGCGATTTTGGTTTTATTTGCCCAGGTTCTATCATCTCCAGAGAAGTTGCTTTCGAGGGATCCGGATGCTAGTCTTGGTGGAGTTGTTGTAATGCTAGTTTGTGTTTGTGATCCTGCTCATATATTGCAATTCGAACACTTGAGGGCAGCCTCAAACTAATGTAATTCAGTTATTGTTTTCTCTATATTTGTGTAAAAAAACATAATTTATGATACTAATATATATATATATATATATATATATATATATATATATATATATATATATATATATATATATATATATATATATATATATATATATAATTGTTTGGGAACATTTAGGACAAAAAAATGCAAAAAAAAAAAAATATTTTTTTTGGGTCACAAGGGCTGCGGTTCTAGCAAAAACCACAGCCCTTGGTGGGTTAAGGGTTGCGGTTAAGGGACAAAATCGCAGCCCTAACTCACCAAGGGCTGCGGTTTTGGCCCTTAGCCGCAGCCCTTAACCCACCAAGGGCTGCGGTTTTTGCCTTGACCGCAGCCCTTAACGGTTAAGGGTTGCGGTTAAAAACCGCAGCCCTTCCTAAATGCCAAGGGTTGCTAGTCCAATGGCTGCGGTCAAAAAACGCAGCCCTTGGGCCCCTTTTGACCGCAGTCCTTGGGCTTTTTTCCTCTAGTGTTTTATGCTCAAAAGTTCTCTTAAATTTTCTTCGAATTATCTTCCTCTTATATAGCTGCTGCATTTAATCTTCTTCTACTAAAAATATTATGTTCCACGTTCTCCTTGATAAGTGCTTGTAATGGTGTGGAGATCATGGCTTGATTTTCGCTGCACACACTCCACGAACATTGCAACGGGAAATAACAACCTCCACTATCCGTTAATGGGAGCTTCTCCAGCGAGGTTGTTGGGTTTGTTGGAGAGCTTCAAGGAATTAGCTCCACATTGTATGCCACGCCTATTCCAACTGATTTTCAAGCACAAACAACAACAGCAACAAATATCTAGTAACTTGAAGAATCTTTTATTCAAAGATTTCAAGTAACTAGAACATCAAACATACCATATGATAAAATTCCAAAGTGCATAAAAATAAATATCTTGATTTAGATTAAATAATTAATCATTCCCCACAAGATATAAATACAACATTAAACATTACATTATTTTTGGTATTTTATATTTTTCGCAAAATAAAAACTATATAGTATAACCTAATTATTTGGCATCATCAAAATATGGAATACAACAATGTTCCCCCTTTTTGATGATGGCAAATATAAGGCATATAAAAATATAAAATAAATAAATATTTAAAAAATAAAAAGAAAACTAATTATAGCAAAAGAATCAAAAGCTAATGTGTTTAAAAAATAACAAAAGATTAAAGCATAAAACTAATACTAAATCAGTTTTCAAGACAAGGTAAAGAAAAATCCAAAAATCATCACCTAGAAACTAAGAAGACTAGAATTGAATTTTTATGTGCCACTATACTTCCCGCTTTTGTCATCATCAAAAATAACTAAGTATCCAGCAGGACTCTAAGAGTGCATCATATACAACAATGTCAAGGCTTAGTAGCTCAAACATTCATCTAATAATACTAGCCATCCAAATATTTTAATGAGCAGATTAAGATGAGATCAATGCACATAGTCATGAGATATGCACAAGCTGAGTTCATGATGAAGTGAAAAGAAAGGAAAGAGAACAAGAAGAGAAGTAAAAGAATAAGAGATAAAAAGAGATAAACAAGATAAACCAAAAAATGTATCACCATAAACTGATGTGTGATTCACATCCAAAAGGGTGATAAAAAGATAGTAACAACAAACCACCATTGTTTAATAAAAACCAAAAAACTATTAATATTGTTTCAGCATATTATAGGAAGGAAAGGGGATTAGGGCTTGGAGGGCTTAGGGTGAACAACAAAAGAAGCGACCACAGCATCAATCTTCTCACGAACTGCAGACTCTCCTTGCTTCACTGCTGCTAGAATCTGCTCCAGTTGAAGATCAACTCTGGCAATCCTGGCTTCAACACCCTGGACTCTTGTGTGCAGGAGAGACAGAGACTCCTGAATTGAATGTAGAATCCCATGGAGATCAATAGTGGAGAGAAGGGGAAAATTAACAGTTCTTGATCCTGAAGGAGCTTGATCCTCCTCCAGATCAATATGAACAGCACCCTGACCCTGTTCCTTGGGAGCCTTGGTCACAATAATTCTTTGGCACTTCCTCACTGACCTAGGTTCTTCAGCACTGACCTCCTCCTCAAAATTCCTCTTGACCCCAGTCTCTACCTTTCCCTTTGGTTCTGCTACCTCACCCTGTACCCTTAGAGACAGCCTGGATAGAGTCTCTTTTGTCAAATAGTTATCAGGCTCTAGATCAAAAGAGGTACTAGAAGGGAGTTTGATTTGGTTCTTTTTGAGGATAACAGAAATAAGGTTGGCATACCCCACTTTTGTGTTGTGGGTGATGCAGTAGGAAATATGAGAAATCATTAAAGCAGGGAAGTTGATTTTTATATTCTTAGCAAGGCAGAACATTAAAGAAAGATCCATGAGGCTCGCTTGAGTCCTCTTGGAAGTCCTTGGCAAAATAAAGCGCCAAACTAAGTGAAATAAAAATTTGTGATATGGAGAGAGATCTTTCTGATCTAGGGACAGGTCAGACTCCTTACCCCTAAAGTAACTCAAAATTGTAGAGTTGGAAACCCCATTAACATTCAACTTAGCCCTACCCTTGACATATTCCTTGTACCCCTCAGTAGGTACCTCAAACCATTCTCCTAAGTTCTTTTCAGTGAACTTAACCAATTTTCCATTAACAACACTAATGCACAGCCCCTCGTTATTTTTGAAACTAGCAATGAATTCACTCATCTCACTCTCATAAAGACCCTCATCAAAACTTAACACTTTAACCCATTTTTGAAACTTAACAAGATCAAGAAACTGACCCCACTTAATTTTCTTGCACCAGGTGAAATCAACACAAAATCCAATGATATACTTGGAAGATTTCGTTTTCTTACCCCTTTTCGTAGGTACTAAGATGTCCTTTTCTTGCTCTGTTTCAGCATCATCTAAGTCATCTTCTTTCTTTGGAGAGAGCACTTCATTTTCCGCCGAATTTGCTTGAGAACCCAGGGAATCTTCATTGGAGTTGGAAAATTCATTGTCGCTTTCGTTGTAATCCACCAGAGGTGAAGATTTTTCAGCCGGAAAATTTTTGGTATCATCGGAGGATTTTCTTTTGGGAGCCATTTAGGGTTTTGGGTGAAGAAGATGAAGTTGTCAGATTTTTGTGAGTTAGAGAGAGAGAGAGAAAGGCGGTATCATGGAAAATTTTCATATCATAGCGAGGCGAACATTTAGACAAATACCCAAGTGGCCAAGGCTAATATGAGTACTCGAGCCCGAGTAACCTAGCATGTAAATTTGAGAAGATATTGAACTTCATGGTAAAGACAACAATTAGTTAATATATATTGAAGACAAATATTTTTCACACATCAGATATAAACATATTCTAGCTAAATGCTGAACAAAAACGATGTTAAGGCTTTGGTGTAGCTTTTGTAAAGCCATATATTAGATGGTGGACATCCAAGTGCCTCTCTTATGCTATTCATGAATTGGTACGCAAGGCTGAGAAGCTTGGTATAAGCTTGCACTTTAACAAGGATTAGACCTTTTAGGCTTTTACCATCAAAGATATATTAATACTTGCCAAAAACTAGAGAATCACTTAACTTAATTAGCCTCTCTTTGGTTAAAGAAAATATATTCAATGGAAAATGTTTTGCCATGAAAATTCACTTGCTAAGGAAAAAGTCAAAAGTCAGTATGAGAGATGAAAATAGAGCGAAGAGGATAGTTGACTAGTTGAGGAGAGAAAGAGGAAAGTAAGAATTAGGGAGGAAAATGTGGCATCCCAAGAAAATTGCTTTCCACAATCGGGAACTTTATAATCTACTCTTCACAAACCAAACAAAGGAAAATGAGAAAATCTTTTCAACTCAACCAAATACTTTCTTAAGCATACGAATAAGTCCTATATGTGTGCACATGTAATAATCATATCTAATGATCAAAAATCACGAGGCAGAAAAAAAAAGAACTAATCTATTGTTAGATTTCGAACAACCTATCACATGGAGCTTTATCTTCCATTTGAATGGACTCCTTACTTTCCTTTCCTGCTCAAAGAAGGAAATCATGAGTTCTTAGGAGCTCTAAGAAGTCAAGTTTGCAGTGATGCTATTGATAGAGATGATGTGAATGCTAACTTGCCTAATGAAGTATGTGAACAAAATGTAGAGAAAGCTAGCAATCATTTGAATCCACATACAGATTCAGCTGGTTTAGAAGAACAATTGGCACCAGCTGAGAGACAAGGAAGGGTGGATCAAACACAAGTGATCAGAAAATCCAGTTGGGAAGGATTTATTCGTATACTACTACATTTTCTAAGGCTATAAAAATAGCTAATGCAACGATCTAATCGATGTCTTTGCAATAGATGGGTCTAATGCAACGACTCATAAGAATTTAGATTAAGCTCAAAACCGCAGCCCTTCGTTGTACAAAGGGCTGCGGTTTTGAGACTAGACCGCAACCCTTCGTTGTACAAAGGGCTGCGGTTTTGGCCCTAGAGCGCAGCCCTTCCAATTTGTGTTCGTAATTTTTTTTTTTTAAAAAAAATTACGCGCGACCAAAGACCCCCACCCTTGCCAGCCCCGCACCCCCCTGCATGCGCCCCCAGTTTGCCCCTTACCCCCCCCCCCCCGGCCCCTGCATCGGCCCCGCCACCCCACCACCCCACCCAAGCCCCTGCTGCCGCCCGGCCAAGCCCAAGCCCCCCCCACCCCACCCGAGCACCCTCTACCGGCCCCCTGCTTTGCCGGCCCCCCGGCCCCTACACCCCCTGCCCCGCCCTCGCACCCCCTGCCCGACCCTCCTTGCCCAGCCCAGCACCCCCTTGCCAGCACCCCAACCCTGCACCCCACCGTGGCAGCCTCCCCAAGCCTAACACCTCTCTTCCACAAAAAAAAACGAATTGCAATATATCACAAGTTTTTCAACGTAATTAACTTTAAATATATTAATAATGTAAAAAGTGTACATAGAATTGAAAAAATACCAACATATTAGCTAAAAACTATATAATAAAGGAAAATACCAACTAGATCTAGCTAATTATATCGCAAAATCCACCAAAATGTATCATAAGCAATCATCACAAAGGTAGGTCGCCAACTTATCCCGAACTTCATGTAATTCCTCCATGGTGAAGGCCTTCAAACTTGGTGTGTTATTCATATAAACCTTGCAAAACAACCAAGGAATAAAACACATAATATAAGAATTCAATCATTTACCGTAGTTAATAAATCTAAAAGTTACATATACCTTCCCGAAATTCAATCAAAAATAAATGCAAGCCTAAAAATCTACACACTAGTTATATTATACCTCATATTATCATGTTCAAAAAGAATTTGGAGTTAAATGACTCGAGAAATACGAATTGGACGCGAAAAGGCCAAAATAGGCCTAAAATGACCTTTTCGTTCCCATATTTCAACCAACAACAAATGCAAGCCTAAAAATCTACACACTAGTTATATTATACCTTATATTGTCATATTCAAAAAGAATTTGGAGTTAGATGACTCAAAATCTAATAATTGGACGTGAAAAGGCGAAAATAGGCCTAAAATGACCGCAGCCCTTCACTATTAAGGGCTGTGTTTTTCGAGCTGACGGTAGCCCTTCACTCTTAAGGGCTGCGTTTTTCAAAAAACGCAGTCCTTGCACCACAGCCCTTGCGTTTTTTTCCACTAGTGTTAGTAAACCAAAAGTCAAACTCCAAAAACCAAAGTCAACAGTCAACTAAACCAAAGTGAAAAGTCAACCAAACCTATGTCAACCAAATTTAAACAACTATAAAGTATAAAATCTAAACACAAGCTCTCCACGAATCCCGAACCCATGATGCATCATCTTCAAACCCGAAATGGATAATGCACTATTGATCCCGATAGACTGCTCACCAAATGGCTCATCACAGGTTCAATAAGGCATGGCCATGATCGACATACACAACAAAAGCACGTAATCTGTAAAGCTGAGTACTACATAGTAAATAAATGTAAAACCTAACATGATACTAATAAGCATTAAAGCAAAGAAAAATAATGATATAATAATATAGCAGACTACTTTACTGAACTTGCCTCTATAACTCAAATTAATTATAACTTAGATTGAATAGGCGATGGAAAGAGTTGTCCAAACCAAACCAGTCTTCAATTTAGAAAACGAAGTACGGGTTCGACTCCGTACTCCCCTGACCAACGATATCGAGGAACCTTTTAAATAAAATAGGACACGGTGATCAATCCGGTCCCAAGAAAAGCCATGGGCTACCACCATGTACTCCAACTCATACTACTCCAACACTTCAGACGTACACAAGTCTAAAGCTTATTGCTATTCACTTTCCACTTTAAGTGATTAATAAATTATTTATTTGTTATGACTCACAAAGGTAAGACAAACAATATAATCATCAAGGATACATAAACTTCCATTTTTATCTTAGGATTAGATAAGGTGATCATCAACTTAATAATCCAAGAATAATTCCAATATTAATTCCATAACCATTATTTATTTGTTGATCCAAGTCAACAATCAACCAACCTTTCATAGGTGAATAACCAACTTACCAAATAAGGCCCTCGGTCCTCATAAAGTAATTAAATAATCCATAGGGAACAACATGATCCAATAACAACATAATTATTAATTCCTCGTGTGAGTTAATAAAATAAAGTTTCCAATCTCATATGCTTGCATCAAACATCCATACAAACATGATATAATCATCATAATCAACATGCTTCACACAACGGCATAAAACATGCAATTTCACTTGGATATAAATCACATATGAACTATAAATAGTTCCCCATACATGATACTACATAAATCCCATCCTTAGGACATGATACTAATCCAACCCACACATAGGTATGTACGTACCTTGTGTAGACAAAATGCGAGGCCACTTTAACAAGCTTAAAAATCGCCTAAAGAGAATTCGCCGCCTACCAAATATCAACATAACCACAAATCAATACTCTAATAAATTTCCAACAACTTTAAAATAATTTAAACCCTCTTTAAAAGTGTTTAAAAATCCTTTTTAACCATTAAAACTTCACTACTAGTGTCTAAAAATCCTCAAAAATCCATCATAACTATGCTAATAAAAACTCCAACAACTTATAATGTTGTCAAAACCCTTTAAAACATGTTTAATCAAAATCATAATCATAAGAGTACCCAATTTCATAAACTATAATATCATACTATTATTTTCCAACTCATAAAACCCTAAAAATCCAAACTTTGATACTTAAAACCCTAGTTAAAACATAACTAATAAATCTGAAATTTTAATTACTTCAATATATAATTTACATAATCTAAAATTAAATTTAAATCATCAAACTATAACTTTAAACATGAAAATATTAAATCAATCCTTAAAAATATAAACTTTAACATTAAATAAAAATAGAGGAGGAAGAAATAACCAAAGAGAGGAAGGAGGAAGAAACACGGCACAAAGGGGAGGAAGGGCGGCGGCCCCGTTGCTGCTGCCGTCGGCGGTGGCGGCCGGTGCTGCTGCCGGTCGACGAAGATGAGGAGAAACGAGAGAAAGAAAGAAGGTCGAAAGAAAAGAGAAGGAAGAGAGAGAAAATAAGTGTGGGGAAAATTTGGGGTTTTGGGGTTTATATACACTAGTACAGAATCATTAATTTGCGTCGGACCTGGGACCACCATTTGCGTCGGACATCGGTCCGACGGCACAGGTCTCGACGCAAATGACGGAGACATGATCTTCGTCGGATAAGGAACGACGCAGATTTAGTGGTATTTGCGTCGCATCCACAGCTACGTGCGACGCAAATAGCCCACACCAGATATTGTGAGCAGGGTCATTTGCGTCAGATACTAGGTACTGTGCGACGCAAATGCCTTCTGTGTGCAGGGCCATTTGCGTCAGATACAAGGTATGTGCGACGCAAATGCTCCTTTTTTTTATATATAAAAAATAGTTACTACCCTCATCCCAATAATTTACACCAAACTGAATTTGCAGACAAACAATTTGCAATATGACATTCGAAATGAATTATTCAGTTACAAACTAACAGAGAAATTATCCAAAATCTGAACAACTATCAAAGATCTAAAAAGGAATTAAAAAAGAGACAATTGAAATAATGAAATTAACAAAGGAATTATCCGAAATATGAACAACTATAAAAAATCTGAACAAACTAATTATCCGAAATCCGAACAACTATAAAAAAATCTGAACAAACTAACAAAGGAATTATACAAAAATAATGAAATTCGACGGTGGATGAACATCTTTCGCTTGGCTGCTAGTAGTTATTATTGAAGTTTTAAGGATTTAAAATCATAAGGATAGTTCAGATCTACATCTCCTCCAAAACAAATTAATCAGAATTTGTAGAAATTCTTGGAAACAACAAACAGGTCTCTCAATAACTAATCAAATACAAGAATTCTTAAATAAACTAACCAAATCCAAGCGAAAAACACTCTTCTTCAAATCGCCATTTGCTCTTCTTCAATTTTCGTTCGCTGTTCTTCAGTTCAATTTTCGTTTGAGCCGAAATCGCCATTTTCTCTTCTTCAATTGCGTTCATTGTACCTTCGAATGTTAGAGTGGAAGAAGGAGAGGGAAAGTAGAATAGGTGGAGCTGCGGTTAATCTGAAGATCTAGAGGAGAGAGACATGTGCGAAGTCGCCTGAGACATGTGCAAAGCCCGCCTGAGACGCGTGAAGTCAACCTGAGAAGCACGAAGTCGCCGGTTAATCTGAAGATCTAGAGGAGAGAGAGTGTGCATGGGGCTTTGGGAGAAAACCCTAGCCGTTGAAGAGGACTAGAGAGAGATAAAGTAAAATGAAGGCTGTTATTTTATATGTGTAAAATGATTTGCATCGGATCCCATATAAGGTGCGACGAAAATTAAAAAAAATTCCAACTCTTATTGTAACTATTATCTGCGTCACACATTGGTGAACATCCGACGCACATCTTATCTGCGTCGCACTCTAGGGCCAATCCGACGCACATTGTCGGATCCAAAAACCTTGTTAATCATCTGCGTCGCACATTCGTTACGCAAATGGTATTTGCGTCGCACCCTTAGGCACTGATGTTATAGTTTTATATCTACTTTTCTCCCTGCTTCTTTGTTAAAATGCGTGCTAATAGTGCTCTTAGGAGCTATTTTATACTAACATCTTCCATCTAGTAGTGGTTTTGTGTTTTATGATAGTTTTCAGGTTTTAGAGAATTATTTCCCTATTTTCTGCTATTCTAAATGCCACAATGGATCAGAGAGAGTTAGGAGGCACGTGTATGAGTTCCCGAGGCCTGAAGCTACTTCCCAAAGTCTTCGGGTGTGAAGAGATTTGAAGCCTTGTCGTCAAGTGCCAAGGGAGCTCCATTTGAATGGCCCCCCGATCTGGTCGGGCGACAACCCCCCGATCTGGTCGGGCGACAACCGCCCGATCTGGCGGTCACTTTTCTCCAAATGCTGTTTCTTTCGGGCACGATCGGGCGTATGTTGCTCGCTCGTAATTTAGAATAGCAGAAAATAGGGAAATAATTCTCTAAAACCTGAAAACTATCATAAAACACAAAACCACTACTAGATGGAAGATGTCTGATCGGGCGCCCTGCTTTCCTAGCCTGTTGAAGAACTACAACGCTCGAGGCCCGCCCGATTGAATCGGGCGCCTGACGCCCGATCGGGCGCCTGACGCCCGATCGGGCGATTGACGCCCGATCGTGCGGTTGACCCGGAAGCTGAAATCCGGAGTTTTTTATTTCCTTTTTTGTTCTTTTTTAGGAGTTAGTATAAATAGCCTTGTAAAATATTTGGCAAGGACCCTTTTTTATGATTTTTATTTTTACATTCATTAGTTTTCCTAAACTCTAGTTTTCTCTCTAGCCCTAATTATTGCACATTGAAAATTATTCAAGTTCAATTCAAGTTCTTCATTTTTCCTTTCAATTGGTAATTGTCTCTTTCATAGTTCTTGTTTACTTTTAAGTATTTGTCTCTTATTATTTTTAATTGCTTCAAACTATGAGTATTTCAATAGTTATTGTTTGTGCTTTCTGTGCCATGAGTGAGTAGATTCATCTCTAGGGCTTAGTGAGGGAAGCCATGTTTATGCCATGATTTATTGTTCTTGATTCCCTTAATATTTAGGTTGTGGTTAGAGCAATTCTAGTGATGTGATTCATTTTTAATCTGCGATTTATGTTAGTGTACAATTTCATGAATCGTTTCTGGCTAATAATTGTTTGTATTGATCAAGATCCTACTTTTAGAGGCCTAGAACACACTAGTGAGTCTGATTATGTGATGTGACCATACTGCATATGTTGCCTTGAGAGTGTCAAGACCCAACCATAGGATTAACGTCTGCTCTAATTGCTCGACCCTATACCTAAGTATTACTAGTTATCTGAACCCTCCTGATTGGTATAAGCATGGTGGACCGATCGAACGCCCTAGATCTTTAATTATTTGATAAATCTCCGTCTCTTGTGATTTAGTTTATTTTAGCTTAGTTATTAATCAATCAACAACTTTTCTCTCTGAATAGTTTAGTAATTGAGCATTAATTTATAGAATTCTTCTCCCTGTGGATCGACCCGTATTTGCTAAGTATCTGCTAACAACAGACACCGTGCACTTGCGGTACTATTTTAAAACCCATCAGGCACGTCCAACGCACATTGTTGGATCCAAAAATCCTTTGGCTTCAATAATTTGCGTCGCGTGCTCCTGACCGTCCGACGCAAATCTTCTTTTTACTCATTTGCGGAGGTTATTTGCGTCGGATCTTCGTTAACATCCGATGCAAATCGTCTGTTCCTGAACATCTGCGTCAGTTTTTCTTCTGTTCGACGCAAATAGGGCGACGTAAATTATCATTTTTCTACTAGTGATAGTTAACCCTTTTTGGGCTTAGGAAATTGTGCTTGGGCTTTAATAATATTTAATGATTGAGTACTTGGGCATAGTTGGGTTCCTCTAACCCAATTTAAAATCTTTTTACTAAACCCAAAGGTGTTTAAGCTATTTAAATAATTTTTGAAGTATGACTAAATAAAATATTTCATTACTTAAAATCATTAAATAATTCTTTTGACTTTCAAATAGTCAGCCTTTTAAGAGATAAATCATTTGAACATTAAAATATATATAATATACATTAAAATGCATTTATAAAATTCATAAAATTACGAGGATTACAAAAGTAGCTAGAAACAGTCAAGGGACTATCCACAATCAGAAAAAGTTTGTTTGGACATCCTCAAGTCCACCAGTATGGAGGGGTGTAAACCTACCAAATTTCCATTTTCAAAGGGGATTAAATTTTCTCTTGATCAAGGAGAGCTCATATGGAGGACCCAAAAACTTATAGAAGAATTGTTGGGAAACTTCTCTACCTGAACCTTACAAGGCCAGATATCTCCTATGCAACAACTTAGTTAGTTCATGAGTGCACCTAGAAAACCCTACCTTCAAACAACTATTCATGTAGTGAAATACCTTGCTAGCACCCTGGATTGGGGTTATTCTACTCAACTACCTCAACTCTCACTCTCAATGCCTTTTGTGATTCAGATTGGGGGAGTTGTGCATTTAGTGTAAGTTCACTCACAGGGTATTGCATATTCTAGGTGACTCCCTCATCTCATGGAAAACCAAGAAATAAAAGACTATTTCTAAATCCTCCACTAAAGCAGAATACAGATGCGTGTCATAAACAACTTGTATAATTGTTTGGATACATGGCATGGTTGAAGACTTGGGTTTCCGAGTTCCTACACCTATTGATCTCAATTGTGATAACAAATATGCGAATCATTTGGCTTACAACCCTATATTTCATGAGAGGACCAAACACTTGAATATCGATTGCCACTATGTCAGGGATCACATTCGAGAAGGTCTATTCACTAGTAGAATAATTGTTTATTGCTGCGGTTGAATTGCTGTGGTTTTACCCATACACAGCAATAAACCACGTCAAAAGAAAAGGAAAATACGAAAATCATCCTATTGTTGCGGTTCCGGGTGGAAACCGTAGCAATAGGTCTCAACTGGGAATTTTTCAAAATTGGTTGACTTGTTTGACCAGATCTATTGCTGCGGTTCCCACAAAGAACCGCAACAATAGATTAAAGTATTATTTTTTTAATAAACTTTTAATCTATTGCTGCGGTTTTTGCTGAGAACCGCAACAATATACTTTTGGCCCATTTATATCATAAGACGCGCTAGGGTTCGTGTCTTTATTTCGTTCATGTTTACTCTTCAGCCGTTTTACACCCTCATTTCACTCCTTTCTATCTCCTAATAGGATTTACGATGCGGAAATACAAACAATTTATACAAATCCTATTCCCAAGAATACCCTAAAATACTATAATGAATCTACAAAAGATGGTGAAGAAATTATACCTTTGTAGCGTGCCTCGTTGATGTTTATTTAGAATCTCAAATGAAATCCCTCCACAAGAAGTCCACCACTAAAAGTTGATTAGCCTTTAGTTTGCTAGAACCTTGGAACAACTATTGTTCTTGATCTAATTCTTTTGTAAAATGAAGAAACGATTTTTTTTCACCTTTTTGATTGAAACTCTATGCTATCTCTCACGGGGAAACAAATAAGAATTCACCACAACTCTTATACCCCCCATGCACTAATATAGCCGGCAACAATATATTAAGGTTATGATTTTTTTTTTCTTTCCTTCTTTCATGATATCAATCCAATGTAATTGATTTTCTCAATCAATCATGCAATAATGATATCAATCAATTATCCTATAATTGATTCTTTCCGAAAATAATAAGATGTCCTCCATATCTTATTTATTTTATTAGCAAAAGAATATGATGGCATTATCATATAATATTAGTCTCTAAATGACTAATTAATCAAGTTTAGTTTATGTGTGACCCTGTAGGTCCACTATAGTTTAGTAGTAATATTAATCGTTTATTAATATTACAAGTCAAGATTGGCTTCTAGCAAAGCATCATGACTACCCAAACTATATTGGATATAATTAATAATTTATAAATTTTGAGTTTTGCACTTGATCATAGGACATACTCCAACAATCTCCCACTTGTCCTAGAGCAAGTGGTGCCTTATAATTCCTTTGTCACTTATTGTTATATCTGAACATATGGTAAGAAACTTGTCATCCTTATGAAGTCCAAAACATTTCTCAGTCTCCAAGTTCAACTGTCAAACGAATGATTGAATCACAATCTATCCGAGCACGGCCATGCATTTTTACAGTATGAACTCTCTGAGAGGCCCAAAAACAACATTCCTATGTAATAGGAGGACAATTCCATGTTATTTACCCTCTATCATTCACACGACTCATAGTCACCTGTACATTGCCTTTATAGTCTCCTTTTACGGCACGACGTTTGACAATGCTAAAGTGTACTAGTAATCAATGTAAGGAATCAGTGGTAAACTCAAGTCTGAGGAATCAACTCATTTATATTTTAGAGAAACTTATGACATTCAGTTCTTAAAGATTTCTCTATGTGGGTCAAATCCAATGTGTATTCACCAATTCACATTAATATAATTGATTAGACATCTAATGCCTCTATGATCCATGAAACATGATCATCAATCAATCTATAAACTAATCATTATAGGTCATTAATGTTCCTACTTAATGACCTGATTAGGGATAAGGTGATCAGTTATCTTAGTTCACTTAATAGGGTTTCATGGTTGAGTCCTCGTACTCAACATTCTATATAAAACAACTGATTACTTTGGACATTTGTTTAATACTAATCTGAATTTAAACAAATATAACTTTATAAAATAAACATAAACCTTTTATTTCAATAATTAACAACGTTCAATATTAAGTACAAATATAGGTCATTCTCCAATGTTCCTAATTCCCATAGCTGAAGTATGACTCTCATTTTCTGCTGAGAAAGTGGCTTAGTAAGCGGATCTGCAACATTGTTATCTGTATGAACTTTACATATCCTAACATCTCCTCGATCAACTATCTCTCGAATCAGATGAAATAACCTGAGTACATGTTTGGATTTTTGGTGTGATCTTGGTTCTTTTGCTTGTGCTATAGCTCCAGTGTTATCACAATAAACATCCAAAGCACTAGCAATACTAGGAACCACTCCAAGTTCAAAAATGAACTTCTTTATCCAAACGGCTTCTTTTGCTGCTTCTGATGCAGCAATATACTCAGCTTCAGTTGTAGAATCTGCTATAGTGCTCTGCTTGGAACTTTTCCAACTCACTGCTCCTCCATTTAAATAAAATATGAATCCCGACCGCGATCGAAAATCATCCTTATCTGTTTGAAAACTAGCATCAGTATAACATTTTATACTTAGCTCATCTTCTCCTCCATACACTAAGAATTTTTCTTTAGTCCTGTTAAGGTACTTTAGAATATTCTTCACAGCAGTCCAATGGTCATCACCTGGATTTGCTTGGTATCTACTGGTCATGCTCAAAGCATAGGAAACATCTGGTCTAGTACATATCATGGCATACATGATGGATCCAATAGCTGACGCATATGGGATCTTGCTCATGCGGTCTTTCTCATCAGTCGTCGAAGGACACTGAGTCTTGCTTAGACTTATGCCATTAGACATGGGTAAAAAACCTCTTTTACAACCTTTCATATTGAACCTAGTCAGAACCTTATCAATATAATTTTCTTGACTTAGTCCAATCATTCTTTTAGATCTATCTCTATAGATCTTAATGCCTAGTATGTATTGAGCCTCACCAAGGTCTTTCATTGAGAAACACTTTCCAATCCATATCTTTACAGACTGTAGCATAGGAATGTCATTTCCAATCAGAAGTATGTCATCCACATACAAGACCAAGAAAACAATCTTACTCCCACTAACTTTCTTGTAAACACAATATTCCTCTTCATTTCTGAGAAAACCAAAACCTTTGATTGACTCGTCAAATCGGAGGTTCCAACTCCTTGATGCTTGCTTTAATCCATAAATGGATTTTTGAAGCTTGCATACCTTTCTAGGTGCATTAGGATCAATAAAACCCTCAGGTTGTGTCATATACACTTCTTCTTCCAAAAAACCATTTAGGAAGGCGGTTTTAACATCCATTTGCCATATTTCATAGTCATAATATGAGGCAATTGCTAGAAGTATCCGAATAGATTTCTGCATAGCCACTAGTGAAAAGGTTTCATCATAGTCTATACCATGAATTTGTTTGAAACCTTGTGCCACTAGCCTAGCTTTGTGGATATATATATTTCCATCCATGTCAGTTTTCAACTTGAAAACCCATTTGCATCCAATAGGTTTAACCCCATTGGGCAAATCAACCAAGTTCCAAACTTGATTTTCATACATGGAATCCATTTCGGATTTCATGGCTTTTGACCATAAGTCGGAATCTGAACTAGCCATAGCTGCTTTGTAGGTAGTAGGCTCATTGTTTTCTAAAAGCAATATTTCTTTATTATCAGACACGAGAAATCCATATCTCTCAGGTGCTGAAATTTTCCTAGTAGACCTACGAGGGGCGGGTGCCACGGAGGTAGATTCCACAACAGGTTGTGGAGTCTTATTAGTTTCCACAACTACTTGTGGAGGCTCCTAATTTTGTGGCTCATTTTCAGCTCGAATTTCTTCGGGGTGAATATTTCTCCCACTTGAATTTCTAGAAAGATGTTCTCTTTCGAGAAAGACACCAATTCGAGCCACAAACACTTTGTTCTCAGTTTTGTTGTAGAAGTAATACCCCTTTGTTTCTTTTGGATAACCCACAAAGTAACATTTGTCAGATTTAGGTGCAAGTTTATCAGATTGTAAACGTTTTACATAAACTTCGCATCCCCAGATCTTAAGAAAAGACATAGTTGGAGTTTTTCCAGTCCATAACTCATATGGAGTCTTTTCAACAGCTTTGGTTGGAGTTCTGTTTAAGATTAGTGCGGCAGTTTCCAAGGCATGACCCCAGAATGATATCGAAAGATCGACCTGACTCATCGTTGATCGAACCATATCTAATAGAGTTCAATTTCTCCTTTCGGACACACCATTCCGTTGTGGTGTTCCTGGCGGAGTTAGTTGGGAAAGAATTCCACAACTTTTGAGATGGTCATCAAACTCTTGGCTTAAATTGTAATAACCATGAAAAAAAAAATTATTATTGAAGGTTAAAGTATTATTATAAGATAAACTAGTCCCTAAGATCTTATATACGTTATTTTGACGTTTATATGATTATTTTAGATGAAGTTATGTGTTTCCTTGGCTTTGTGCATTTGCTCAGGGCAAGTTATATGTGCATACATATATCATTTATATTAACATTATAGTTTATAAAGTACTTTAAGGGTCAAAGATTAATAAAATTATCAATTACTAGTTTATGAGCTTATAAATATATCTAGTAGGATTTTTAGTAAGTACCGCATAAACCTACAATGCTCCTAACTTATAAACGGTGAAGCTAATGACCAACGTAATTTAGTTTTTAGAATCGTCACTAATGACTTTACCTAAGGATAGACAATCGCTACCCATTTGAAGACAATATACAAAATACAGTATTAGTAGGTTTGGGATGAAATAAATTCATGACACGTGGCGATTTACAATTGGTCTCCATGTTAGTTATGGGATGGAAGTTGCATTGCAAAATCTCTCTAAATCACGTAGGCTGCTAGAAAGATAAGCTTATGGTTTCTAAAAGATAAACTTATATTATGCATGCGTGGACTAATGTGCAACAAGCCAATTTGGTATTCCCTTCCAAAAACTATATATACCAACCAACATCCAACATTTTTGACAGGCCACGACATTCAAAGAAAATAAAAGAGAGAATAAAAAGAGAGATAAGAGGAAGTTGATACGAGCCATTTAACAATTGTCATTTAGGTACATTCTTGAATACCCCTTCTTAATGTTGTTTTGCTATAATGTATTGTTATATTAACCTTTTTAGATAAACTAATAGTAATAGTTTTGCCTTAATAGTAAAGGTATATGGTGGTTTGCAAGTAATGTGTTTATAATGCAAATGGTATTTGTCACATTATGATTTATATACAAGGTGATTCTAAAAATACTATCATATGTGGTAATAATAATGTTATGTAAAGATGTTACTATGATAAAATAAAATGGAGGTTCGTGGTATTATAAAATGGAGGTTCGTGGTATTATAAAATGGAGGTTCGTGGTTTGTGTTGGAGGAATGAATTATATGGAGTGACGTACGTCATTATAGGGGTGTGCACACGGAAGTATCAGGTAGGGGCTAAAGGCCTGAAAATATTATGCGGAGTGACGTACGTCATTGTAGGGGTGTGCACACGAGATTTGTCGGGAGAAACTATAACAAATGATTTTATATATTCGTAACTGATTACTTTATATAATTAT
Organism: Beta corolliflora; assembly: GCA_947648045.1. Lineage (NCBI taxonomy): Eukaryota > Viridiplantae > Streptophyta > Magnoliopsida > Caryophyllales > Amaranthaceae > Beta > Beta corolliflora. Next base: position 2,640,770 of record CANSZD010000007.1, on the reverse strand, counting down.
CTGCAAAGTGTTTTTACATGGTATTGGGAATGTACTGGACCCTTTTGGGTTGACTGTTATAAAATGTTTTGTTTTCAGGTACCAGTGATGGGAATGGGCAGGAGTGAGGATTATAAAATATTAGGACTAATATACTATATGCTGTTATCTCGTTTTTTTTTTAATATTAGTATCATGTTTTATTTTATCTTCGCCTAGTATTTCTATTATTAGGAATACGGCAGTAATGTCCTGTAAACTCTATATTATATAATAAATAAAAGATGTAATATTTGGTTCGATCCTGGTACTATCATGTAGTGTTTCATTATTAGAATTATATTAAAATTATAGGGCGTTACAGTTTGGTATCCGAGCCACTTTTAAAAATAATATAATATTACAAAAAAAAGTAAATGTAATAAAATATTAATAATTACATTAGTAACCTATTTGAGAGAAAGGGTTGGGGTATTTATGGTTTATTGCTTATTGATGTTATTTCATGATATTTATCATGTGTTTTTATTATCTTAAGATGGCAGGGTCAATTGCTCCACGAGCACTAACGATGGATCCTGACTATAGTGTCATGGATCATATCAACCGTTTAGCGAGAGCTATTGATGCGTTTAATACTCACTTCCCTGAATGTGGGATGACTACACCTTATTTTACTTTTGCTTTGATTGAAACTCTTCCAGTGAATGCTCCGTGGGACTCCTTTAAGAATAAGTATAGTGACCTACTTGTTAATGGTTTTCCAAATTGGGAGAAATACTTAAGGTTTGGATTAGGGAGGCCAAGATGGACCCCGACGTTTGAAGAACTGTCTGGAGAACTGATAGCCTATGAGAGGGATCACATGGTATTTGTCACTGATGATGAGACGGAATCATGTGGAAGTATTGATCTCAATAAGGACCCAGATGCACCAGGAGATAATGGTGACGAGTAAGGAAGATATCAAGTTAAAGAAACTCTTTTATATGTTAGGTGTCAATCATTTTTGTATGTATATATATGTTGACACTCGGCTTAAGGTGATGTAGGGTGTACATTTTGTTGTTTTCACCCTATCGGATGGTTGAATAGGAATAGGTTTAGTTTATGTACTAAGCGTGCTATATATATATATATGTGTGTGTGTGTGTGTGTGTGTGTGTGTGTGTGTGTGTGTGTGTGTGTGTGTGTGTGTGTGTGTGTGTGTTTGTTTATTATGCTTCTATTCATTTCACAAATTCTATACTAACCTAACTACAATTCGATTTTAACTTCAATCTTTTATGTATTTAGGATAATGGAATCTGCAAATAACCAGTCTACACAAGAGAACCAACCAGTCCCAAACCATGATAACGGAGAGGGAAATGTTAAGGAAGTCACATCACTTTTATTTGAAATGCTTAAAAACAACGAAAACCATGAAGAAGAAGAAAGTGCAAGGTATTTTAGAAAAATGGCTAGTTATAATCCTAAAACCTATGATGGAAAACCTAACCCTGTAGAGTTTGAGGATTGGGTAAGAAGTATGGATAAATTGTTTGATGCTATAAATTGTCCCGAAAAATGGAAAGTAGGATTTCTTTGTTTATTATCTAGTTGGGCGAGGCGGATCCGTGGTGGGAAACTGTGAAGGAAAGGAGAAATAATGAAGATTTTGGATGGACTCAGTTGAAAGATCTTATGAGAGCAAAATTTTACCCATCAGCCCTGAAAAGACAGAAAGAGGAAGAATTTAATCAATTAGAGTAAGGTAATAGGTCTGTTATGGAGTATGCAGCAAAGATTATAGAATTGTCTCGATTTGCACCACACGTGATAGCAACTGAGGAGTTAAGAATGAATAAGTTTGAGAGGGGTCTTAATTGGGAACTCCGTGACCGACTTTCCACCCATAGTTGTCATAGCTACCAAGAGATGTATGATAAGGCAGCAAATGCTGAGAGAATAATTAAAGAAAGAGAGGTAGAAGATGCAGTGCATAAAAGGAAGTGGGAAGGAACACGTACTATAAATAGGAATTTTCAAAAAAGGCCTAATATCGGGAATGCAAAATCCTTTGTACCTCCAATCCACTATCCAAAACCCCCTTGTGCCAAATGTGGTTATTTCAACCATCCAACTGAAAAGTGTAGGTTTGCAAATAATCGTTGCTATACTTGTGGGAGTACAAGTCAGTTAAGAAAGGATTGCCCATTAGAGAGAGGTAGAATGCCAAATACAAAAGTAACTGCACCTAATCCCTATACCTCAAAACCTACCTCTAAACATCAAGGTGGAGCTATCCAACGTCAAAATCCAACCTTTGGTCGTGTATTTATGATAAATCCACAAGAGGTCGAAAACTCAAGTGACGTAGTTACGGGTAACATTTCTATACACTCTTTCCCGATACATGTTTTATTTGATACCGGAGCATCCCATTCGTTTATATCCATTACCATGTCTAAAAATCTGCATTTGAATCCTAGTGAGTCAAATTTAGAATTTTGCATTAGCCTCCCTACAGGAAATATTATCCCGTGTCAAACTATATATAAAATTTGTCCTTTAAGCATAGAGGGAAATATATTTCATGTTGACCTAATTCAATTTGATCTTAAGGGATTTGATGTTATCTTAGGAATGGATTGGATGAATAAACACCGTGCCATAGTAGACTGTCAAAAGCAACCTGTAACCTTAGTAAATTCTGAAGAAAAGATAGTCACATTTCAGAATAATAAGATAACACCAGAATCTATAATCATTTCTTTTCTTCAAGCACAAAAAATGTTGAGACAAGGTTGTGAAGGATACCTTTGTGATGTTGTTGGTATTGAAAAATCTGAACCTAAAATCTCTGACATTCCTATTGTTAGAAAATTCCAAGATGTCTTTCCTGAGGAAATTGTAAACATGCCTCCGCAAAGAGAAATTGATTTCACCATTGAGTTAGTACCTGGGGTAGCACCTATCTCAAAAGCACCATATAGAATGGCACCTGCAGAATTAAAGGAATTAAAGATACAACTTGATGAGTTATTGGAAAAAAGATATATTAGACCAAGTCTATCACCATGGGGAGCACCCGTTTTATTTGTAAAGAAAAAAGATGGAACCCTAAGGTTATGTATAGACTACAGAGAACTTAACAAGATAACCATTAAAAACAAATATCCTTTGCCTCGTATTGATGACCTTTTTGACCAATTACAAGGTGTGTCGGTATTTTCAAAGATAGACTTACGATCTGGATACCATCAATTAAGAATTAGACCTTTAGATATTCCGGAAACTACTTTTAGAACGAGGTACGGACATTATGAGTTTCTTGTTATGCCTTTTGGCCTTACCAATGCCCCAGCTATATTTATGAACCTTATGAATAGAGTTTTCAGACCTTATCTAGATCATTTTGTTATTGTGTTTATTGATGATATTTTAGTGTATTCCAAAGATAAGAAAGAGCACGAGGAACATTTGGGAATAGTTCTGGAAACTCTGAGAAGGAACCAGTTATTTGCAAAATTTAAAAAGTGTGAATTTTGGTTAGATAAAATAGCATTTCTAGGGCATGTTGTGTCTAGAGAAGGTGTGCAAGTAGATTCCCAGAAAGTAGAAGCAATCATTAATTAGCCTCGACCCGCCAATGTGTCAGAAGTACGAAGTTTCCTAGGGTTAGCAGGATATTACCGTCGATTTGTGGAAAACTTTTTCCGAATTGCTCAACCTATCACAAACCTCATAAGAAAAACTACAAAGTTTGAGTGGAGTGACAAGTGTGAAGTAGCATTCCAAGAACTGAAATTTCGTCTTACCACAGCTCCAATTCTTACTCTTCCTAGTGGTACCGAAGGTTTAGAAATATATAGTGATGCCTCTAGACAAGGGTTGGGATGTGTGTTGATGCAACATGGGAAAGTGATAGCTTATGCATCTCGTTAGTTAAAACCTCACGAGCAGAATTACCCTACCCATGACCTTGAGCTTGCCGCCATTATTTTTGCATTGAAAATTTGGAGACATTATCTATATGGGGTTAAGTGTAAAATTTACACAGATCATAAAAGCCTTAAATACATTTTCACCCAGAAAGATATAAATATGAGACAACGAAGGTGGTTAGAATTTATAAAGGATTATGAACTGGAGATTCAATATCACCCTGGAAAGGCCAATGTGGTAGCCGATGCTCTTAGTCGAAAAAATTACGCTACCCTTAACTCACTTACCATTCAGCCTGTTACCCAAAGAGAACTTCAGAGGTTAGAAATTGAGTTGATTGTAGGTGATCTGGAAGGATATTTAGCAGCCTTAGAAATCAAACCAACCTTGAGTGAAGAAATTAAGGAGTTGCAGAAAACAGATCCACAATTAAAGAAGATTCATGAAAGAGTGTTGATTGGGAAAGAGACTGGTTTTGTGATACAAGAAGATGGGTCACTTCGTTTTCAAGGACGATTGTGTGTACCGAATCAGATAGATTTAAAAAGGAGAATCTTGAATGAAGCACATAATACCCTTTACTCTGTACATCCAGGTGGAAATAAAATGTATAAAGATCTTTGTGGTATGTTTTGGTGGAGTAACATGAAGCAAGAAATTGCAGAATTCGTTGCCAAATGTCTGACTTGCCAACAAGTAAAAATAGAACATCAGCGCCCTTCAGGACTTTTGCAGCCATTGGATATACCCACTTGGAAATGGGAGTCAATAGCAATGGATTTTGTTATGGGATTACCAACAACTCCTCAAGGGATGAATTCTATATGGGTTATAGTGGATAGGCTTACAAAAAGTGCTCATTTCTTAGCAATTCATAATACTTGGGATCTTGAGCGATTAGCAAGAAAGTATGTTGAAGATCTTCATTCTCTTAGTTTAATAATTGCGATTTCTATTAGTTTAATAATTTCTTAATCATGTTTAACCTTAGATTAGTCATAGATTCATTGTTTAATTGCTTTAACTCCATGATTAGTGAGTAGTTTCATATCTAGGGTTAGGGTGAAAGTATGAATTAGGGTTTTAAAAATGTTGTTGATGTGATTGTGATGTATGGAGAAGTTTATGCATTGATCTTGGTGTTTTGAGACCTTAGGATAGATATTGATCACATTTATACTTTGGCATTTTGATTTCAAATGTTCTTAAATCGGATTTTGAACTCTTTTATCATCCCCAAGAATCAACTTAATTTCTATACCAAGATATTGGGTGGAAATTAAGGGGATCCTTCATTAGGGGTTTTCCAAACTTATCGAATCTCTTAATCAATTAACTAAAGACCATTCGAGAGAGGATTTAGTTGATAGATTAAGCGATTACTCTTGAGGACCATTCGAGAGAGAGACTCAAGTATTTTAGAGGAGAACTAAACCTTGCATAATCGTCTTTGTTGCTTCACAATCGCATTAACAATCATCATCCGTTCTTATTCATACTAGTAGCCTTAACTCGGTGTCTTTATTTGATATTTAAACTCGTGATTTTTGCTTGTTCTAGCCGATGATAGTCTTAATTGTTACCAAACATTTTTTTTAAACCCCCAAATACCTTTCAATTAGGTAGTCTAGACTAGATAGACTCTAATCAATCCCAATTTCCCTGTGGATCGACCCTTGACTTGCCCTTACTATTCTCTTAGTAATTGCTTGTTAGGACTACAAATATTGTTTGAAAAGCGGTTTTTAGTGCCTTAACGACACACTAAAAACTTCTTATCAATAGAACATGGCGCCCTTCAGGACTTTCAGCCATTGGATATACCCACTTGGAAATGGGAGTCAATAGCAATGGATTTTGTTATGGGATTACCAACAACTCCTCAAGGATGAATTCTATATGGGTTATAGTGGATAGGCTTACAAAAAGTGCTCATTTCTTAGCAATTCATAATACTTGGGATCTTGAGCGATTAGCGAAAGTATGTTGAAGAGATTATTAGACTTCATGGAGTACCTAGCTCTATTGTGTCGATCGAGATTCCCGATATGTGTCTAAGTTTTGGCAAAAGCTACGAAAGCATTGGGTACACAAGCGAACATTAGCACGGCCTTTCACCCGGCTACGAGATGGCCGGGCCGAGAGAACAATTCAAACTTTAGAAGACTTGTTACGAGCTTGTGTTTTAGAATTCAAAGGTTCATGGGAAAAGTATTTGCCATTAATAGAATTCTCCTATAACAATAGTTACCATGCTAGCATTGATATGGCACCTTATGAAGATCTATATGGACGGAAATGTAGAACCCCTTTATGTTGGAGCGATATAGATGAATCGAAGATAATCGGACCTGAAATGATACAAGAAACATCTGACAAGGTTCGAATCATTCGGGAGAAAATGAGAACTGCACGGAGTCGTCGGAAAAGTTATGCGACCTTAAACGAAGACATGTAGAATTTTCTGTAGGTGAGTCAGTATTTCTAAAAGTTTTCCCTACCAGAGGAGTAGTGAGGTTTGGCAAAGCAAGAAAACTTCGTCCTAGATACATTGGGCCATTTGAGATTATCGAGAAAATTGGAAACGTAGCTTACCGATTAGCACTCCCTAATGAATTTTCTCGAATACATGATGTGTTTCACGTTTCACTTTTACGTCGATATATACCAGACCCATCTCATGTCATTAATATACCCCCTGTTCGAGTTGGAGAAGATTTGACTTATGAAGAGCAACCTGTTCAAGTTCTAGATCATAAAGATAAGGTACTACGCAACAAAGTAATTCCGTTAGTAAAGGTGTTATGGTCTAATCACGTCGAAACAGAAGCTAAATGGGAAGTCGAATAGGATATGCGAGACAAGTACCCACACTTATTTTAAGGTAATTTTACTTTAAGTTTCGAGGACGAAACTTCTTTTAAAGAGGGGATAATGTAATAACCAAGAAAAAAAAAATAAAAAAAAAATTATTATTGAAGGTTAAAGTATTATTATAAGATAAACTAGTCCCTAAGATCTTATATACGTTATTTTGTCGTTTATATGATTATTTTAGATGAAGTTATGTGTTTCCTTGGCTTTGTGCATTTGCTCAGGGCAAGTTATATGTGCATACATATATCATTTATACTAACATTATAGTTTATAAAGTACTTTAAGGGTCAAAGATTAATAAAATTATCAATTACTAGCTTATGAGCTTATAAATATATCTAGTAGGATTTTTAGTAAGTACTGCATAAATCTACAATGCTCCTTACTTATAAACGGTGAAGCTAATCACCAACGTAATTTAGTTTTTAGAATCGTCAATAATGACTTTACCTAAGGATAGACAGTCGCTACCCATTTGAAGACAATATACAAAATACAGTATTAGTAGGTTTGGGATGAAATAAATTCATGACACGTGGCGATTTACAATTGGTCTCCATGTTAGTTATGGGATGGAAGTTGCATTGCAAAATCTCTCTAAATCACGTAGGCTGCTAGAAAGATAAGCTTATGGTTTCTAAAAGATAAACTTCCATTATGCATGTGTGGACTAATGTGCAACAAGCCAATTTGGTATTCCCTTCCAAAAACTATAAATACCAGCCAACATCCAACATTTTTGACAGGCCACGACATTCAAAGAAAATAAAAGAGAGAATAAAAAGAGAGATAAGAGGAAGTTGATACGAGCCATTTAACAATTGTCATTTAGGTACATTCTTGAATACCCCTTCTTAATGTTGTTTTGCTATAATGTATTGTTATATTAACCTTTTTAGATAAACTAATAGTAATAGTTTTGCCTTAATAGTAAAGGTATATTGTGGTTTGCAAGTATTGTGTTTATAATGCAAATGGTATTTGTCACATTATGATTTATATACAAGGTGATTCTAAAAATACTATCATATGTGGTAATAATAATGTTATATAAAGATGTTACTATGATAAAATGAAATGGAGGTTCGTGGTATTATAAAATGGAGGTTCGTGGTATAATAAAATGGAGGTTTGTGGTTTGTGTTGGAGGAATGAATTATATGGAGTGACGTACGTCATTGTAGGGGTGTGCACTCGGAAGTATCAGGAGGGGCTAAAGGCCTGAAAATATTATCCGGAGTGACGTACGTCATTGTAGGGGTGTGCACACGAGATTTGTCGGGAGAAACTATAACAAATGATTTTATATATTCGTAACTGATTACTTTATATAATTATCTGCAAAGTGTTTTTACATGGTATTGGGAATGTACTGGACCTTTTTGGGTTGACTGTTATAAAATATTTTGTTTTCAGGTACCATTGATGGGAATGGGCAGGAGAGAGGATTATAAAATATTAGGACTAATATACTATATGCTGTTATCTTGTTTTTTTTTTAATATTAGTATCATGTTTTATTTTGTCTTCGCCTAGTATTTCTATTAATAGGAATTCGGCAGTAATGTCCTATAAACTCTATATTATATAATAAATAAAAGATGTAATATTTGGTTCGATCCTGGTACTATCATGTAGTGTTTCATTATTAGAATTATATTAAAATTACAGGGCATTACATAAATACTCACCACCTCGATCAGATCGAAGGGCTTTTATTGTCTTGCCAAGCTGATTCTGTACTTCCATTTGAAATTCTTTAAACTTTTCAAAAGCTTCAGATTTATGCCTCATAAGGTAGATATACCCATATCTACTGAAGTCATCTGTGAATGTTATGAAGTACTGATAATTGCCTCTAGCATTTGTACTCATTGGTCCACAAACATCAGAATGTATGAGGCCTAATAAGTCACTTGCTCTTTCACTTACACCAGTGAATGGAGCTTTTGTCATTTTGCCAAGTAAGCAAGATTCGCATGTATCATATGATTCGAAATCAAATGATTCCAAAAGTCCTTCCTTTTGAAGTTTTTGAATACGTCGCTCATTTATGTGGCCAAGACGACAATGCCAAAGGTAAGTTTTATTTGAATCATTTGATTTGGCCTTTTTAGTATCAATGTTATAAAATTGTCTTTCTAAATCTAGCAAATAGAGCCCATTAAATAAGTGAGCACTACCATAAAACATTCCATCCTTTTGAAAAGAAAGACATTTATTCTTAATATCAAAAGTAAACCCTTCCGTATCCAAACAGGAAACAGAAATAATGTTTTTAGAAATAGCTGGAACAAAATAACAATTATTCAAATCGAAAACAAGCCAAGAGGGCATTATTAAACTAAAAGTGCCTACGGCTAAAGCTGCAACCTTTGCTCCGTTGCCAACACGTAGGTCCACTTCCCCTCGAGCCAAGCTCCTACTTTTCTTTAGTCTCCGCACATTTGTACAAATGTGAGATCCACATCCGGTATCAAATACCCAAGAATTAGAAATAGTGAGATTAACTTCAATAACATGTATACCTGAGGTAGAAGCAATATTGCCATTCTTCTTGTCCACTAGATACTTAGGACAATTCCTCTTCCAATGACCTGGTTTGTGGCAATGAAAGCATTCTTGGTCTGGAGTAGCTCCAGCCTTAGTTTTGACAACTTGTTTTCCCTTACCCTTACTTTGAGGGTATTGCTTTTTATTGCCTTTCTTCTTGAAAACCCCTTTCTTTTTCTGAATCATAAGAACAGGATTCTTAGGTGCAACCTTGAAACTTGGTTCAGCAGTCTTGAGCATTCCTAGAAGCTCATTCATAGTCTTCTCTAACTCATTCATGTTAAAGTTTAACACAAATTCGTCATACCCTTTATGAAGGGAGTGGAGAGTGATGTCAATTGGTAGCTCATCACCTAAAGTGTAACCTAATCGTTCCAGATTCTCAAAATAACCCATCATTTTGAGAACGTGTGGACCAACAGGTTCACTTTCTTTGAGACTGCTCTCAAGGATAGCCTTAACCGTTTCATAGTGCTCAATTCTTGCTTGTTTCTGAAACATAGCTCTGAGCTGATGAATGATGTCAAAAGCCTCCATATTTTCAAATTGTTTTTGTAATTCAGACTTCATGGATGCTAACATCAAACATGTGACATCAAGAGATCTAGCTACTGCCGTATCATATGCTTTTCGAGTCTCAGCAGATGCTCGAAGGGGAGGTTCAGCAGGGAGAGGGTTTTCAAGAACATTCAGTTTTATTTCAGACTTAAGAACTATTCTCAAGTTGCGATACCAATCCAGAAAATTGTTTCCATTAAGTTTTTCCTTTTCGAGAATAGAGCGAATACCAAAAGATGACATAGCGGAGTTTGAATTAGGAGTAACCATCTACAAATGAAAAAGTAAAGTTTTAGGTTTATGATTATAAACAATAACTTCAAATTTTAACCAAGTTAAAACAAGTTAAAGGCTTTTAGTCTAAAAACGTCCTCATTTAGGCTAAAAGATTCCAAGACCCCAACTCATTTAATCCTAAGCCGGATTTGGTCGGTCACCTAAGAGATAAATGATTTAGGTAAATAGCACTTTATTAGTTATACTCCTATAACTCTTGGTTAATGGGAATCATCGCATGTAAAAACCCATTCCTATACCCCAAAGCCCAAGTCCTAATTGGATACCTTGTTGAATAAAACCTTACATACTTGTAAATTTCTTAAATATACTCTAAATGTTCTAAGATAAAAGGTAATACCTTGCTTTGGCAAGCCCGTTACCAATGATCAAAGACATGTATAGATGTTTATAAGGGTGGGTATCTAATTATTCAAATTTTAAAATTTGAGGACTTAAGTTACTATGTCGGTTCTAAATTTAGTGAACTAATAGCAATTAGAACAAGAACATAATAACAAAACAAAAGCAATAATTTAAAATGCATAATTAAAATGATCCTAGTATGGCCCCTACACCTAAAACTAAACTTGAAGGTGCTTCCTTGTAGTCGTCTTTTGATCTCCATCAAAACTTGATTCTCCAATCATCGTACAAGGTAATTGAAATTTAAATAAAATTACAAAAATACAAAACGGCTCGCAGTCCGTATTTAAGATACAAAAATACATAAACGGTTGACCGTATTTTCTATCCTAATTTGGGCCATACTAGTCATCCAACATTCAAGCATAAAATTATTCATTCATTCACTTACTTAGAGTAAGTGACCCAGTTTATATTAGACAATTCTAAATACAAAATATTAGTTAAACTAATCAACAATTTTAATTAGTTCAAATAATAACAAAATTTAATAGTGTTACAAATTATACTTGGACTTTATATTATCATGATAATAAAATTGTAACTTATCCAAAATTTTAAGAGTTAAATATCAATCTAATAAACTCCCACTAAGAAATGGATCACCTAACTATTAGGTTCAAAATTTGGATTGAAGAAACTTGGGTTAGACACATTTTAAGCCCAAAAACTAAATATAAGTAATGCTGTCCAAACAAGCAAAACAAGCCCAAAACATTTTTTTTTAATAAACATGTTGTAGCCCAGGCCCAACAGTAGGCCCACAAGAGCCACTGCCAGGTCCAGAGGACAGTAAGTCAGACCAGCTGTCCAGACCAGACAGAAGTCCAGCCCAGACGCTGGAAACCAGACAGACAGCAGGTCCAACTTGCTGTTTGTCCAGTGACGTACAATGCAATACTGGCCTGCTATCTCTTTTTTAACACAAAAATGGAATTATTCACGCTGGTTGCTGCCAGCAAACTTTCACCTTCCCCTCTTTTTTTTATTTTTTTAATGTAAATTAATGAAAATCACATTTTCAAAAATAGAGATTTAACTTTATATATTTTGTTCAAGAATCATATTATTCTAACAAATATTTAAAGAAAGGGTTATAATCGAAAAAAAAATTATATTGATCTCATCAAAAACAAAATTTCGAATATAAGAAAAAAAAATTATTATATGAACTATTCATAAAATAAATTGAAAAACGAAAATTAAATATCATCACATCAATATTATTCGAATTCCAATAAAAACCAAATTATTATGTTGCAATTTCATAAGTCCAAATTTAATACTAACAAAATTAAGGGATATTATCTCAGATAACCCTTATATATAGGCCTTTTTCCCAAATAACCCTGACATTTTTTTTTTACCCAAATGACCCTAAACTTGTATTTTGTCATTAAACCTGACAGAATTGTTAACAGCGTTAACTATTTTCAAACAAAAATAATTACTACCTTTTAAAAAAAAACCGAACTCATCTCTTTCTCTCTCTTGTTCTTCATCTCTTCTCAAGCATTCATCAATGGTTTTCACCACTTTCTCCAAAATTTCTTCCTCTTTTTTGTTTTGAAAAATTATCATGAATGTACAAGTGAATCTGGGTACAGTAAGATTCACCATTAATGTAAACAAGTTCGTTCAAAAGAGAATAATCAAAAATTAAACCACGATTCTCTCTCTCCTCGCAATTCTATGGGTCATGGGATTTTGTGGTTGCAACCACGATTAACCACAACAGCAACACCAACATCATCTTCGACCTCCATTTTCTCTCTCCTCACATTCTTTCTTCTCCTCTCTCTCCTCCATTTATCTGTCATGCGTCGTATTTTCTCTCTCCTCTGCGTGAATCTAGGTACAAAAGGAACTCATAATTTCTCTCTCCTCTGCGTGAATCTAGGTTTTGGGTTTTGGGGGTTTGGGGGTTTTTGGGTTTTTCAGTTTTTGGGGTTTTTGGGTTTTTGTGTTTTTGGTGTTTTGGCAGCAGCAGCGTTTCTGTTTCTTCCTCTAACGTTTTTCTTTTTTTTTTTTGATAATTTTGTTTCCATTAATCAGGCGCAAAGCCATCTATTACATGTCAATCAAATTCCATCAGGGATATCCACCATAACCGGCAGAATTAAAACAAGGACTGATTCACTTGTACCCAGATTTCCTCTAAAACAAAAGCCTGCATATTCTTGAAGAGATATAAAAATGGAAAAGCATATTCTCCAAAACAAGGTCAGATGAGATTTCCTCTAAAACAAAAGGTAAGGAAACCAACTATAACAAAAGGCAAGAAAATTAAAACAAGGACTGATTAATGGAAACAAAATTAGAGAGATCAAGAAGAACAAGAGTGAGGAAATCAAATTAAAGCATATTATGGAATTTAAATTGAAGAGTAACAAGGACTTGAAGAACAAGAGAGAGAAAGTGGCAAAGAAACATAAAGAGAAGATGAAGAACATAAGAGATAGGATGAAGAACACAAAATAGTTAACGTGGTGTCTAATTCCGTCAGGTTTAATGACAAAAATCAAGTTCAGGGTTATCGGAGACAGAGCTGCCAAAGTCGGGGTTATATAGGAAAAAGGCCTATAAGTCAGGGTTATCTGAGATAATATCCCCAAAATTAAATAATATGCATCCACAAATATCAAAATAGCATAATTAGGGAGCCGACTGATACCACTAATAGGATTTACGATGCGAAAATACAAACAATTTATACAAATCCTATTCCCAAGACACACCCTAAAATACTATAATGAATCTACAAAAAATGGTGAGGAAATTATACCTTTGTAGCGTGCCTCGTTGATGTTTATTTAGAATCTCAAATGAAATCCCTCCACAAGAAGTCCACCACTAAAAGTTGATTAGCCTTTAGTTTGCTAGAACCTTGGAACAACTATTGTTCTTGATCTAATTCTTTTGTAAAATGAAGAAACAAATTTTTTTTCACCTTTTTGATTGAAACTCTATGCTATCTCTCACGGGGAAACAAATAAGAATTCACCACAACTCTTATACCCCCCATGCACTAATATAGCCGGCAACAATATATTAAGGTTATGATTTTTTTTTTCTTTCCTTCTTTCATGATATCAATCCAATGTAATTGATTTTCTCAATCAATCCTGCAATAATGATATCAATCAATTATCCTATAATTGATTCTTACCGAAAATAATAAGATGTCCTCCATATCTTATTTATTTTATTAGCAAAAGAATATGATGGCATTATCATATAATATTAGTCTCTAAATGACTAATTAATTAAGTTTAGTTTATGTGTGACCCTGTAGGTCCACTATAGTTTAGTAGTAATATTAATCGTTTATTAATATTACAAGTCAAGATTGGCTTCTAGCAAAGCATCGTGACTACCCAAACTATATTGGATATAATTAATAATTTATAACTTTTGAGTTTTGCACTTGATCATAGGACATACTCCAACATCTCCTCCTCCCAATCTCCTACCCTCTCCTCTTCCTTTTCGAATCTGCCATAACCTTGCCTCTCTCACTTGGTTTCTCACTCCTCTCAAACTCCTTACCTCTCTCACTCCTCTCAAACTCCTTGCCTCTCTCACTCCTCGAATGGGATTTTCATTTCTTCACATCGCTGCAATCCTCAATCCTCCTCGCACGGCGAGGAATGGTTGGTAGGTTTCGAAGTCTTCACTGAGGTATTTATCTCACTTAGTTTCTCAATCCCAAAACCATCGTCTTCTTCGCTCCTCCTTCGCACAACGCCGACCACAGCAAGCGTCGTCCAACGCCTTGGTGGATGCTCCTCCTTCGCTCACTGGTCACCACCGGATCTCCTCCTTCGCGCCTCCTCCTTCTTCGCACCGGAATCGCGCGGTGTTGGCCGAGAGTTGGCGGTGGTGTTCGCTGGTAGGGAGATGGGTCGCTGGTAGTGACTCGATTTTCTCAAGTTCCCCTGTAATTTTTTATTTTAATTTTTTTTTCATTTTTGTATGTAATTTGTTTGTGGCACGAACACCAGCGAATCGAGCTGTTGTATTACTTTGTTCGCTGGTAGGGGGTGGTGTAATTTTTGTATGTAATTTCTTTTCTCAAGTTCTCCTGTAATTTGTTTTATTTTTATCTTTTAGGCATTGCAATTTTTTATTTTCTGCGCAATGCATATTTAATATGTTGTATTACTTTGTTTTAGTTACTTTTTGTTTTATTTGCATCTTAACATTGAAAATAGTATGAATATTTAAATTTCAAAAAAAAAAATTTAAAAAAAATGTGCACCTATTGCTGCGGTTTTGGGAAGAAACCGCAGCAATAGGTGTACGTTTTAAATATAAAAAAATACATATTGCTGCGGTTTTGGGAAGAAACCGCAGCAATAAGTTGACGTATTTAACCCGTAATTGCGGCGCGACTGAAATCACAGCAATAGGCCACTTAATGACCGCCGCAATAAGCAATTATTCTACTAGTGATTAAATCCTTTCTACAGCTGGTTGATCTAAATGACTAAGTCATTGAGTGCACAACACCATAAGCATGTAGCTTTCAAGCTGGGTATTGTATCCAGAGGCGGACCTTTTAAGGGGCAGGCCTGGCCCCTAAAAGGTTTTACGAAAGTTCTACAGCTTTATTGTTTAGCTTAGCCCAAAAAAAACCCAATTTAGTATTACCTAGTCTGTGAGACGTGAGTTAGAAGGGGAAAGGGGAAAGGGGAAAGGGGAAATGGGAAATGGGGACCACAAACTGACAAGTGTCAGCGATATACTGATGTTGACGTTTTTTCCCATTCTCCTTGTACTCACGTGTTGTGGGTTATTACTCATTTTTTCTTTTTCCTTTTTTTTTTTTTTTGTAAGGGGTTCCTTTCTTATTTATTAAGTACTAGTTGAACCACCACGTGTGTAGCCAACATGGATTTCTTATAACGGTTCAGTAATCTAGAATTTCTACCTTTTTCTTCTTCCATTGCGTTTGTATTACTTACAAAAAAATTTAGATATTGAATTATTGATTTCAACATTTTAGAGTTCACAAATCATATTGTAGATGATAACAATATGCTAGTGATTTAATGAATTTATAATAATGGTTCAATAATCTAGAATTTCTACCTTTTTCTTCTTCCGTCGTGTTTGTATTACTTACAAAATTTGAGATATTGAATTATTGATTTCAACATTTTAGAATTCACAAATCATAGATCATATGGTAGATAATAACAATATGGTAGTGATTTGAAGTTATATGTAATGTCTTCAGAAAAGTTTCGTATCAATGTTCATGACAATGTTTTTCCACTCCCAAATGCTCTTTCTATTCATAAATTTTATCGTACGTCACACTCCGCTGCAATAAACGTGGTATTTAGTTATAATATACTGTCTTAGTGGAAAACGCATATTTTGGATGCTTTCCTTAAGAATATTGCATATTAACTCTTTATCATATTTGCATTTATTGCCACCTATCAAAAGGATCGTTAATAGACAAAACGCAAAAAATAAATATGGAGTAATAAATATTCCTTGAACATCCTAACTAACGCCAGAATTTACAATAGTTAGTGGTGGCAACATTATATTTTTTATGAGTTGGGCTAGAACTATATGTAGATGATCTAGATCACTCATAACTTCAAATTCATAATTGTTTTGTTCTTCAATATTGATATTTATGATCCTTAACGGACTTATTTAATCATTAATATCTTCCAACCCGTATTAATCGAGACTATTCTCACTTTTTTGCATCCTATGTTAATTGATATGATTTCTAAATTGATAAGGTCCCACAAACTTATACTATTTCTCTCTCTTTCTAGGGGGACCCAAACAATAATTTAGAAACAACTCTCTCACTCACTTGTAAAAAAGTTAAGGTCTTACAACTCACTAACAACAATAATAATAAAATAAAAGAAAATCCATTACTAACTACCAATAATAAAACAAGATGTCAAATAAAACACTTAGGAGGTCCTCGTGGGAGCCCAATGGTTGGTGCTCCCACCTCCCAACCGCAAGGTCGGGTGTTCGACTCTCATCACTCCCCAATTTGGGGAGTTTGTATAAAAATGTTTGCTTGTGGGTATAAATCCCCTCTACCCAGCCAATGAGCTGGTGTGCCCTGCAGGCTAGTAGCCTAGCAGGGGTTGGTCTTCGGACCAATTATCTTTCCTGAACAAAAAAAAAAAAAAAAAAACTCTTAGATTTTGTGTTGAGCAAATTGTATAATTTAATATGAGACAGGGGGTAGTTAAAAAATACTCCCTCCATCGAATTATATAGTATTTGTTTTTCATTTTTCATGGTAATTAAGGTAAGTAGAACATGTGACAAACAATTGAAGTTCTGAGGAAGAAACTGACTTTAGGAGAGAGAATGGAGAATAGTGGTTGAAAAACATTAAATGTATGACTAATATAACCGTTGGCTTGAATAAACAAAGAAAAAAAATTAATTGAAAGGAACAAAAAAATGATGGAGGCTAGGTTTTCTTTTTTAGACAAATCAAGGAAAAATATAGAATTTTTGAAAAAGAAACAAGAATAACATTTTTAGACATCCAAAAAGAAATATAAGCACTATATTATGGAGATGGAAAGAGTATGAAAATTGCAATATTCTAAAAATAGAGATAGGATTATATCTAATATAAGATCCTATATCAGTATTTTGGTAGTTCATTGCACATTGGTGATAACAAGCTGGAAAATTTTATAGGCCATTTATGTAAAATAATAGGTGGGTACAGCTGAGGGAGAGGTGGTAGTTCAGTGGAGTACCACCCTGAATTCCAGGGCATTGCCCAGGGCTCGAATTCTCATCCCAACAATATGTTGGGGATTTCACTTGTAGTGGCATGGGCCTTTAGGCCTATTGTCTGCTGGGCTGTTTACCTAATCGTCGTTTTTCTACTAGTGCTTGTACACAGCCTCTGAGCTGGTGTGCCCTACAGGCAAGTAGCCTAGCAGGGGTTGATCTTCGGACCAATTATCTTTCCTAATCAAAAGAAAAAAAGGTGGGTACATCTTTTTTTATTTATATATAACTTTGGGGATCTTATATGCTTTTCTGTAAACCTCTTTTTATTATTGGCTTTAATGTTACAAATAGAGGTGATCATGGACCGGGCCGGGCTGCGCAAAAAAAAAATTGCCCATTGTCCGGGCCAGGCCGGGCCCGCCCGCGGGCCAAAAATTTGTGCCCAAAGCCCGGTATTTCGGGCCGGTTCGAGCGGGCTTTTGCAGGCCAAAACGGGCCGGGCCCAAAATTTAGACTAAAAAGTGTTTTTTGGCTTGTCCAAAGCCCGCCCAAAAAAAAAAATTTGGGTCGGGCCCCAAAAAAACTACCCAAGCCCGCCCAAAAACCGGGCCGGGTTGGAGTTGATCAGCTCTAGTTGCAAAGTATAAGAATTTCACCGCAAAGATAGAAACATCATTGTTTCTTTTCAAAACTATACTTCCTTCGTTCCATAATAAGTGAAACATATGGATTGGGCACAAGATTTAATAAACATCACTTTCAAAAGGTAAAAAGTCATAAAATACCATTTTCATTATCAAAAGGAGGAGAGAGAAAAGTAAACCACACAAGTTTGTGATGGGTACTCTTGTCATTCTGTCACTTTCTTTTTTCCATTTAAGGTATGTTTCACTTATTTTGAAACGTACTAAAATAGTAAGTGAATCACTTATTATGGAACGGAGGAAGTATGATATACTTCCTCCGTTCCGAATTAAATGCAACAAATCCACTTTTGCGCATGCCGAGGCATTATTTTGACCACAAATATCTATAATTACATACAAGTAAAAATTATAAAAATTACATTTTATGAAAGTACGTCACGAGACGAATATAACAAGATCCCACTTGACTATGTTTTTCATTATGTATAAATCACAAATCTTAGTCAAAGTGAAAAGTGTGAATAGTGAAAAAGTGGAATTGTTGCATTTAATTTAGAACGGAGGAAGTATGTAGTTTAGATAGCAAAGAAAGTCAAAATATACATGATGAATGCCCATTCAAGGTTTAAAAGTACGTTATAGATATGGATTTTGTCTTCATAGTATATATATATCCCACCATTTTCACATTATTTTTTACACTTCTCATTTTCATTCGTCTCTTTTTATTCCTTACACTTTTTTTTTTTGGACATAACACCAATTAAATTTTTTTAATCTCTCTGTTAAGCATGGTCAACTATTCTCTCCTCTTCAAATAAAATGATATCCACTAACTTCTAATCTCCTATCACATCTACATTCTCTATAAAATAACATTGATAACTATAAAATAATTTATGATCTAAAATTATATCCCCTAATAAGTATTATAAGCAGGAATAATATGGAGCAAAGAAAGTATATAGTCTATACATAATCAAATTTCTTGAGTTACTACATATTATATTGGATCTTTGCATTTGGTAAACTTTCCAATTTTAAAACATGCTATGTATAAATTTGTGCAATTCAAACTCTAAAGCTGGTCCGAAAGAATAAATTTAGCTATTTTCAATTTACGTTACTGGTAAAGTTTGCCTATTATGTCATGTTGCTGACTAAAAAACTACTAATTTAGTTCATTTATTTTATCAACAATCCTAGGTGTTACTCTTTGTAATCCTGAAAATTTTGTCGTTTAAATATACAAGCTAAAAATTAGCAGCTTACCATGCTAAGTTCCCTATATATTATTGATTAATTAAATGAATTATGTGTTGTGGATTGATGTGCTCAAAGTTATTAAAATCGCGATTCAAATCTTAAAATCTTACGATTTTACGATTCAAAATATGGTAGACGATTCGATTCACGATTCTAGACGATTCTATACATTTCTTTTGACTAGTGAAAACCTCGCAAATTTAAATCATGCTAACAAAGCAAATAATAGATATGTATTGTTAGTTATTGCCAATATAGTGGGTAAACAACTATTTTTTTTTCCAATTTTTAGGTTTTTAACTTATAATTTTAGCACATTCAATGAAGATTGAGTGCAATATCTTGATGATACGTGTTTGTAGAATCTTACGATTCTAGGATTTGATTTTACGATTCGATTCTAAAGGTCGTTTCCGATTCAAACTAGAATCTCGATTTTAACAACTTTGGATGTGCTTAGTTATTGATTTGTATAAATTATCTTTGATTTGGTGAAATCGCGTTATTATGATATTTAAAATATTTATATATAACAAATCACTTATAGATAGTTATGATGGCGCAACATGAGGATACAAAGATGATCCTAGGTTGATATTGTATAGTTGTCTTTTTGCTTTGTCCTTTTGTACACATATTTCCAGGTTTAGCTTTCCCTTCCTAGTATATATAATGATGTATAGTGAGCGCTGTTTTCCAGTTTTGTGTGAGATCATTTTGCAAGGAAACAACCACAGAAGAGTGAATGATAAAATGAAGTGCAGCAAGAATTATGCTCACTAGAAAACCAAATATTGAGACTTTGAGAAATTCTTTACTATTAGCATATTCCTTGGGGAATAATTCAAGGTTTCTTATCGTTTTCTTATCTTGTAAAAGGGAACCATGGTGATCATCTCTAATTAAGTCTTTTGTAAGACTCTTTATAACGCTTTTGCTTTCTCCATTGAATATTAAAGAAAAGCTTTGAATCCCCCACATGTGGGGTAGCCTTATTGACCGAACCACATGAATTTTTGCAACCTTTTACTTCTTTTCTTTAATTTATAGCTTTCTACTATAGCTAAGAACATATATGGATGGTTATTTAAGCAACTCGTTGGCAGATTTTCACGTTGGTGAAGTCATATAATTGATATTTTTTCATTATATATATTGTTGATGTGCTTCTGACAAAAAGACGTATGATGAAATCTTGCACGCTTATATGTTGTATCACAAGTTTCTCACACGAAAACAAATACTTCCTCCGTTCCAAATTAGTTGTGACACTTTCTATTTTAGGAAGTTTCAAATTAGATGTTACACTTTCATTTTAGGTAATAACTTCTCTCTATCTCTCTCCTATCACATGGGACCCTTTTGTTTTCTTTCTCTATCTCTCTCCTCTCTAAAAATTGTCTAGGAGTCCGTGATTTTAAAAGTGTCACAACTAATTTGGAACGGAGGAAGTAAATAGAAAAACGTCTTGTATGTGAGGTCATGACCCGTGATAGTTTATTTATGAAAGAGGAAAAGTGTATTTTTTTTGGCAACAAGTACACAGCAAAAACATCCTCATGGCCCATTCCTTGCTGTAGTAGTCAGGTCATGAGCCTGCTTCACCTGTTTCCTGGTTACTTTACAATCCTGACATGAGTGAAATTTATTACACAACTTATTTATATCTACAATAATACTGTGGATATCCGCCAGTTTTTGTCCTGTGTTATTTGCCTGGACAAGCTGAACAGAGTCTGGCACAACCTTCACATCCCTTATATATCTTTGGTATGCTTCAAGTAGTCCCTTAAGCATTGCGCGGACTTCTGCTTGTAATGTCGATGATGCCATCACTCGCTCACATCCATGGAAGATTATCTCATCTCCCTGCGTTGCTATCCAACCAATTCCTGCTGTAATCTCACCTTGATGCTTTCCCTTCCATGCGTCATCAACTCCAATTACACAGCAATTTTGGTTTCCATCATCGCTATTCGATTGTTGTTCTCGCAGGCGTCGCTCACATTTTATAGGCTCTAGATTTTTGTTGTTTTGCCTTAGCTGCTCCTCAGCGAGTACTCGATTAACCTCCTTTAAGATGTTCATTGGATCTGGTTTGGCTTGTTTGAATGCTATCCTATTTCGGCATAACCAAATGGACCAAATTAAGTACTGCAATTAAGGTTGTACTTATTTGTCGCTTCGTATTCTCTGTTTTCCACATGTATCTCAGGTAGTTGGATACCCATATCTGTATCGGGATGCAGAAGTCTTTTTCCACCTAGATCCCTAAAGAGGAACATTTTCGTACTCTTTATATATGTTACAATCCCTGAAAAGTGTTGATTATGTTCTCTTCTGTTATGACAGATGTGAGGAAGAACAAATAATGAATGCAGAAAAGCAATAAACAACACACAGATTTACGTGGTTCACCAACAGTGTATTGGCTACGTCCACGGGCAGAGACAGAGGATAGTTTTATTGAGATGAGGAAAACCATATTACAGATGTAATTAATGACTAATTCGTCGAATAAACGAATTAGGTTAAGCCTATTTATAACCCAACTAGGAAAAACGCGTTTCCGCGTCAAAAAGCCTACCGCCCGATCGGGTCGGGCGACATCCGCCATATCGGGCGACCTATATTCCCAAACGCAAATTGTTCTCGGGCCCGATCGGGCGCTGATCGCCCGATCGTGATTTAGTGATCACGCCCGATCGGGTGAGTCAGCCTGATGAGATCGGGCGCCCTACTATTTGCACCCCTGCTGAGCCCTTCGACCCCGCCCAGTCGGACGGCACTGCCCGACTTGACCGGGCGACCCTGCGAACAGCTCCCTTCGACGATATATTCAACCAGATTCAAGGCACAAATTCCTACAAATCTCCACCTTGACTTGAATCCTCTCACAATGAACCAGAAAACCAGATAACAGATACATTGAACACAATGCCCAGATTCTCCCTGCAACCAGATTTTCCCCGAAAGACAACCAGACCAGATTTGTCCCTGAAGGATACCAGATTAGCCCCGAAGGGCCCCAGACTTGCCCCAAAGGGTAACTAACAACCTCGAATAGTTTGTAAGTCCAAGCCACCTTGGAACTTACCCTGTGGAACCAGATTCGAACAGATGGCTTGCTTATACTCTTTCCTAGCACAAGTAACACGTTCCTTGGACGGCTCATATATATCCACCCCTCCGACAGATAATGCAAAACCCACCGTGTCTTCACAACCGTCCCTTTGGGGAGAGTTCCCAAAGATTACATGCCGACCAAGAGCCAAATTTGGCTGACCCGATTTTGACGACGAAGAACACGGAATTTCAGATTCAGATTGTGAGTGTTGACACTAGTGCATAATTGGCCTAAAGTATCACCCCAAAAGTGTTACTTAAAGGCCTAAAAGTGTTGCTTTAGGCAATAGGTAACACTTTTATAAGTGAAACATCTGCCTGTGCTACCTATTATCTAAGGTAACACTTTCCAATGCTAATGTTTCACTTTCTCAAGTGTTACTCAAAATTTTCTAATGTAACACTTTTTTTTAAACTGATGTAGCATTTTTATAGTGTTACTTATAATTTTTTATGTAACACTTTTTCATCTATGGTAGCATTTTCTATGCCATCTCTTGAACTATAGTAACACTTTATTAGATGTTATGTATCATTTTAAGTCAGCATATGTAACACTTTGTTTGATATTAGGCAACACTTCTTATTAACTAGCTTTAAAGTAACACTTCTATTTCACATGTCTTATAGTAATAATTTTTAATTTATCGGCACATATACAACGATAATAATACTAAAACTTACAAACGTAATATATAAAAATGAGTTCAAATACTCAATGGTCATTGTAAAAAATGAGCCAAAGAGTAGTATTCATCAATTGAAAACATACTACATATTGCATTCAAATATAACTAGTTGATCTGTAAATCCAGTCATAATATATATCACTCCCAAAATAAACCTAAATCAATCTTAAAGTCATGTCTTTCTTTCGTCTTCAATTCCATCGCGTTATCTATGCATGCATATTTCCTGAAGTATCAAGCCTACTTGCTACTCTAATCCATTAGCTTCATCATTCTGCAGTAATAAGAACAAAAAAATGAGAATCTTCAAAGTCTTGTATGATAACACGACTAGTGATACTTGTAAAATATAAAACAAGTATAGTAAATGTATGAGGCATAAGAAAACTCATTTTTTTTAAAAAAATTCCAAAGCTACTGTGATAAGATATAGGGGTTCAGATGTACATTCAATACATATAAGTCAATAATGATGCAAGAGTCTATGTCTATATTCAAATACCCACAAAAAAAAAATACAGAAACATTTCAACTAAAATGAAAGTATGAAGACATATATAATGAACAAACTGGAATTAATACTTTTTTCTTAGTTTGATTTTCAAAGAGTGGAAATTAAAGGATAGATAATAAATTATAGTATGCAGTGACAAATATATGAGACTTCATATCCATGATTGTAACAACAATAACAAAAACAATATACAGGCAATAATTCCACATACTTCACAAACAACGACTTCAAAAAAATCATTAAAACAACACAAATGAGTTCAAAAAATCAAAATGAACCTTAACATAGATACGAGCCAACACAATAATCACCAGACTTCATATCAACCATTTCCACCCTCCCATATTTAGACTTCATATCAACCATTTCCACCCTCCCATATTTTTAAAAAGCCGCTCGACCTCATATTGTCGAGCATCATATTTCAAATAATATTGGAAGTGGTTGTATGTAAAAGAATAATAAAAAATATGAAAATATGGACTATGATAATAAAAATAACTCTTAAAGCTCTTGATCATTTGCACCTTTAGAAGAAGGATGCTCAGTGATTTCAAAATTAGATGACACGTCGCCGAGTGATCGAGTCAAATTAGCTTTTCATAATCTGCCATATAGATCTTGCTTCCTACAAAAAAAGAAGTTGTAATTGATATAACTATCAGACCAAGTAATAAAAGTGAGATTGCAATGTTGCAGACTCGAAAAAAAAATTGTCTCCAACTGATTGCAACTTGCAATAAAGATAAGAATTCTCAACTGTTGTTGAGACAAATATGCATCATCTCCTATATATTTACAGCTCCTGCAACTCAGAGCTAAAACACTCTATGACATGCTTTATAAACCTTTGTATCAGCACATATTATTTCATTTTTATTTTATTTTATTAATGTTTAGAATCACTTATTTTTTCACAAAATATGAACATCCTTCCAGCAACCAAGATGAACTCCCAACAAGTTAAGGCTCATTAGTATCATGAGTGTATTATCTGCTAGGAACTCAATAAGTTTAACACAAGTGCTTAAGAGAGAATGCAAACAATTAGGCTAATAAGATTGATTTGGATTTCTTATCTCTGTAAAAGAAACAACGGATTTTTCACCAGGTACCCCTGAGGTTTCACAATATTCACCTGGTACCCTCGCGTTTTCAATAATTCACCTGGTGCCCCTGAGGTTTTGAAAAATACATGACTTGCCCTTGCCGTTAAGTTTCCGTTACAAACTTTATTCACCATTTACCCCTCTGGTTTGTGAGAATTTAGGATTCGACGATTGCCAACATTTCCACTCGTATTTCATTTCTCTCTCCACCACAACAGCACCACCACCACCACCCCTACCTCCCACTGCTGCATCACCACTAAAACTACCACCCTCCACTCATTGCTTCGCCGGCGCCTATGCCTCCAACTGGATTTCCTTCTCTCACTTTGCCTTGATTTCTCTCTCTTCAATTTTATCATCCGCTTGTGCTGGATTGGCAGGTTTGCTCTCCTTCTCTTTCTCTCCTGACTCTTCTTAAAACACACACAGAGGCACACAGTCAAACACCCCCATGTACACAGACACATACACACCGTTGAGATGACAATTCTACAGTAGGATGCCCTCTTCGCTACGCTCTTGATAATTTTGTATGGATGCTGTCGGTGAATTGATCTTAATTTGCATCACCTCAGTCTTTAGTTCCATGGATGATTATCCTTTTTTCCTCTAATTAGCATAGGTGAATTTTATTAACATCAAGCATTGAGAATTCTACATTTGCAGCTCTTGTTGATATTGAGGAACAATGATTCTGCCATCTTTTGTATGAAGCATTAACATCAAGCATTGCGGCCCCCACCTCCCTCCACCGCCAGCCCCCCTCGCCACCCCCCCCCCTCCCCTCCGCCGCAGCCCCTACCCCCCGCACCCCAGCCCCACCCCCTCCCCTTCGATTTCTCTCCCCGACGCACTCATACCTGCGCACCACCAAAACGCCAACCCAACCCCCACCCCCTCCCCTTCGATTTCTTTCCCCGACGCACCACTAAAACAAAACAACAACAGCAGCAACGACGGGAGAGAGAGAGAAACGGTGGTGCTTGAGGATTGCGTGCCTTGAGGATTGCATTCAAATCGGTGCCTTGAGGATTGCGTGCCTTGAGGATTGCATTCAAACCGGTGCTGGGTTGACGACTGCTGGGGTCGGGACTGGGGTCGGGTTTGGCGGTGCTGCCGCTGCCGGGTGGAGGCTGTAGGGGTGGAATGAGGGGAGGTGGTGGGGTTTGGGTGGTTAGAACATTAGGGTAGGGTGGGGTCATGTGGTGGGGTTAGGGGTTAGGGAGAGAGATAGGTTAATTAGGGTTTAAAGTTATTAATTAGGTTTAATTAGAGTTAATTAGGATTAATTAGAATTAATTAGGTTAGTTAGGGGTTAATTTCGTTGATTTAGCCCTAATGACCAACGGAGTTGACGTCCGTTAGTCATTAAGGGTATTCTGGTGATTTTTCAAAACCTCAGGGGCACCAGGTGAATTATTGAAAACGCGAGGGTACCAGGTGAATATTGTGAAACCTCAGGGGTACCTGGTGAAAAATCCGAAGAAACAATACAAATGTTCACATTCAAGAGGTAAATTATCTCCTAAGTCTTTTCTTACTTAACAAATTTATGGATACATTTCTCTCCTCTCTTCTGTATAATTATATTCCTAGCTAACTTCTTACCCACTACTTCCCTAGAAAATCTCTTAACTATCTTCTGTTTAGAAATGAATATAGATTCCACAAATTCCAACTGATTCTAACTTCAGAATTATCATTTAACTAACTCGTTGTTAGGGTGACTTAGTTGCTCTTTGGAAGTTTCCTAGCATAGGTGTGCATAATCACGCCATTCCATAGTTTCTGGTTTATTGCATTTCATGGGTTGAAGTTCCTATCCTTTAATACCATTTATGCAGAAAATTGGCTCATGAAGTAGTCTCTGCTAATATCTCACTGTGAAGTAGCACACAACTGAAAAATGAGAGTGAGAGAGCATACACATATCCTACTATGACCCCAGGGTAGGAAGTTTTTCTAGAGGCATTTGTAACTATTTAGAAAATAAGGTCAATGAGTAAAATCATGCTTTCTAGTGACAGTAGCATGATTGCACTATTAACAGATATCATCTAGTATCATTTTTAATCTCTTTGACCATGTGTGGACTGCACTAACTGAAAAATGAGAGTGACAGAGCAATGTCTAATGTATATATATTGGATCTTAGTGGTAATGAATTTCAGGCCAGATATCTTCAGACATAGGGAGTTCTGCTGCAATGAGTCAGCTAATTTTAGAGAATAATATGTTTTCAGGGGAGCTTCCACCTGGAAAACTTACTCTAGTAGAGAAGCTTTATTTGAGCAATAATTTATTTTCTGGTGTGATTCCCCCTCAACTTGGAGCTTAAGAAGAATGGTGGAACAATTATGAATTAAGGAAATCGACCAATATTTTACTTCATCAGAATTATGAACCAAAAATTGCAGACTTTGGGGTTGCCGAAGACGCTGAAAATTCTTCAGAAGGGTCTGAGTTTAGTTGCTTTGCTGGTACTTATGGCTATCTTGTTACTAGTATGTTCTCTATCATCTGAACTATTGCATTATGTATTCTCACATATGGAACTAGAAAAAACAACATCCAGTAATAATCAGTAGAAAATAATATTACCATATAAGAAAAATACTAGAGAATTAAAAAAATAAACAACTAGAGAATTAGTATAAAGCCTTCTGATGCGAAAACATGTACCTTTGTTTGTGTTTTAGGTCTTTTTTGTGTTTTACGCATCACATTCTGAGTTCAGTAAAATTCCGTAGAAATCAACAACACCATATGAGAAAAAGAACACTCAAAATTCAGCAAGCATAATATAAAATCTCCCTTGCACAACTTTTATTCAATACCTGACTCTCCCTTGAATAGGGAAAGGATATGAGCATGATATTGAAGGTAACAGTGGGAAAACCAAATAAAATCAAGAGAACCATTTTATAAAGAGATCATCAATTCATCATGTAGATTAAAATCAAAAACTGGTGAACAGAGAAGGCATTCCAATCAATATGTGAGTGCATACTATATTGTAGCTATCTTCTAACCAAAATTAACCTGCACAGAACCACCCTCCTAGCCCCTGTTTTCGGTTCACAACAACCCCCCGGCCCAACCCCGCACAAGACCCCCCGCACAACAACCCCCCCCGCCGCATGTTAAGATAAGCTAACAAAGACTAACTCTCATAATACATTCACCTTTTTTTCTTTTGTTCCCTGATTCACCCTTTGTCTCTCTGTTGTCGTCCCAAATTGTCTTACACAACCGCAAATCATGAAAGTAAGTTAACATTCTTCCCACAAGACAACCTACTGCAGTTCTAAAGTTTTGAGTTAACTTCTAAGGAAATAAAAAGACAACTGGAACAAAGCTATAAGAATTTCAACATATTTAAGCAACAAGCATCATAATAAAAGTACCTCAATATAGTAATAGAATCGCAAGTAATAAAACAATCCCCTTTCTCGTACTCATTGCTAGATTATACGAAATTGGTCCAACTACTCATTCGGTCACCTTTACGATACGCAAAGTCAAACATACATTCATATAGAAATTTAAAACAATAATGTATAACCCTTCCATGGCTTATAAGGAATAAAAATAGACACACAAAAAAACCAATAAATCAAGAGATAAAATAATAACAAAGAAGATAATTTTTTTTTTCATTTTCAATGTGGTGGAGTTTATTTGGAATCTCTAAATTAAACAAATAAAAATATATATCCCTTCCTAGTAGCATAATGCTATAATTATCTAAGCAACAAGAAGCATAAAGACCATATAGTCATGGACTCATGGTAATGAATTAGTCATGGCAACAAATTATTTTAGCACTGTTCAGAAGTAACGACTCTGTATTTTTAAAGGAAAAAATATTAACATTGTCACTCGTACAAATTTCCTTTCTAATTTACAAAACTACAATCATTGGGATTTCCCAATTCAATAAATGATCAATTACAATAATCTTAGGAAAACCCATCAACTTGAAATTACTAACCACGAAATTTCTTTTTTTTGAATTAGTATACTTCGTAGCTTATAATAGAACTAATAGCAACATACAGAATACAACATGCAGCATTAAGTTTTCGAACAAATCAATAAATTTTCTAATGAATCAAATAAATCAATGAATCAAGTCAAACAAATTGAGAACCCATTACCAAAGTTATAAATTGAACATGATCAATTATCAAAGAAACTAATATTTTCGAACAATTAAAATCAAAACTAACCAATTAAATTCTCTAAACAGTGAGCGGTGGTGAGCCAATCAAGGACTGGTGGTGATCGAATCTGACAGGAACGAGTTAAGGAGAGAGGAAATCAATGAATCAAATCAAACAAATTGAAAACCCATTACCAAAATTATAGGTTGAACATGATCAATTATCAAAGAAAACTAACGGACAATTAGAATCAAAACTAACCAATTAAGTTCTCTGACTGCCTGGAAGAATGACCAAGATTGAACGCCGATGGAAACTAAGACGGTGAGCGGTGGTGAGCGGTAGTGAGGAGCGGTGGTGATCGAGTCTTGATAGCAACGAAGTAAGAAGAGCTGTGTTGAAACTGAACCCTAAGCAGCAGTACGTTATTGTAATTGGAATTGAAAACAAAGTACATGTTTTTTTTTTGAAATCAAAGTAATGCTTTTTGGAGTTTCTCTTTGGCGGCTGATTAAGCACCAATAATAGTTTTTGGGATCAGCATCAATTAATTAAAGTTGACTTGGTTTTTTCTATTTTTTTTATTAAGGGAATATTAGTTTGTTTTTTAATTTTTTGACACGATGGAAGATTAGTTTGTATATACACTAAAAAAAATACTTAACCTAAAGTGTTACTTAAAAAAAAAAGTGTTACCTAAAAATGTTACAAATATGTAAGTGTTACCTAAATGTGTTACCTAACTGAAAGTGTTACATCAAGTGTTACTCAATTAAAAAAAGTGTTACTTCAAAATGTTACCTATAAAAATGTGTTACATTAAGTGTTACATATTGATTAAGTGTTACCAAAGTGTTACATACATATTCAACAAACTTGAATTTTGAAAAGTGTTACCTTCATACATGTTACCTTAGACCAACTTTGTACTAGTGTGACAGACTTTTCCCTGACGTGAACCACCACTCCAATCTAGAGTGTCTCTGTGCTCCACCTGTTTCTCAACACTACCACAGACATCCAATGTGGCAACCCCAGACTCAGATAACGTAGACCCTTGCAATACATTCAATGTCTCCCGTTTAACACCTTTCAGAATTATCTTTGAACCCCTGTAGACATACAACACTCCACCTTCACCTTTGAAACTGAACCCTTTTTTGTCTAACAGACTAAGTGAAATCAGATTCTTTGTAACATGTGGAACGTGCCTAACATTGTTCAAAGTACAGACTTTGCCATCACATGTCCTAATTCTGATGGACCCTATACCAACTGTCTTGCAGACCTCACTGTTGACCATAGTAACACTTCCATCAACCTGTTTATAGTTCACAAACCACTCCATGCGCGGACACATATGACAAGATGCCCTCGAATCAAAAACCCACGCATCCGAAAGATGCATTTGTTCATCAGTAACTACGGTAATATCATCATCAGAACTCGAGTTTTCTGCTGCCAGATTGATTTTCCTGATTTTTCTTTTTAGGACATTCCCTTTTCCAATGCCCCGTCTCCTTACATTAATTACAGACATCACTAGGTTTAGGACCTCTAGAAAACGGTTTCCTGGATTTTCTCCCCGAATTCCCTTGTCCGTTGCCACTGGCTACTAATCCAGCAGCCTGATCGACTGTACCTGTACCAGACGCCTTATGACAAATCTCTCTAGTACGAAGAGCAGATCTTACTTCTTCTAGTGACAGACTATCTTTCCCAACAATAAAAGAATCCACAAAATTCTCATACGATAAAGGCAAAGATACTAACAGAATTATAGCAGCATCCTCATCATCTACTTTAACATCAATATTATGAAGATCTAGTAAGATAGTATTCAATTTTTCTAGATGATCCCTAAGAGACGTACCTTCCTGCATACGCAGGCTGAACAGACGTTGCTTCAAGAGCAACTTGTTGGTTAGAGATTTCGTCATGTATAGACTCTTTAACTTTCAACCACAGACCAGCGGTGGTTTCCTCCTCCGCAACTTCAGTGATTATGTCGTCAGCCAGACACAACATAATCGTTGAATGTGCCTTCTCCTCCAGAACGGCCATCGCAGCGGTAACTGAATCCGTTGACTTCTTTTCCAACGGTGCCCAAAACCCTTGTTGCTTTAGTAAAGCCCGTATCTTGATTTGCCACAGACTAAAACTGTTTCTCCTAGTGAATTTATCAATTTTCACATTCATCTCAGACATCTTTCTCACTCAGATATAAAACCAAAGCTCTTGATACCAATTTGTTATGACAAATGTGAGGAAGAACAAATAATGAATGCAGAAAAGCAATAAACAACACACAAATTTACGTGGTTCACCAACAGTGTATTGGCTACGTCCACGGGCAGAGAGAGAGAATAGTTTTATTGAGATGAGGAAAACCAAATTACACATTTAATTAATGACTAATTCGTCGAATAAACGAATTAGGTTAAGCCTATTTATAACCCAACTCAGAAAAACGCGTTTTCGCGTCAAAAAGCCTACCACCTGATCGGGTCGGGCAACATCCGCCCGATCGGGCGGCCTATATTCCCAAACGCAAATTGTTTTCGGGCCCGATGGGGCGCTGATCGCCCGGTCGTGATTCGGTGATCACCCTCGATCGGGCGAGTCAGCCCGATGAGATCGGGCGCCCTACTATTTGCACCCCTGCTGAGCCTTTCGACCCCGCTCGGTCGGGCGGCACTGCCCGACTTGACCGGGCGGCCTTGTGAACAGCTCCTTTCGACGATATTCAACCAGATTCAAGACACAAATTCCTACATCTTCTAATCGAACCTTATAGTGTACAACACATAATCTTTGAGACTTTTCTTTTAATTTTGAAATTATAAAGTAGTTATATTAGTTAATAATAAAAAGACAAATATTTTCACTCTTATAGTGACGTTGTAATTTGTTGATGACAGAATTTAGATTGTTTTGAGCAACATACTCCTATTTGATAACTCAAATAATGAAATAGCGTTGCTTCTTTTTTGGCCAAACCCGGATATCGTTTTGCTTTTTCGTTGCTTCATTATGACTTATGAGCGTAATATCAGGATGGGTAGTGTAAACATATCCCGTAGCACTGCAGCAGTGGCATGCCGATACCCTTGCTAACTTGGTTGCCTAAACTATTGCTCGCACATTACATTGCCCGGGCTCGCACCCTGCTCCAAACTTAGGAAAAAATTTCTCCTTTGAGCTTAAGGGTCTCCAATCAAATGAAAACGTGGTTTATATTTTTAAAACCCTTGAGTTCGGTTTATTTCGGGTTGGGTTGAGCTTGCGTTCTCATATTAGCATCCAAAATCAGGTCTAGGATCGGATCAATCGGATCGAAACAACTTTCCTGGGTCTACATGTATGCTTCAAGTTCATTACGAGGAAATAAATTTCTGCTTTACAAAATAGTCATGTGCCAACAGCTATCAGCAGTCACATACCCACATTCCTTCCTGCAGTTATCCCTTTCCATTCACACTGTCACACCTTTACTGCATAAAGGATCGAAGGAGGATGCAGTGAAGTGTGAACAATACAAGTGAGCTTCATGTCGACTAAAAGCAAACAAACAGAAGAAAAACTATACGCAAGCTGAAATTGTAAGACGTCTGTAAGAACCATAACAAAAAGGCTACTAAAATTTGACGCAAAAGCTCCAGCAAAAAATAATAATGAAGTTCAGCTATTTCCGACTTTATGTTAAGCAACACTTCAATCAAGCTTAGACTTTAGAGTACAATACAAGCACAACTGAATAATTCAATAGCGGGAATAATATAGCTGAAGCACGCTAGATAATTTAGCAGATGAAGGATGATTGGTTGATAGTTCTTACTCAGTTACCGATGCATCTATATCTCCATGTGCCAAAGAATCATCCTATTAGAGAAAAAACTGCAACTAATCAGAAGATGTAACAATAGCAACATCTTAAGGATTTATGGGGTAACACAGAAAACTTACTTTAGTACAGACATATATATAATGAACATCTGGGTTACTTCCTATGAAATCTTCAATGGACTTTTCCTTCTGATCTAGTGGAACAGGTTTAGTAAGCTCCCATTTCTGTTGGTCTTCATTTTTCGCTCCAGAAACTGATTTTTCTGCATATGCATGTTAGTTAGACAGGTAGTGTAACCTTGAGAAAGTATTAAACTTCTCACGTAAATATAGCAGCCAGTTAATCACTCATATTACAGTACAGAATGTTGAAGGTCACGAGTCATATACAAAACATATTCTAGCTAAATGATGTACTACCATGATGTTTAGCTTTTATAAAGCCATATATTGGATTGTTGCAGGGTGCATATCTAAGTCCGCTCTCACAAAATAGCGGATGCCAGTCAGTATGATATTCGTCCATTCTCCAATTTTATCGGAGGCCAATCGAGCTGCTAAACGCCAGGCGTCACTCGAACAATGCACATGACAATAATGAATATAGACCCTAATTTATTATATATACTTAGTTTATCAGACCAATTAGAGTTTAGATAGTCTTAAGAGAAGACTTCTGCAACTCTATGTTTATCTTTTCTTTAAAAAAATCATGATATTAGCGAATTGTTACCAAAGGCTAAAAGGAGTGGTAACTGCTTAAAACATAATGATTAAACCTTTTCCCATCAAAGAATTTAATGCTTCCCGGAAAACGAGAGAAGCGCATAACTTAGCCTATGTTTGATTGGACGGAAACCATTTCAATGGAAAGTGATCTTCCATATAAAATATTTTTCTAGGGAAAGAGTAAAAAGGCAAAATGAGATATGGAAATAGAACGAAGATGATGAATGAAGGAGAGAAAGAGGAAAGTAATTTAAGGAATAGGGAGGAAAACATGGCATCTCTTCCAAAGGAAAACCAATGCTTTCCGCTTTTGGGAGACCTCCTTTCCACTCTTAGGAAAACTATTTCTACTCTTACAAACCAAACAAAGGAAAATGGAGACTATGAAGGAAAATAGAGGGTTTGGTTGGCTGAAAACAATTTCCTTGAAAAGCGCTTTTTCCATTTTCCTTTATATGATTTGTAAAGGGTGAAATATAGATTTCCAAATGGTAGAAAATAGTTCTCCCAAAGGGTAGAAAACATGTTCTTATTTAATGAAGGAATGCAACATTTTCTACCCTATTCTTTACCTTCTTCTTTCCTTCCTACCAACCACACTTGTCTTTCATTTCCATTCTTTCTTTTCTTTCATGCAAGAAACCAAAAGGAAAACTAATCAGCAATTACATTTTCCCTTGGAAAAAATTTGTTCATAGAAAAATCATTTTCCGTTCAACCGAGTAGAGTCAATAATTAAATCTAATAACTATCATAAGAAAGATCAAATTAAAATAATAGAAAAAAATCGAATCTATTGTGAGACTGCAAACAACCTATCACATGGAGCTTTATCTTCCACTTGCATGAATTCTTGAGCAAGTTTAGACGATAAGAGGGTGCTCCATATGTAATCTGCAGCAATCAAGAGAATCGTTAGGGAAAGCATATACAATATTAACTCGCACACAGAAAACAATGATCAAGATTCAAGATATTATGTTCGCTTCCAATGTAGCCAAAACATTCACCATTCTCTACCTTTCAATTATAACGACTAGATCAAAATGACACTGTCAACTTTTAACCTCACTTTCTTATTGTGAAATAAAGAATAATTGTTGCAAATTGGATCCCGAGATAACTGGAACAACCTCTACAGTACCATAACGGTAAAGCTACATACATATGATCCCCCTACCTTGCCATTGGCAGATTCCTCTTTATAGACATAAAGAAAAGTTGGTGTTGATGTTGAATAAAGAAAATACGACATATTAATCTAACTACGAACTAGAACCCGAAAATTGAATACTCAAGTAGTACTCAAAATTTTTAGGTGAAGGGAGGGGAGGAAGTGAGAAAAGACAAGATTACCAGAATATAAATCCCATTATCCTTGAGGACCCTATAGTTTATCAAGAGCTGCTTCAATATATGATCAATGTATTTAATATGAAAACGTACATGAAACAGTAACATTAATTTTTGACAGCTTTGATACTACACATACCGAAACACTTCCTTAAGCATCTTACTCGAGTTCTCCTTTGAGTCGTTTCCACACTGTTAGAAGAAAAGTTGTAAGAAACTGGCCCTTGATGGAGACAAAACTACCTTTCAAACAATACTCACCAGAATAGAATCGAGTGTTCCTGTAAAGTACCACAAAGCCACATTAGAGAGAATAAAAAACGAGCATAACTGAGAAAGCCTTTCAGATTTATAAAACAAGTACCTTTGTCAATAACTGCATCAAATGATCCCGTTTCAAAGGCACCCATATCTCGAACATCCATAGTAATGTCTAACAATTTGCTAAGGATTAGTAAAAGCATGAACTCCAACTCATATCTGACCAGCTTTTGCAGAATACCCAAGTTCAGCAACATAAAAGATCATCTCACAACTCAAAGTAATGATGTTTATAGATATAAAATATAAATAAATATATCAAGGATACATTTAAGTTGTGGGTGGTTGGAGTATTTTTTCTGCATAGCTTCGATCACTACGGAGGATATATCAATGTTGACTACATCCTCATATCCATCCTCTACCATGCCTTCACTAAAAGCTGGAAAAATAGAAGAGAAAGATAAATAATTATATATCATACAGGGGAGAAAAGAAACAAAATCATGAAAAAGGTCTTCCTTATTACAGAAATGGTGAAACCAAAATCATGAAAAAGAGAGTCAATTAAACTAAAATGAAAGAGTATTATTGAAGCTTTCCAAATCCACTCCTAGGCTAAATTTCTTTCTGGAAAGGAAAAGACTTCATTGATTAAGAAAATTGTTGAAGGACTAGCCATATCTTAAAACATATTGATACCAATATATACACACATCGTATAATTACAAACACACGCACACACATAAGGTCTTGAAAACCACTTTTGATAAAAAAAATTGCTAGCAAATCCCAAAAAACGCCCATCAAACCACTTAGCTACCTAACATTGATGGAGAATAGATGGTTCTGAAAGACCGAACAACACAGACTTTCAGCATATGCCACTAACTCATGCTTTTGAAAATTAAAGTCTCCATATTTGGAGGCAGCATTTTGACTTAATACTTTGGCGTAGATGAGGACGATATAAGTACCTTCAAAAGAATAAGAGAAAGACCTCAATGTTCATCCGAATGAATTGACCAAGGGAGAGACAACACGAGCCATGAAAACAGATGGTTCAATATACCTTTTGAGGTGTTCCATATACATTGAATGGAAAGAAAAAGTGAAGTAACCAATTCATTCAAAATAATTATCTTCAAAAATAAAAAATTTCTATCTCAATTTAGGTGGAAACTATGTCACTCACACTCGGGTTCCATGTCGTACAGTCTACACGATTACGTGTCTGAATGTCCAACTTGTCTATGTTCTGAAATTTTTTTATGAGTTTGAGTAATATAGCATGCAAATAGTACATCGAGATGGCACAAAACAAATAGTCACTTTGCTAAATTAATAGCGGCTTATGGTGATTTCTACATGCCTAAACCTAATCTGATTGATGGGAAATAGTTGGAATATGCAATTATATAAAGAATTATTTGCTGCAATCATGTCAAAGTGGGAGAAAAAAAAAACAACCACCCTTCAATTTGAAGATCTAAGACGATCCATATCATTATATCTGAGATGAAATATTGCATAAATAACAAAATTGAGCTCCTACAAACTTACATATCAATATATCATTGACTTCTCCTAAATCAAACAGAGTATGATGATGACAAATTCAATACTATTAAATAAAGAAATGGATGAATTTTGTTTGATGATGACAAAAATCGTTTCCAAAACTTACTGAAATTCCAATGATTGTCAAGAACAACAAGACAATAACCAATTCCACACAGTCACAGAGAAAAAAAAAACCAACAAACAAACTTCATCATCTTTCTAAAATGAATAAATAACACTAACAAAATCACAGAAATAATAATAACATTAGATCAAACAACATAAAATCTAATCAAACAATCAATGAAGTAGATCACATAAAGAAACATCCCATAAAAGATATCCCCATTTCTCCACTTCACGTTTGCCAATACACTTATGCACATTATCAATTATAAATATCTTTAATTACATATTAGTAAAAACTATAAAAGTTTGTTCTCGTAATATATTTATTGACACGAATAAGAAAAACTCGACATGACTGTTTTTTCTTATATATTCGAAAGAATTTCAAAGATTCTATTTACTAAAAGTAATACCAAGATTGCAAACGAAAACATCTTTTTGGGACGGAGAGAGTACATAGATGAAAATAAAAAACATACAGGAGTTGCCGCAACCGACGCCGAGAATACGATGAGAAGGAGAAAGATAGAGATGCATAAGAGGAGCTAGAGCTGTGTATTTTTGGTACCAATCAAAGGGAGAGTCTTCTTGAGTGTACCTCTTATCCCAGTATGATGGTTCACCATATGACTGTGTTCCTCCCATACCCAATGTCATTCTTTTTTTTAAGAAAAGTCTCTCTCTACCTTCAATATCTACCCTGGTTTTTCTCGCTCCTCTTACTTACTTTACTGTTATGGATGTTTTGAGGAAGAAGATGAAGTAGGAAAAAGTGGGATTGTGATTTATGAAGAGCGCAAAAGTTAGTTGGGCGACATGACAGGCGACAAATCTACTCCATTAATAAAATGACTTGACCGTTGTGTCCCTGCTTTAATGTAATGTGTTTACTGTTTACTGTTTACTGTTTAGTACACACAAGTAAGTAAAAGTTTTTGGGTTTTGAGGTTATTTTGGTAAAAGTCTCACGTTAACTTTTTGTTTTTTTTTTTTAAAGGACTTTTTTTTCGTTTTAGTTTTATGGAGACATGTTTTGAAAAAGTCCACTAAAGTACCCCTGTTCTATGGTCAAATTATTTAGTGATTGTATGTATCGTTGATGATTTCAGGTGATTAAGATTTTCTCCTCAGAGCAGGTACAATGGGGCTCTCCAACTATTTCTTCAACTAGCTCTTTAAGAAGAGAGAAAATAAAAAGTCACCTGTATTCAACAATGGGGCTCTTGGGTGTGTCTTGGGTGTATCTCCATAGAGACACTTTGTAAAGTGGCTCTTGGAAGAGATGTCATTTGGGTTGAGGGAGAGATGGCTCTCTAATGTGTGGGGCCCACACATACTATTGCAATTACTTAAGTTTTTTTTTTCTTCTTGCAACCATTTAATGATCTTTTTTATAAAAATTAAAAAAAAGATGGTAATAATTACTATGCCAACAACTATAACTTTTCTTTATATATAAAATGAGCCTAATATTGGATATATTTCATACACAAAATCTACTATCTTTTTTTAATTAATGAAATTAAATATTAGCATTCAAAATTAATATTTAAAAAAAAATCTACATTACATAAATTATGATAATGATTTTTTTTGTAATTATATTTAATTTACATGAATAACTTTATTTATATAACTTTGATCATAATATGAAATGAGTTTCATTTATTGACATGGGGACCACCAAACAATGAAAAGTTGAATGGAGAGCTCTTTAAAGAGTTTTATTATTGTTGGGTGTTTTTAGACATAGTTCTTGAGAGTAGCTTGAAGAGAGAGAATAGATGAGAGAGAGTGGAGAGTTAGTTCGAGAGCCATGTACCATTGTACATGCTCTAAGTACCATCAAGTTTTTGTCCGTTAATTAGTAACGGAAGGGGATTGGGGGAAGATGAAAAAATTCATAAAACATGGATCTTTGTGTATTACATGAGTTTTATTTGTGAGTTTCTGTATATTTTCATTTACATATTTTCATATGAGACCAGAGCCCATTAAATGAAATTTTCGGTTCAACCTTTATGAAAGAAGGTAATGTCATTGGTACTTGTATTTATTGTAAATCCACCTTATCCACGTATACGTACGAAAGTATCAAGCTATTACTAGCTATGGTATAGGCATGAATCATGGGATATTACTCAGCGGTTACAAGCTAAAGTCAGGGCTAGAATAAAGGGTAATTGTTGAGTGTTGACTAAATACATTCTATCCTAAACTGTGAGATATGCATATGAAAATCTGATTACAATAATAATATCAGAATAATTTACAATATCAATGTACATATTCTATCACTTTAAACATATGAGAAGGTCCCCTCGAAGAACATATGAGAAGGTATAAACTTATTATTTATTTCCTTTATCCTAGTCAGCAAGTTAGTTAGGTTAGTTTGTTATTGCTCTAACTAACTCTTGTATAAATAAGGTAGTTAGCTCACAATGTTAGTTAGTTTAGTTTTATATTTTTCTCTTCTTTTTTCTCTGTAATTGATTCTCTCTTCAGTTCATCAAATGATAATGAAATCAATCTAGTGTTTTGATTCTTTATGGTATCAGAGCTAATCTCTTTCATGAGATTAGGTTTTCTTTGCGATTTCTAAGCTTGGAATTCAATCAAATCTTCTTTAATTGATTGAACTTCAGCTTGATTCTTGATCGAAATTATTGTTTGCGATTTCTTGATCTGATCATTTTGTTAACTAATTGAAACTAAAATTTCATAGTTTCAAGTGAATTTTTGTTGATTGAATCAACATTTGTTGAGATTTTTCTTTGCAACTTCTGGCGATTATTCTTGAGGATAAATTCTGATTGTTTTTCAATCAGATTGAGTTAGCAATTGATTTACGATTCATAATCTTGTAAATCGATTCATTTTCTTGTCAATATAATGGCGATTGATTCTGAGGTTTCGCTTAATGGTGAAAATGGCGGAAATGGAGGAAATGGAGGAAATGGAAGCAATGTGGATATTGGAGGTAACATAGATCCTCTATTCAGATAATCCTACTGCATCTTTAGTTACTGTTGTATTTTCTGGTAGTAATTTCATGCGATGGAGTAGAAATGTATGTAGAGCATTAATTGCTAAAAACAAAGAAGGATTTATCAATGGAGGTTTACCTATGCCTGATGATAAGGATAAGAATTTTCAGAAGTGGAAGAGAGCAGATTATATGGTAATGAGTTGGATCTTGAGCTCAATGATTTCAGATTTGGCTGATGAGTTTGGATTCATGAAGAATTCACTGGAATTGTGGAAGGAATTACAGGAACGATTTGGTCAGTCCAATGGACCTTTACTCTATCAATTAAGAAAGGAAATTGATAGTTTGAAGCAAGAAAATATGACAATTATTGCATACTATGGGAAAATTAAGAAACTGTGGGATGAATTACAGAGTTTAAGGAATTTTCCTATATGCTGTTGTGGAGCTTTAAGTTCAAAAGTTACAAGATCTTGAAGCTGAAGACAAATTGATACAGTTTTTGCTTGGATTGAATAGTGGTTTCAATACTGCTATTTCTAACATTCTTTCAATGGATCCATTGCCTTCAATTAATCGTGCATTCTCTATTGCACAACAAATTGAGAAGCAAAAAGAAGTTAGTGCTGGTAATGTTGAATTTACTGGAGAAAGTAGTGCTATGGTAGCACAAAGAACAAACAGAAATGCTTATCAACAGAAGAATTCTTTCAATCAGTCTAAGAAAGATTGGAAGAAAGAGAAGAATGACAAGTTTTGTGATCATTGCAAGGCTAGAGGACATACTATGGATCAATGTTTTAAATTGTTTGGATATCCTGAATGGTACAATGTGATTAAGGCTGGAAAGAAGATAGGAGGAACATATGGCAATCATAAAATTGCTGCTAATGTTCAGACTGATTATGGAGATTCTCCTGTGGATTCAGGGGTCAGGAATTCAGGAGTGAATTCTAGAATGAATTCTGATATGCTTGCTGCCATCTGTCAACAAGTGATGCAGAACATGAATTGCAAGCAGAATACTGATGATTCAGCTACTACTGGACCTAGCTTTGTAAGCTTTGCAGGTATTAATTCTTCCCTTGCTTGTTCTGTAGTTAAAGAGTATGATCATACAAGTTGGATAGTGGATTATGGAGCATGTGATCACATGGTTTTTGATGAAAGAATGCTGGTAGATAAAAGAGTTTTGACTTCACCAATCAAGGTAGGATTACCTGATGGCAGTTATAGGTTGGTGAAATTGATTGGGAAGGTTATTTTGAATGACGTTTTAATACTTCATAATGTGTTGCTGGTTGAAGGATTTAAACATAATTTGATGTCAATTGGACAATTGGTAGATAAATCTGGTATACAAGTCACATTTACAAGTCATGGTTGTTGCTTTTAGGCCCTTTCTAGTGGGAATGTTATAGTTGTGGCCAAGAAATATAATGGATTATATTTCATCAATGCTTCATGTGTCAAGAAGGCAAGAAAAGTTGAGGTACATAGCAATAAAGTCTCTTGTAATGCTGCTGTGACTGAATTTCCTGTTGGCAGTAAGATGTTACCTGCTAAAACATCAACTAGTAATAAGAATAAGTGTAATTTTGAGACTTCTCTTCATATGATACATGCTCGGTTGGGACATGTTTCATTATCCAAAATGCAAAACTTATCAATTTGTGATTGTACTGGTTTGAAAGAATATAATTGCAACATTTGCTTATATTCTAAACAACACAAGCTTCCTTTCTCTGTCAGTACTACTAGAGTCAGTGCATGTTTTGAATTAGTTCATCTTGATCTTTGGGGGCCTTATAAGGTCAAGGCTTTGAATGGTGCTTCATATTTTCTCACAGTCCTAGATGATCACAGTAGGGTTGTTTGGACATTTATGCTGCATAACAAGTCTCAAGTTTCTAAAACTATAACTGACTTCCTAGCTTTAGTTGAAACTCAATTTAAGAAGCAAGTGCAAGGAATAAGGTCTGATAATGGTACAGAAGTCATTAAAGAACAATGCTTAAGGTTGTTTGCAGAAAAAGGCATAGTACATCAAAGAAGTGTTCCTCATGTTCCTCAACAGAATGCCAGAGTTGAGAGGAAACACAAACATTTGCTTGAAATGTCTAGGGCATTAAGATTCAATGCTAAATTGCCCAAGAAATTTTGGGGAGAATGTTTATTGACAGCTACTCATATTATAAACAAGCTGCCTATAAAAATTCTCAACTGGAAATCTCCTTTTGAAATCATGTTTCAAAAACCTCCTTCATATACTCATTTGAGAGTGTTTGGATCTCTTTGTTATGCTTATAACATGTTTGTCAATAGAGATAAATTTGATACAAGATCAAGAGAATGTATATTCATAGGTTATCCCTATAGACAAAAGGCTTATAAATTGTATG
The DNA here is from genome assembly GCA_947648045.1 of Beta corolliflora. NCBI lineage: Eukaryota > Viridiplantae > Streptophyta > Magnoliopsida > Caryophyllales > Amaranthaceae > Beta > Beta corolliflora. Next base: position 2,598,629 of record CANSZD010000007.1, on the reverse strand, counting down.
ATTAACATAGTCATACCTATTTTGTCTCTAGAGATGTGATCTTCTATGAAACTGTTTTTCCATATCCTACAAATTCTTCTGTGATTAACAAGAAGTATGTTTCTCTTGTTAATTTTGGTACTGAGTCTGATACATCTTCTTTACCATCTTTACATAATCATTCCACTTATACATCCACAGAAAATGCAATTTTGTCTCCTCAATCTTCTTCTCAGTCTACTCATCATATTCTTTCTCAACCTTCACCTGTTCTTTCACATATATCTAACACTACTAGTAATTCTTCATTTTCTACCACATTATCTCATGATTCTACTGAGGGTGCGTTCTCTTCAACTTATTGGACCTGAACTGAACTGAACTTATCTGAACTGAACTTATTGGACCTGAACTGAACTGATTGGAACTTATTAGACCTGATTGGACCTGATTGAACCTGATTGGACCTGATTGAACCTGATTGGAACTTATTGGACCTGATTGAAACTTATTGACTTGATTGGAACTTATTAGACCTTATTGGCCCTGATTGAAACTTATTAGACCTTATTGGACCTGATTGAAACTTATTAGACCTTATTGGACCTAATTGGAACTTATTTGACCTTATTAGACAAAAAAATTGATGAGTAATAACATAAATATTACCCCTAACGTAAATACTACCCCTCAAAATTTATTATGAAGTACTCCCTCCGTCCCAGAAAAATCTGAACACTTGGTGGGACACGTAGTTTAAGGTGATAAGTTATGGTGTGGTTATCAAATGTTATTTTATTTAAAAAGTAGATATGATAGGAGTTGGTGGGGTATTTTTTATTAGAGGAGAGAGAAAGTTGGGTAACTTTTTATTGATAAAAGGTAGAGTGTGGGGCCAAAGATGTGTAAAAGAAATAATATATTAATGGTGGGACCATGCCAAGAATGGAAGTGTTCAAACTAATTTGGGACAAACATAAAAGGAAAGTGTTTAGACTATTATGGGACGGAGGTAGTAATAATTATTAAAATTCGCCTTTTAAAAAAATAATTAATATTAATTATCTCATATGATAAACAATTTAACAAAAAAAAAATACTATTTATATACTTGCCTATACATAACTTTCACCACTAATATATCTAATAGTCTTGTTTTAATTTCATAAAGCACTGGTAGAAAACCAAAAGTTGATTAACATTTATTGCTAACAAGTGAGAAATTGCCACATGGAAAAAATTATCTCTCACTCCACTTAGTTTTATGACTAAAGTAGTAGAACTCATTAACTCTCACTCCACTTTCATTTACTATTGAACGGCGGTTTTGAGGCATTGTTTAAGCGATCCTAATATGGGATTTCACCACCCACCTCCAGGTATCATATTCTTGTTATCAACTATTTGAAGCATTATTTAACTATGATTATTAATTAAGTTTTTTTTTTGCACTAACAGGAAAATATTATTTGGTTGACTCCGGATATCCAAATTCTACTGGTATTTGAGTCCATATCAAGAGAAAGGTTTGAGAGTTCATACTCCTGAATTTAAAAATGGTCCTCCACCAAAGGGAAAGTTAGAGCATTTTAATTATCGACATTCTTCATTACGTGGTACTGTTGAAAGAATTTTTGGTGTACTAAAAAATAGATGGAAGATTCTAAGAATGATGTTGAAGATGGATGATGCTTACCAGTTGGCTATCATCGTGGCAACATGCACGCTACATAATTTTATTCGTTTACATGATTTAGGGATTCCAGTTTCGCAAGTAGTTGAAATCATGGAACCAAGAGCTGATTTAAATTTGACTGACAAGACGAGAACAAAGAATATGGAGATTACTCGGGCAAAAATTGCAGATGAAATATGGTTGGATGTTGGTGAAGAAAACGTATTGATTGAAGAGGAGGATGTAGAAGATGAAGAAAGATACTCCGGTGAAGAAAGATACTTCGGTGATGATAATGAAGCAATCAATTGATAACATTTATATCTTTCATTGTTATTAGTAACGAAAACATGTTATCTCTAGTTATTTAAAGACAAATTGCAAAATATTGTAATTATGATGATTATTATTGTTAACCTTATTTAACCATGATTATAATATTTTTTAATAATAATATAATCAGCTAATAGTAATATGAATAATAAAATAATAGACAATAATACAAGTATAATACGATATAATCATTGTGGTACTTTAATTATAATTCTAATAATAACATAATCAGCTAATAGTTATACGAATAATAAAATAATGGACAATAATACAAATATTTATTGATCATTGACTATTTGGACCTTATTGGAACTTATTGGACCTGATTAGACCTGATTGAAACTTATTGCACCTGATTAGAACTTATTGGACCTTATTAGACCTGATTGGAACTTATTGCAACTGATTGGAACTTATTGGACCTTATTAGACCTGATTGGAACTTATTGCCCTGATTGGACCTGATTGAAACTTATCTGAACTGAACTGAACTTATCTGAACTGAACTGAACTTATCTGAACTGAACTGAACTTATTGGACCTGAAACTTAATTTTTTAAGGTGAAGAGAACTCACCCTCAGTCTCCTTCTGATGTTCATCATAATACTTCTATTCCTTCCATACCTATTGTTACTAGAACTTCAACTAGAACTGTGGTTCCTTCAGTCAAATTGACTGATTTTGTCAATACTTATGTTCCTCACAAAATTCTTCCTAACCCTCATCCATTTTCCTCTACTGAATCTACTTCTTTTGCTGTTAATTCATCTCTTATTACTGAACCTAAACACTATAATCAGGCTAAGCATAATTGTAACAGCCAGTAAATAATGAGAATTTAACCTATGATTAAGTAACCTAAGTCATGGAATTTAAATGTGATCGTACGTGGATAATACGTATGATAAGTTGTGTGTGAAAATGACATGTGGATAATTTGTGTTTACGTGTAATTGTTGCCTAGAAGAGGAAAAAATAAATACATCATTAGTTAAATGGGAATATGAATAATATTCTTTAATGATAACAAGTAACTAGTTGGTTTATATTATGTGAGTACTAGGATCGACATATTATTATATAAGGATTTGCAATTGTGGAAGTTTGGGAATTGTTGCAAGATAGGGAATTAAGAATTGACTATTAAGCACGTTAATGGGTACGCTTAATAGAATGGATTTTGGAGTTTCTTTTAATGAATGGGGCTTAGGTAAATTAAAGAAACCTATGTTAAGGGTGTTTAGAGTAGAATAACAACCTTTGTGGGGCCTTAGACCACTAATATATGGTATATTACTAAATTAGGAGTCATGTTAAGACAAAAGGAAGAGCTGAAAAATTCTGGAATGCACCAAGTGGAAGGGAGACCACCTTAATGATCCCAAATTAGTCGACCAAAGCTGGAGGAATGCACCCATACCTTCCTCATATATACCTTCCCATCCTACATAATTTTCATCACCAAAATCAGACAAAATTGATCTGCCCAAAACTCTCTTCCCCTTCCTCTCTCCACTCGCCAGTTCTGGCGGTACTGCCAGGACTCATCACAACTTGTTTTTTTTCGAGTTTTTGCCTCTTAATCTATGCATGCAAAGCCTGATTCTCATTCACTACATATAGGAGCATACTGGGCAGCAAAGAAATCACAATGTCGAGGCCAAGAAGTTCAAAAATTAGAGCCATCTTCTTCAACTAAGGAAACAATAAGTATGTTGAATGTTTTGGGTCAATTGAGGTACTTCCTTTGGGTATTTTCTTATGATTTTTCTTGTGAATGTAAATATGTGTTTAAGGATTCCAAAGAAGTCAGAACCTCGTCCTAAGGAGAAGGAGAAGTCGAATTGCACTAATTGCAAACTAAGGTATGCAAATTCAATCCCTTTTGGAGAACAAGTATTGTGAGAATTATTAGAAGTATCTGTGAGAACGAATTTGAGGATGAATTTTTGGTTTGGATGACTATTAGCTACTGTATATTGATGTTAATTAGATATAAACCTTTGCATGTTGAAAAGCAAGTGAATTTGGGTTCCTTTCTTACACTAGAAAATGGTTAAGTGTGTGTGGATTCGGTTTTTCGTATAGATTTGTGTTTACTTGTACTTTGGATGGTATTGGTGTGATTGGGCAGTAGGATAGATGATGATTAAGATGTTGCATGTATGTATGTTAATGGTTAAGAAAATCTCTTGTGTTAGTGGTGGAATTCTTACACTAAAGAAGGTGTTAAAAACCCTTTTTACTATGTGATTTCTATAAGGAATGCTCTTTGAATTGTAGGAAGGATGTTTTGAAATTCTTGCAATGAAATCTTGATAATGAAATACTATATTTCGATATTGTATAATGATAAAAAGTTGTTACCTCATTTCTTATTACACTAGATGCGGGGAAACCACTTAAAAACGCGTTTTAAGAACGAATTACGCTCGGTTTCCTAGAATGTTTTCAAGGGGAGAATCTCTTGCAATAATTTGAGATTTACAGTACGTTGGAGATGAACTTACTCACATTATTCAAAGTTCATTTTAAGATAAAATTTTGTTCAAAAGTATTTTTTTTTTTCAAAGTCCGAAACCTCCTTTTTACACACGTAAATCCGAATTTCACTCTGATTGTTTGAGTGCATTGTTTGTGGGATTTCCTAAGCTTATCTTGCATCTCAAAAATCATATAGCTACTGTCCTAAGACCACCAATCTATCCTTACCAAATGTTAGAAAGGTTTTGCAACTTAAGATTGGAAACGGAACATTTACGAACTGTTTTAGTAACGTGTGGTTGTTATTAGTGAATTTGAATCCGTTTTGCGTAGCGAAGAGGAGTATGTGTAATATGTGTGAGGACATGTCCTATAAAAGCTTGCAAGCGAGTAAATAGTAGGAGTCTAAGCTCCGAATTGTGTGGAGGCCTGCACCTTGGTGCACCTCAATGTGTGATCTCTTCTTCCTGCGCATTAATGTAATCAGTTAAACTTGTGTTCATATTTAAAATGTTTGCAAATGAACATGTTGAACACTTGATATTTGTAATCTTGTGCCAGAGGCACTTTGCCAAAATAATGGTTTGCATAAGAAATGTTGGAGTGTGACCACTCCTTATTTTCAGTCACCATAATTAGTTTTGGATTGATTTGCAAACCAAAGATAAGCCGATTTTGTTACGTGAACTCGTCCCGGTGGGGGCGAGACTCTTGTGCAGGAATTAGCAAGCTAAGGTAGGCAGCTGGAAAGCTCTAGGGAAATGTTATGTCAGCAATCATAGCAAACTAGGGCTTGAACATGATCATCTTTTGGAACTTAACATTGCTTTTATGAAGAATGCTTGAATGTACATTGTGATATTACTATGGGCCTTTAATAACTAAACTATATTTTGTATGATGTATGTTTTCCTAACTCCGCTCGTAGAGTCAACTCAGCCATATTAATGGGATTGACTCTAGCAGGTGACAGCCTCCGTACCATTTTGCTATGATTTGCTTCCGCTAACCCTATTTAGTATAACTTTAATTAATTTAAGGAAGGTTAAGACGGTGGGCTGTTACATGTGGTATCATAGCCAAGGTTTTTAGTTTTTTTTTTTAAAAATAACAATGATGGTTTAATTACTTATCACCATATAGGTAGTTCAGATGTTTGCTAAAACGTGGGTGTTTCTAAAAAGTGCTTTGGTCGATCATGTTCAAGGAGGCTAGGAAATGCTATGATTGTGAAGAATAGTTTGCCTAATAAGGGCAAAGTAAATGTGTACAAGTTTTGTGTGTGTTATTTGAATATGTTTATTATGAATGTGTGTAATAGATGTCTTCCAGTGGTAGCGGTAGCGGTAGTGGGTCAAGAATCATTCGAAGGGGCAGTGTATACTGGGCAGTCAGTCGTGATGGTACCCGGAGGTACCAAGTGGAACCGGATATGGACATAAATGAAGGAGAAGATCCTTTTGGGTTTGCAAGAGAAAAACTAAACGAAATACAAAGTTACAATCAGTTGTACGGAGTCGGGGATCATAATCCCTACACCCATTCGGGTATTCAAGCATACACTCTTATCAAGACCTTACCGCGGTACGAGCCATGGGTGACTTTCCGCTTTACCTACTGGAAATTGCTAGTTCTGTATGTAGCAACATCATCTGTGCAGGATGACGGTACTACCATGGAGACAATTGATAAGAATCTGATAAGATGGGAAGGAACACCGGATGAATTAAATGAGATGGAGCGGGCCAAGCAGGCAGCGGGTACTCAGGACATGGATCGGGGAGCTGATTATTAGAGGGACATGTTTAATCGTATAGCTCTGCGTGATTACAATAGGACAAGAGAGGGAAGAAAGTCTACTCCTACCCCCCCTAACTCGGCTGCTAGCATGGCACCACCTCGATCACAGAGGTCGGGAGACTCCGCCACCAGCATGGCACCTCCCCGGTCGCGAGGTTCTGGGGGATCAAGCAGGGATGCGGTAGTCCCCGGGGTTGTATTTCAGGGAAGTAATTCCCGAGCTAGTGACCCAGACTACGTTCCAGGAACCCCTTCAACCAGTAGTGATGACAGTGGGTATGCGTATGATCCCTACAACATTCTTTAGGTTAAGGAAGTATAGAGGAGTTGATTGAGCAGATGGTAGTTGGTTCAGTTGTTGCTTCCATGATTAAGGAAATTGTTATGTTTAGTTGGTTGGCCTTGGGCCGTAGAATTAATGTACTTCTGAAATTTAAAATTATGGGTTGCAAGTGTATACTGCAGCCAGGAACTATGTTATGATACAAATATGTGCAACTATGTGATTAATGGGAAATCGTACTTTCTTTGGGAATATGTGTTTAGTTGTGAATGATTTATATATAGCTAATTGGAAGTTATTGGAACTACTAAGAATATACAAAATATTATCTTATAGGTTATGGCAACCAACGAAGTGAATAACGAGATCCAGCAAAATGTGAAAACTTCTTAACAAGCGGGGCAACCGGATAACTCGCGAGATGAGCAGATACGCCAGTTAAGGGAGATGAATACCCGATTACTGGCCATTCTGGAAAAGCAAGAACAAAACAAGGAAAATGAGGAGGGGAAATTTTATAAAAGACTCGCGGCTCATAAGCCACGAGGATACGATGGTGAAGCAGACCCAGTGAAGTTCGAGGACTGGGTAGCTTATATGGAAAAGCTACTAGAAGTAGTTAATTGTCCCGAGAATCTGAAAGTAAAATTGGCATCTTTCTACTTGGAGGGACCCGCTGACATGTGGTGGGGTACGATAAAGAAAACCTCCACTCAAGCTATTTCCACTTGGGAAATGTTCGTAGATAAGCTGAGAAATAAGTTTTTCCCTCCAGCCCTGAGGAGGAAGAAAGAGAATGAGTTCCTATTCTTGAGGCAAGGACAAATGTCGGTAGTGGAGTACGCTGCTAAATTCGTAGAACTCTCGAGATTTGCTACGGATTTCACCAGTAATGAGAGGGTGAAGTCTATGCGATTTTTTGAAGGGTTAAACCTGAAGTATCAGAAGAGAATTGGGGTTTACAGTAGTTTTGAGGACTTGTATGACCGAGCTTTGGAGCATGAACGCATTGAGCAAAAGGATGAAAGTTCGAAAAGGAAGAAGAAGGGAAATGAAAGGTCTAAGGAAGGAGGTAACAAGAAATTCAAGGCAGATACAGCTGGGACGTCTATGGCATTAGTCCCTGCAAAGGCTGCAGAAGGAAGGAAAAAGGAATGGAAGTGTCGCCGCTGCGGAAAGGAACATTATGGAAAAAATTGCGAAGGCCAGAACATTTGCTTTAAATGTATGAAGACGGGGCATAGAATCAAGGAATGTCCCATTTTGAACCAATCCGGGAATGCTCGTGGTAATCAAGGGCCTGGAGAAGTATTACTTCTCAAAGCAGCAGGTGAGTCAAGCTCGGGCCGCAACGTCAAGGGAGGATCAAAGGCACCCGGCAGGGCATTTGCCTTAAAATCTGAACCATCTGAGGAGCCGGAGATTATGGAGCTGAGAGGTAATGTAATTACTAGGACTTTCGACGTGTGTGATTTACCCGCTTTTGTATTATTTGATTCTGGGGCATCCCACTCTTTTGTTTCAAATATGTTTGCATCCCGCATAGAGCATAAACCCAAAGTAACTTTATGTAATTTAAATGTGACTCTGCCTGATAAAACCACTTTCCGATGTAAATATATGTTAAAAGAATGTGACATTAAAATTGCGGAGGTGGATTTGAAGGCAGATTTGATAATGTTTGACCTGGGTGTGTATGATGTCGTTTTGGGTATGGATTGGCTGTGTAAAAACCGAGCTATAATAGAGTGTTATGCACGAGTGGTGAAACTTCGGCCATTCCTGGAAGGGACCATTACCCATCAGGGTAGAGGCAGAGAAAGCGTCATAGAAGGTCATATTTGTCAGGTAACGGAACTAAGTGAGGTTGAGTCGAAATTGGCAAATATACCAGTAATTCAAGAATTTCCTGATGTGTTTCCGGAGGACTTACCGGGATTGCCTCCGCATCGAATAGTGGATTTCCACATAGATCTGATTCCGGGTGCTACCCCGATCTCAAGAGCTCCGTATAGGATGGCACCAGCTGAAATGGTAGAATTGAAGAAGCAACTAGAGGAGTTGTTGCAGAAAGGGTACATTAGACCCAGCGTGTCTCCTTGGGGAGCACCAGTACTATTTGTCAAGAAAAAAGATGGTTTTATGAGGTTATGTATAGATTATCGAGAAATTAATAAGATCACGGTACGGAATAGGTACCCTTTGCCAAGGATAGATGATTTATTTGATCAGCTGAAGGGTGCGGGGGTATTCTCAAAGATTGATTTGAGATCTGGATATCACCGGATGCGATTGTGGAGGAAGATATTCCGAAACGGCTTTCCGCACTCGATATGGGCATTACGAGTTTTTGGTCATGCCGTTCGGGTTGACTAATGCGCCTGCGGCTTTCATGGATTTGATGCAACGTTATTTCAAGCCGTTCTTGGATCAATTCGTGGTTATCTTTATAGATGATATCTTGATATATTCAAAGAATCGTGAGGAGCATGAAGGCCATCTGAGAACAGTGTTAGCGACACTCCGAAGGGAGAAATTGTATGCCAAACTTAGTAAATGTGATTTTTGGTTGGAAGAGGTAAAATTTTTAGGACATGTGGTGTCAAAAGAAGGTGTTTCAGTGGATCCGGACAAGATAAAAGCAGTAGAAGAGTGGCCGGCACCGAAGAATGTGTCGGAGGTCAGAAGTTTCCTAGGCTTGGCAGGTTATTATCGACGATTTGTGAAGAATTTCTCCAGAATAGCATTACCCATCACCAATTTAATCAGGAAAAGCACCCGATTCCAATGGAATGAAAAGTGTGAAGCCGCCTTTCTAGAATTAAAGCGGAGATTAACTAGTGCTCCTATTTTGACCCTTCCTTCAGGCACTGATGGGTTCGAAATCTATAGTGATGCCTCTCAGGAGGGTATGGGATGTGTATTGATGCAGCACGGGAAGGTGATCGCTTATGCATCTCGGCAGTTGCGTCCGCATGAGAAAAACTATCCAGTGCATGATCTGGAGTTAGCTGCGGTTGTCTTTGCTCTGAAACTGTGGCGACATTACTTGTATGGGGTTTCTTGCAAAGTATTCACAGATCATAAAAGTTTGAAATATATTTTAACTCAAAAAGATATGAACATGAGACAACGAAGGTGGTTAGAACTACTCAAGGACTACGACATCGACATTCAGTATCATCCCGGAAAAGCAAATAAGGTGGCTGATGCACTCAGTAGAAGACCAAGGAGTGAATTAACCCTACTATCAGTAATACCAGACGAATTGGGCAAAGAGATAGAGCTATTTGAGCTCGTTTTAATCCGTCCGGGGGAAGTTGGGGAAACAGTCAACGCTTTAACTGTTCAGCCTGATTTATACACGGAAATTTGAGAGAAGCAAGGTAAGGATGGGTTCCTGCAGGGTATCAAAGAAAAGTTGGAAAATGGTGAAGCTCAGTTTTTCGCCGAACATGAGGATGGAAGTATCAGAATCAAAGGAAGGTGGTGTGTTCCTGAGGACCAGGACTTGAGACAGAAGATTTTGAAGGAAGCTCATAGCAGCCTGTACTCAGTGCACCCTGGTAGGGACAAAATGGTTCGAGACCTTAAGAAAGACTTCTGGTGGAGAGGTCTCAAGGGTGATGTTGCTAGATATGTGGCAAAATGTTTAACATGTCAGAAAGTGAAGTTCGATCGTCAGAAGACACCAGGGATACTGCAGCCATTACCTGTTCCGGAATGGAAATGGGATTATGTCTCTATGGATTTCGTGTCAGGTCTACCAAAGTCTAGAAAAGGAAATGACTCGATTTGGGTGATAGTGGATCGTCTCACCAAAATAGCGCGATTCCTTGCAGTGAAAGAGACCTGGAATCAGACGCAGATGGCTGACGCCTATATCCGAAATGTCGTTCGGCTGCATGGGGTGCCGGTAACCATCATCTCCGATAGGGACCCTCGATTCCTGGCACACTTTTGGGAAAAACTTAAGGAAGCTTTTGGAACAACATTAAAGTTTAGCACTGCGTTCCACCCTGCCACCGATGGTCAAACTGAGCGCACAATTCAAGTGCTGGAAGATATGCTACGGGCTTGCGCTTTGGAGTTTCAAGGATCTTGGGAGGATCATTTAGCTTTGATAGAATTCTCCTACAATAACAGTCATCAAGCCACGATTGGGATGGCTCCATATGAGGCCTAATACGGATGGAAATGCCGGACACCGATTTGTTGGGAAGATTTGAGGAATGGGATACCAGTAGGGCCAGAGTTGGTTCAAGAAACCATGGATCAGGTCCGAGTAATTCAGGAGAAAATGAAAATCGCCCAGGATCGTCAAAAGAAATATGCAGACACGCGGAGGAGGAAACTGGAATTTGAGGTAGGTGATAAAGTTTTCCTTAAAGTTTCCCCTACTAAGGGCGTAAAAAGATTCGATATTCGAGGGAAGCTTAGTCCGAAGTTCATCGGACCATATGAGATTCTGAAAAGAGACGGTGAGGTAGCTTACGAAATTGCGTTACCGACAGAACTGTCTCGCATCCACAACGTTTTTCATGTATCACAACTTCGGAAGTATGTGCATGACCCCTCTCATGTGTTATCTTATGAACCTTTGCAACTCGACGAGACCCTCAGTTATGAGGAGAGACCGATTCGGATATTGGACCGACGGGATAAGGTTTTACGGAATCAGATCATCCCGCTGGTTAAAGTATTATGGTCAAGCCATGGTTCGGAGGAGGCTACATGGGAAAAAGAAGTTGATATGAGGAACCGCTATCCGCAGCTTTTCTAAGGTACGACTTAAGTTTCGGGACGAAACTTCTTGAGGGGGGAAACGTGTAACAGCCGGTAAATAATGAGAATTTAACCTGTGATTAAGTAACCTAAGTCATGGAATTTAAATGCGATCGTACGTGGATAATACGTATGATAGGTTGTGTGTGAAAATGAGATGTGGATAATTTGTGTTTACGTGTAATTGTTACCTAGAAGAGGAAAAAATAAATACATCATTAGTTATATGGGAATATGAATAATATTCTTTACTGATAACAAGTAACTAGTTGGTTTATATTATGTGAGTACTAGGATCGACATATTATTATATAAGGATTTGCAATTGTAGGAGTTTGGAAATTGTTGCAAGATTGGGAATTAAGAATTGACTATTAAGCACGTTAATGGGTACGCTTAATAGAATAGACTTTGGAGTTTCTTTTAATGAATGGGGCTTAGGTAAATCAAAGAAACCTATGTTAAGGGTGTTTAGAGTAGAATAACAACCTTTGTGGGGCCTTAGACCACTTACATATGGTATATTACTAAATTAGGAGTCATGTTAAGACAAAATGAAGAGCTGAAAAATTCTGGAATGCACCAAGTGGAAGGGAGACCACCTTAATGATCCCAAATTAGTCGACCAAAGCTGAAGGAATGCACCCATACCTTCCTCATATATACCTTCCCATCCTACATAATTTTCATCACCAAAATCAGACAAAATTGATCTGCCCAAAACTCTCTTCCCCTTCCTCTCTCCATTCGCCAGTTCTGGCGGTACTGCCAGGACTCATCACAACTTGTTTTTTTCGAGTTTTTGCCTCTTAATCTCTGCATGCAAAGCCTGATTCTCATTCACTACATATAGGAGCATACTGGGCAGTAAATAAATCACATTTTCGAGGCCAAGAAGTTCAAGAATTAGAGCCATCTTCTTCAACTAAGGAAACAGTAAGTATGTTGAATGTTTTGGGTCAATTGAGGTACTTCCTTTGGGTATTTTCTTATGATTTTTCTTGTGGATATAAATATGTGTTTAAGGATTCCAAAGAAGTCAGAACCTCATCCTAAGGAGAAGGAGAAGTCGAATTGCACTAATTGCAAACTAAGGTATGCAAATTCAATCCCTTTTGGAGAACAAGTATTGTGAGAATTATTAGAAGTATCTGTGAGAATGAATTTGAGGATGAATTTTTGGTTTGGATGACTATTAGCTACTGTATATTAATGTTAATTAGATATAAACCTTTGCATGTTGAAAAGCAAGTGAATTTGGGTTCCTTTCTTACACTAGAAAATGGTTAAGTGTGTGTGGATTCGGTTTTTCGTAAAGATTTGTGTTTACTTGTACTTTGGATGGTATTGGTGTGATTGGGCAGTAGGTTAGATGATGATTAAGATGTTGCATGTATGTATGTTAATGGTTAAGAAAATCTCTTGTGTTAGTGGTGGAATTCTTACACTAAAGAAGGTGTTAAAAACCCTTTTTACTATGTGATTTCTATAAGGAATGCTCTTTGAATTGTAGGAAGGATGTTTTGAAATTCTTGCAATGAAATCTTGATAATGAAATACTATATTTCGATATTGTATAATGATAAAAAGTTGTTACCTCATTTCTTATTACACTAGATGCGGGGAAACCACTTAAAAACGCGTTTTAAGAACGAATTACGCTCGGTTTCCTAGAATGTTTTCAAGGGGAGAATCTCTTGCAATAATTTGAGATTTACAGTACGTTGGAGATGAACTTACTCACATTATTCAAAGTTCATTTTAAGATAAAATTTTGTTCAAAAGTATTTTTTTTTTTCAAAGTCCGAAACCTCCTTTTTACACACGTAAATCCGAATTTCACTCTGATTGTTTGAGTGCATTGTTTGTGGGATTTCCTAAGCTTATCTTGCATCTCAAAAATCATATAGCTACTGTCCTAAGACCACCAATCTATCCTTACCAAATGTTAGAAAGGTTTTGCAACTTAAGATTGGAAACGGAACATTTACGAACTGTTTTAGTAACGTGTGGTTGTTATTAGTGAATTTGAATCCGTTTTGCGTAGCGAAGAGGAGTATGTGTAATATGTGTGAGGACATGTCCTATAAAAGCTTGCAAGCGAGTAAATAGTAGGAGTCTAAGCTCCGAATTGTGTGGAGGCCTGCACCTTGGTGCACCTCAATGTGTGATCTCTTCTTCCTGCGCATTAATGTAATCAGTTAAACTTGTGTTCATATTTAAAATGTTTGCAAATGAACATGTTGAACACTTGATATTTGTAATCTTGTGCCAGAGGCACTTTGCCAAAATAATGGTTTGCATAAGAAATGTTGGAGTGTGACCACTCCTTATTTTCAGTCACCATAATTAGTTTTGGATTGATTTGCAAACCAGCATAAGTTGATTTTGTTCTGTGAACCTGTCCTGGTGGGGGCAGACTCTTGTGCAGGAATTAGCAAGCTAAGGTAGGCAGCTGGAAAGCTCTAGGGAAATGTTATGTCAGCAATCATAGCAAACTAGGGCTTGAACATGATCATCTTTTGGAACTTAACATTGCTTTTATGAAGAATGCTTGAATGTACATTGTGATATTACTATGGGCCTTTAATAACTAAACTATATTTTGTATGATGTATGTTTTCCTAACTCCGCTCGTAGAGTCAACTCAGCCATATTAATGGGATTGACTCTAGCAGGTGACAGCCTCCGTACCATTTTGCTATGATTTGCTTCCGCTAACCCTATTTAGTATAACTTTAATTAATTTAAGGAAGGTTAAGACGGTGGGCTGTTACATGTGGTATCATAGCCAAGGTTTTTAGTTTTTTTTTTAAAAATAACAATGATGGTTTAATTACTTATCACCATATAGGTAGTTCAGATGTTTGCTAAAACGTGGGTGTTTCTAAAAAGTGCTTTGGTCGATCATGTTCAAGGAGGCTAGGAAATGCTATGATTGTGAAGAATAGTTTGCCTAATAAGGGCAAAGTAAATGTGTACAAGTTTTGTGTGTGTTATTTGAATATGTTTATTATGAATGTGTGTAATAGATGTCTTCCAGTGGTAGCGGTAGCGGTAGTGGGTCAAGAATCATTCGAAGGGGCAGTGTATACTGGGCAGTCAGTCGTGATGGTACCCGGAGGTACCAAGTGGAACCGGATATGGACATAAATGAAGGAGAAGATCCTTTTGGGTTTGCAAGAGAAAAACTAAACGAAATACAAAGTTACAATCAGTTGTACGGAGTCGGGGATCATAATCCCTACACCCATTCGGGTATTCAAGCATACACTCTTATCAAGACCTTACCGCGGTACGAGCCATGGGTGACTTTCCGCTTTACCTACTGGAAATTGCTAGTTCTGTATGTAGCAACATCATCTGTGCAGGATGACGGTACTACCATGGAGACAATTGATAAGAATCTGATAAGATGGGAAGGAACACCGGATGAATTAAATGAGATGGAGCGGGCCAAGCAGGCAGCGGGTACTCAGGACATGGATCGGGGAGCTGATTATTAGAGGGACATGTTTAATCGTATAGCTCTGCGTGATTACAATAGGACAAGAGAGGGAAGAAAGTCTACTCCTACCCCCCTAACTCGGGCTGCTAGCATGGCACCACCTCGATCACAGAGGTCGGGAGACTCCGCCACCAGCATGGCACCTCCCCGGTCGCGAGGTTCTGGGGGATCAAGCAGGGATGCGGTAGTCCCCGGGGTTGTATTTCAGGGAAGTAATTCCCGAGCTAGTGACCCAGACTACGTTCCAGGAACCCCTTCAACCAGTAGTGATGACAGTGGGTATGCGTATGATCCCTACAACATTCTTTAGGTTAAGGAAGTATAGAGGAGTTGATTGAGCAGATGGTAGTTGGTTCAGTTGTTGCTTCCATGATTAAGGAAATTGTTATGTTTAGTTGGTTGGCCTTGGGCCGTAGAATTAATGTACTTCTGAAATTTAAAATTATGGGTTGCAAGTGTATACTGCAACCAGGAACTATGTTATGATACAAATATGTGCAACTATGTGATTAATGGGAAATCGTACTTTCTTTGGGAATATGTGTTTAGTTGTGAATGATTTATATATAGCTAATTGGAAGTTATTGGAACTACTAAGAATATACAAAATATTATCTTATAGGTTATGGCAACCAACGAAGTGAATAACGAGATCCAGCAAAATGTGAAAACTTCTTAACAAGCGGGGCAACCGGATAACTCGCGAGATGAGCAGATACGCTAGTTAAGGGAGATGAATACCCGATTACTGGCCATTCTGGAAAAGCAAGAACAAAACAAGGAAAATGAGGAGGGGAAATTTTATAAAAGACTCGCGGCTCATAAGCCACGAGGATACGATGGTGAAGCAGACCCAGTGAAGTTCGAGGACTGGGTAGCTTATATGGAAAAGCTACTAGAAGTAGTTAATTGTCCCGAGAATCTGAAAGTAAAATTGGCATCTTTCTACTTGGAGGGACCCGCTGACATGTGGTGGGGTACGATAAAGAAAACCTCCACTCAAGCTATTTCCACTTGGGAAATGTTCGTAGATAAGCTGAGAAATAAGTTTTTCCCTCCAGCCCTGAGGAGGAAGAAAGAGAATGAGTTCCTATTCTTGAGGCAAGGACAAATGTCGGTAGTGGAGTACGCTGCTAAATTCGTAGAACTCTCGAGATTTGCTACGGATTTCACCAGTAATGAGAGGGTGAAGTCTATGCGATTTTTTGAAGGGTTAAACCTGAAGTATCAGAAGAGAATTGGGGTTTACAGTAGTTTTGAGGACTTGTATGACCGAGCTTTGGAGCATGAACGCATTGAGCAAAAGGATGAAAGTTCGAAAAGGAAGAAGAAGGGAAATGAAAGGTCTAAGGAAGGAGGTAACAAGAAATTCAAGGCAGATACAGCTGGGACGTCTATGGCATTAGTCCTCGCAAAGGCCGAAGGAAGGAAAAAGGAATGGAAGTGTCGCCGCCAGGAAAGGAACATTATGGAAAAAATTGCGAAGGCCAGAACATTTGCTTTAAATGTATGAAGACGGGGCATAGAATCAAGGAATGTCCCATTTTGAACCAATCCGGGAATGCTCGTGGTAATCAAGGGCCTGGAGAAGTATTACTTCTCAAAGCAGCAGGTGAGTCAAGCTCGGGCCGCAACGTCAAGGGAGGATCAAAGGCACCCGGCAGGGCATTTGCCTTAAAATCTGAACCATCTGAGGAGCCGGAGATTATGGAGCTGAGAGGTAATGTAATTACTAGGACTTTCGACGTGTGTGATTTACCCGCTTTTGTATTATTTGATTCTGGGGCATCCCACTCTTTTGTTTCAAATATGTTTGCATCCCGCATAGAGCATAAACCCAAAGTAACTTTATGTAATTTAAATGTGACTCTGCCTGATAAAACCACTTTCCGATGTAAATATATGTTAAAAGAATGTGACATTAAAATTGCGGAGGTGGATTTGAAGGCAGATTTGATAATGTTTGACCTGGGTGTGTATGATGTCGTTTTGGGTATGGATTGGCTGTGTAAAAACCGAGCTATAATAGAGTGTTATGCACGAGTGGTGAAACTTCGGCCATTCCTGGAAGGGACCATTACCCATCAGGGTAGAGGCAGAGAAAGCGTCATAGAAGGTCATATTTGTCAGGTAACGGAACTAAGTGAGGTTGAGTCGAAATTGGCAAATATACCAGTAATTCGAGAATTTCCTGATGTGTTTCCGGAGGACTTACCGGGATTGCCTCCGCATCGAATAGTGGATTTCCACATAGATCTGATTCCGGGTGCTACCCCGATCTCAAGAGCTCCGTATAGGATGGCACCAGCTGAAATGGTAGAATTGAAGAAGCAACTAGAGGAGTTGTTGCAGAAAGGGTACATTAGACCCAGCGTGTCTCCTTGGGGAGCACCAGTACTATTTGTCAAGAAAAAAGATGGTTTTATGAGGTTATGTATAGATTATCGAGAAATTAATAAGATCACGGTACGGAATAGGTACCCTTTGCCAAGGATAGATGATTTATTTGATCAGCTGAAGGGTGCGGGGGTATTCTCAAAGATTGATTTGAGATCTGGATATCACCAGATGCAGATTGTGGAGGAAGATATTCCGAAAACGGCTTTCCGCACTCGATATGGGCATTACGAGTTTTTGGTCATGCCGTTCGGGTTGACTAATGCGCCTGCGGCTTTCATGGATTTGATGCAACGTTATTTCAAGCCGTTCTTGGATCAATTCGTGGTTATCTTTATAGATGATATCTTGATATATTCAAAGAATCGTGAGGAGCATGAAGGCCATCTGAGAACAGTGTTAGCGACACTCCGGAGGGAGAAATTGTATGCCAAACTTAGTAAATGTGATTTTTGGTTGGAAGAGGTAAAATTTTTAGGACATGTGGTGTCAAAAGAAGGTGTTTCAGTGGATCCGGACAAGATAAAAGCAGTAGAAGAGTGGCCGGCACCGAAGAATGTGTCGGAGGTCAGAAGTTTCCTAGGCTTGGCAGGTTATTATCGACGATTTGTGAAGAATTTCTCCAGAATAGCATTACCCATCACCAATTTAATCAGGAAAAGCACCCGATTCCAATGGAATGAAAAGTGTGAAGCCGCCTTTCTAGAATTAAAGCGGAGATTAACTAGTGCTCCTATTTTGACCCTTCCTTCAGGCACTGATGGGTTCGAAATCTATAGTGATGCCTCTCAGGAGGGTATGGGATGTGTATTGATGCAGCACGGGAAGGTGATCGCTTATGCATCTCGGCAGTTGCGTCCGCATGAGAAAAACTATCCAGTGCATGATCTGGAGTTAGCTGCGGTTGTCTTTGCTCTGAAACTGTGGCGACATTACTTGTATGGGGTTTCTTGCAAAGTATTCACAGATCATAAAAGTTTGAAATATATTTTAACTCAAAAAGATATGAACATGAGACAACGAAGGTGGTTAGAACTACTCAAGGACTACGACATCGACATTCAGTATCATCCCGGAAAAGCAAATAAGGTGGCTGATGCACTCAGTAGAAGACCAAGGAGTGAATTAACCCTACTATCAGTAATACCAGACGAATTGGGCAAAGAGATAGAGCTATTTGAGCTCGTTTTAATCCGTCCGGGGAAGTTGGGGAAACAATCCAACGCTTTAACCTGTTCAGCCTGATTTATACACGGAAATTTGAGAGAAGCAAGGTAAGGATGGGTTCCTGCAGGGTATCAAAGAAAAGTTGGAAAATGGTGAAGCTCAGTTTTTCGCCGAACATGAGGATGGAAGTATCAGAATCAAAGGAAGGTGGTGTGTTCCTGAGGACCAGGACTTGAGACAGAAGATTTTGAAGGAAGCTCATAGCAGCCTGTACTCAGTGCACCCTGGTAGGGACAAAATGGTTCGAGACCTTAAGAAAGACTTCTGGTGGAGAGGTCTCAAGGGTGATGTTGCTAGATATGTGGCAAAATGTTTAACATGTCAGAAAGTGAAGTTCGATCGTCAGAAGACACCAGGGATACTGCAGCCATTACCTGTTCCGGAATGGAAATGGGATTATGTCTCTATGGATTTCGTGTCAGGTCTACCAAAGTCTAGAAAAGGAAATGACTCGATTTGGGTGATAGTGGATCGTCTCACCAAAATAGCGCGATTCCTTGCAGTGAAAGGGACCTGGAATCAGACGCAGATGGCTGACGCCTATATCCGAAATGTCGTTCGGCTGCATGGGGTGCCGGTAACCATCATCTCCGATAGGGACCCTCGATTCCTGGCACACTTTTGGGAAAAACTTAAGGAAGCTTTTGGAACAACATTAAAGTTTAGCACTGCGTTCCACCCTGCCACCGATGGTCAAACTGAGCGCACAATTCAAGTGCTGGAAGATATGCTACGGGCTTGCGCTTTGGAGTTTCAAGGATCTTGGGAGGATCATTTAGCTTTGATAGAATTCTCCTACAATAACAGTCATCAAGCCACGATTGGGATGGCTCCATATGAGGCCTTATACGGATGGAAATGCCGGACACCGATTTGTTGGGAAGATTTGAGGAATGGGATACCAGTAGGGCCAGAGTTGGTTCAAGAAACCATGGATCAGGTCCGAGTAATTCAGGAGAAAATGAAAATCGCCCAGGATCGTCAAAAGAAATATGCAGACACGCGGAGGAGGAAACTGGAATTTGAGGTAGGTGATAAAGTTTTCCTTAAAGTTTCCCCTACTAAGGGCGTAAAAAGATTCGATATTCGAGGGAAGCTTAGTCCGAAGTTCATCGGACCATATGAGATTCTGAAAAGAGACGGTGAGGTAGCTTACGAAATTGCGTTACCGACAGAACTGTCTCGCATCCACAACGTTTTTCATGTATCACAACTTCGGAAGTATGTGCATGACCCCTCTCATGTGTTATCTTATGAACCTTTGCAACTCGACGAGACCCTCAGTTATGAGGAGAGACCGATTCGGATATTGGACCGACGGGATAAGGTTTTACGGAATCAGATCATCCCGCTGGTTAAAGTATTATGGTCAAGCCATGGTTCGGAGGAGGCTACATGGGAAAAAGAAGTTGATATGAGGAACCGCTATCCGCAGCTTTTCTAAGGTACGACTTAAGTTTCGGGACGAAACTTCTTGAGGGGGGAAACGTGTAACAGCCGGTAAATAATGAGAATTTAACCCTGTGATTAAGTAACCTAAGTCATGGAATTTAAATGCGATCGTACGTGGATAATACGTATGATAGGTTGTGTGTGAAAATGAGATGTGGATAATTTGTGTTTACGTGTAATTGTTACCTAGAAGAGGAAAAAATAAATACATCATTAGTTATATGGGAATATGAATAATATTCTTTACCGATAACAAGTAACTAGTTGGTTTATATTATGTGAGTACTAGGATCGACATATTATTATATAAGGATTTGCAATTGTAGGAGTTTGGAAATTGTTGCAAGATTGGGAATTAAGAATTGACTATTAAGCACGTTAATGGGTACGCTTAATAGAATAGACTTTGGAGTTTCTTTTAATGAATGGGGCTTAGGTAAATCAAAGAAACCTATGTTAAGGGTGTTTAGAGTAGAATAACAACCTTTGTGGGGCCTTAGACCACTTACATATGGTATATTACTAAATTAGGAGTCATGTTAAGACAAAATGAAGAGCTCGAAAAATTCCGGAATGCACCAAGTGGAAGGGAGACCACCTTAATGATCCCAAATTAGTCGACCAAAGCTGAAGGAATGCACCCATACCTTCCTCATATATACCTTCCCATCCTACATAATTTTCATCACCAAAATCAGACAAAATTGATCTGCCCAAAACTCTCTTCCCCTTCCTCTCTCCATTCGCCGGTCAAGCGCATCGCCGAGACTCATCACAACTTGTTTTTTTCGAGTTTTTGCCTCTTAATCTCTGCATGCAAAGCCTGATTCTCATTCACTACATATAGGAGCATACTGGGCAGTAAATAAATCACATTTTCGAGGCCAAGAAGTTCAAGAATTAGAGCCATCTTCTTCAACTAAGGAAACAGTAAGTATGTTGAATGTTTTGGGTCAATTGAGGTACTTCCTTTGGGTATTTTCTTATGATTTTTCTTGTGGATGTAAATATGTGTTTAAGGATTCCAAAGAAGTCAGAACCTCATCCTAAGGAGAAGGAGAAGTCGAATTGCACTAATTGCAAACTAAGGTATGCAAATTCAATCCCTTTTGGAGAACAAGTATTGTGAGAATTATTAGAAGTATCTGTGAGAATGAATTTGAGGATGAATTTTTGGTTTGGATGACTATTAGCTACTGTATATTAATGTTAATTAGATATAAACCTTTGCATGTTGAAAAGCAAGTGAATTTGGGTTCCTTTCTTACACTAGAAAATGGTTAAGTGTGTGTGGATTCGGTTTTTCGTAAAGATTTGTGTTTACTTGTACTTTGGATGGTATTGGTGTGATTGGGCAGTAGGTTAGATGATGATTAAGATGTTGCATGTATGTATGTTAATGGTTAAGAAAATCTCTTGTGTTAGTGGTGGAATTCTTACACTAAAGAAGGTGTTAAAAACCCTTTTTACTATGTGATTTCTATAAGGAATGCTCTTTGAATTGTAGGAAGGATGTTTTGAAATTCTTGCAATGAAATCTTGATAATGAAATACTGTATTTCGATAGTGTATAATGATAAAAAGTTGTTACCTCATTTCTTATTACACTAGATGCGGGGAAACCACTTAAAAACGCGTTTTAAGAACGAATTACGCTCGGTTTCCTAGAATGTTTTCAAGGGGAGAATCTCTTGCAATAATTTAAGATTTACAGTAGGTTGGAGATGAACTTAATCACATTATTTAAAGTTCATTTTAAGATAAAATTTTGTTCAAAATAAATATATTTTTTTTCAAAGTCCGAAACCTCCTTTTTACACACGTAAATCCGAATTTCACTCAAATTGTTTGAGTTGCATTGTTTGTGGGATTTCCTAAGCTTATCTTGCATCTTAAAAATCATATAGCTACTGTCCTAAGACCACCAATTCATCCTTACCAAATTTTAGAAAGGTTTTGCAACTTAAGATTGGAAACGGAACATTTACGAAATGTTTTAGTAAAGTGTGGTTGTTATTAGTGAATTTGAATCCGTTTTGTGTAGCGAAGAGGAGTATGTGTAATATGTGTGAGGACATGTCCTATAAAATCTTGCAAGCGAGTAAATAGTAGGAGCCTAAGCTCCCAATTGTGTGGAGACCTGCACCTTGGTGCACCTCAATGTGTGATATCTTCTTCCTGCGCATTAATGTAATCAGTTAAACTTGTGTTCATTTATAAAATGTTTGCAAATGAACATGTTGAACACTTGATATTTGTAATCTTGTGCCAGAGGCACTTTGCCAAAATAATGGTTTGCATAAGAAATGTTGGAGTGTGACCACTCCTAATTTTCAGCCACCATAATAAGTTTTGGATTGATTTGCGTACCAGCATAAGTTGATTTTGTTCTGTGAACCTGTCCTGGTGGGGGCAGACTCTTGTGCAGGAATTAGCAAGCTAAGGTAGGCAGCTGGAAAGCTCTAGGGAAATGTTATGTCAGCAATCATAGCGAACCAGGGCTTGAACATGATCATCTTTTGGAACTTAACATTGCTTTTGTGAAGAATGCTTGAATGTACATTGTGATATTACTATGAGCTTGTAATAACTAAACTATATTTTGTATGATGTATGTTTTCCTAACTCCGCTCGTAGAGTCAACTCAGCCATATTAATGGGATTGACTCTAGCAGGTGACAGCCTCCGTACCATTTTACTATGATTTGCTTCCGCTAACGCTATTTAGTACTCCCTCTGTCCCAGAATACTCTTTACACTTTCCTTTTTCATCTGTCCCAGAATACTCTTTACACTTTTATTTTTGGATATGACCCACTATTATTTTAATCCTTCTAACTTTCAACCATTGGCCCACACTCTCTCTCCTCCAAATAAAATAATATCACTCCTACTACCTACCAACTCTAACCATTGGCCCACACTCTCTCTCCACCAAATAAAATAATACTACTTTTGCTACCTACTCACTCCAATCACATCTACTTTTTTTATTAAAATAACAATTGATAACCAAACAACAACTTATCTTCTAAAACTACGTGCCCTGATAAGTGACAAGAGTATTCTGGGACGGAGGGAGTATAACTTTAATTAATTTAAGGAAGGTTAAGACGGTGGGCTGTTACAATAATCCTAATTGGGTTCTTGCTATGGAAAAAGAGATAAAGGCTCTTGAAGATAATAAAACATGGGATTTAGTTCCTCTTCCTGATGGGAAAACTGCTATTGGCTCAAAATGGGTCTATAAAACCAAGTTGAATCCAGATGGTACCATTGAAAGGTACAAAGCACGCTTAGTTGCTACAGGCTATCAGTAAATTGAAGGGCAAGACTTCACTCAGACTTTTGTACCAGTGGCAAAACTTGCTACTGTCAGGGTGCTCATTGCAGTTGCTAATGCTCATGGTTGGCCTTTGTGTCAGTTAGATGTGAATAATGCATTCTTGCATGGTTTCCTTGAAGAAGAGGTATATGTGTTACCACCAGCAGGTTATGATAAAGCTACAAAGGGTGAAGTTTGTAAATTGAAAAAGTTGATTTATGGACTTAAACAGGCATCCAGACATTGGAATAAGGAGTTAAGCAAGTTTTTGAAGAGTTTGGGTTTTATTCAATCCAAACAGGATTATTCATTGTTCACTAGACTTTTAGATGGCCATTTCTTAGCTATCTTAGTCTATGTGGATGAAATGGTGCTCACAGGGACAAGCATGCCTCAGATTGATGCAGTTAAACTTTCTCTTGATCAAGCCTTTACTATTAAAGATCTTGGTGCTCTTAACTATTTTTTAGGGGTTGAAATCTCCAGGAATTCTGATGGCATATTCTTGTCACAAAAGAAATATATCAGATATATTATTACAGATTGTGAAATGATGCAATGTGAGTCTTCTCCTGCTCCATTACATACTGGTTTGAAACTTTCAACTGATATTGGTGATGTTCTCTCTGAGCCTGATGTTTACAGAAGGTTAGTTGGTAGATTGTTGTACCTAGGTCTCACTAGACTTGATTTATCTTACTCAGTACAACACTTGAGTCAGTTCATGCATCAACCCAGAATGCCACACCTCAGGGCTGCTTTACATGTTGTAAAATATCTCAAAGGAACAATGGATTTTGGCTTGTTTTATTCTGCTCACATTAAGTTGGATGTGTTAGCTTACAGTGATGCTGATTGGAGTGCTTGCCAATTTTCTAGCAGATCTTTGAGTTCTTATGCAGTTTTTCTTGGTGATAATGTGATAGCATGGAAAACAAAGAAACAAACCACTGTCAGTAAATCTTCTGCTGAAGCAGAATATAGAAGCATGTCTTCTACTGCTAGTGAGTTAGTTTGGTTACATGGATTACTTGAAGACCTCAGAGTTAATATTTCTTTGCCTATCACAATGTATTGTGACAATACTTCTGCTGAACACTTGGCTCACAATCCTAAATTCCATGAAATTAAAAGACTAAACATCTCAAAAGAGACATGCACTACATCAGAGAGCAAGTTGAAGCTGGATTTATTACTACAGCTCATGTCAAGAGTGCAGATCAGCTTGCAGACCTGTTTACTAAATCTCTTACTTCAGCTCAGCATCATGTTCTTTGCTCCAAGCTTGGTCTTATCTCACAAGTCCAGCTTGAAGGGGGAGTATAAACTTATTATTTATTTCCTTTATCCTAGTCAGCAAGTTAGTTAGGTTAGTTTGTTATTGCTCTAACTAACTCTTGTATAAATAAGGTAGTTAGCTCACAATGTTAGTTAGTTTAGTTTTATATTTTTCTCTGTAATTGATTCTCTCTTCAGTTCATCAAATGATAATGAAATCAATCTAGTGTTTTGATTCTTTAGAAGGAGTACTAGGGTGATCGATATACTTATTTGTTGATTAAAATTGAATTTAATACTAACGTTACAAATTT
Organism: Beta corolliflora; assembly: GCA_947648045.1. Taxonomy (NCBI): domain Eukaryota; kingdom Viridiplantae; phylum Streptophyta; class Magnoliopsida; order Caryophyllales; family Amaranthaceae; genus Beta; species Beta corolliflora. Next base: position 2,573,788 of record CANSZD010000007.1, on the reverse strand, counting down.
TAATTTTCATTTCTTTTATATTTTTAAAAGCTAAGAGATAAAGTTGTTGTAAATATATGATTCCTAAATTATCCAAAAAATAAAAGGGTAATGCTAATGTAGCTCTAATAATGACAGCATATAACATTAAATACATTTCCAAAATAAGTACGAATGCACGAAATATTTTTAATTAGCATTTGTATGATAAATACGTTTCTAAATTTTCTTTTTGTTGGTAAAATGTTCTCATTTGTTTAAATTCAATTAGAGCTACATTTTATTAGATTTAGAATTTTACATTTTATTAGATTTAGAATTTTAAGTTGAAAAATTCTAGGGCCCATTTTTAAATTTTACCCCGGGCTAAATTATTCTCAGGAACGACCCTGTATAAGACACACTCATTTTAGGGGAAAAGCACTGAGAAAAGTGTTCTAATCATTTTAGGTGAGGTGATTTGGTCTTCCCCCCCCCTCATGTCGTGTTCTAATCAATTTTGATGGTTCTAAGAAAAGTGATGGTAGTGCGACAATTGGTTTTGTTATTAGAAATGATTTAGGCAAGGTGATTTGTGCTGGAGCTAATTCTATCAGCTCAAATCTCTTTATACTTTAAATTGAGGCTTGGGCTGCCAAGAGGCTATTAAATGTGCTATGAGGCTTAGTTTTGATAGATTCATAGTTGAAGGAGACAATTTGCAAGTCATTCAAGCTTTATCTGCTAAGATTATTTCTCCTTGGTGTATTGATTCTATTGTGTCTGATGTAGGTAAGGATGGGGAGGCGTTTCAACATATCAGCTTTCGTTATATATATTGGTCGGGAGGGTAACAAAGCGGCGGACTGGATGGCGTCAAGAGGACGCTGTTATAACTCTCCTACTGTTGTTTTCCCTCCTTATGATGTTGATTTTTCCCTTTTGGTCCAAAAGGACGTTTTAGGTTGGCTCCCAAGATATATATATATATATATATATATATATATATATATATATATATATATATATATATATATATATATATATATATATATATATATATATATATATATTAACATACTCGTCATAGTTATGGTATGGGGTCACCTACGTAAAACTATAAAAGTGAACCTGTTAATATAAGAGGTGATCATTTATCAGAAAGTTGTCCTTTTAACTCAACAAGTGACTCATTTAGTTTAAATATTGGCCCTTTTATGGCAAAAAAGAGGTGGACTTACACTAATTTTATTGTATGGTGGTCTTAAAGAAGACTTCTTAATATTCATTTAGGTAATGTTTGTTAAGACCATATTAGTTGCAACACATAATCTTGTATGTGAGGGGTGTATAATAATTTATTGAACAATGAGATGACTTTTTACCCCAAAAGTGACACCCTTATTATATAAAAGTGACCACTTTAAGTTAAAAAGTTAATTGTCATATGGGGATAATTATTTGTCCAAGGTGGATTATTTTTACTTATATAGAAGTGGCCAATATAAGGTTAAAAATTATGCTTTATTTTAAAGTGACCCCTCTTGACTTAAAAAGTGATACACTTTGACTTAAAAATTGATCCATTTTACGTCCACCTTGCCAGTCCTCGGTCGGTGCCAGAGGATCAAAATTCATAACTCTCTCGAAACGTGATTTGATCTTCCAATCCTTGCTTAAAAGTGAACTGGTGTGACAAAAAATTTATGATACGCTGGTGCACACGATATTTATGACCTTTAATCTATACAAATATATTAAAAGACGTTCCTATTAAAGGAACGGTGCTACGTGGCACTCTTCTCAAGCTTCTAATACACATGTTTATAATCTCATTTAAAAATATTAACAATGTGTAGTTACTAGAATTTGAACACATGACCTTTGAAATAAAATGTGAGAGTTTAACCATTAATCCACTACAATTTCAATGCTTAATGTTTCAAAGTAATTAAAACATAATAAAGTCTTATAAATTTTTATGTAATCATAAAAGACATAGACAAGATTTTTGATCTCTAACACTTTTATTAAGTAATAACATTCTCTTACCCCAATTCCATTGAAATTGCTATTTTTATCCTCAATTCCGTAGAAGTTTTTTTTAAACAACTTATCATGCCATAACATCTATTTTTCAATTTTACACAAGACAGAATATTACGAAAAGCTAATAAAATCAATTATGAAATTTATGAATAATAATATATTTGATAATTGTAACTGACCTGGGGCATCCCCCGGGCTAAGATACTACACTAGAGGAAAAATTGTCATTTGTTGCTTTAAAAGGGCTGCGCTTGTGTTGAAAACTGCAGCCCTTCCGTTAAGGGTTGCGGTCAGGCCCAAAACCGCATACCTTGGTTAGACAAAGGGCTGCGGTTCCGGGCCTAACCGCAGCCCTTAATGGAAGGGCTGCGGTTTACCACTCAACCGCAGCCCTTTTTTTTATTTTTTAATCCCCAAAAGGCCAAAACAAACCGCGCTCATTAATTTCACTTCCCTCCACACATTTTCGTTCCTCCCTCTTCAAACAGCGAAAAGAGGACTAACCCTAACACTCACACTCAGACTCACACCGCGCCTCTCGCTCTCTTCGACCTCGCACTTGCTCACCTCCTCCCTGCAACTCGCACTTCCCAACTCAACCACCGACAACAGTAGCAACCCTAATTTCGCTGCCACGCCACCATCCTCGCCTCGCAATGCCTCCATCGAGAAAGAGGATCGCGGAACCAGTAAATCACTTCTAATATGTGTTAAATTCATTGTAAGTTTTCTATTTTCTTGTAGTTTTCGTTCGATTGATTGCTTTTCGATGCCTTCTCGCTCAAATTTTGATTGTTGTTTTGCGTTTTCTTGTTGTTGGCTGATTTTCGTGCATTTACTTAGTTTGAGTTAGTTTTGCTGAGGTTTTATGTCAGTTTTTGATTTTTTTTGTAGAGTAAGTTTGCTCCTCTTTGCACTCCTCATTTCCAAATTTTCGATTTTCGACTATTTCAATTGGTATTTCAAAATTCTTGTATAATTCTGCTGTTAGAGCTTGTGTCCATTTCAATTTCGCAATTTCCTGTCCATGTCTGTTGTTAGAGAAACAGGAGGTCTGCGGGGACAAGTTTTCTGTGGATTTTCGTAACAGAGGGATGAAGAGTTGAATCTTAGTAAGAAAGTGAAGGTGGAGTCTGTGCTTTTGATGAGAGGTTTTTCTTCATTTGCTAATTTACTCTCTCATCTCACTACCAATCTTGGAAATGCCCTTCAGGTAGACAGGTACCTTCTCTATCTCTCTTCTCTCACTCTTTTGTAAATACTTAGCTTCAGATCTCTTGATTTTTCCTTGTATAATCAATCTCAATGCACTGAAAATGTTGACAATAATACTTTGCTCATATTAGATTTGTTGTTCGAGTTTGCTCATATAATCTCATCATTCATTCATGTCTGCAAATCGCTTTATTTTCTCCTATTTTTGCCTGCTAAATTTGGTGTCTCTTTTATGAGGATTAATAGATCAAATGATTGCATTGAATTAATGGTTTTATGATGGATGTCTAGAGAATTAGTCTCCTTTTTGATGTATGTAATCCAATTTTCTGATGCTGACTTGTTTCTAAGTTGCTCTTATTTTCCTTTCTAAATTTCGCTTTCTTATTGCTCCTTTTTTAATGAGCTTAGTGATGGTTAATCTTTGTATGATACTAAATTTTTCTGTCATTGTTGTTATACCTCCTCCTGCATGTCCTGAATGATCATTCTGTCAATTTCATTTTTTCTATTCTAATTTCTTTGAAATTCTTTAAAAGAATTTGTCTATTTTTCCTAGAATTTTGAGTTTTGTCAATATAAGAGACACTATTGGTTGTTTTTCAATGAATCTCAAGAGTCTATTGACGCTTTAAAGAAGAAAGAGGATATTAGGTGATGAAGAATTTATTATGTTGACATAATATAAAGGAACTATCCTTTATAATATCCATTCAACTAAGAGTTGTATACTTTATTAGTCTCAAAAGGTTCACATATTCCTCTAGATTTTGCTCCCTTTTGCCATAGGTTTTTCCAATTTCTGTTTAATTAAAACTTGAAAGTGACAAATATTTAATTGAGTTTGGAACTGTCAGTTGCCACGTAACTACTATTTTGATGTCTGCTTATTGAACTATTGATTTGATGTCGTGTTCTCTCCCCAACTTGCCCTCTTCTCTGGTTTGCTGCTGGCTGTTGCTGCGTGGGTGTGGTGGTGCTGCCACCTTCTCGCTGCCGAAGATTTGGTCAGTGTTTTGAAGAAATTTCTTGTTTTTTCGGTTGGTTTTTTAGCATTGTTGGTTGGATTTTGATGCATAGTTTTTGGTTGTCTGAGTTGGTTAGTGCCTTATTGATTATGATATCCTTACTTTGGTGTAATTTTATTGGTGGCTTTATTGAGGTGTGTGAAGGGTGTGTGTGTAGGTGGGTGTGAGAAGGGGTGTGTGTGTAGGTGGGTATGAGAAGGGGTGTGTGTGTGCAGGTGGTATGTGGAGGGGGGTTGTGTGCAGGGGGCCTGGCAGAGCTAGGGAATGTGAAGGGTGGTTGTGTGCAGAGGTTAGTGTGCATGGGGGCTGGCAAAGGGTATGTGAAGGGGGGCTGGGAAGGGTGGATATATGTGTGGAGGTCTGTGAAGAGTACAAGTGCATACATTGTTTTCTTTTTTTGGTAAATGAAATAATTTTCTTTCCTGCATTCTACTTGACAAATACAAGCTCCTCAACATATTCTTTTTTTGGTAAAGGAACTTGAAGTGGATTGAGATCACCGTAAATTAGAAATGGATAGGAAATTTGACACATTAAATGATCAAAGTTCTTCACCTTGTACCCGAAGGGTCAATCATAGCTTATTATTTTGAAGTAGATGTTATATTCTTGTGAACTTGCCCTCTCTGTAATAGCTGATAGTTATACTGAATTTGATGTACTCACTAGCCTCTCTCATCTTCAAATACATTTACCTGCAGAAAACTGACATGATGTGTGAGTGATTTGGTTTAAATGTATCAATTTCGAAGTTGACAAATTATGCTTACATGGTGCTGATCAGTCGGGAGCTTTGTTAAGCATGAGCCTCTTGCGGCAGATGAATTCACTGATTTTCTTTTTCTTTTCTAGCATGTTTATTGCTCTGCATTAAGCATCACCATGTATTCATTGGTTGTGCAACGTGGTATATATATGTCTTATAATCAATTTGTTGTATTTCGTGCTTCAGTCTTATTTTAATTGCATATAAACTCATTGAAATTGCAGCACATCCAACCCTCTCAGCGATACATAAGGCGCATGTCTGAACTATTATCATCAGGATTAGAAGCTTCTCACAAAGCATATCCAGCATCAGGAGGGTTCTCAGCGAGCAAATCCAGCATAATGATTTACTAGTTTAATGTGATACTTACATTTTAATTTGTTGCTATTTTCTTTATATTTGTGTAAAAAACATAATTTGCAATGAAAAATTATACTTATATATATATAACTGTTTGGGAACATTTAGGATAAAAAAACGAAAAAAAAATTTTTTTTTTTTTTTTTTTGGGTCACAAGGGCTCCGAGCAGGGCAAAAACCGCAGCCCTTGATGGGTTAAGGGCTGCGGTTTTGGCCCATAACCGCAGGCCTTAACCCACCAAGGGTTTCGGTTTTTGCCTTGACCGCAGCCCTTGATACGCTAAGGGCTGTGGTTAAAAACCGCAACCCTTCCTAAATGCCAAGGGCTGCTAGTCCAATGGTTGCGGTCAAAAAACGCAGCCTTTGGGCCCCTTTTAACCGCAGCCCTTGGGCTTTTTTCCTCTAGTGCTAGTTAGAACTCAAAATGAGTACAAAATTAGCCATGAGTGTATGGTGCACCCGAGGTGTAGGGTATATGTTTTGAATAATAGTGGTGGCGTATAGTTGACAAAAAACATTATACGACAATGTGAATGTCGAAGTGTTGTTAGAGTGGATGACAAATTTTGAATAAGGTTGAAGATGAATTTTACAAAGGGGTGTTTGAGGATTGATTATTGGCTACTTTAACTTTGCTAATTTGATGAGTTGTTTATATACATATATACATTGTGTTATGTTAGTTGTTTGACTATCTATACTAATATATTAAAAGGCGTTCCTAAGCAAGGAACTACGCCACGTGGCGCTATCCCTTAGAATGTTTACTTTATGTAAATACGCATACAATAAAAAAAGAAATAGAAAATGCATCTTACAAGATTTGATCCCTTGACCTCAAGCTTATACACTAAAGTCTTAACCACCAAACCAAGTAATATTTGGTGTTGTATTTATAAAGTAAAATGCTAATAAATGAATATTATAATTACCCGAGGCATAACCCGGGCCTAAAAACTAGTTGGTTGTTAATAGATGTATTTAGTAAAATTATCAATAAATCATATTCCAAGGACATGAACTTTCACCCAACTTATTGTTAAGGACTTCAATGCTAACCTTTGTTACTTTTTATGTTAAATCACTAAGATGAAAAAAGAAAAATAATTAACAATCACTGAAGGACAAACTAACATTTATAATGTTCTTTTAAAAGGAAAATAAAAATCCAAATCCTCCTATTCACCTTTTCCTTCTTTCGTCGTTTCTTCCGCCCTCCTCCTCTTCACCTTTTCCTTCTTTCGTCGTTTCTTCCGCCCTCCTCCTCTTCAAACCATCTCCTTCTTTATCCGCCTCCTCAAACCCTTCCCTTCTTTTTATATCTCATCTAATCTCTTCCCTCAATGATTCTCTTGCCCCAGAAAAAATACCAAAAGCAATTCATATTAAGTACATCAAATAATTTCCCCTTGAAAAAACAAAGAGAGGGTATAAGTTAGTTTGGAAAAATATTATAAACGTCAGTTACTCCTCTAGTGATTTTTATTCATTTTTTTTAGTGATGATTTAATAGAAAAGGTAATAGTAGATGTGATCAACATGGCCTTGGCCCGTGGACCCGACCCGACCCCGGCCCAAAAATGGACGGATTTTGGACACGATTTTTTGGCCCGTACTTCGGCCCGACCCGATCCAATTTTAGGCAAAAAAATCGGGGCCACAGGAAATGTAAATATGGAAAATTAGGCTAATTTCTGGCCCGGTCCGAAATAGCAGATTTTGGAGTGGAAATTTCGGCCCGATGCTTGGCCTGACCCGAGGCTGTGGCCTGAAATGGGCCATTTTTTGCCAAATCCCGGCGTCACCCGGCCCATGATCAGTTGATCACCTGTAGGTAATAGAAGTTACCATTGAAGTCCTTAACAATGACTTTTGAAATTTAAGGTCCTTAACAATAGCTTAAGTGAAAGTTTAGGTGCCTTGTGGTATATTTTACTCGTAAAATAAGTTATAAGTGTTAGTTGTTTAGTGCAAAATGAAAACAAAAAGTCAAAAATTGTTACAAAAAGCAAGTAAAACTAACTTATGTATATATGTATGTATATATGTATATATATATGTGCATATGTATATATATACATATATACATATATACATATATATGTATATATATATATTGACTATTTGATCACATAAATAGCCAAAAGTCAATGATAAAACAACAAGAAGTCATATAAAGTGCACATATATATATATATATATATATATATATATATATATATATATATATATATATATATATATATATATATATATATATATATATGTATGTATATATATGTATGTATATATATGTATGTATATATATGTATTTATATATATATGTATGTATATATATGTATGTATATATATATGTATGTATATATATGTATGTATATATATGTATTTATATATATATATATATATATATATATATATATATATATATATATATATATATATATATATATATATATATATATACATATATATATATATATATATGTATATATATATACATACATATACATATATATATATACATACATATACATATATATATATACATACATATACATATATATATATATATATATATATATATATATATATATATATATATATATATATATATATATATATATATATGTATATATATTGACTTGATCACATAAATAGCCAAAAGTCAATGATAAAACAACAAGAAGTCATATAAAGTGCTCCCATTATATGGTTTGAGTTAGAGGTAAGCCTCCACACGCGTGCCACTGTCGTCTTTTATCTGGCTTGAGTTCGTGACATGCGCATGGCGTGTTGTGTCTACTTTTTTGAGCCAAGTTGTAGTATTGATATGTCACATTTATATATAGTTTTTAGATGCATTTTTTATTGCATCATTAGTGGAAAAAAAACGGAAGGGTTGCGGTCAAAACAGCCCTAAGGGCTGCGTTTTTGGCCAGCAGCCCTTTCCGTAGCAGCCCTTCACAACGAAGGGATGCGGTTAAGGCCAAAAACGCAGCCCTTCCAAGCTGGAAGGGCTGCGTTTTTTGCCTAAACCGCAACCCTTCTTATAACGAAGGGCTGTGGTTTTGGGTCTAGACCGCACCCTTCTATATTGGATGGGTTGCGGTGCAGACCCAAAACCGCAGCCCCTTCGTATTCGGAATTTGTTTTTTAAAAAAATTCTGCTAGCCTAGCCACCCCGGCCCGTCCAAGACCCCCCCCCCCCACCCCTTGCCGCGCCCCCGTACCCCCACCCCAGCCCCTACACCCCCCCCCCCCGCACCCCCCACCCCCACCCCCCCCCGCACCCCCCGTCATCCCCGCACCCCCACCCCACCCCACCCCCGCACTCCCCGCAACCCCGCACCGCCCACCCCAGCCCCACCCTCTCGCCATCCCCAACCTCCCCGCTGCCGGCCCCTCCACCCACCGCTGCGTCGGCCACCCCAAAGACCCTCCCCGCGCTGGCACCCCCTTTGCACCCCACCGTGGCGGCCTCCCCCCCCGCCCAACACCTCCCTTCGACACAAAAAAAAACGATTGAATTGCAATATATCACAAGTTTTTCAACGTAATTAACTTTAAATATATATATATTTAATAATGTAGAAAGTGTACATAGAATTGATACCAACTAGTAGATCTAGCTAATTATATCGCGAAATCCACCAAAATGTATCATAAGCAATCATCACAAAGGTAGGTCGCCAACTTATCCCGAAGTTCATGTAATTCCTCTATGGTGAAGGCCCTCAAACTTGGTGTGTTATTCATATAAACCTTGCAAAACAACCAAGGAAGAAACACATAATATAAGAATTCAATCATTTACCGTAGTTAATAGTTCTAAAAATGACATATACCTTCCCGAAATTCAATCAAAAACAAATACAAGCCTAAAACTCTACACACTAGTTATATTATACCTCACATTATCATGTTCAAAAAGAAATTGGAGTTAAATGACTCGAGAAATAGGAATTGGACGCGAAAAGGCGAAAATAGGCCTAAAATCATATTTACGTTCCCGAAATTCAACCAACAACAAATGCAAGCCTAAAAATCTACACAATAGTTACATTATACCTCATATTATCATGTTCAAAAAGAATTTGGGGTTAAATGACTCGATAAGTACGAATTGGAAGTGAAAAGGCAAAAAATAGGCCTAAAATGACCTTTTCGTTCCCAAAATTCAACCAACAACAAATGCAAGCCTAAAAATCTTCACACTAGTTATATTATACCTCATATTATCATGTTCAAAAAGAATTTGGAGTTAAGTTACTCAAAATCTAAGAATTAGAAGCGAAAAGGCAAAAATAGGTCTAAAATGACATTTACGTTCCCGAAATTCAACCAACAACAAATGCAAGCCTAAAAATCTACACAATAGTTACATTATATCTCATATTATCATGTTCAAAAAGAATTTGGGGTTAAATGACTCGATAGGTACGAATTGGACACGAAAAGGCGAAAGTAGGCGTAAAATGACCTTTTCGTTCCCAAAATTCAACCAACAACAAATGCAAGCCCAAAAATCTACACACTAGTTATTATACCTCAAATTTATATGAAATGCATCAAAGTACCATGTTTTAGGGTAGAATGGGGTCATTTTTTGCAAATATGCATGTGCTACTTTGGTTTCTAAACCAATTACCTATTACCAATCGATCTAATCTAAACTAACATATACTAATAAGTTACATACCTTTTGAAGATCATCGACGTTAGTGCAATGGTTGACGATATCGAACATGTACCTTAGTACGTAATAGCCACATGCAAGTCCATCATCTTGTTGCGGACACTAAATGTTCACCAAAGCATGCATCCAATGACATTCATGTTAGATGTGTAGTATGTGGCGAAAAGTGTTTCTATATAAGGACAAACAAATTAGTCATGTTACCTCGACTGATATCCAAGCAGGAGCTTTTGGTGCTCGAAGTCCTGTTGCACTAATATGCTTCATCACACTACATCAATACATTATTATAAGATTAGATGTACTAACTATTTATATATATAAAGATGATGAATAGTGTGTAATATTAATAAGTGCGCATATATTTAGTTTCGATTAGGCTACCTATTTAACAATGATTTGATTAGTAAGGACCGTGGTGGTTGTCGACGCAAAGAATCAAAGTGGTAGACTTTGTTACGTGACAAACATATCGCATGCAGTGTCCAATGAGCCCTACAACAAGAAAATATAGTTATTATTAATCATAGAACAATTAATAGGTGAATTTAATTATCGAATAATAAAAGTAAAGCGGGTTTAACAAGCATACTGTTCAATATACGGGACAAGGATGATCTGATGATATCCTAAACGAGATGATGCTTTGAAACTCATATCGAGATACTCTTTCACTTCGGCTTTTTTTTTTTAAGCAATTGTCATCTCGTATTATGTTTGCACATAACTAACCAAACATTGACTCACTTGATGTTGCAATCAATTCATTGTATAATAACCTGAGAAATCATATTGATTAAAAGTAAACTTACTTATTATGGAAGTTGAATTGAAAACTACTTAAGGCGTATGTATATGTATATTTAATTTATATACTTATGTATTACCTCATGAAAGTTTGTATCATGGAAACATTCAACTCTACCGCACATAAGAATTCTTTAATATCGAGCTTAGAAATGAATGTCGATGACTCCTCAAAGTAGTGGAATTGTTGCGCCCCCAAAGGAACCTCTATTGCACTATCATAAGGTAAATCGCTAGCGCACTCATGTAACCAATAGCATGGAATACTAAGGCCTCGCACCACCTCTGGCTCGATAATAAGTGGATTCTTTGTCATAGAAACATTTTCCTTCAACACATTTCGTTCACCTTCATCACGTAAACTTGCCTTTTTATCAGGTGAACATGCCTTCTTTGCCTTCCTGTCATGTGAGCCGGCCTTCCCCCAAACCTAGTAATTAGTTAAAAGTAAAGATATTACTGACTATCATAGGAACTATAAAAGAAAACACGCATATATATATATATATATATATATATATATATATATATATATATATATATATATATATATATATATATATATATATATATATATATATATATATATGTTAATATATATGTTAATGAGGGTGACCACATAGTGATTATCATCCACTAACTGGTTAAGCAATCGTACTCGGTCACTAGGGAGTTGTGCATGGTCATAAGCTATCAGAATGAAACTATCATAACCATCTCCTCGAGCTAATAGTTCGCATGGTGTCTCCTCCTTTAAAAAAAACTCCATTTATAGTTAGTCTATAAAACAACATTATTATAGTAAGAATTCCATGCATTTAAGAACAATAGTTGTTTAACAAAGCAAAGGGATTAAGTGATTACCTTCAACTCGGGTACTACAGGTGGATCAGGTAAAGGTATCATCTGATCAATAGATGTTCGTGGATCACTGGTCGGCTGGCTAGGTGGAACATCACTACCCTTCTTCAATGCAGCAAAAGTCGGTAAACCCATTTGCTCCAAAATGGCGTTGAAGTTATATGTCATCTCCTCCCTGAGCTCCTCCCAAATTGCAGCTTTGATAGCCTCCACATCTACTGACGCTGCCGAATTCACACTACTTACACTTGATTTTGTCGCTGTAGTGTATTGATCACCATATACCTTTTTCAAACAGAGGCGGACACCTCCTACGCCCCTCACGCGTCCACTGTGGTCCTTTCCTAAAGTTTCGTGCAATGCATCAATGTGTCCTTTAGGAGTGAACTCACCGGTTGCCTCTTTTTCCTTCAAGCCAATCTACATAAGGATAAGAGAGAAATTCTCGTGAATGTAAAAGTTATATTATACATTATATAACCATATTTAAAAAGAAATTGGAGTTAAATGACTCAAAATCTAAGAATTAGACGTGAAATGGCCAAAATAGGCCTAAAATGACATTTCAACCAATAATAAATTCAAGGCTAAAAATCTACACACTACTTATATTATACCTTACATAGTCATATTCAAAAAGAAATTGAGGTTAAATGACTCACAATCTAAGAATTGGACGCGAAAAGGCGAAATTAGGCCTAAAATGACATTTACGTTCCGAAAATTCAACAAACAACAAATGCAAGCCTAAAAATCTACACACTGGTTATATTATACCTCATACTATCATGTTCAAAAAGAATTTGGAGTTCAATGACTCGATAAGTACGAATTGGGAACGAAAAGGCGAAAATACGCCTAAAATGACATTTTCGTTCCCGAAATTCAATATAATTTGAAGTAGGGGACATGATTATTGTAAATTTTTATATTGTACCTCATATTATCATATTCAACACACAAAATTGTGGTTACATGACTTGGAATACAAGAAAATGACATTTTTTGTGTACTTACAATGGCGTTGGCTATCTGTTCTGTACCGGGATCAAGAAGGACTCTTTTTCCCTTTGCATCAACCCCATGCATCGAACACCACCAATCGAGGACTCTATCTGGTTGCCGAGGCTGTGCAACCGTCGTCGTAGAGCTAGTCCCCGTTGCCGTTGTTGACCCTATTGTGGGGTAATGGCCGAACATCCACTTCTCTCTCGCCTCATTGTACGAATGAGCACCCAAATGATGATAATACTTCCTAGCTTTTGCACTCGCGCTACTTTTCTCACGACTTGCCTAAAACACACAATTATAAACAAAGGTTAGGTATGGTGTTATACAATAATACTAGAGCTAAGTGTAGTAAATCTTAATAAAATATTCTTACAATAGCTTGTGGGGTTGTTTTTTTGGCAACAAATGATTCCCACTCTTCAGGTTTGATAGTTTTCCATGGTAATTTGGAGGGTTCAGAAGATGTTTCCGGTGAAGCCTCAGGACCGGATGGTGTTTCTCCGCCGTAGATTTTCTTCTTCTTTGTACCTACTACTTTCCTCCGCTTAGTGATCCACCTAGATACTAACTTAGCCTTGAAATCTTTGAATCTCTGGGCAACCGCGGATAGAAATACATTATTCTTGGCTTCATCATCTTTGATATTGAATTGATTCTACAAAAAACGCAGTTCACAAATTAGTTTTCGCAAATGTTGTAATTTATATGCTATCAGTAATATTACACATATATTTAACTAAATAATTAAGAAACTAAACGTTATTGTACGTGAAGCTTACCATAGTATCTTCCCATAGACACTGCTTCAACCCCTCGGGCACCTCTTTCCATGAGTGCACAATGGAGAGTTTATGCATGCAAATGCCAACTTGCATGTCATACTGATGACGCCACTTTCCACAAGGTTGACCCATATTATCGTACTCCAAAGTCATATTTGTGTGTTTCCCTAGTGACTTTGTAGGTCCCCTTCCTTTTCTCTTTTTCATCGCCAATGACTTCCTACCAATTTATGGTGCTCTTGAAACTATTGACCTTTGTGCATTTAATTCTTCACGGCGAGGTCGATCACCTTTACCCCGTTCCTTTCTCGCATCAAAAGACTCATCCTCGGTTGTGTGTTCAGTACTCGTGCTCTTATCCGTATGCACCTCCGCCATCTCCCTGAAATTGTACAAATATACGCATTAATATACATAAAGCTCAAGATAACAAAAAAAAATTCACATTGGCACTAAGGGGTAAGAGGGGGGAGTGCAACAAGGGGGGAGGGTCTCGTGTGCGGGGAGGGGGTCCGTGCGGGGGTGGGGAGGGGGTCGTGCGGGGGTGGGGAGGGGAGGGGAGGGGAGGGGGGGTGCGTGTGCGGTGGGGTCCGTGCGGGGGGGTCCGTGCGGTGAGGGGGTCCGTGCGGGGGAGGGGGTCCGTGCGGGAGGGAGGGGGGGGGTCTCGTGTGTAGTGGGGTCTTTGCGGGGGGGGTCCGTGCGAGGGGGGGTTTGTGCGGGGAGGGAGGGGTTGGGGGGGGGGGGGTGCACGTGCGGGGAGGGGAGGGGGGCCGGGGATCTCGTGCGGGGAAGGGGAGGGTCGTGGGGGATATGTGCGGGGAGGGGAGTGGCATGCGGGGGGATTAGGGGGTCTGTGCGGGGAGGGGAGGGTGGGCGGGTGGTTTTTGGGGGGGGGTCCGTGCGGGGAGGGGAGGGTGGGCGGGGATTGGGGCTTAGGGCTTGGGGGGGTCCGTGCAAGGAGGGGGTCTCGTGGCGGGGAGGGGAGGGTCGGGCATCGGTGGGTGAGGGGGGCGGGGGCTTGGGGGGCGGCGGAGGTAGATACAAACCCCCGCCAACCCCCCCCCCAAGCCCCCGCCAACCCTCCCCCACCGCTGCCCAGCCCTCCCTCCCCGCACAGGCCCCCAAGCCACCGCACACCCCCCCCCAAGCCCCTAACGACCCTCCCCTAACTGCTGCCCCTCCGCACAACTTCCCCCACTTTTCTTTAAGCCTTTTTGTTTCCCAATTTCATTTACATGAAAATTAATGCACAAAAACCTAATATGTAGTTTCATTCTACCTCATATTGGCATATGCAACAAAAGTTTGGAGTTAGATCAACAAAAATATAAAAAAATGACGCGAATCGGCCAAAATAGGCCTAAAATGACCTTTTCGTTCCCGAAATTCAACCAACAACAGATGCAAGGCTAAAAATCTACACAATAGTTACATTATACCTCATATAATCATTTTCAAAAATAATTTGGGGTTAAATGACTCGATAAGTACAAATCGGGCGCGAATCGGCCAAAATA
This sequence comes from Beta corolliflora, assembly GCA_947648045.1. Classification (NCBI taxonomy): domain Eukaryota; kingdom Viridiplantae; phylum Streptophyta; class Magnoliopsida; order Caryophyllales; family Amaranthaceae; genus Beta; species Beta corolliflora. The sequence goes on along the minus strand of CANSZD010000007.1, from coordinate 2,558,735 downwards.
GGCCTAAAATGACCTTTTCGTTCCCGAAATTCAACTAACAACAGATGCAAGCCTAAAAGTCTACACAATAGTTACATTATACCTCATATAATCATGTTCAAAAAGAATTTGGGGCTAAATGACTCGATAAGTACGAATCGGACGCGAATCGGCCAAAATAGGCCTAAAATGACCTTTTCGTTCCCGAAATTCAACCAACAACTGATGCAAGCCTAAAAATCTATACAATAGTTACATTATACCTCATATAATCATGTTTAAAAATAATTTGGGGTTAAATGACTCGATAAGTACGAATCGGACGCGAATCGGCCAAAATATGCCTAAAATGACCTTTTCGTTCTTGAAATTCAACCAACAACAGATGCAAGCCTAAAAATCTACACAATAGTTACATTATACCTCATATAATCATGTTCAAAAAGAATTTGGGGTTAAATGACTCGATAGGTACGAATTGGACACGAAAGGCGAAAATAGGCCTAAAATGACCCGAGAATCAGGTCACATGGCAAAATGTCCATCAGCTGGTAGCGGCGGAGTTGGTGGGAACTGTTACAAATGTGGAGAGCATTCCATTGCCATGTGACCTCACTCTCCACATTTGCAACAGTTCCACCACCACCGCCCCTACTGCCCCCCCCCACTGCACTCCCTCATTACCATGTAGGCCTAAAATGACCTTTTCGTTCCCGAAATTCAACCAACAACAGATGCAAGCCTAAAAATGTACACAATAGTTATATTATACCTCATATAATCATGTTTAAAAAGAATTTGGGGTTAAATGACTCGATAGGTACGAATTGGACACGAAAGGCGAAAATAGACCTAAAATGACCCGAGAATCAGGTCACTTGGCAATGGAATGCCCATCAGCTGGTAGCGGCGGAGGTGGTGGGAACTGTTACAAATGTGGAGAGCATTCCATTGCCATGTGACCTCACTCTCCACATTTGCAATAGTTCCCACCACCACCGCCACTACTGCCCCCCCACTGCACTCCCTCAGTGCCATGTAGGCCTAAAATGACCTTTTCGTTCCCGAAATTCAACCAACAACAAAAATAAGCCTAAAAATCATCATATTAGTTACGAATTGGAGAAATTAGACATACCTGAGTATATGTCTCATGATTTATTGACCTTCCGCCGTTTCTTAGGATCTTCAAGTACATGTATCCCTTCCGTGTGATCTATACGCATATAGTTCTCCGACATATTCACATCATCTTCCACACTATTTTCAGGATAGGTAAAAGTTGGGATGTCCTCAAATGCATCATATTCTTCCTCATTATCAACATCACCAATGCCGAGGATACTCCTTTTACCAGGTACAACAATTGACCACTTATTATCAGCAGGATCAGTTACAAAAAATGCTTGCTTAACTTGTGATGCAATTACAAATGGCTCCTGAGTTTCACGTAGACGACTAAGGTCCACAAGAGTGAATCCGCAAGGATCATCTTTTTTTACGCAACGTCGATTATCGTCAACCCACTTGCAACACAAGAGGCAAATATTAAAAGTACAGTAGTCCAGCTCCCATATTTCTTGTATTCGCCCATAATAATTGATGTTAGCAAGTATAGGCGACTTATCCTTCGAGCTTGCGTATTGTGTAGATGACGCCACAAGTGAAACACCACTAGTTTGTCGCGATGTCGACTTAAGTTCTTGACGTTCAGTCCAAAACGTATACCCATTAATATCATAACCCTCATAAGAGCGTACAGCTTCACGAGGACCAAATGCTAACCACTTGACTGTTTCAGGAACACTTTCATCCAAATCATTCACTACTCGTTTATGAAACCAATCAATGAAAGTCTTGTTATGCATTTGCGTCAATGCCCTTATTCCTTTTCCAGGATTGCTAACACGTAATTCCTCCATATGTTCATTTAAATAAGGATGGACAGCTGCTACGTGATGCAATACAAATAAGTGAGCTTGTGTACGCTTTTCTACGGAAGGTGAGATCAATTTTGAACCAATTGTACCCTTGCCCTCAAGTCTGCCCTCGTGTCGAGATGTCGGAAGTCCGACAGGATCAACACTAGCAAAATACTCAGCCACAAAATTACTGATCTCTTCACCCACAATCCCTTGAATTATACTACCTTTTGGTTGTGCAGGATTTCGAACTTTATCCTTCAAAGTACCCATATATCTCTCAAAAGGATAGCACCACCTCAAAAACACTGGACCACACAACTTAATTTCTCGAACTAGATGGACAATGAGATGGACCATAATGTCAAAGAATGCGGGGGGGGACATCTCAAATTTGCATAGAGTTTCAACTACTCTGGCCTGCAAGGAATCGAGGGTCGACGGTTCTAGGACTTTGCTGCATATTGTATGGAAAAATGAACAAAGTTCTGTAATGGTGTGCCTCACATGCTTTGGAAGTATCCCACGAATTGCAATCGGTAAAAATACTTGCATCATGACATGACAATCGTGAGATTTCATACTCGATAACTTCAACTCACCATTTAAGGTAACAAATCGCTTCATATTTGATGAGTAGCCAGTTGGAACCTTAATGTCATACAATGACTCGCAAAAAATCCGTTTCTCTGCACGCGACATCGTGTAGCAAGCTGGTGGCAAATAATTCTTCTCTGAATCCTCCACCTTCTTTTTTCTTTTCTGAGTTTCCTCATCAACCCGTTCCTCCACTACTTTCTTCTTCCTTCCGTCCCTTTTCTGAGCCCACAACTCTGGTTGAAGCCCCTATTTTTCCAAGTAAAGTCGTGACGCCTTAACATCTTTTGTCTTGCCCGGAATATTCATAAGTGTCGCAAGAATAGCTTCACAAACATTCTTCTCTATGTGCATGACATCCAAACAATGTCTGACCTTTAGATCTTTCCAATATGGGAGTTTCCAAAAAATGGACTCCTTTTTCCATAATCCTGTAGGTCGATCAACCTCACTAGCAGGTTTACCAAAGATTGTTTCAATGCCCTTAACCTGATCATAAACTTCAGTACCAGTTAATGGTCTACGAGCAACTTCCTCTTCAATCGTCCCATCGAATGCCTTCTTCTTAAACCGATAGGGATGGTCGCGTCTGAGGAGCCTTCGTGTGCGCATATAGACATGCTTGCAGCCCATAAGGTGTGTAGACTTCATGTCATCTACACAAATCGGGCACGATTGTTTTCCTCTAGTCTTATACCTAGATAAGTTCCCATAAGCTGGATAATCGTTCATAGTACAAAAAGCATGGCACGCAAAGTGAACATCTCATTAGCATACGCATCAAATACTAACACTCCTTCGTTCCACATCTTCTGTAAATCTTCAACAAGCGGTTGGAGGTATACATCTATGTCATTTCCAGGTTGTTTGGGCCCCGATATAAGAAGCGACAGCATGATGTACTTGCGTTTCATGCACAACCAAGGAGGCAAAACTATTGGCCATGTACTATGCTGAGAACTAAGATTGCCAAAAGGGTTCATGCCATCCGTACATAATCCAAGCCTCAGATTCCTATCCTCATTACCAAATGCCTTATGCACCCTGTTGATACTTTTCCACTCAGGCGAATCAGCCGGATGCTTCAGCAGACCGTCTTTCTTCCTACGATCTGCATGCCACCTCAAATTCTTCGCATCTCCTTTAATTGAGAACATGCGCTTAAATCTAGGTATTATGGGTAGATACCACAACACCTTAGCTAGTGGTCCTTCACTACCTCCAGCTCCTTCACGCTTGTACCTTGACAATCCACAATGTGGACACTCATGTAAATGCTCATACTCATTACGATAAAGCACACAATCGTTAGGACAAGCATGTATCCGCTCGTACTCTAAACCGAAAGGACACATCAGTTTCTTCGCATAATAGTACGACTTTGGCAGTTCATTTCCATCAGGGAGCATATCAGCTAAAACTTCCAACAACGATGTGAAACTAGAGTCCGTCCAACCAGCTTTTGACTGAATGTTGAACAGTGTTATCACGGCGGAAAGTTTGGTGTGCTTTGTATAACCTGGATACAACGGCTTTTCAGCAGCCTCACACATAGACTCAAAAATACGAGGTCGTTTATACGACTGATCTTCAACCTCGTGTATCATCTCGTCTACTCGATCCCTATCATCATCTGCAAACTCATCATCCCAATTCTCATCCCCGAACTCATCATCCCAATTCTCTAAATTCTTCTTTTCTTCACATACATCGTTCATTACTCTAGAGCTTCCTATATACTTCCCCTGCTCATCATGCCAAACCCATACGTGGTATTGAGGCCTAAACCCACGGCGAAAGACATGCTCCCTAAGCAAATGTATACAACTAACCTTGCTCACATTTCTACAATAGACACAAGGACAATAAAAGTCGACTGCTCCAGAGGATGCTTGATATTGTAATGCAGATGTATTCCGAGACCCCATTCACAAACTCAATCGATTCACGACTACCATACATCCAAGTACGATCCATCTCATTCAAGAAGACCTCTAATAATTAAACACAACCAATAATTATAATGCGTCAATCATTATTTAAGTACATACACTCACATATTCAAATCACACACATACACAAGAGCCAGCTAAGATAGTGACATGTTCAAATGTATGCATGCAGTCGAAGGTCCTTATCACTCCAACCTAACCCATCCTTGGACGTCTAATCTCACTAGTGAATATATGCCAACTTTTCAATTCTAAGGAAAATTCGGCAGCATTTCCCTACAGTTCTCCAAGTACACAATGTAGATAATTGATTATCTACATATGTACCCAGAGAACAATGTACAGAAACGATAAGCCAAGACTAGCCTCATAATTGAAAAGAAGACACACATTCACCACCTAAATGAGATCAAACGTCCAAGAACAGTCCCATACCGAGGACTATTCAAGACTTACTCCTAATGAGTAAGTCTTGAACGGGTATCTAGGCATATGATGATGATTCAAACAACTTGTAGATTTCATAGCTAAATTACATTGTGTTTTCATACAATCTCATATCAAGAAATATACATACATTATCATATCTTACTCAAATTGGAACACATGTCTATATGCCCTCCCCCACCTCCTGCCCAGCCTCCCCAGCCCTCCTCCACCCCATGCCGGCCCTCCCCCACCCCATGCCCACCATCCCCAGCCCCTCACCCACCCCATGCCCAACCTCCCCCAACCCTCCCCACCCTCCCCCACCCCCCCGCCCAGCCTCCCCGACCCTCTTCCACCCCCAGCCCAGCCTCCCCAAACCCTCCCCCCCCTCCCCACCCCCTGCCCGCCCCCTCCCCCCCCCCCCCCAGCCTCCCCCCCACCCCTACCCACCCTCCCCCAACCCTCCCCCACCCCCCGCCAACCCTCCCACACCCCTACCCACGCCTACCCACCCTCCCCCACCCTCCCCCACCCCATACAATCACTGTTTCAGCTAATAGAAGCACATTTTACACCAAAAAATAGAAGTTGATTTCAAAATGCAATGAAATTAAACAAATTAATTAGAAGAAATTAACAAATTATGCAATGAAATTAACAAATTAATTACAGAAATAAAAAAGAGGAGAGAGAGTGAGAGAGGGGAATTACCGGAAGAGAGTGAGAGAGGGGATGCTCCACAAACAATGCAGTGGAGGAGAGAATGTCATGGCGCTACAAGGTGGTGCAGCTGCGTGGTGGGTGGTGCGCAAACCCACTCGAATAAATGGAGGAGATAATGTCGTTGTGGGTGGTGCGCAAACAATGCTGGTGGTTCGTCAATCTCGCACTGAGTTGGTGCGTCAATGTCATGGCTCAGGTGATGGGCCGGTGCTCCGGCGTTAGGGCTCTGGTGATGGGGCGTTAGGGTTCGATGTGCGAGTGAGTGAGAGGGAGGGGTTTTGTTTCGCTCGTCAAATTTTTCTAAGGGAGGGAAATTTGGGATGTCTACTGTGTGTTATGCGCGCAATAACTTAGTTCTGAAATGTGGGATGGAAAGTGAAGGGTTGCGGTTAGCCCAAAAACCGCAGCCCTTCATACAGTACGAAGGGCTGCATTTTTGGTTTAACCGCAGCCCTTCATACACGGAGGGCTGCGTTTTTCAAAAAACACAGCCCTTGCAGCGCAGCCCTTGCGTTTTTATCCTCTAGTGCATTTAGAACTCCTTTTTGAGCATTTAGGTGCATAATGGCATGAATTACGTAAGTTGTGCTCTACTACTCCCCGTTTGCGTGTTTCGATGATTTTCAGGTTATTTTGATGCAAATTGATTATGATTATCTAAGATCAAGCCTATTAATCATTGAGGATAAAGATAGCTTGCACAAGGATCACAATGCATCCGTTTGGGACAATTTCAAGTTAGAATGAAGCAAAGAGTTAGTGAAAGAAGTGCCAAAACTGACACCTTTTCACTATTTTGATCATAACTTTTGATAGAAAATTGATAATCAAGAAATTCTAATTGGGTTGGAAACTAGACTTCAAGGGCTTTCCAATGATAGGTCACACGTCCCAAACGGACTTCTGGCTTGAGAGATGCAGCCTTCGCAAGTTGACGCAAAATCGCAGTTTCCCGCCCGGTCCACCGGGCGGTTTCCCCCGACCGGGCGAGAAGAAATCTTCATCAGTGTCTAAGGCATGTTAGCCCGGTCAACCGGGTAAGAAAGGAGCCAAAATCGTTTGCGTGCCAGACCGGGTGGCCTCGCCCGGTTGACCGGGTGAAAGTCCTCCTCAGCTCGTAAAATTTGATCACTGTCGCCCGACCGGGCGGTATGGCCCGGTCGACCGGGCGGTTTTTCGGGAATGTTTATTTTTGCCTTTTTTTAGCCGGTTTTGTAAAAACTATAAATAGGTCTTCTCTCTCTCTCCCTCGGCTACTCCTTTAGACGTTATTTCTTAGTTTTAGTTTTTAGGTTTAGTCTTCTTCTCTTTCTCTCTAGTTTTAGTTGTAAACCCTCGTTTGTATTCTTCTTCATTAATTCATGAATTCTATTAGTTTCTTTCATTGATTTCTTTAATTATGTTTTCTTTTATAGTTTTGGTTTTTATTCTTTGTTTCATGATTGAGTAGTCTTATTTTCTAGGGTTTGGAAATCCATATTTATATGCTATGATTATTGATTGATATTTATTCATGGTTTGATTAGTCTTGATATTTCTAATTGATTAGTGTTTATATTATTAATCTTGCAATCTGATCAATTTTCTGATTAAATATTGCTAATATCGAGTCATAGATCGAGAGATAGTACTCTTTAGAGGCTTACCTACAATTAGCAAATCTGATTATGTTGAGCGATCGTACTAGCATATGTTGATTTGAGAGCGTTAAGGCCCGACCGTAGGATTAACATGTGCTCTAGATTTCTGATTAATTGAACCATTGATGATATTTTGATATATTATAGTTATAAACATGGTAAACCATTGCCCTAGATCCTTTTTAGTTTGATTTTCGTAGTTTGATTAGTTTAGAACTTTAATTCAATTTTCCTGATCTTGTTTAGTTTCTCTATACCTTAGAAGCTAGATTAAAACGACCATCTCTCTGTGGATTCGACCCTACTTACCCTACTACATTGTTAGAAGGTTTTGCAGGAATTATTTTTGACAGGTGTACGACAGCCTATCAAGTATTCAGGAGGCTATTCTAACTTGTATCCCACTAGTAAACTAATATTAAATTGTTGCGGTCTTTTAAAGGCGTATGGTTGCGGTCTTTTAAAGGCGTATGGTTGCGGTCTTTAAAAGGCATATTGTTGCGGTCTTTAATGAAGGCGCAACAATAGGTTAACTTATTGCTTAGTTTTGCCTTTTGCTATGAAGGAAAAATAATGTATGCACCAACAACACCAGACACCAGAAGTTGTAGAGCAATACAAAATGAAAATCGTTAATGAAAATAAAAAAATTAAACTCAAGATTCAAAAATATCATTAATATATAAAGAACAAAACGCCAATTAACAAAAAATAAAATAAAAATAAGCACTTACAATCAAACCTTGATTAAAAAAAATATAAAATATATAAAGTCGGAAATAAGAATAAGAAAATCGAAAAGAGAAAAAAAATCTAAGCCTCGGACCACCGCCGTCTCGCTACCACCACAACAGCATCACCACCGTCGTCTCGCTACCACCACAACGGCATCACCACCGCCGTCTCGCCACTCGCCATATATCAAATCCCCAACGCCTTTTCTTCCACCGTCAAATAAGATAAGAGGGAATGAAGAGAGAAACGGCGCCTAATCAACCCTAATACATGTTTTATAACTAAGACTAATCTATTGCTGCTGTATCTCAGAAATCGCAGCAATAGATTAAATGATAAAAAAATCCGCGATAATATTTTTTTGGCACACTTTTCTGATTCACACGCAAGTTATTGTTGCGTATGGGTAAAACTACAACATTTTTATAGCAACAATAAGGTAATTTTCTACTAGTGGCCCTTACACACGGCATTAATGAACATTTATATCTATACTAATATATTAAAAGGTGTTCCTAAGAAAGTTTGTGTGTCACGTGGCACTCTCCTCTAAAGGTCTAATGCAAATGCTTTATTTCCAAGTCAAACCCTCAATTAAAAAAATAATGTTGTGTAGTTATAAGGTATCGAACACTCGACCTTTGAAATGGAAAGTGAAAGCTTAACCATTAATCCAACATAACACCATTGTTTAGTATTTCAAAAAAAATATATCATAAGGTCTTATAATTATATTTGATTAAAACATTTGCACAAGTAGTTAGATACCTAACCTTTTTATGATAATAACAAGACTATTGTAGACATAAACTCTTACTTCAATTCCTTGTAGAAAGTTAAGCTATTGCTTTCATCCCCAAACTTTTAAGGGTTTATTTTTCAAAAATCATGCAATTACTTATCATGTCATTACGTCAATTTTTCCTCGACAAAAAGTTACGAAAAGTAACAACCTAGGGCATCGCCCGGTACACTCACTAGTTATAAGGAATGGTGAGTTTTCATGTTCCTTCATCTTCTCCTTTGTTTGTATTATAAGGAATGGTTAATTACGCATTAAGATGTTTGCTTATGTTTCACCTTCATTAAAGTAGTATGTCTAGAGAAAAAAATAAAAAAAATTGTATATCCAAAATTTATTTCAACATCACTAATCTAGATCTATTGTTGCATATTAGCACAAAAAAAAAGGTACAAAAGTTAATTTTATGCATCCATGAGCTATTTGTACATCCAAAAGTAGAAATTTGGGTTCGCTCAAGTTGTGAGTTTTTCCATCTTCCCTGGCAAAGTCAATGATTCAATTCCTACCCCAAGCATTTGCTTGGGATTTAAAGGGGATGGGGATTAGGAGTGTCTGACTTGTAATGGGTCTCTGCATCGGGGCCTTGTGCGAGAGAAGCCTAAAAGATTTCTTTCTTCCAAAAGTTGTTTTGTAATCATAAACATTATTTAAATCTAGAAGTGACCTTGTACGTCCCATTTGAAAAGAAAAAAAACTATCTTGTACATCCAAAAACTATATTATAGGTCAAAAACGATATTTATAAGTTATTTCGTGCATTCAAAAGTTATCTCAGATTTATCCGGCCTTTCTCTCAGAAAAATCAATTCGAGAAAAGTGAACTACATAGGTAATTAAGGCCGTTACTCTTAACATAGTCAGAGAGTTATTTTAACTTATTACTTTTAATAAGAAGGTTATTTTCATTTTAAAAGTTTGTTCGGTATTTCCCTCAAAAGAAAAGCTTGTTCGGTAGCAAACCGTTCGTTATATGGCTGCATTGCACTTTTCCAAAATTTACACCTATGTCCAAAAAGTCACAGTTTTACCTTTACACCCCCGTCAAAAATAGCTCATCTACCTCGCAAATACTTCATATCGAGTAAACTTTGAATAATAAGAACACCACCTAACAACAACTTCCCAGTTCCCCCTCGCTGATTAGTAATACGCAAAGGCTCAATCTTCACCATAACTTCAAGTTACACCTACCTCTCTTCCTCTTTCTCTCTCTCTATTCTCTTGTGAATTCTGAGGAAAAATGGCAAGGAAGAAGATCAGAGAGTATGATTCCAAGAGACTTCTAAAGCAACATCTCAAACGAATTGCCAACATCGATTTACCCATTTGCTCTGCTCAAGTAATTTTCTTATTTCTCTTCTATTGATTTAATGTTATTTTTCTGAAGATTTGATTAAAGTTTGAATCTTTGATACCCTTTTACCAGTAATGAGAGTAGATCATTGGGTTTCAAAGATTTATATTGATGGGTGTCTTTATTTTGCACCATTTGATGTGATCTGTTATTTTGCTTGATCTTTTATGGAAGATTGTTGCTTTTAGTTGGATTGGGATTATATCAGAATTCTGAATTCTGGGTTTATTTGTAAATCTCTGCATGATTATTAGTTTTTCAGTTTGCAAGAATGAAGCTTTTGGAAAATTAAATTTGGTTGAACTGTAGTTGGAATTTTCAATTTGTCACTTATTGGCAAGTGTAAAGCTTAGAAGTTTTTTACATCTCTAATGGTTATTAATCATATCTATTAGAAATCTTCACTGTTTTCCACAACTTTGATTGATTTAGCCTATGTTATTAAGACTCTTCATCCTACTCAAGTACATGTGTCGGATCCTCGACATTGCAACATGGGTACGGATACTTTGACACCAAGTTTTGGGCCAAAATCGAGGAAATTTTTTATAACTGAGTGCCTTGCTGGTGCTATAGATGTCTAATAAATCTTTGAGAGGCATTGAGTTGATTTAGCTTGAAATTCACAATTGTTAAGATCACTTGTTCTATTACTTCTGAACATGTACTTTAGTTCCATTGGTTAAAGATTGTTTTTCTGCAAGGCTGTAGAGGGCTGATCTCTATATATACTTTAGGTTCTTATGGTTCATCGGTATTAAAAATATTTATGATCATTATTCAGGTAACAGGATCCACAGACTTTACTCAACTGGTGAACGACGAGACATGGCTTTCATCTTCAAGATTGGTTGTAAAACCAGATATGCTTTTCGGTAAGCGTGGTAAGAGTGGCCTTGTGGCTTTGAATTTGGATTTGGCTCAAGTTTCGGAATTTGTGAAAGAGCGGATAGGGAAAGAGGTAGGCTAGTACAGTTTTACATGGCCGTTATTGCTTGTATGCAAGTTATTTTACAGTAACATGGTCGCTATTTTCTTTCAGGTTGAGATTGAAGGTTGCAAGGCACCGGTTACCACATTTATTGTTGAACCATTTGTTCCGCACGAGCAAGAGTTTTATCTCTCCATAGTATCTGAAAGGCTTGGTTGCACTGTAAGTTTCTCCGAATGTGGTGGTATTGAAATCGAAGAGAACTGGGACAAGGTACATTTGAACTGAGGCTAGACTTGTGTTCCTTGATCAATTACAGTATCCTCTAGTAAGCATCTCATGTACAATCTTGATACTCGAAATGTACAGGTTAAGACCGTATTTTTGCCAACGGAGAAACCTCTGACTAGTGAGACTTGTGCTCCATTGATTGCTACACTTCCTTTGGAGGTAGGTCTCATCCCTTTGCAGTTTGCATCAAGATTTTGCATGTAGGGAAAGTTTTTTCTTGGATTCATGAAACGACTATTAATTGGCTAAGCAGTGAGAAAATGATTCATATTGGTGATGCACTAATCATATATGTGGTATCATGCTTTTCATACATCTGTGTCAATAACTCAATACTGTTAGCGGGATACGTGGATCTGACTGCATTATTTTTCTCCTATTCTTATATGTTGTGCTAGTTCACTGCATGTTTTACATTGTTTTAGTGCTTATAAGTACTTTTTCTTACAGATACGGGATAAAATCGGGGATTTCATCAAGGGTGTCTTTGCAGTTTTCCAGGGTATGCTTTGTTAAAGGATTGTAGAATGTTTGAATTATATGCTATACTTTTGTCCTTGCTAAAGAATTCTATGCAGATAATTACATATCAATATTGGATTTTTAACCATTTTTTGCTCTACCATTTCCTATGTTTTAGATGGTTGGATATTGATGTTAAGGGGCAATGCTTTATTGACACATTGTTGTTAAATTAATTCATTTATTTGACTTACAGATCTTGACTTTAGCTTTCTGGAGATGAATCCTTTTACTTTGGTTAATGGGGAACCATATCCATTGGACATGAGGGGAGAACTCGATGATACTGCTGCCTTCAAGAATTTTAAAAAGTGCACTAACCTTTCTGAATATATATCAATAGAATTTCTTATTTAATCATCCTAAAAGATTTTAAATTTCCTCCTTTCTTTCTTCCTGTAGGTGGGGTGACTTAGAGTTCCCATTGCCTTTTGGCCGAGTTTTAAGCTCTACGGAAGGTTATATTCATTCTTTGGATGAAAAGGTATGCGCCAGAATTTGTTATGTGTACCCTTTTGCCAGAATGTTCTTGTTTTTTAAGTTGGCTGAATGTTTTACAAACTCAACGAAAATATTTCATCAAGAGTCAGATGAGAGCTGACCTATCTTCCATACTGCCCCTCTGCTTCTTTCTTCAAGTGAAGGCCTTAAACTCGAGACTATTGGTGATGTTGGGATATCTTTTATGCTTGAGTCTGAAAATCCCTTGTCATAGTTCTCTCTTGCCTTTTTCTTTTTCCTTTTTTTAAGCAGCAGTGGGACCACCTTGGGGTTGGCAGGTAGGAAGGGAAAGAGCCTTTCAGCCCCAGGAGTACCCATGAGAATTCAACCCTCTTCTCGAGAGTGGAAAGTGGTGGTCCCCCCCCTCTTACTATCTCTGAGCTGCTCCATGATGAGACAGAAGGTTTTTCAATTTGTCCTAAAGAATTTAAATATGGGTAAACGTCATAAAATCTTCAAGGGCTATGAACGTTGAAATCTCTTATGCCTCCATGTCTAGTGGTGATCATGAACTTCTCTTGAGTTATCCATATAAAAAATTTTACTGATGAAATTAATTTGTAGGGTTTTTGGTACAAAACTATCAGCTTATACCAAATTAGTCTATTTCGACCAAGAACTGTCTATTACAGATTAAAGGTTTTTTGAGAATCAGATGGCATACGTAAGGTCAGGAAGAAAGTTAATGCCACGCACAATCTGGTGCTTGCTTGTCACTAGAATTGATCCTATCATCGGGCTTTCTTAAGGACTTTATTTCCTATTTCTCATAATTATTTCCTTTGCCATTCTTTTTGGCATTCATGTTACTTTCTTTTCTTTGAACTGAAATATTTTTCTGGGTTTTGTTAAACCTTCCTAAGATATGGTGGTTAAATACTAACGTCCAAGTTTAATATGTTTATTTATATATATACATTGCAGACAAGTGCATCATTGAAATTCACCATTTTGAACCCTAAAGGGCGCATATGGACTATGGTTGCTGGTGGTGGTGCAAGTGTTATATATGCCGACACTGTGAGTAAATAACTAAAATGGCATCTCCTCTGCTTTGTGTTTGGTTAATTTCAGCTTTAATTACTAATCTGGAGCTTGGAAGTTAATTTGATGCCTGGAATTTCTATCAGGTTGGAGACTTGGGTTATGCATCTGAACTTGGGAATTATGCTGAGTATAGTGGTGCTCCTAATGAAGAAGAGGTCTTGCAGTATGCTCGGGTAGTTATTGATGTAAGGGTCTCATTACTTATAGTCAAACTAGTCACAGAAATCTTCTTTTTTTTGTATTAGTTGGTACTCTTTTTTTATTAAAAAACGACTAAGAAGAATTTTTGTGCTGCAGTGTGCCACAGCAAATCCTGATGGTCGTAAAAGGGCTCTTCTGATAGGAGGGGGTATTGCTAATTTTACTGATGTTGCTGCTACATTTAGTGGAATCATTAGAGCCCTCAGAGAAAAGGTAGTTCTCCATATTCCAAATTCAGATCACTAGATGTCTTCATTTATTGGTTCTTACGATTTGTCCTTTCTTTTTTGGGACATCTCGTGCAGGAATCTAAACTGAAGGCAGCAAGAATGCATCTTTTTGTGAGAAGAGGAGGTCCAAACTATCAAACGGGTCTTAAAAAGATGCGTGCTCTTGGTGAGGAGCTTGGAGTCCCTATCGAGGTAAGATATTGAAACAGGGGGTGGAGCTACATTGTTAGGCTGTGGGATTATGTGACACCTTTAAATTTTCATTTTCTGTACTTCCTCCGTCCTAGAAAGATTTTGAACACTTGTTGAGACACGTAGTATAAGGTTATAATTTGTAGTGTGGTTATCAAATGTTATTTTATTATTGAAGTAGATGTGATAGGAGTTGGTAGGGTATTTTTTTATTGGAAGTGAGAGAAAGTTGGATAACTTTTTATTGATAAAAGTAGAGTGTGGGCCAAAGGAATGTAAAAAAAATAATATAGTAATAGTGGGATCATGTCAAAAATGAAAGTGTTCAAACTAATTTAGTACAAACATAAAAGGACATAAAAGGAAAGGGTTCAGACTATTCTGAGACGGAGGGAGTATTTTTTTATAAAAGTTGGTAGTGTTCTCTCTCAAAATTGTCAAATTGACCATATTTCTCAACTAAAATAGTTAAAATTTATTTTGCACCCATTAATATATTGTTATAGATCCCATGGTATTGGAATCTATAGCTTTCTGTGTTTTTCAGTGTTCTTTTTCTATTGCAACAATTGAGTTTTCACGCTTGCTAATGCACAACTTTAACTATTAATTTTACTTCATTCACTTTTCTTTACTTGCCACATTTTCCTTAAATGGTTGCTTTTTTTAAATTTTCGTTATTTGGAGTATTTGACCCACCAAAAAGTAATAATACTATGTATTTTGTTTTCTACATTTCCTAGCAATTAAAGATTTTTTTGCTCCTTTTTCCATAAAAAAGTAATGCTCCCCCCACTTCATTTAATGCTAAAGGGGTAAAAAAGTACACCAAAAAGATTGAAAGGGACATATTTTAAAAATTAGTGAAAAGTGAAAACAACAATGTAGCAAGAAAGAAAAGCTAAGGGGGTACTTTTTAGTAAAAATAATAAAAAATTAATAATTTGAAAGTATATCGAGACAAATCTAACAAGATTCCACATGACTATATTTTTTCCTTACGTAAAAGTGTGGTGAGTGAATAGTGTAAAAACTCAATTGGTACAATAGGAAAAGAACGGAAAAAGTATGAAATTTGAACCAATTCCTCTATTTGAAATCAATAATGTAATTTTGGATTTGGTATTATTCTTTTCGCTTTTCTCTAACGGTCGCTTCATGCAGGTATATGGCCCTGAGGCAACCATGACTGGAATTTGCAAGCAAGCAATTGATTGCATTATGAAGGATTAAGTTTGTGTTTTAAAGCATTGTCGTGTTCAAAGGAACATTTACAGATCTTTTTCGAGGGGACAAAAAAAGATGCGATTGTTGCATTTGCGAAATAGATACAAAGTGAGAAATTCTTTGAAGAGTTGTCTTTGGAATTGTCTTCGTTACTTTTATGTACAACTTCAGTTCTGTTGTAATATGTAACTTGATTAGTGGATGCTGTTATATGATTCATAGCTGTTTTCAAAACAACTTTTATGATTTGCTCAACTGGTAGAGGGAAACTTTTTTTTTTTGGTGAATGAACCTGATTCTATCATTTTGATTCAATGTTTCTTTAATCAAATTTCTGATTACATATTTGTCTTTGGATCTACCTAGTACAATTTGGTTAGGTTAGGGTTTTTTTGTTATCATATTTTGAAAATATAAACAGAATTATGGAAATCTGTAATACTCCGTATTTCTGGGAGTTATTTTGCTATAAATAAGAAAATATAAAGTGAAAGTGAAAGTATTTTATAATATAGTTTGGGTAAGCCTACAGTTATAATTTAAATATACAACCTACTTTTGTACCTAATTATATTTTAATTCGGTTTTGTTTTATTTTCCAAATAAATAAAATAAGAAATCGGATTTGAGTTGGAAACAAATCCTATTAAACCTAAGTTTACCATGCTATAACTAAGAGGAAAAAAAAAGAAGACAAAACCCTATTTTATTTCAACCAGCCGTTATTTTCATACTTGACCCCAAGACTTTCTCTCTCCTCCTCTTCTCCTCCTGCGTTCCTTTCTTCTCCCTCCTCGTCACTTTGCTTCCTCCTCTCCTGCACTATTTCCTTCTTCACTCCCCTGAGCCTTCGTAGGCATTCGAGTGGAGTGGTGCGCGACTCGAGGGTGCGAGTGTGTGCTGGACTGTGGGTGCGAGTCGAGTGTGTTGTGCGAGGGTGGTGTTGTGTGGCGTGAGTGCTGGACGAGGCTGCGAGGGCGACGCGAGTGTGGTGCGTTGTGTGCGAAGGTCGAGCGGCGTGGTACGTCGAGGCTCGAGTGCGTGTGGTGTGCGGTGTGTCGAGGCTCGAGGGTGTGCGGTGTGCGGTGTGTCGAGGCTCGAGGACATTGTGGTGCGTGCGTGCGTGGGCTCGAGTCTTCGAGCGTTGTAGCGTGTGGCTGGTGTTGCAGCCGGAATTCTTCGACGCGTCGTCGGTGATTGTCGCCGGCGAGTCCGTTTGGTATATAAAAAAAGAATCTTTTTTTTCTACTTTAAATTAAATTGTAAAATCTGATTTTGTAATGCCTATATATATCTTTGGTTAATTTGTTGTTATAAATAAAGATTAGAAGAACTTAAAGGAAATCAGATTTACAAGTATATTTTTAGTTCTTATGATAATTTTAATTCTCAATTCTGATTATATTACACTTATGTATATTTGTGTAAGTTTTGTTATTATAAACCAAGTATAATATATGTTAACAAAAATCAGATTTACAAGCATACTATTAAGTCTTAAATACGTTAGTTTCAATAAAGTTTATGAAAAGAAATTAAACAATGAGTTGATTATTTTAATCTTTAAAACATCATAGTTTACATAGTTAGTTAAGTTGATTTTTTATTTTAATAATATCAAGGACTTAGCACTAAAATACTTTTATTATTCGATTAGGTCCCAATTTCATAAGCGGAACGTTTTAAGTAGTCAGCGAAGATTCTCCGTTACAAGGTACGTACACGTACTAGTTCAGTTGCAATTACTAGTATCATGTTAGGTTGTGAATTATTCTATTGGGACCTAGAATCATGATAGGGAACGATTGTATGATTGTGATTGCTGAGATTGTTTGGTAGCATGATTTCGGTATGTAGCATTGTTATGCGTAATTCTATCGTATCATAAGCATGGAAGTTTTGGATTTGTATTCTTTGATCTATGGTGTGACAAGGATGTTACAAGAATAAAGATTTGAGTATTGTATCTAAGAAGGAATGTTAAATGATTACATGTTTAATGTGGTATGAATGGTCAATACTAAGAAAGGATTTTGGCAATAAACTTGTAGTTGGACTCCCTACAAGTGATGAACAATGGGGGGAGTGTGAGACTTGCTCTACACTCCTACGCAGGCCTAATGTGACGACAGTAGTGTCCTTATAAATTTTGATAACTCAAGTAGGCGGAAGGTTCCGTACGATCTTGGGGGTATGCATACTAAGGTGATGGATGTGGAACGGAACGAAACCGTATTTACATTTCATCTAATAGACCAAGTTGTCTATTAAGGATTAAGTAGCCCGTATGATTCTGGAAAGATGACGGTGCCCGTTCGATGCCAAATAAATTGTAAAAATGGAATTTAATGTTTTTGTAGAATCATGATTAGGAATTGTTATTATTATTCTGATTATGTTTAGTGTATTATGTAATTGATTATGTACGTACTCAGCATAGCTGATTGTTTGTTATTTGTGATGTTTGTTGACCTGTGATGAACCATTGATATTTCAATGGGGAGCGAGATTAGGTATCTTTGGTGATCTTTGCATGGGTTTGGCATACGGGGATATTTTCTGGTTTATAAACTCTTAAGCGCTTTTGTTGAACTTATAGAATAATTAGTATTCATAGTTAATGGTTTGAATAAAAGGGGTCCATGGTGATTCCCGAGTTGTAGTTTAAAGTAAACATTTTATTTCCGCTGCAATGTAGTTTTCTTAGTAAGGAGTTGTTAACGTTTTGATTTTAATATGTCTTGCGTTTCACCGCGGCGGTAACACTCCCAAAGTCGATGCAACGTAGTTTAGGCTTGTATGGATTTTGGGGGTGTTACAAAACTGGACTCAGAGCCAAAAGTTCCTATTTTCAAAGATGTTTTAAAAGATTTTTAAAATGGGTAGTATGGGATAAGAGCATATAGACTACTTCTGTGTGCATTAAATCATAGGAATGATTTTATTTGTAATGTGGTTCTTGCCTTACTTGTCTGATATGTTTATAGAAAGTATGTAAATACTGATGTTCTGATTATATGAAATGTGGTGTGGTTTGCTTAATTGAATTTGTGAAAGGTTCTTTGAATTATTCGAAGTATGAATAGATTAGAAGATGTACAAGGATAGATGCATAGAGATTGATATTTTATAGAAGCACTAAGTTAGATATTGAAATATTTTATTCCCTAAAATTTCGAAGTAGTATAATATTCTAAGGATGTTTCGAAAAGGTATTGAACTAAAACCTTGTTTTGAATATTTTAGGAAAGAACCATATAAATTGTTAAAAATATTTTAAACTTGGGTTCTAAAATTGAAAATAATCGTTTTACCTCTTATATATGTTTATATATAATGTATACTTAAAAACCTTAAATTCACAAAACTTAGACTATTTCTTTCTTTAGTTTCGCAGATGGTTTACGACATAAGTCCTAAGGAATACCTGATGAAACACCGAATAGCGGAAGATTGGGACATCTGGGCCCATAAGATGAAAGCTGCTATGGAGTATAGGACCTTACAGGAAGATACTAGGCTAAGGACTGAAATGGAGAAAAAATATTTTATGCTGCAGTACGTCCCTCAGGAGGAACCCTACCTTTTCGTACACCGTAGATATGGGGATATATGGTCAGAAAATGGAGGTTTTAATAAGGCCAAACACACTTACTGGAACCAATACCTTCCTACTGTAGGGCATTTCATTACTGATCTTAAATACTGTGAAAATGAATGGAGAATTCGTGAGAAAAGAAGTTGGGAGCCCCCTACCTCATCACCTTTAGTTAGAGGAACCTATCATGTGGGGGAAAGCTCGGGAACTAATGTGAATTCTGAGAATCCCAGAGTTAAATCTGAGCCGCAAACGTCATTTAGAGCTGCAAAAAGAGCTAGGTACCAAACTTTTGAGGATGAGTTCATACCCGAGGACTACCACATAGCGTCAAACCTCAGGATTGTTACCTACATTTCCGATGATGAGGGGAATAATAGGACATTTATCGCAGTGATTGGGGAAGATAATGCTGAACCTATACTTGACTTAGAAAATGAGGGAGATCCTAATGAAAATGAGCCTGTTGAAGAGGATCTGATTGAGGAAAATGACCAAGAAGAAGAAGAAGAGCCCATAGAAGAAGAACCTCTGGAGGAAGATGAACCTATAGAGGATGACGAGTCGTCTGAGGACGAAGCTAACATGGAAGAAGGAATAGAAAATCCTAACTCAGATGACGAAGCTCACCATTATAGTCCCTAGTTTCTATTGAATATATAATTAGGATTAGAATATTATTTTATTCGTTTATTTCAGTTTTAATAAGGCTTGCATGCCAAGTAGCAAATTAGTATTCTTTTATTCCTTTATTTATTCATATTATGTTTTCCTTGGAAACAATAAATTTTACCCTTTTCAATAATAATACCACAGTTTTATTCTTTTATTTGATGTAACGTCTTATTTGAGATGTTTATATTGTAAGTCAATAGAGATTTAATGATTGTTCACAATAAAAACGTGTTATATGAACGTGCCAATGTGTAGTAGTTAAATAAATAAGCGACTATGTGCATGTCGCTGAAACAGCCATTGTGTCATTTTTCAGCGCAGAATGGTTCGTCAAGGCGGCACGCCTGATACCTCTCTGAATGTCGAGCAATCGATTCATGATCTAGTGCAGATCACAGCTAACCTAGCCCAAGGACATAACCGAGATGGGGATTTGTCTGAAAAGGTTGCCCGTAGGAACCCACCAGTACTGAAGGGGAAAGGGGGACCCGAAGAATTGGAAAACTGGGTTGGGGAGTTTGATAAACTTTTCTTTACCCTCTCCTGTCCAGATGACAAGACTGTGCCCTTAGCAAGCTATTACCTACAGGGGGATGCCCACTTTTGGTGGATCCAAGCTAAGGATAATCTCCTCAAACAACCTGACTTTGGGTGGGAAACCTTCAAGAAAGCCCTGAGGGATAAGTATTACCCACCATACCTCAAAAAGCAGAAAGCCCAAGAGTTTATGATGCTAGAACAAGGGAACCTGTCTGTTGAGGAGTATTACCGCAAATTCATTGAGTTGATGAGATTTGCTCCTGAAATTGCCCCTACTGAGGAAGCTAAGGCCTCACGTTTTGAATTAGGGCTCACCCTTGACCTACAAGGGAGACTGGAGGGAGATACTTTCACCTCGTTGGACCATGTCTTTGGCAAAGCTGGCCACCTATATGCCATAAGGAAACGAGAGGAAGGGGGTAAACAAGGTGAGAAGCGAAAGGAGAATCCAAATCCTGAGGTTCAGAGATTTGAAAAGAAACACCATGGGAACCAGAACAATCAAACCTCCCAAAGAAACTTCAATAAGGGACCCAACAACGATAACAATAACAGTAACAATAACACCAATAACCGCAGACCTGAGCGTGTGTATAGGTGTAAGAAGTGCCCATACAACCATCCTGGGAAGGATTGCGAGGGTAATAAGGTGGAGTGTCATGAATGTGGGAAAATGGGGCATAGAGCATACGAGTGCTATTCGAAGAATAAGGTTAACCCCAATAGTCAAGAAAAAAGGAACTATGGAGACAAGCCTATGAATGGGAATGAGAATGGTGGAAATGCATACAATGGGTCAGGGAACTCTAATTACTCCAAACCACCAACCAATGTAAATAATCAGGCACCAAATGGGAACCATGTGACCAACAATAATGATAATAGGGGCACAGGGAAGCTGTATATGATGACGGCTAGCGAAGAGGAAGCTCGTAGAGATGTTGTTACGGGTACTTTCTCTATAAACTCAATTCCTGTTAAAGTCTTGTTCGATTCTGGAGCATCTTTGTTTTTTTTGTTGCCCATACAACTATTAGAACTCTAGCATTGGTTGAGTCCGAGTCAATTTCTATGCCTATAGTTATTCCGTCTGGGGCTTCTTTCCTTCCGATCTAATAGAGTTTAATTTATCGAACCTAAACGTCATTATGGGAATAAGATTTTTCGACCCTACCTCGATAAATTCGTAGTCGTGTTCATAGACGATATATTGATCTATTCAAGGAGCAAGGAATAACATGAGGGACATTTGAGGCTTATTTTACAGACACTTAGGGAGAACCAATTGTATGCAAAGTTTTAAACATGTCATTCGAGTGCATGAAATACCCTGAGCTCTTTCAAGGGGTAGGTGAGTTACGGGGACGTAACTTTTCTTTTAAGGGGGGAAGAATGCGATAGAATTTCGCGCTTCCACCCTAAAATTTGCTTAAGTCTGTTATTTATGTGTATTATTGCTTATGTGACTTGCCAAAACTAGAAAACACTTGTGAAATATTGGGACTTAGAAGTGCAAAAGATCGTCGTTAAGACTGGCTACCTCAAAGTTTCGGGACGAAACTTCCTTTAATGGGGGAAGCCTGTAATACTCCGTATTTCTGGGAGTTATTTTGCTATAAATAAGAAAATATAAAGTGAAAGTGAAAGTATTTTATAATATAGTTTGGGTTAGCCTACATTTATAATTTAAATATACAACCTACTTTTGTACCTAATTATATTTTAATTCGGTTTTGTTTTATTTTCCAAATAAATAAAATAAGAAATCGGATTTGAGTTGGAAACAAATCCTATTAAACCTAAGTTTACCATGCTATAACTAAGAGAAAAAAAAAAAGACAAAACCCTATTTTATTTCAACCAGCCGTTATTTTCATACTTGACCCCAAGACTTTCTCTCTCCTCCTCTTCTCCTCCTGCGTTCCTTTCTTCTCCCTCCTCGTCACTTTGCTTCCTCCTCTCCTGCACTATTTCCTTCTTCGCTTCCCTGAGCCTTCGTAGGCATTCGAGTGGAGTGGTGCGCGACTCGAGGGTGCGAGTGTGTGCTGGACTGTGGGTGCGAGTCGAGTGCATTCGAGTGGAGTGATGCGCGACTCGAGGGTGCGAGTGTGTGCTGGACTGTGGGTGCGAGTCGAGTGTGTTGTGCGAGGGTGGTGTTGTGTGGCGCGAGTGCTGGACGAGGCTGCGAGGGCGACGTGAGTGTGGTGCGTTGTGTGCGAAGGTCGAGCGGTGTGGTACGTCGAGGCTCGAGTGCGTGTGGTGTGCGGTGTGTCGAGGCTCGAGGGTGTGCGGTGTGCGGTGTGTCGAGGCTCGAGGACATTGTGGTGCGTGCGTGCGTGGGCTCGAGTCTTCGAGCGTTGTAGCGTGTGGCTGGTGTTGCAGCCGGAATTCTTCGACGCGTCGCCGGTGATTGTCGCCGGCGAGTCCGTTTGGTATATAAAAAAAAAATCTTTTTTTTCTACTTTAAATTAAATTGTAAAATCTGATTTTGTAATGCCTATATATATCTTTGGTTAATTTGTTGTTATAAATAAAGAATAGAAGAAGTTAAAGGAAATCAGATTTACAAGTATATTTTTTGTTCTTATGATAATTTTCATTCTCAATTCTGATTTTATTACACTTATGTATATTTGTGTAAGTTTTGTTATTATAAACCAAGTATAATATAAGTTAACAAAAATCAGATTTACAAGCATACTATTAAGTCTTAAATACGTTAGTTTCAATAAAGTTTATGAAAAGAAATTAAACAACGAGTTGATTATTTTAATCTTTAAAACATCATAGTTTACATAGTTAGTTAAGTTGATTTTTTATTTTAATAATATCAAGGACTTAGCACTAAAATACTTTTATTATTCGATTAGGTCCCAATTTCATAAGCGGAACGTTTTAAGTAGTCAACGAAGATTCTCCGTTACAAGGTACGTACGCGTACTAGTTCAGTTGCAATTACTAGTATCATGTTAGGTTGTGAATTATTCTATTGGGACCTAGAATCATGATAGGGAACGATTGTATGATTGTGATTGCTGAGATTGTTTGGTAGCATGATTTCGGTATGTAGCATTGTTATGCGTAATTCTATCGTATCATAAGCATGGAAGTTTTGGATTTGTATTCTTTGATCTATGGTGTGACAAGGATGTTACAAGAATAAAGATTTGAGTATTGTATCTAAGAAGGAATGTTAAATGATTACATGTTTAATGTGGTATGAATGGTCAATACTAAGAAAGGATTTTGGCAATAAACTTGTAGTTGGACTCCCTACAAGTGATGAACAATGGGGGGAGTGTGAGACTTGCTCTACACTCCTACGCATGCCTACTGTGACGACAGTAGTGTCCTTATAAATTTTGATAACTCAAGTAGGCGGAAGGTTCCGTACGATCTTGGGGGTATGCATACTACGGTGATGGATGTGGAACGGAACGAAACCGTATTTACATTTCATCTAATAGACCAAGTTGTCTATTAAGGATTAAGTAGCCCGTATGATTCTATAAAGATGACGGTGCCCGTTCGATGCCAAATAAATTGTAAAAATGGAATTTGATGTTTTTGTAGAATCATGATTAGGAATTGTTATTATTATTCTGATTATGTTTAGTGTATTATGTAATTGATTATGTACGTACTCAGCATAGCTGATTGTTTGTTATTTGTGATGTTTGTTGACCTGTGATGAACCATTGATATTTCAATGGGGAGCAGATTAGGTATGCTGGTGATGCTGCATGGGTTTGGCATACGGGGATATTTTCTGGTTTATAAACTCTTAAGCGTTTTTGTTGAACTTATAAAATAATTAGTATTCGTAGTTAATGGTTTGAATAAAAGGGGTCCATGGTGATTCCCGAGTTGTAGTTTAAAGTAAACATTTTATTTCCGCTGCAATGTAGTTTTCTTAGTAAGGAGTTGTTAACGTTTTGATTTTAATATGTCTTGCGTTTCACCGCGGCGGTAACACTCCCAAAGTCGATGCAACGTAGTTTAGGCTTGTATGGATTTTGGGGGTGTTAGAAAATCAGTAAAAGTGCTTCGGTTTCTTTTAAAAGTTGACAGGTAATCCGTGGATTGTGCTCCCAGGAGCACAATGAGCCCACAATGCAAAATAGAACATTTACGAAAACAAAAACGAACATTTTACTGTTGAAGTAGAACATTACAAGAATTCACTTATGAAAACGAATATTTTACTGTTGAAGTGGAACATTACAAGAATTCACTTACGAAAACGAACATTTTACTGTTGAAGTAGAACATTACAAGAGTTCCCTTACAAAAACGAACATTTTACTGTTGAAGTAGAACATAATTCAATTACGAAAATGAACATTTTACTGTTGAAGTGGAACATTATTAGAATGCAATTACTTAAATAGAACATTTGCTCATCAAACATAGAATATATTTTCACGGAAAATAGAACATATTTTTTGCTGAAAAATAAGCTGTAAACAAATATTTTTTTAAATAGAACATTTGCTTATCGAAAATAGAACAATTTTCACGGAAAATAGAACATAATTTTCTGCTGAAAAATAAGCTTAAAACGAACATTTATTGAAATAGAATATTTGCTTATTGAAAATAGAACAATTTTCACGGAAAATAGAATATATTTTTTCGCTGAAAAATATGCTTAAAATGAACATTTGGTGAAATAGAACATTTACTCATCGAAAATGGAACAAATTTACTGGGTACACCGTGTGCACCGTGCTCATGGGAGCACAATAGAATTTCCAATTGACAGACGTATAGAACATGATTAGAATAAAAATCACTATCTTTGATCTTACTATATAACCTCCACTGAAGAAAAACTCTAGATTTTAATTCTATTATTTGAAATGAAATATGAGTTCCTAAACACTCCCTTAGATGATTCAAGTTATCAGTCTAAATATTTTGACAATGTAAGGCGGGGAAAATAATAAAACCAGCATAGAAATCTTATGTAAATATTACAACAAATAAAAATAAGGAAAATTGGATTTTAATAATCCAACCTTTTATCCGTCTTCTTAAAACAGTCCTACTTATGAGTTATTTTTGAATAATCCAACCATTTGGTGGTATCTTCTCATAATGGTCCCAGGTGACTTGTGACCTAAACTTCAGTTAATTTTTTTCCCTTCTCCTACTCATTTCTCTCTCCTCCTCCTTGACCTCCATATCTATTTTGACCCCCCGTCCCGCACCCCAGGCCCCAGCCACCAGGCCCCACCCCTCTCTCTTCATCGTTGCCTCTCTCTCTTCCTCCTGACTCTCTCCTCTTTCTCTCTCTCTCCTTGAATCGTGTTGTATCCGTCGTGGTGGTTGTACGATTTATCTCTCTTCGAGTGGTGGTTGTGTATGGTGAGGGTGGTGGTCGTCGTTAACAGTGGTGGTCGTCGTTAACAGTGGTGGTGCCGGGAAAGCTCGGGGGGAGGCATGTCGGGGAAGCGCGGGGGGGTTGCGGGGGGTGGGTGAAAGGTTAAGGGGAGATGCGAGGAGGTGGAAAGAGATGAAGGGAGAGGAGAGGGAGCATGGGGAGAGGGGGAAGGGTGGCGGGGGTGGGCGTAAACAAAGGTTGAGGTGGGGGGGGGACCGCAGGGGGACCGTAGGGGCCGGGTTGGGGGTGGGGTGGGGCTGCATGGGGTTGGGGTAGGGGGCTGGCATGGGGTGGAGGTAGTGGTGGCCGGTCACAAATAAGTCAAGGACCATTATGAGAATATACCACCAAAAGGTTGGATTATTCAAAAATAACTCATAAGTAGGACTGTTTTAAGAAGACCACTTAAAGGTTGGATTATTAAAATTCAATTTTTCCAAAAAAATAATGAATTGAAAATAGTTTGTTTTGTTTTTTAAACAGAAGAAAGTGAGACTTGTAGTCATTGAGAATGTTCCACTTTTCTTTACTAGATCTCTTTTTAGTGCACCAATGAACTAGTTGTATAAGATCTTCAGCCACTCTCATAACCAAAAAGTATACTCAGATGCTTCGTCAAATTACACAAGTACTATGTAATGAGTGAGAATGAGTATGATTTTTACCTTCTCATTAGTCATGTGTAAATGTGTTGAAAATTAGTTAAGAACTAGTCTTTTTATTAGAAAGTTGTCCCTAAAAACTCGTGTAGTAGATGCGTGCCTGAATAGTCGTGCATCTAGCATTGATGCGTGCCTGAATAGTCATGCTTTGATGAATCACTATTTGTTGAGCATCGACAATACCCCGTATGATTTAATAATTAAAAAATGATGTATTGTTTAGGGTTGACACTTCATTTAAAGTATAAGTCATAATTTGGTGGTTGGATGATCTCTTATCAAATGAAAAGTCAAGGATTCGAGAATTTGTAAAAATATATTTTCTTCGTTTTATGAGTAATATATTTGAGTAACGGATAATTTCATAAAAGGACTTGTGAATTCTACTTTAAATACTTGTTAGTTATCGATTAGAGTTTCGGAATCAATCCTCCCTTCCAATTACTTCCAAACCCCTCACGGCCCGTTTGGTTAGTGGTCATAAATAATGGTAATGGTAATGTAATTTAGTGTAAATTTGTAAAGAAGTTATCATGTCAATGACCATAGTAATGAAACTTGATCACAAAATATGGGTTTTCCTATATAAATTTCCATTACCACCCAATACCACCTTCCCAAGTGGTAATGGATAGTAATGAGATTTTAGGAAGAAAATGGATGTTTTGGGATCAAGTAGCATTACCATGGGTAATGACGTGGGATTTCCTTTACAAATTTACACTATAATGCATTACCATTACCACCATTTATGACATCTAACCAAACGGGCCGTCAAGGGTAACTAGTCATTTACTTTTTTTTAAGGAGGGTAACTAGTCATTTACTTTATTCTCCTAGATAGGGCCATTGAGTAATTGAGTGTGACCAAGACTTCCGAGCTGGCAAAAGACACTTCCGGCACATTCCCAAATTAACCGGGACACCCATTTCATCAGTTCTTCACTAATCCCACCTCAACGCAATCAAAACTTTGAATAACTTTCAAAACTATGAAGACCCAGAACAACAAACAACAAACAACAACATCAGCTACTACTAAAACATTAATTTCCCTAAAACCCATATCATACTTCAACTTACAAAATCAAAAATTTAGAAAAATGGAAGAAAAAATGTGCATTGATTGCCTTAAACGCAGAATTCAATCAGATTTCTCCGACAAACTCATCTTCTCTTATCCCATCTCTGATTCTGCTCTTCCTTTTGCGTCTAGGGCTGTTGTTCAAGTGGGTTTTCATTTTCCCATTTTTGCAATTATTGTAACTTTGTTTTTTCTCTAATTTTTTTTTTTGTGGGTGCTAATTTTTTTTTCTTTTCAATTTTGTGTATTATAGATGTCGAATTCAAATGGGGAAGTATCTTCTGAATTTGTGCTGGTGTACTTACCTCGGCAAGAAGATGACTGCATCACTAGATACGTGTAATTCACATTCTTTTATGTCATTTTTTAAGTTTATGGAATTTATGCACATTTTTTGATTAGTTTTTATATGTAATTTTGAGGGTATAATCTTGCTGTAGTTGGTTTGATGATCACTTCATATTTTGCTAGGTTATTGCTTGACAAGTTGTGTAGTGGCATTTTACCGGAGTTTGATTACTGTAATTTCACTAGATTGGATATTGATTTTATCTTATGTCGTGCCTTTTGAATTAATAGTGAAGATGAAGAAACTCTATCTCACATTGTCTATTCCCATTGTTCTCTTTTGTTCTTTCATCTTTCGTATTCATGATTAAAGCGATCAACTTTGACCGCTATTTGTCACTGTTACATAAGGAAAAACATTATTATGTATATCTTGTTAGATTTACTACAACATGTAATTTCAAGATATCCAATTTTCGCGATTTTATGCACATTTTTTGGACGTTAGAGATCATGGGAAATGAAGCTGAAAGAATGAAGAAGAGTGGAGGGAGTACTTTTAAAGACTTAGGGGGAAAAGAAGGTTTCGATGGTCCAGGTATAGCATCACTCAACTAGATTGTTAAACTATGAAGTAGTAATATACTAGTTACAGGAATGATACGAGGTCTTTTGAACCGCTATGTTTTCTATGGTCTTCGAAGCAACTACTTAAGAGTTGGGGTTCTTCATCTATATATTTCCCCTAGGAGTAGAGCTATACGGGCAGTGGTGATCGTGTTTTGTGGTTAGGCTTAAAGTGCTTCACAAGTTTTATTGAAATACAGTTGCAAATTGGATCCATATAGATGGATTCTTCGGAACTTATTTTATCTCTCAGGTTACTTGTGGTTCAGTTTTACATTACCTTGCATTTCGTAAAATAGTTTCTAACAGTAAGCATACAGGATCCTATTGGATGTATTGTAAAACAAGTTGAGCTAACCTCAAGTAAAACTTTAAGAAGTTACGAGTTTCTCCCTTGTGTAAGACCTTCTGATGAAATTTTAAACCCCTTAAAGAAGATAGTCTTTATAAATTCTAGGGCCTGGCCTAATAATGGTTCTCAATGCGGAGATTAGTCATTTCATTTTGTGGGAGACTCCATCATAGGCTGGAGTGACCTAGTAGTTGCTAGAACAGAAGATCAACACCTTTAGACTGAAATGATAAGCTTGAACTGGGGCTTGAAAATACCATTCTTTTTGGGGAGATGCTAGTTGTCTATGTATGCAAGAAAGCCTTTTTATGAGGATGTGGGTGTGTGCCCTATGTTCTTATGCATGTTGATCTAGGTCATATGTTGATGTTCATTTTATAACATTGTCATAATGAGAAGTTTGGTGAAGGCACTAAACTTGACTTTGTTGATGTAGCTTGCCCAAGTTGTAGGTTATACAGAGCATTCATTCCTCTGAGTTACAATTAGTCATTAGTTTTTCATGCATCTCATATTCTCATCTAATGTGAAGTCTTGGCTTAGGGATGGTCATATTGATGATGATGAACACATTGAAAATGAAGGGTACACTTGCCAAAGTAAAGATGTAGAAGTCGGTGATGACAGCAGTTATTCGTCGTCTTCTTCGTGGAAAAAGTCCACTGCATTGCTATATACTGGAATGAGGACTGGAATTTGCGGTTTTTATTGCGAGAATTCTTTCTGTTACTATTCTGGTAGGTTTTCTTGCTTGAGAACTATTACTGCACTTGCACCATGTGCTTTCGTCGGAAATTGCACCTTCTCTGCGTTTGAGGGTATTGCTTCCAACATATCATCTGGATGGTTGGAAGATGACATTTTGCGTTCTCTCAGTGTCATGATGGAAGGGAAAGCAACAGGTCGTGCTAGTCAAAATTTTCTTGGCTTACTTGGAATACCTTCATTTCATGACGATCAAGTCCCTGGTTGCCTGAGGCATCCAAATCTGGTCCCTGTGTTGGGAATGCTAAAGTTGCCTGGATATAATAGTGTAGTTTACCCCAAGGTTCCTCATACGTTGGAAAACATTCTTCATTACAGTCCTGAAGCACTGAATTCGGAGTGGCATACAAGATTTCTGATCTATCAGTTACTCTCAGCTCTCAGCTATATCCATGGTTTAGGGCTTTCCCACGGAAATATTTGTCCCTCTATGGTGATATTGTGTAGTTCTTCATGGGCCTGGTTAAGCATATTTGATAGACCCCACGTGCAGTATGCATCAGGTAAAGAGGATGAAGATTCCTTGGTTTCAGCCCCCACAAGAGAAAGTTGTTCAACTCATGATTGTCTTTCCAAAAGCCTATATGCTGATCTGAAACTTTCCTCATCAGTGGATTGGCCCACGGACTTCTATAAGTGGTGGAAAGGAGAGATCAGCAACTTCGAATATCTACTCATCTTAAACAGACTAGCTGGCAGAAGATGGGGAGATTACACATTTCATACAGTAATGCCGTGGGTTATAGATTTCAGTGTCAAGCCTGATGAAAACTGTAATGTAGGATGGAGGGATTTGAGCAAAAGCAAGTGGCGTCTGGCAAAAGGGGATGAACAGTTGGATTTTACATATGCAACCTCTGAAATTCCACATCATGTCTCAGATGAGTGCCTGTCTGAATTGGCTGTTTGCAGCTACAAAGCAAGGAGGTTACCTCTGAGTGTCCTGCGCATGGCCGTACGTACAGTGTATGAACCTAACGAGTATCCTTCCACCATGCAAAGACTATATCAATGGACTCCTGACGAGTGCATTCCGGAGTTCTATTGTGATCACCAAATCTTTTATTCTCTTCACTCTGGTATGAGCGATTTAGCAGTGCCTACATGGGCTGGAAGTCCCCAAGAGTTTACAAAACTTCATCGAGAAGCACTCGAGAGTGAGCGTATTTCACGTGAAATTCATAATTGGATTGATATCACCTTTGGATACAAAATGTCTGGCCAGCCAGCTGTAGCTGCGAAGAATGTTATGTTGCCTTCATCGCAGCCCACAATGCCAAGGTCAATAGGGCGTCGTCAGCTCTTCACTCAACCACACCCTGTTCGTTGGGGTTCTACCAAGAAAACCAGAGATTCTGTTGTTGAGGGGCCTGTCTCTCTGCTTCGTGAGAACTTAGTTGATTGTGACGAACCTACATACTACAGAACTGATTACTTAAGAAAGATAGAAGAAGCTGCTGCATTTTGTCAACATTCTAGGCATTTGACTCCCATGTATTCAGAGGACATTGTGAAGCGCTCCTCAGTTGGTCAAGAGTCATTGAATCAGGATAGTGAGTGTTATGCAACTAAAGCAACGGACAACAGATTCAGCATTTGTAGGTTGCCTGACGTTGATGCCAGTAGTCTTCTTGAGTATCTTGAGGAGGATGAAAGCTGTAGAGGAGGATATCAAGAGCTGTTGCTTTGGGCTCAACAATCTTCCTGTCAGAAGAAACTCTCAACATCTGTTGCGAAGGATATCTTTTCTCTGGGCTGTGTTATTGCTGAACTTTACTTGAGGAAGCCTCTTTTTGATTCAGGATCTTTATCATCATATGTGGACAACGGCGCTTTGCCAGGAATGTTGAGTGAACTTCCTCTTCATGTGAAAATTATTGTTGAAGCATGCATTCAGAAGGACTGGATGAGGTAAATTTATCATGCCTTATGATCTGTAACTGAATTTATTGCTAATCAAGTGCCGTTCATGACTTGATTATGTCTCTCTCCCTTGACTATCTTTATATTTGTTCTAGACACATCTCCTTACACACTCCTTATTTTTTAAAAAAATTTCAGAAGGCCTTCTGCGAAGACTCTTCTAGAGTCTCCATATTTTCCTGCAACAGTCAAGTCGACCTACTTATTTGTTGCCCCCCTTCAGCTGCTAGCAAAGGATGGGTCACGTCTCCATTATGTTACTAATTTTGCGAAGAAAGGGGCGTTGAGAGCCATGGGAACTTTTGCAGCTGAAATATGTGCTACTTATTGCTTACCTCTACTACATAACTCGTTATCAGATGCTGAGGTTGAGTGGGCTTACATACTTCTTAAAGAAACTCTAAAATGTCTGCAACCCAAAGCGGTCAAGAGACTGGTGCTGCCTTCCGTACGGAAGATTTTACAGGCTAGTTATATAACTTACTCATATGACTTTGCATTTTTAATACGATTTATTCTTCCGGCTACTGATATGTTCATTTCAGGCAACAGGCTATTCACATTTGAAAGTTTCTCTTCTTCAAGATTCATTTGTGCGTGAAATGTGGAATCATGTTGGAAAGCAAATATATCTTGAAACAATTCATCCATTGGTTATATTGAACTTGCTTAATTCTCCTCATAAAAGTTCTGCATCTGCGGCAGCTGTGCTATTAATTGGGTCTAGTGAAGAGCTTGGTGTACCTATTTCCATTCAGCAGGTTAGCTATGGCCATGTATTTCTTTAATTCTCATTTTAGGACTCTTTGTTCTTTGATTATGCAGAACTGAGCAATGTTTGGTTACTGCAGACGATCTTGCCTCTGATATATTGTTTTGGCAAGGGACTTTGTGCTGATGGAACTGATGCTCTAGTTAGAATCGGTATTACTTTTTTTGAACTTCCAAAAGTGGTATTTGATTGTGATAAGTTCGCCTTGACTTCCGACTTGAGCTTGAGTCGTCCTTTGATTTTCAGGTGCTGTTATGGGTGAGAATTTTGTCGTCTCACAGATTTTACCGCTGCTCAAAAATGTTGTTCGTTCCTGCATTGACACATCTGCTATCAATAAGCCTGAGCCTCTGCAGAGTTGGAACTCTTTAGCTCTTGTTGATTGTCTCTTTGTGTTAAATGGTTTGATTGCATTATTGCAGCAAGAGGTGGTGGTCAGAGAGCTGCTTGAAGTACTTGCCTTCCTCATAACTGTTTCTATTTTCTCTCATTAGATCTTGTAATATTCCCCTACTTTCTTAACTTGGAGACTTTTTTTACTCATGCTCTACTTGCAACCATGCAGGACCAGAGTTGCCTGTTTGTTTTGATTCTTATGCAAAGCAATTTGGAACTTCCAGTACTACAGGTTTTTTTTTTTTTTTTCCTGCAATCTTTTTGCAATTCTAGGATTTTCTCGAGGAAAATTTGCTATTCTTTAGGATTTTGCATAAAAGAATTTAGGAGGCATCTGTTCTGTGAGTGTGTCGTGTCTCGTGTGGATAAGGGGCAAATTAGATGTTTGTTTGACGTAAAAACCTAGTTTTAATTTTTAATGCATGTTAATTCAGGTTACTAGTAAACTTTACTTGCAGCAATTTTGCCTATTAAGAGAATCTGTGAGGTACAAATTTTGGTACATTAGTACAATCATATGAGTGGCATAATTCTATGATAGAACTTTTACGTAAATTTTCCTTTTGAGGCCAAGTTTAGTTAAATAAGAGTTAAAAGTATAGCGTGGTGTAGATAAACATTGCGCAAAGTATCGGGGGAACGGGGAACTCCTTGTATGTACATAATGTGCTGTAAATTTTTGAGGATCCATTATAAAGAATAAATGTCTAGTACTAATCAAGTGGTTAGTTAGACATGTCCTTGTCTTCCTGAGATGCCTATTTCCTGGTGGCAAGCTTACTTGCTCAACCTACTTTTTCTGTTGTTTCTTTGTCTTGTTTTCTGGTCACCCATCAATAAGTTATAGCGGAAAAGCTACTCTTGTCTCCTGTTGTGATATTCTTGGTCCTTCCACTTGAATGGCAGGAGAAATTGCCAAGTGAAGTTTATGCGTTCCATTTTGGTATTGGCTTTCCTTCGATGAAGATACTATTACCCTTTTCTTAGGCATGACCTATGCCCTGCTTTTACCAACTTATATCAATTTCCAGGGCAAAGTTTATGCCAGGTTAAACTTTTAAGGCCTTTTTCTGTTCCATGGACTTTGATCAGGACAGTTAATTGGTAATATTGAGGTTTTATCATTATACTAGCTGACTTCTGACAGATTTTATGCCAAAGCAGTAAATTTTTCAAAAGTTTGGAGTAGTTTGTGGCATCTGTTACTGAACTATTGGGAACTACAGAGTCTTGAATCTTGATCCCTACTACCCTATGGACCTGGTGAATCAAATGCTTTTCCAAATTCATTTTCACACTTAATACTTATATTTTCATCTTTCTTGTGGGTTGTTGGGGAATGCTAGTGTCTTGGTGCTTTACTATATGATAGGTGCAGATATTTATCTCGTAGCTTTCTTCGTGACGCTCAAGGAAATGATGTGTAGAAATTTGAATTCGAACTCGAGACTTCTATTACCTAAACGTCATCCTTTCCCTTTTTTTGTATGTATATCATATATAAATGCATGGTCTTCCTGCATCCTTTATCATGAACTTCTCATACTCGGCTTGTATCAAGCCTTGTTCGGCCTGCACTTTATGTTACTGCTTATGAGTAATTATGCTTTCTTGCCTTTGGTTCCTCTATTTTGTTTGTTCCCTTTGAAGTATCTTATATGCATTTAAGCGGCAGCTACTTAGTTATTCAATGAAATATTTCCAGGCTGCTGCTGCCACCCTCATCACAGTTTGTCAGCAGATTGGTCCAGATTTAACAGCTTTGCATGTTGTACCTCAGCTGAAAGAGCTGTTTGATGATCTTGCTTTTTCTCAAGATTTATCTGGTATACCCGGTTTTTTGGGAACAAGCCATAAGACTTCCAAACTCAGACCAGCCGAGGAGGCTCAAATTGAAAGTCGTATGGATCTTGTGTGGGTGTCGAGCACTTGTACATTAACCTCTGGAGCTCTTTGTAGGTTTTTGGAATCGTGGTCTATACCTATCTCATGTTTAAGATTTAATTGGATGTGTGCAGGTCACTTTTGTATCCTAGTCTTGCGACGCTTCTTGGCATAGAGAAACTGCGGCAATGTTGTGCTACATGGTTGCTTCTTGAAAAATATCTTCTTGTACGTCATCACTGGAAGGTACACTTTTTTTTCTTCTGACTAGTGATGATGTTGACTTCGATGATATAACTGAGTTTGTATGTTCACTTCAATTGTCTAAATTCGTTAAGATATAGTGGGAATTTACAGGAGATTGTTCTAGGAGCATTCCAGGGAACATGGATGCTATAAAGGCCACAAACAAAGAAAATGTTAAGTCTAAGTATAACCCAACCAAACTGTTAATGAATGGAGTTGGATGGGCTGTACCTCAATCACAGGGAAGTAAAGGAAGCAATGGTATGGTACTTCATGAACACTTTTATGAAGCTCATCAAAATTCATTCGAAAGAAACTCAGAATCATCTAAAGTTGGCAAATGTGAACCATGGTTCTGGTTCCCCTCTCCTGCTTCTAGTTGGCAAGGACCAGATTTTCTTGCTCGTGCTGGTACTCTGAAAGATGAACTTCCATGGAAGATCAAGGCATCAGTAGTACACTCTGTTCGTGCTCATCATGGAGCATTGAGGTCTTTGATTGTGGACCAAGATGAGTGTACTGTATTTACTGCAGGAGTTGGTCCTGGTTATAAGGGAATGGTTCAAAGGTGGGACTTGTCAACTGTTGATTGTGTGTCAGGGTACTTTGGGCATGATGAGGTTTGCTTCCTGTTAAAACTTTTGCACTTTTCAATGCTTTTCCCATTTCTAGTCTTTTCATTAGCACTTGGCAGTTAGTGGTGGGCTTAGTTGTTTAATATGCTCTATTAGAAATGGAACTTGCTCTGCTACTACTCCACAGCTCATGAGTTGAAAGAGATGACCATATTGATATCAACTAAAAAAAGAAATAGAGTATCACAGATTGGAACTAAGTATGTTGATGTAGTATCCACAGGTCTAAGAATAAGACACATGTGAGGTGGACTTTTGACGTTCTGTAATCAGGGGCGATTTTGGGTGTCCATCTTTGTCCATTACACTAGATTGGTTTGATGATAAAAAATGAAAAATAGTCCATGGGAATCAGATGTTAAGATTGATAACTGCGTGTACTTTACTTCCATACGGTGCATATCTTTCCTTGTTCACAATGACAATTTGAACTTTTAAGGGACCTACATTAATTATGAACAGCTTGGACAAACTTATTAGTAGTGGTGCAAGATGTAGATACAGTCTTTTGATAAAATCCAAAAGCAGTAAGATATGCAAAGCACCTGTTAGTAATAATAGCCAAGGTACATACTTTTAGGAATAGAATCACAAAAGGTATATTGTATCTTACACAGGTGGGCATGTGTATTTTTCAAAGTTAATTTTATGAAGCATCTATTACGGCAAGCATTTGATGGCAAAGTGCAATGTTTCAGTATGACTTCATAAAGCGGCCACAAGATTCATTTTAGACGACAATTTTTGAGCTCTTCCCATCAGGAAACAGTGAACTGAAATACTGAATCATATCAGTATTTTCCACACCATGTGATCCAACACAGTGTTGCTGCTGAAATTTGTTATATATTATTACATTGTTCTGGTGTTTGTAGATGCATTTTTCTTTGACCATGAGTTGGATCTTTCATGCTCTTTCTTCCTTGATGCAAATTAAGGCAAACGTATGAGCATGGCTAGTTTCTGGATGTGCTGTCTGCATATCATCTTGTGACTTGTTATCTGTTTCACGCTAATCTGATGAAGCGGGGTGTTATTGATCTTGCTACTTCCAGGTTGTGAATGACATCTGTATCCTTCCTTCCAGTGGAAGGGTGGCTTCTTGTGATGGGACCATACATGTTTGGAATAGCCAAACAGGAAAAGCAATGTCAATAATTTCTGAATCACCTGCAAATTTGGCTCAACCTTCTGTCCCTTCATCCTCTGCAATGAGGGTCAATACTGACCAAGCCAGCATGCTGAACTCATACCCACATTCAAGTGGAAATTTTAGTGGCGTTGATGGTAGCTTGTACACCTGTATGCATTTCTTAGAATCTGTGGACAAGCTAGTAGTTGGTACTGGAAATGGTTCTCTTAGGTATGCGAAACTGAGACGTTAATATCCATCTATACTAAATTTCTGGACTGATCATTATCCTGTTTATTCACAGTCTTTTGCTAATATACAGATTTGTTGATATTACACTGGGCGAGAAGCTTCATATGTGGAGCAGTGAATCTGCAGATTATGGCTTCCCTTCTCTGGTCTCTGCCATATGCTCTTGTGGCTCTGACAAT
Organism: Beta corolliflora; assembly: GCA_947648045.1. Lineage (NCBI taxonomy): Eukaryota > Viridiplantae > Streptophyta > Magnoliopsida > Caryophyllales > Amaranthaceae > Beta > Beta corolliflora. The sequence continues at coordinate 2,522,061 of CANSZD010000007.1, read as the reverse complement.
ATGCAATCTGCTTCATCACATTCTTGGATTGCCGTGGGACTGGGTTCTGGTAATTGCAGGCTGCTTGATGCCAGAAGTGGTAATGTCATTGCCTCTTGGCGTGCTCATGATGGATATGTAACAAAGGTATGTTTTGATAGAAATGAAGTCTTTCAACTTGCACTTTTACTTATGTGAATAACTCGATCCTGCAGCTGGCTGCACCCGAAGATCATCTATTTGTTTCCAGCTCTCTGGACAAAACTTTACGAATCTGGGACCTCAGAAAGTAAGTCTTGATTTGGGTGGTCTTTGATGTTTAAACTTTAGTGCTGTAATGCCTGCATGATATTATCAGCTGCCCTTGCTTATATTGCTTTCTCGGGAAGCAAGACCAGTTTGACATTGTTTTTCTCTAGGTCATATTTTTCTTTATAGTACGCTGGTTAATTTAAGTTTTTGTGGATGCCTGCTCATAATATGTAGTATATTTTTTGGAGCGAGTTGAAAGCTGTATAACCTTTCTCATGAAGATTTTTAATCCAATAGTCAACTAGGCACGAGCTCAGCGCATAAAACCTTAGGCCTGATGACGAACTTGTCTCATAAGAATCTTAAATAGCATAGGGTTGGAGCCAGATACACTAAATTATCAGTGGGCTGTAATGAAGGCCATCAATTTTTTCCATGGCTAGCATTGAAAGTCTAGCGCAAATGGGAGCATAGTCATTGCTTCAGAGTGATATGGGAGGATTGTTTGTTGCTCTCTCCTCATCCTTTCTTCACTCTCCACTCTTTGCATTCTGATTGCTGATTGAGAAGGATTAGTGCATGATGTTGGGTGCAAATGAAGTAAACAAGCATACTAGAATATGCGGTTGCTGAGATTTGTAGCTGGCAGGAGATGCGAAGTGGAGACTGTTAAACCAAGAAGACCTTTTCAGATCTCCACTAAGGAGATAGGCTAGCATTCCTCATCTGATCTGCTCCCACCCTTTGATCTCATTACCGACTGATCCTTTGGCTGCTCTTTATTCCAGTGGAGTACAAGACAAGTGCCCCGAAAGGCTGTAATGAGGATCTGATTGGATTGAGCTGGTTTCAGGGTAAAATCATTCCTTTTCTCTAGGAAGATAGAACCTGTAGTGGCTTGTCATATAAGAAGGAATACCTTTCTTCAAATTGAAAGAAAATTATTCACTGAAATGGCTTGCAAAGCTTTGTCATGTCAGGAGAACAATAATTTTCCACTTGAAAGTCTTGTATCTATCTTGTATCTTTTGTGACATACTATCACTAGATTAGTGGACCTAGGAAATAGGCTTTAGTTCTTCATACAATAACTTTTAGATGAATTGGTAAAGATGGTAAAGATAATTATTTGAGTTTCATTTTAAAAGTGTGGTGTTTCCATTTGGTTGATGGCACTCGGGAATAGTGCAAGGATCTCCTGATTATTTCTATATGTACCTCGCTGCAGCAGGGATGATTATTATGTATCTTTAGTCTTTTTCTTTGTTCCCATTTTCTCTCTCTGCTGTATAATTTGAACAGCTGAACCAACACTAGCTAATAAATCTGTCCAAGTAATAGAAACATTGGAATATTACTCCCAGTGCTTTGATCATCCACAAGGGATAATCTTCAATGTAAATGTACCCATTGCTTTGAGTTATCTTTTGAAGCCCTTTATCATTGTGTTCAATGCCCATAGACTCTGGCTGCTGACAGAGAAGATGCATTTACTTTAATCTCCTCCAACCTGCATCCGAACCTACTGGAAGAAGGTTGTAAATGAGACTATGAATTTCCGCATGTCCTAGGTGTCTATATTCTCGGTTGCCTTATAAAGGCTGATCCCAATTGGCAAGTAAGGCACTGAATTTAGCATGAAGAGATTTGCAAAATGTCTGCCCACCAGATAGATGATGATCAATACTTAGTTGATTCTTAGGTGAATCATTATTTACTATCTGATCATGAGGCACTGAATTGTCAGCTTGCTCTGTAGTGCTTGGTCATCTAAAACTATAAAAGCATTACTTATCTCAAGTTCTGTCTTGGTAAGTGCTACATTCTACTGAACTATGGTTAGTTTTGTAACTGCTAGCTATTGCCTTTTATTTTCTTTCTTGCAGGAGTATGCCGCCACAACCTACTGTCTATAAAGGTCACACTGATAGTATATTGGATTTTTCTGTTTGGGGACAAGATGTAGTTTCAATTTCCAAAAATAAAATTGGACTTTCCTCGCTAGCTGGAACTGCAGATGAAGTAAGTGCTCATACTCTATTTGGAAGCAATAGTAAATGGTGGTAATGTAATGACTATAGTGCAACTTTTGTAAGACAAATCCCCCCTCCCTGGTTATGGAACTCCATGCCATGTGTTATTATTCATAAATGTCTATCACCGCTAAATATTGTATTTCCAAAGTGGTAATGGATAGTTCTGAAATTTCATGTACTAGATGTTTGGGTTTGGACAAACATTATCATGTACATTGACATGAGACTTCTCTTACAAAATCATATTAAAATTAATTCCATTACCGCCATATATTACCACCTACCAAACGGACCGTCAAAATCTCAAACTGCTGCTTACATACCATGCTTTAGCTTTCCTGCCTGCTGTTTCATATCATACATATGATATGCATATTCTGGTTATTATACATTTGGAAAATGGAACATGCTGTAAAGCAGATTATTAGATCTTATACTGCAGCCAGGTAAGGAGCAGCTTTGCTTCATGCTAGGCCTGAGTTGGTTGAACGTTGACGTCAGGCTGGTCTTATAAAATAGCTGTGTACTAGTTCAAATAGCTGGATGTAAATTCAATTAAATGAGGGGAATAGGCCAGGAAGAAGAAGATTTTGTTGAAGTTGGTAGGTTTATTGTACAGAGTCTTACTTCCTGTGAGATATTGTCACATAGACAACTCAGAAATGGGGTAGTATCATGAGAAAAAGCACCTTTATATATCAAGGAAAAATTAATGGCTAACCTGGTACTTTTTCTTTTCTTTTTCTGTTGTTGAGAGGCTATGGAAGAGAAACCCTAAGATGAAGAATAATACTTTTAAACTAGGGTTGACCTGGTGACACCATTGTATATGAAACTTTTCTGTTTTAGTCAAGGGTACAAATTTAGGTTGTAATTGTAATTTCTGTCCTTTTGCTTTCAAGATTTGCTTTACATTTTCTAGCAGCTTTTATTATCTTTCCTTAATCTTTTATGTATTTTCAACTAGGTTTCTTAATCTTGCCTACTTTTCTTTTAAGGTGGTCTTCTAGGAGTCCTTTCATTTTTAGCTTAGTTCTTGGCTCCTGATAAGGCCTGTAGGAAGGTATATTCTAGATAGGGTAGGCTTTTTAGGGACTTCTTTTTTCCCCGTTTTTGACTTAAAATTTTAGTGATTCCTAATACTTCTATCTATATACTTCCTCCGTATCAAATTAAACGCAACAATTCCTTTGACACAGACTCCTAGGCAAAATTTCTTAGGGTGAGATTAACAAAGGTGAGGGCAAGTGTTTAGTGTAATTAACCACCACCAAGTACCACCACCACCTAATGCTGCCACCACCGAAACGCCACCACCACCACCACCACCACCAACCACCGTCAAAACCCAAAAACCACCGAAATTCGAATCCAAAATCAACCAAAAACCACCTCCCTGCTGACCTCGAAATTCGAAACCCAAATCAACCAAAAACCACCTTCCAACTGCCCACACCACCACCCACCGTCAAAACCCGTTCGACCTCCACAACAACTTGAAGGCGAGAGAAAGATATCGAAGAGAGAGAGAGAGATGCAGGAGAGAGAACGAAGGAAGATGGAGGTGAGAGAACCCTCGTGGTGGTTGGGTTCGCATTTTCGGACCTCTAACCCAACCCTCGTGCCCCTTCCTGCTGTGTCCACGGTGGTTAGGGTTCGAATTTTGGTGGTTTTGTGGTTTATGGGGTGGTGGTTGGGTTGTGCGGTGGTGATTTCGTGGTGTTTCGGTGTTGGGTTGTGATTTCGTGGTTTGTGCGGTGGTGGTTTCTTGGTGGTTGGGTTGTACAGTGGTGGTTTCGTGGTATTTGGGTGTTGGGTTGTGGTTTCGTGGTTGTTGCGTTGGGTTGGTGGTGGTTGGCTGGTGGTTGTGTGAGGTGGTGCTGGTGAAACGAAGTGGTGGTTTGGTGGTCATGGTGGAATGGGGGGTGGTCAATGTTGGTCAAGGTGGGTATTGGAGAGAGAGGGGGTGAATGTTTTGGTAGATTAATGTTGGTTAGGTTAGGTTAAGGAGGGGTTAATTAGTTTTAGTAAAGGTATATGTGTAATTTCACACTCATAATCTTTACCAAAAATGGAAAGAAGGAAAGTGTTGCATTTAATTTGAAACATCCGTTTTTAGAAACTGTTGCATTTAATTTGATACGGAGGAAGTATTTGAAAAAAATATTTTGAGTATGTATCATCGTTATTTAATGTTTGGCCTTATTAGTTTTCACAAATAGGTAATTCCGTAATTATCTGTACTGTAGGTTGCACATTGTATTCCTTTGTTTGCACCAATGTGTATTACGTGATTACGTCAACTATCAGTTTTCTTGGTTTCTTTTATGGATGCACTTACGCAGCTGATGTTTCAATGGAAGATTTGTTTGGCTTCACTTCCTTGAATGGTTGACCTTTGTATAACCATATATATGCATTTTTTGCAGTATGGCCAGCATCGTATTGTTCGTCAGGCTCTACATACAACAGACCGAGGATCCAGAAACATGTCTGTGTTGTCTAGCATAGCTATTCTTCCATTTTCACGACTGTTTATCGTTGGAACAGAAGATGGCCAGCTGAAAATTTGTTCTTGAACTGATTTTAGTGAAAACTAGTTTTTATACACTTAAGGTCCTTTGCAGTAAGATTGAAGGAAGCACCAATCTAGTATCTACACCATGGACGATGAACACATGATGCCGAGATTGGAGTTTCCGACATTTTTCTCCATTTTTCTGTGTTGGGTACTGTAGGAGTGGCCGAGTGGGACTGTGTGAGAGAGAGAGATAAGAGGACGGTAATTGTTGCATTTGTATATTCTTGATGTGTATTTGTACATGAAGGTAGCTTTATGTAAATTACTAAATTACACTAGTTAATACCTGTATCCATATTCTTTTAACCAAGAATATGAATCATTCAATTGATACAATATTATTTTTACATAGTATTTGGTCAATATATTTAGAAAGTTGATGGAATTATAATATGTTTTGTCCTCCCCAAATTTTCACAGTGGAAGAGCATATGAGTAAGTAATTTCGCATGCATATTATATTATTATTATTATTATTATACTATGCCAAGGATTTCTAAATAAAATGATGTGGTTGAGCGTTGTAACCTCATATATTTTCAAAAGAAGAATCTAACCTAATCTAAATATGGTTTTAGTGTGACTGTAAGTAAAATCCTTTTGTCTATCTTGAATTGAGAACAAGTAATTCTTTCTATTGTGCATGCTAGAAATTGGATCTTTCAACTGTTCAAGCATTCAACCCCTTTGCCTACTGGCTATGAATTGCCTTCTAAAATATTGGTGACAAACTCTTTTGGTTTATAAGGAGTCACAAAGGACCATTATGTATGATATACGATTTTAGGTCTTACAGGTGGTGCATTAAATGTTTATGGTTGTTTCTTATCGTAAGTGAATGCAATGGAAAGACCCTTTCACATGTCATTTGTGAAGTGCGTGAGATGCTCCAAGTCAGAAACTTCACTCAAATAAGTTAGCTAGCATCAACTAAGCTTAGCTCAGTTGAATTCGCTCAAACAATGTCACTTCTAGTCCTACTTAATAAGACTTCACCTTGCCCTTATAATCTACCCATTTGAAAATGTTCTTGTAACTCGTAAGGACTTCCCTAAGATTAAAGAGGCTTGCCGTTTCTGATGATGTACTGCTTACATGGGTGATGATGACTGTGATAGTAGTGTTTTGATTGAACCGTGCAGAAGTTGTGTCTTGTGCTCTAGCAGACAAGCGGAAACAAGTTATGTTTGAAGACATGGAATCCATTATAAGAGGTTTTCCTAGATTACAGCATTTCACTTGAAAGTGTAAAAATTTCCTATTAACTCTGTTATCTTACATATTTTTCCAATGTAAATTTGTCATTGTAATGAACTATCTCATCTCAGCTCTTTAGTGGAAGAAGATACACCAACAAGAAGACTAATTTCCAAAAGAGTATGCGTTGGCTACTTCCATGTGTTCCATATTCTACACGCTTTTCGAGTGATTGAAGGACCTCCTGCATTTCTGCAGTTGATGCAGTTCTGAAAAGAATTTTGTTGGCCATTGAAACTGGATGACTGCAGCAGGAATCCTTTACTGTACTTAGAAAGGATTGAACGGAATGCAGGATTCGAAACCAAGAAATTGCACCAGTTCTATAAAAGGAGCAGCAATCACCTTAGATCACTTCCCAATCAGACATCACTAACAGGGTCCATCAGTTCACTCAACTCCTCTCCAGGATTGGTAATGACCGTCTTCTCTCGTTCCTGCTCCAAGTCATATATCTTGTCATTCATACCTACTTTCCTATAAGCCTCTATCATGGTATCAAAAGTAGTGTCATTCGGCTGGCATTGTTTCTCCTTCATCCTCCTATAAACTCTCTCCATTTCCATCAAATCTTCGGCCTTTGCACATGCAAAAAGAACAGAATTGAAAAAAGAAGTGTTCTCGGGTATCTCCAATCTCCCAGCCAGCTGAGCAGTACTCACAACTTTATGGAAGACACCCGCATTTGCATATCCCTTAACAAGACAACAAATGGTCTTAGTGTCTGCTCTCATGCCCTCAGCACGCATCTGATTGAAAGTGAATTCCATGTTTTTCACATCACCCACATCAGAAAATGCCTCGATTACATTATTGTAAGTGGAAGTAGTCCAAGGGAATTCAAGCTTGCGCATGTATTCCATCACCGTAGACATTTTATCATACATACGTTTCTTCCCATAAGCACCAATTAGGATGTTAAAAGTCCTAGTTTCCGGCTCAATCCCGAAATCCCGGAACTTCTCATACCACCTCTCCATCATTTCAATATGACCATTATTTCCAAACAAGGCTATAATTGTGTTCATAGTCCACACATCGGGTTTGCAAGTAGGACTCTGAAGCATCTCAGACAAAATCTTCTCCATTTGGTCGAATTTCCCAGCTTTACCATATCCACTGAGTACGATGTTCTGAGTAACCGTGTTCGGAATGATTCCTCGCTCATCCATCTCTTCATATAGGGACTCAACCAAATCAAACCGAGAAGCATCAATACAAGCCTTGATCAAAGTACTGTATGTAAAAACATCAGGCTGACACAGGGGAAGCCCCTTCATTTTAGCAAGAACTGAAAACGCCTTGTCAATCAAGTTGCTACGGCAATAAGCAGCAAGCAAGGCAGTATAAAGCTCAGAGGTAGGTTCAAGCCCTTCTTCAATCATGGTATCGAAAAGTTCATGGGCTCGGCGAGGTTGTCCTGATTTTCCAAGCAGCACAAGGAGTTTCATGTAAGTTCCTTCTTTTGGGTGATAGAAGGATTGTTTTCTCAGCATCTCAAACACCTAAGCAATTCAAACATCACTATCATTTCCATTCGATTCGATTCAAGTATATGACATACTTCTTTTCCACTTCATAACCAGCAGCAATCAATTTAAAATGTGCATCAGAAAAATTGAAGTAAAATTCCACAAAAATTCATCCATGAAAAAAATATCACAACATTCTACAACAACTTCCAATGCATATACAATCTCTTATGGTCTACATTACTCAGACTCAGGTTCCCAAGTCATACACACACAAGTACATGTCTTAGTGTCCGACTCATCTATTTTATCCACGCCCATGTCCAAGTGTCGAGAATCCAACACGGGTACTTCATCAAATAAAATGAAAAGTCCGAGTAACATAGCCTATAGTAGGACTTCACTACGGTACGAAAGTAAAAGTCAGAGGAGAGAGAGAGATAGAGGGGTACCTCAAGAGCTTGAAGCCATTGTTTCTTGAAGATAAGGTCAGAAAGAGACTCAGTGACAGTATTAACCCAAGCTTTAGCTTTAGCCTTGCGATCAAGCTTCTTCTTCACATTCTTAATTTGGGTTCTTGTTTTAGGAAACCCAGGAATTGAATTTTCAGAAAGTGCAGGAAATTCACCTTCCTTCCAAATTCTCTTCTTGTTTTTGGGTTCAGATGATGATTTTGAGCTGCGAGAAGGAGAAGAGGCTATTTTACACCGTATTAATTGTGGGTATTTTGTAGAAAAGCAAGTGGGATAAGTGAGTTTTTGTTGAGGATGTAATGGAGTGAGAATGAGGAAAGATATTGAGGAGAGAGAAGCTGTTGCCATTGTTGCTCTTGCTTGATGTCCTGTTTTCTTTTTTGTTTTTGAGGATTTTGGTGTTGTAAAAAATTACAAATGCTGGTATTTTTAAAAGAAAATTGAAAATAGCAATAAGAAACTACTAATTTTTTGTAATTTTATGAACAAAAGAGATGTAAAAATTAGGTTTGCTTGGCTCTTAGATAAGGGTTTTCTTAGAGTCAAAAGAGAAAATTCTAAAAATGAGAAGATGAAAACATTTTTCTTTTTCATATATGCACTATTCACATACACTTCTTTGACCGTGTTTTGTGATTTTTACGTGCGGAAAAATATAGTCACGTGAGATTTTGTTGGATTCGTCTCAATACATACTTTCATAATATAAACTTTTTGTAATTTTTACATGTAGAAAATTAGAGATATTAATCGTTAAAGTTATGTGTTGACAAGCGTACCCGAAAAAGTGTGTCAAGTATTTTGAAACAGAGGAAGTATTTAAAATCGGTTTTTTCATCATATACCCCTGACAAATTTGTTTTTCCACCGTATACCCTTTCAAGTTTCCAAATTCACCATATACCCTCCACTTTTCAAAAAATACATCAACTTGCCCTTAATGACTAACGGCGTTAACGTCCGTTAGTCATTAACCCCCTAATTCCTCCTTAACCCTAATCAACTAACCTAAACCCTAACCCCCTCTAACCTAATTAACCCTAAACCCTACCCTAATCCCCCTTTAACCCTAATCAACCCTAAACCCTAACCACCCCTTCCCCACCCCACCCCACCCCACCCCTTCCCCCACCACACCCGTAGCCCCCCCCCCTGGCGGCCCCCCCCCGACAGCCCCCCCCGCAACCCCCCCCGCATCCCCACCCCCCGCACCCTCCCCCTCGGTCCACCCCCTCCCCCTCCCCCCCCCCCAACTTTCCGTCGCACCAACCCCCCCTCTCCCCCCCTCTCTCGGATCCTAACAATGATGAATGAGAAAACACTCCCAAGCAGCGACGATTTAATGTCGGCGATTTCGACGCAACCCAGGTTTTTGTATCGAGATCCTAGCGGTTGACGACTATAATGTCGGCGACCCGGATTTTTCGATTTCTTTTGTTCGTTCGGGGGTACGATTCAGCGGGGAAGGGGTTGGTGCGACGGACATTGCGGGGGAAGGGGCCGCGTGGCCTCGGGGGTGGTGGGGAGGGGGGGGGGCGTGGGGAGGGGGGGCTTCGAGGGTGGTGGGGAGGGGGGCTTCGAGGGTGGTGGGGAGGGGAAGGGGGCTGCGTGGAGAGGGGGAGGGGGTCGGCGGGGGGGGGTGGTGGTGAGGAGGTGGTGGTGGTGAGGGGGTGGTGGTGAGGTGGTGATGGGGCAGTGGGGGTAAGGAGTGGGGGAGGGGTGGTTAGGGTTAGGGCCCAAGTTAGTGTATTAGATTAGGGTTAGGGTTAGGATTAGGGTTTGATTTAGGTTAGTTAATTAGGGTTAGGGGAGGATTAGGGTCTAATGATTAACGGAAGTCTAACACCGTCAGTCAAAAGGGTAAGTGGATGTATTTTTTGAAAAGTGGATGGTATATGGTGAATTTGGAAAGTTGAAAGGGTATATGGTGCAAAAAAAAATTTGTCAGGGGTATATGGTGAAAAAACCGATTTAAAATTGAACATGTGTATCTTTATCTAATACTAATTGTGTATGTTTTTTCTATCATGTATGTGCATTTTTTTGAAACTGTATGTGTATTTTTTTTTCCAGTAAAGTACTTTAAGCTCAAAACTAAGATTATGCTCAATCCAAAGAATATGCAGATGTATATTTCTCAATCTTCTCATGTCAAGAATTTTTTTTATTGGATCTCTCCCCAACAAATAAGTTTCAACAAAGATTAGTTTAGAAAAAAAATAACTTCAACCAAATAAAGTTAAGTTTAGCAAAAATAAGTTTGGGGTGTGTTGACTTCATCTTTGATCTTATTGGAATTTAAGTTGTTAGAACTTATCTAAACTTACTAGAATTAAGGGTGGACACAAGCAAAACAATTCATGACCAGTTCTAAATTTGTTCGGTATAAGCTCGTTTTGAGCTTGTTTGCTTGTTAACAAGCTGAGTTTAAGCTTAAAATTACAAACTCAATTGTGTTGGATTTGTGAGCTCTTTATTTTAAAAAGGGATATTATCTCAGATAACCCTGACATATTGGCCTTTTTCCCAAATAACCCTGACATTTTTTTTTTCTCAGATGACCCTAAACTTGTATTTTGTCATTAAACCTAACGGAATTGTTAACGGTGTTAACTTTTTTCAAACTAAAATACTTACTGCTTTTTTTAAAATAAAAAAACCCAAACTCATCTATTTCTCTCTCCTGTTCTTCATCTCTTCTCAAGCATTCATCAATGGTTTACACTACTTTCTCTCTTTAATTTTAACAAAAACTCACCACAATTTGATTTTGCAAATCAAAGACAAAATTCAGAACTAAACTAATTACTAAAAGTTATCACAAAATAACCTAACTTACACTACAAATTGAATTCTTGGAACAAAAATAAAAGGAGAGATGAAAACTTAAGCAACAGTGACAGTGACGCAACAATGCAACAATGGCGACGCAACAGTGACAGCGACGCAACAATGCCCAGATTTGGTTTAATTTAGGGTTCGAATTTGCCCAGTCATTGTTAACGGCGAAGGGCGACAAGCAGAAGAGTAGGTGGTGGTATGCAGTGGTGCGCGCGGGGTTCGTCGGTGGTGGTCGAAAGGTGGGGGGGAAGAAGATGATGTTGGGTTCGTCGGTGGTGGTCGAAAAGTGGGGGAAAAAGAAGATGCTGCTCAATTGTTGCCCAGATTTCAACCCAACAAAAGCTTGTGGCAATAGCAACCACAAAAAAGAGGAACGATTGTTGCCCAGATTTTTGGGTCGAATATGCCTAGATTTTTGGTCGAATCTTCTGCTAATTTTGGGTTGTTCGAATTTGGGGCCTTTTGTGTTCGAATTGGGGTTGTTTAGGGTTCGAATTTTCTGCAGTTTTTGGTGATGGTAGTGTGGAGATGAAGAACAAGAGAGGGAAGAAGATGAAGAACAAGAGAGATAATCTGGTTTAATTAAAAAAAAGTTAACACCGTTAGATATTCCGTTAGGTTTAATGACAAAATACAAGTTTAGGGTCATCTAGGAAAAAAAAATATGTCAGGGTTATGTAAGAAAATGATAAAAGGGTTTGACAAAGATGATTACAAGATGAACAATGAATCTTCTAGGCGTGTTGGGACACTTTCCCAAAAGCAATATTCCTACCCTACACTGAGCACGGGTTACAAGGAATTCACTTCCGAGATACAAAGAAGAACAACGAAGATCACGCTCGTTATGAAATTCGTAGAATGAGAATAAGAAAATAAGAATTTGATGCAATGAAGAAAACTTGTGCTTATGGAACATTGAGAGAGTTTCTCTGGTTTCTTTTCATTCACATATCTTCGATAATCATCATTAGAGCCTTTGCAACGTATTAAAAGAAGCAAAAACACGGCAATAACCGTCACTCGAAAACCGCAAACAAGTGAAGGCAAGCAGGGAGCTTGCGCTCCTCAAAGGAGCGAGCGCTCCTTCAAGGAGCGGGCGCTCCAAGGAGGAGCGAGCGCTCCTCCACCCTTTCCTTCATTTCGCGTTTGTAAACCGAGTTCCTGCCGACTTTGTGCGAACGCTCCATCCGAGCGCGCGCTCTCCCACTAATGTATCACGTACATTAATCAACTCTAATTCGTAGAATGAGAATAAGAAAATAAGAATTTGATGCAATGAAGAAAACTTGTGCTTATGGAACTTTGAGAGAGTTTCTCTGGTTTCTTTTCATTCACATATCTTCGATAATCATCATTAGAGCCTTTGCAACGTATTAAAAGAAGCAAAAACACGGCAATAACCGTCACTCGAAAACCGCAAACAAGTGAAGGCAAGCAGGGAGCTTGCGCTCCTCAAAGGAGCGAGCGCTCCTTCAAGGAGCGGGCGCTCCAAGGAGGAGCGAGCGCTCCTCCACCCTTTCCTTCATTTCGCGTTTGTAAACCGAGTTCCTGCCGACTTTGTGCGAACGCTCCATCCGAGCGTGCGCTCTCCCACTAATGTATCACGTACATTAATCAACTCTAATTTACACGTTACTTCAAGTCACGACACCTTATCCTATATGACTTAACGCAACGAACCATGAAAACCAACACTCCGATACTCTAAATATCCAACAATCCTCCCCCATTTAGAGTATCTAATTGTATAATTAGCACATACATCATTAACAACAAATACATCTCATGCATAAATGAAAGTGTATAAAACTTGAACTTCCACATAGTACAGTACACATTCCAAGTATCCGTATCCAATTGGTGTCGATAACGATTGAACCAATTTCAATACATAATGGAAACCCGGAGATACTATACACACAAGATAAATTACTTAAACTCATTATAAACCGACACATAAAGCCTTGTGTCCATATCTATTCATAAGTGTATCAAAGCTATGCCCCGAGAGCTCCTTGAAGCGGCTAAACTTCACACTTACATAGGTAGATCTCTAAAATACATGCTACCGTGAAAAGCACAAACAAGAGACCTATTAAGTTATACAACCTCCTTATACAACACAAAGTGATAGAACTAAAAACAAGGATGAATAAAAGTTCTACAATCATCCAAATGAAGGAATTAATCTTATTGAACTTAGGACCCAACGTCATATTGGGCGTTAAGTTAAGATTCCCTCATTCGTGACTCTCGAGGGGCTCCAATCCTAAACCGATTGCCATCCTCTTTACGTTATCTCTAGCCAAGACCTTTGTAAAACAATCCGCTAGATTATACGTTGTACGTACATAGTCAACAGTGATAACACTATCCTTGATAAGTCCTTGGATGTAACTATGCCGCACACCAATGTGTCTTGACTTACCGTTATATACTTGACTATATGCTCTTGCTAAAGCAAGATCGTTGTCACAATGAATCGCTATCGGCGATATCGGTTTTGGCAACAAAGGAATCTCAATCATGAGATTTTTTAACCACTCCGCCTCTTTACTTGCGGAAGACAAAGCGATAAACTCCGAAGTCATGGAGGAATCCGCTATACAAGTTTGTTTCTTGGAAGCCCAAGAAATTGCACCTCCTCCAAGTAGAAATACCCATCCACTTGTAGAAGAATGATCCTCTTTATTAGAGATCCAACTTGCATCAGAATACCCTTCTAAAACCGAAGGATATCCACTGTAGGATAAACCATAGTCCTTGGTTTTTCCCAAATACCTTAAGACACGACGAATAGCTTGCCAATGTAGCATACTAGGATTACTAGTATACCTACTAAGTTTGCCTACCGCAAATGCGATATCCGGCCTAGTGCTCGTCATAGCATACATCAAACATCCAATCACCCTTGCGTACTCAAGTTGAGACACGGTACTACCTTCATTAGGTAGTAATTTTTCACTAGGATCCATTGGTGTTGATACAAAAGAGCAACCACTAACATCAAATTTCTTAAGAACCTTTTCGATGTAGTGAGATTGAGATAAACTCAATTTTCCTTTGCTTCTTTCAATTCTAATGCCTAGAATGACATCCGCCTCCCCCAAATCTTTCATTGAGAACTTAGACGAAAGAAAAGATTTAGTCCACTCAACTTGGGATAAATCAGTTACAAATATTAACATGTCATCTACATATAAGCAAATCATTACACCATGACCATTGTCATCAAATTTGCTATATACACACTTGTCTGAATTATTCAATTTGAAACCGTTAGACAATACTACCTCATCAAACTTTTGATGCCATTGCTTAGGTGCTTGTTTTAGCCCATACAAAGATCTAACTAACTTGCAAACTTTTTGTTCTTGACCTTTGACAACAAACCCAACCGGTTGTCTCATGTAAACCTCCTCATCTAACTCTCCATTCAAGAATGCGGTCTTGACATCCATTTGATGGATCACGAGATTATGAATTGCCGCAAGAGCAATTAATAACCTTATAGTAGAGATACGAGCTACGGGTGCATATGTATCGAAATAATCGATACCCGGCTTTTGGGAAAAGCCTTGTGCCACTAACCGGGCTTTGAACTTGTCAATAGTTCCATCGATTTTCATTTTCTTCTTGAAAATCCATTTACACCCTATTGGTTTACATTTAGGAGGTAGGTCCGCTAGAACCCACGTGTTATTCCCCATGATCGAGTCCATTTCATCATCAATAGCTTCCTTCCAAAATGGAGCATCTTGAGACTTCATGGCCTCATCATACGTTAAAGGATCCCCTTCCACATTATAAACATATGGAAACTTAGTTAAAACGCTATCTCTTGATCCCTCAACCAAATATACATAAAAATCTGGGCCAAAGGATTTCTCTTTCCTAGCCCGTTTACTTCTCCTAGGTTTTGACGATGTAGATGCAACATTCTCATCTAGAATTTGTTCATCGAACTCTTGATCATTAGTTTGATCAATTTCCTGAATTTCGGTACTTGGAGTTATATCCTTTGGTCTAGGAACCGATGAATATCTATTTTCATCAAAAATAGCATCTCTAGACTCCACAATAGTGTGAACCGACCAAAAGTCGTTTTGTTCTATAACATAGAACCTATAGGATTTGCTATGAACAGCATACCCTATAAAGATGCATTCAACTCCTCTTTCACCTAACTTTTTACGTTTAGGTTCCGGCACTTTAACTATTGCCCTGCATCCCCAAACTCTAATATAACTTAGATTTGGTTTTCTTTTGTACCATAATTCATAAGGGGTTACTTTGTTCTTTTTCATTGGAACACGATTCAAAATGTAACAAGCAGTTAAAACCGCTTCACCCCAAAAACCATCACTCAAACCAGAATAGGATAACATAGAATTTACCATTTCTTGTAAAGTTCTATTCTTTCTTTCCGCTATACCATTTTGTTGTGGTGTATAAGCCGCGGTTGTTTCATGTATTATTCCTAAAGCTTGGAAATAACTAGGATTATGAAACTCACCACCTCTATCGGTTCTAAACCGTTTAATCTTGTCACTTAATTGCAATTCCACTTCATTTTTATAAATCTCAAATTTATCTAGGGCTTCATCTTTAGTGGACAACAAATATACATAACAGAACCGTGAATAATCATCTATAAATGTTATTATATATTTCTTGTTTCCTAAAGACGGTGTACTATGAAAATCACAAAGATCACTATGTACAAGATCAAGCAATTTAGTATCTCTTTCCACATTATTAGGAAAAGAACTCCTGGTTATTTTTGTTAACATGCATGTCCTACACTTCTCAATACTTGGATCAAAGGAAGGAATTAAATCATCCTTAGCCATAGAATATAACTTTCTATAATTAACATGACCAAGTCTTAAATGCCAAAGAGAAGAATTGTCATTAATAACACACACATTGTTAACTAAAGCATTCGAAATGCTAAGTTTAAACATACCATTACAAAGATAACCAAGACCAACAAACAAACCACCTTTAGATAAAATAAACTTGTCCGACTCAAAAACCATTTTAAAACCTATACGATTCAGGATAGCTCCAGATACAAGATTCCGCCTAAGTTCCGGAGCAAATAGAACATCTCTCAACACTAGAGATTTTCCGGAACTAAAGACTAACTCTACTTGTCCTACACCAAGAACTTGAGTGTAGAGTCGTTGCCCATGTATAGAACTTCTCCATTGTCCACCTCCTTGAAGGTTTTAAATGAAGACCGCTCCTTGCACACATGCCTTGAAGCTCCCGAATCAATGTACCATGAACAATCATCCCGTACACAAAAGATTTCGAAAATCATACACATATAATTCAAACCCGAATTACATGCAAATTGTGCACAAGTACCTTGTTTGGCTTGGGATTGGCTAGACTCGCCTTTCCCTCCACCTTGCTCATTCCTTTTGTTCATCTTCTTCTTCCAAAGGAAGCAATCCTTCTTGAAGTGTCCGGGCTTGCCACACTCCCAACAACCACGTTGTTGACCAACTCCACCATTCTTAGGCTTTTTGGAATTGTAGCCTTTGGTGTAATTGTTAGCCCTCTTCTTAGGATTTGAGTCTTTGGACTTTCCATCCTCCACCATGTTAATGGTAGAAGAATTAGGATTTACCTCCTTTTGTCCATCTTGAACCCGAATGCCCTCTTCAATCCGAAGATGAGCACCCAATTGTTCCAAATTCATATCATCTTTACTATGTTTAAGAGTATTCCTAACATCCTTCCAACTTGGTGGTAATTTGTCAACTATTGAAGATACAATAAATGTCTCATCCATACTAATACTGTGTTGTTTAAAACTTCCTACAATCCTTTGGATTTCATGGAATTGTTCCATCACTGGCCTAGTTTCAACCATCTTAAAGTTATTAAAATTGCTAACTAAGAACCTTTTACTAGATGCATCTTCGGCCATGTATTTAGACTCAAGGTCATCCCAAAGCATTATAGCAGATTCATAGAATTGATAAACATCAAACAAAGTGTCAGACATACCGTTAAGAATGTGACCACGGCATATGTAGTCATCGTTCTCCCACTTGTTCCTTTTCCGAATTTCTTCAACAGTTTCATTGTCCCCTTCCTCGGGTTTGGGAGTGCTCAAAACATATGCCACACTTAACGAAGTGAGAAGGAAATGCATCTTCTTCTGCCATCTACGGAAACCAACGCCTTCAAACTTATCAAGTTTCTGAAAATTCGAAGTCATCTCACGAACCGTAGCCATCTTCAAGTAATATTGCTTTTGGATTGTAAGAAAATGATAAAAGGGTTTGACAAAGATGATTACAAGATGAACAATGAATCTTCTAGGCGTGTTGGGACACTTTCCCAAAAGCAATATTCCTACCCTACACTGAGCACGGGTTACAAGGAATTCACTTCCGAGATACAAAGAAGAACAACGAAGATCACGCTCGTTATGAAATTCGTAGAATGAGAATAAGAAAATAAGAATTTGATGCAATGAAGAAAACTTGTGCTTATGGAACTTTGAGAGAGTTTCTCTGGTTTCTTTTCATTCACATATCTTCGATAATCATCATTAGAGCCTTTGCAACGTATTAAAAGAAGCAAAAACACGGCAATAACCGTCACTCGAAAACCGCAAACAAGTGAAGGCAAGCAGGGAGCTTGCGCTCCTCAAAGGAGCGAGCGCTCCTTCAAGGAGCGGGCGCTCCAAGGAGGAGCGAGCGCTCCTCCACCCTTTCCTTCATTTCGCGTTTGTAAACCGAGTTCCTGCCGACTTTGTGCGAACGCTCCATCCGAGCGCGCGCTCTCCCACTAATGTATCACGTACATTAATCAACTCTAATTTACACGTTACTTCAAGTCACGACACCTTATCCTATATGACTTAACGCAACGAACCATGAAAACCAACACTCCGATACTCTAAATATCCAACAGGTTATTTAGGAAAAAGGCCTATATGTCAGGGTTATCTGAGATAATATCTATCTTTCAAATAATTTATCGTACATATTCTTTAATCCTAAGGCCTATATTTCCAATTAGTTACAAAACAAAAGTAATTGTAAATAGAAGACGCTCAAGTTGAATAGTAGTAGTTAGAGCCGAGTAGTGATATTATTAGTATTTTAGTTTGCTTATTATTGGATCCCAGTGCATGGAGCGAAGCTCGAGTATTGCTCGAATTCGACTTATCATTATCAAGCCAAGCCCAAAAATGGATTTTAAGTTTAACGTGAAATCAAGCTCGATTTAAGTAAAATTAAGTTAAATAGAGCAAGTCATGTTAGATTCGATTCGGGCTCGACTCATGGCAAATCTTAATCGAAACTTATTGGAACTAATCCTTTTAGCAAAACTAGTGAAAGCAACTTGCAACCCTCCTTTTCATTATTTGTGTCTTCTATTTTATCTTTTATTTATTTATTATCTAATGAGGTCGTTGAGAGATAATGAAAAAGAGGTTGAAATTAATTGAAAATAAAATCTAGTGAGTCTTGTGTAAGACTACCTTATAATAAAATCTAGTAAGTCTTCCATGAAAGGGTCACTTTGTAAGTTAAAGAGATCACTCTATAAGCTAAAAGAGTCCCTTTTAGATAATGGGTCACCTTGAATTTCAACAGGATAAATTCTACTACAAGTAACCCCTAGACAATGAGTTACCCTTATCTTAGAATCTTACCATGAATCATGGTAAAACGATCTTATATGAGATTTTGTCTTTCTTTATATACCAATCTTGTAATTTGGCAAATCTTAGTTATATGGGAAGTAACATTAAAAATTGTTATGCATTGACGGAGACTCTAGACTTAATCCAAAATTTATCAGAAAGTGGTAATATCATGAGCAAAAAGTGCGAAAAATTAGATCATCTTAAACTGAAGCAAACATCTCCTTACCAAAACTGTACCTGAGTGAAGCTCTACAACCCCGTTGCTGAGATCCAAAGTTAAAATGGTAACACCAGCGTTTACAAGTCTTTCACAATTCACATTCACAAATAATCATCCTTCACAGTAACACTTAATGTGAGTTAGACATTTGATTTCTATCTTCGCTTTATAAATACAGGGCGAAAGATAAGGTGACATATACAAGGAGTGTATTTCACATCAATTAACATACCACAATAAACTAGATAAAGTTAGCTACCCTCTCTTCTTCAGAAACAGCCAGCACCTCGCCCCAAACATTTTTTTTCCGAGGCAGGCGAAAAATCTATACCGCTATACAGCTAGATGCTACCTACATTGCTCCATATTTCAACGAGTCCCACCTAAATGGCTCGAATACATAACAAACTCGGGGCATGCTCTTGAAAAGCAGAGCCGTACAAACACAAACTACAGCGATTGCAACAAGCGAAAGCACTGCTGGCCTATATGTTAGTGTTGCTCCCCTAAATCCATAATCAAGCTTCTGCTCACAGAGTCTGCAACTCTGACTAACTTGCAGCATCTCAGTGTATAAGCTATCAAACTCTGCAGACCTGAGTTTATCAGATTGCTTTTGCTTGGATTCTAGGTCGGAGAATCCAAGGACATCCAGTATTACATGTTTGCCAGATGAGTTTTTGTTGATTTTCATCTGGAACAAACTGATGTAATGGTTGTGACCTCTCAGACAAGCATAATCTTTAGGGGTCAACCCTGTGCTGTCTCGAGCATTTTCCCAAGCTGCAATACCAACCTAAGCAAGACAAGATATCAGAACCCGGTATGATTAGTAAAACAATCATTGTTTAATCTTTGAAGAAGAACGGCTCATGTATTGGGTAACTAATATGAGCAACAGTCAAGATATTTGTGTGTAGTTTCTATATAAAATGTCCAATTCTCAATGTACAAGGTAATGCATCATTTTAGATGGCACTTTTTTTCACATTTACAATCATTACCACACATACTCACACTTTAGATCGTAAAAAATGGTCACCAAAGATTATAAAGAAACTTAGTTCGAAATCTCAATGCATTAGAGCTGAGATTCATCTGAGTTGTAACAAAAAGTTCAAAACTTATATGGACCAGGTCCACACTAAATTTAATGTAGACCTAATGCTCGTACATGTGATTCATGAAAAAAAAGGGTCACTATGTTAAAAAATAATAGATATAAGAGAGTAGTTATATTATATATATTCTAAAGGGTGACTATGTGAGAAAAAAAAATTACTTGTTATAAAGTATAACTTCCATTATAATAGACTAATGTAAGAAAATGTGACTATATGAAAAAAACAGTGTCACTATATTAGATAATGGTTGATTAGTGTAACAATCTATTGTAAAAGGTAACTATATGAAGAAAAAGGGTCACTACGTTACATTGATGGTTTTGGTCCATGGCTCCACGCTAATAGGTCCAAACTAGCTCCAACAAAAAAATACAACATATGGGGTCCGAGCTCAATCTTAAGTTCTCTACAGCATGCAGACACAGACACAGACACAGACACAGACAGAATAATTCACAGAAGAGCATAAGCCTTCTACATGTATAAGAGCAAGATATATCAAAAAAGTGAATTAAATAATACGTATCAGAGCAAGCATTAATAATTTCCATTACCATTTCAGGATCTTCAAGCAAGGCATCTAACACATTATCGAAGCCTGCACAACTAGCGGCTATGTGCAGAGGCGTCAGCCCGTTGGAGCCAGTGACATCAGGTCTAAATAAGAAGCTGCTAGGTGGTCCATAATCTGGCTGCTTCTGTTCCAAAACTAAAGTATTTTTAACCTTTTTGGGTATGTACCTTAACAAAAATTCCACCATTCGCCTGTTATTTCTTTGGACAGCAGTGTGAAGGAGGGTCATATCTGACAATGCATGTTCAACAGAAGCGTGATTCCCTGTATCTATAGTTCCACTAAACAGGAAGTCTAAAAGTTTTCTTAGAACAGCACACCAATCATGGTCCATTGAAAACTCTATCAGCCACTTTACTCGGCTGAAAGGGAAGAGCTCTAAGTGGAGATCAGTTTGGCCTGGATTTGAGCTCAAACAATTCGTATGAAGCAACCAACCAATCTCATGTATAAAGTCTAAGGCGTCACTTCTTGCATCGATTGTGCCATATTCTCTATCAATATGCTCATCTGTACCAACCACCTCAATTACTCTTTCCAGCATGCAAATCTCAGAACAAATTTCAGGCTCCGCAACTATAAATGGAAAAAAGCAACCACTGAGGCCGTAATCTTCCACCTGCATGGAATATTACCGGAAAACCTAAGTGGACAAAGAGCAACAGGCTGATCCAGAAACATTGGGCAATTTAATATGATATTACTGACTAGTGACAATGTTACCCAAGCACATAACTGAGTGTCTGAAACAGAATGGCACAAATTCTGGCGAAGGTACTTTATGATGATAATTGGACAGGAGTGAGGAGCATATTATGCATTAAACATATTCCAGATTATAGAAGACTTTGGCATGAGCCTTTGAAATCAATTTGATCGCAAAATTGAACATACTTATTTCAGAATCATTTGTTTGCTTTTTCTTTATGAGATTTTAGTCTTAAACCAAGGTGTAAGCATATCAGACAGTAATAGGGTAAACTAAGAAATACGATAGTAAAGTATCTCAAAGTGCCAAGCATCCAACATGAGTACTTGCGATAAATGAAGTAGAGGTAAAATACTCATTTCTTGCAGGAATGATTTACGAGTATTAAAAGCACAAAAAACTAAGAAATACGATTGTAAAGTATCTCAAAATGTCAATCATCCAATATGAGTACTTGCAATAAAATGAAGCAGAGCTAAAATACTCATTTCTCGCAGAAATGATTCCGAGTACTACAAGCACAAAAGGTGGATTGAAAGCATGCAATACAACTGTAACCAAAAGTTTATTCAAACACCAAAAGAACTGAATAGCATTAGCGACATATGAACAACGGATCAAAATATGGAGCATTGTTTAGTTTGTACCATCCTATTTGGACAAGAAAGTAGCTGACTGTAATGATTTATGAGACACTCGGGGGAATGCGACAACTGAATGGTAAATTAACCAGGCAAAAATGTGAGGGTATTACCTCAATAAATCCTCTCCCAGCAACATTTGGTGTAGAGCAATTAAAGCTGAGAGACTGGATCCCGTCGTGCTCAGAAGCAGCATTAGTACCCTCCACCAAGCAATAACAACTTTCCTGGACCAAATACTTCCCTTCTATAGCACAAAGTAACCTAAAAGTAGTAACATTGAGAGATTCAAAGGTTATCAACAGCTTACAAGGACCCAAAAGTGAACCTCAAAGTTGAGATACAAGCTACTGTATGCAAGCTATACAGAGTGGTAACAAACTAACAATAATAAATTAATCCTCATGAATAGAAACTGAACTAGTTCACATTAACATGATGGTTAAAGACTTAACGTACCTAGAAAATGGCCCAGAGAGATTAGAACCCTTAACTACTAACTTCACTGTCTCAGCAGCAGGAACCGCAATAGGACTGATGCTTAAAATTCGACTCTGGCGACTTTTAAAAGGTAAAGGTGTATCTAGAAGAACTCGACCTTCAGCACAGATTCAAAAGAAATTGAATTAGAGTTGGTTTAAAAAGGACTCTAGCAAATATATGTCCATAAAAAGTCCAAGATGCTCAAAGTGATAAATTTGGTAATAAACTGATCTGATTTCATACATTAATCAACAAAAACAGCCGGGATAGAGGGGAGGGGAGTGATGAAAACCAACCATCACAGATAAATGCTGCACGTTGCTGCACTCTGGTATAGATCCATCCTGTCTTCCAAAACGGGTCATCAGACATACTCAAGAGCCTACTCAAACTGGAGCTCATGTCAAAGCAGAGCTGCAAGAACAATAATAACAACCATGACAACAGAATCATTGCGTAGCACAAAAAGATTAGGCAATCCACCTAGTCAAGGATGAGAAGCAAACCTCCTCCCATAAAGCCTTATTCAAACGGAGATATATTGTCAAAACAATACAGCCAGGTCTAATGTACCCCTCAATGTTAGTAGGACTGCGAGATAACCAATTAAGGATCTGGAGAGCATCAAGTCAGATACCTCAACTATATTAGCTCAAAAAGATGTGGCTAAATAATGTTATGACCAGGATAGGGGGGTAGGCGTTACCTGTGTTCGCAATAGATGAGGCAATTCATGTGGATCCTTACCAAAAAGCTTGAAAACAATCCGATCAGTGCGGCCCTACAAGATTATAGAATAATAAGGGAAAGAGAAAAGACAAAGTAACAATTGCATGAATGACAAAAGGTCATAAACGACTTTTTTAGTGGCCACAGTTTCCAGAAGGATCGAAAAAAATATTACCACCTGACTCATGTATCACCCCCCCCCTCTTCCTAGAAGATAATAGTTTGAGAATGTACCCGCACCTTTACATAATATCTTGAAATTATATGATTAGATAGAGATAGGAACATTATGCAAGCAGAATAGAAGCACAAGATGATTTAACTCATGTCCGTAAAATCTTATGGTCATACATCCAGCTTTCCTCAGCTTAAAGACAACGTATACTCTTGGATCAATCTCCCAGTGTCATGTCTCTTAGTCGGCGGATGCAGGTGATAACAAAGACAATAAGAAAATTCATCTGCTTCATTAGAGGCATAATACTGGTTTAAAAGCCAAGCATTTATACATGAAGCCGTGAGTTTGATCCTAGACTACAATGTTCTACCTCATTCCATTTGCCAATTAAAAAAATTTATACATTTTTAGAGTAGCTAGTCTCACGGTCTCACCAAATAATTTTGGTTAAACCAATTAACTTTGTATGAAATTAGCTAAACTATTACGTAATTTTGTATAGCCTTTTGATTTTCAAGGTCTTTTGTATAGCTAATTTATAGACAACCTTTTTATCTATTTTTTTTGTAACTTTTTACTTTTTTGTTCAACTAATACCTGGTCTGCCCATCAAACCATCTAACACAAAAATTTGCATAGAGAGAGGGGAGAAGTAGGGGGCAAGCCCAGGCACATAATAGCTAGTACATGTATACTAGAGGAGCTCCACATAAGGAAAAGGATAGTACCTGTGTTTCACTGCCACTAGAACTGCAACGACCAGAAGTTGAATCCGAGTTTCCACTTGTTTGAGGAGGACTTGATTTCTGTAAATGTTGTTCTGGCCTTAATGAGCAGGCAGCAGTACCATGTCCCTTTTCCAGATCATCTGTACATTCTTGTGAGTCATTATAAACATTATTCAAGTCAATGTTACTGAGCCTGTGTCTCCCAAGGTAAGCCTCTTGCACACTGCCTTTTGCTGGTATAGAGCCACCAGCTGCTTGGTAAACACCTGGTTGGGAAGCTGGTGGAGTTTGTTGTGTCTCATGCTGATGCTCCCTCATCAATAACCCAAGCTTTGCCTCTGCTGAAGGTACAGCATGAGATGATTCTTGAGCTCTTGAAGGATTCTAATTATCAGAAAAGGCGAAAAAATTAGAGGCAAGAAGAACGAGAAAATTAGCAAATGAACAATCAGAGATAAGATCTGACACCTTTTCTGGAATTCCAACAGATATTCCTGCATTAAGTAAACTCTGGGATCCTTGCTGTAAATTAGGCACGTTGCTTCCATCAACTTGACTAGCAAGATTCCTCAAAAGATGAGAAATCAGATCCTGATCTTTTGACTCGTTGGAAGCAGTTGCTGCAATTCACATATATTTCATTAATTCCAGCATGCAGAATCATTTATAATGGATATAGGAGATGGCAACTTGATTAGTTTACCAACTCCTTTCGAGCAATAGAAGTTGTTAAGCAATGTAGCTTGTAACATAGATGCATTTAAACTTATGCTTCCCTAGATAAAGACTTCTAAACTTGTCAGAGATTTTCTATTAAATTGGAGAATGGAATTACAGCCATCATTGCCATCCCATATTAGGATTACAACCTTCCGTTGAACTTCTGATGGAACCAAAACTCAAAACTCCATTATTTTTATGCTTTTGGAGTATAAGAGGCTGAATTGAAGTGTTGGCACTTCTTACTTATTATGAAGTAACATATAGTTGCCGCGTATTGGATTAACTTCAACTGGAAACAACATACATCCAACATAAGGGTGTAGATGATGCGAGTTAATTCGAGTTTGGGGCAGCTCAACTCGACTCGCTAGCATCTCGAGTCGAGCACGAGTTGGGTCGAGCTCACTTGAGTCGAGTTTTGACCGAGTCGATCTCGAGTAGCTCACAAGAGTCTCGTCTTATTAGCATCCCTAAGATAGACAATATGTTAAATTTAGGTATTTTACTTTTCATGGTACTTAATAATTGGGTATTCGAGATTCTCATGAGTTTTAAAGTTGCTCAACTCGACCCGCAACATCTTGAGTCGAGCTCAAGTTCGATTCGATCGAGTCAAGCTTTGACCGAGTCAATCTCGTGTAGCTCGCAATCTTTCTCATCTCATTTACACCCCTAAATTCCAACTCTCCCTCACCCTACATGGGCACGTGTCTCTTAGGCAAAGTTATGTTGATGATGTTGATATGAGCGGAGAGATGATGTCTATCATGAATAAGCATACACTTAATGTAGAATGTCTCCTTGGCAACATGACACAAAAAGATATCCACAACAACCACACCAAGATTCTTTTCTTCAATTCAATATGGTTGGCAAAGGAAAGACTGAAGTCAAAACATGTACATAGATTTCACAAGAACAGTATGATACAAAAAAGAAGAGAACAAAGGAACTTTTGCCTCTGCCTTCAAGATGTTTTCTGGATATTAGTAAATGCAGCATTATCTTTTTGTTTTCAAGATGAATGACTTCAAAACAAAGGTGAAGTGTACCCTACATCACATGTCAAACCATCATTGTCTCAAAGAGGTTGATCTTAGTGATAGAGTCAACATCCTTGAGGAGTGGAAGGGTGAGAAGAAGCAGATAAACAGACCAATGTATAATGATCCAATGTGTTCATGAGTCATGACAATCATATAGCAATTCACAATGTCCATCTACTCCATCATCAGCAATCAGTTTGCATTTGAAAAGATACGTGAATATACAAATAAAAAACAAGACACTTACTATGCAGATTAGACAATATTCTTAGCAGACTAATTAGTAGGTGGCCAGCACTCCTTTCATCAGCCATGGAGCCAACATTTGGAGAACTTTCAGCAAGTGTTTTCCTTCTTCTCTTATTATGCCCAGCTAGACGCCTACGACAGCTTCTCTTCCCTTCATCAAATTCTTGTAGAGCATGGAACCTGCTACACTGCTGACAAAACCGTTGCATGACATTTCCTACCAAAGCCTCACCAGCCTTAGAATGCACTTCACAAACTTTATGACGTCTATGGTAATCCTTGGCATTACTAAGATCAGCCCTACAACCTTCAACCTGACACACAGGTTGCGAAGTTCCAGCCGACTTACTCTTCTTAACACTCTTCCCTTCCAATTTATCAACCTCAGACTCTACTATAGAATAAACCTGTTCACCCAACTTCAAATTAAGTGGTTCAGCATCACTCAACTCGTTTTCCTCCGGAACAACCACAACCCTCCTCCTCTTCTCCATTTCCCTCTTCCCCTTCTCATTAGTTTTATTAACATCCTCGGAACAAAACGACCTGTTAGCAACATTCGAGTTCGCCCCAGGTTCCGGCCCAAGGGGGAAAAGCTGCTTACTCCTACAATCAGACGGTGCCGGATTCAACGAGCTCGCAATCAAAAGATCACCATCCCATTTCCAATCATTCAAATCCCATTCTAATGTTCTCTTTCCTACACCCTTCATTTCAGTCACTACAGGTCCGTACAAATCACTTTTTCCACCAACTTTAGCTTCCATCACACTTACCCAATTCAATTACCAAATTAATCATAGTAGTACTACAAAAGCATCAATCAAAGTAATTAAACATCTTTCTCAAACACAATAAATCAAAATCATCAGAAAACTAAATACCAACTTTGAACAACTACATCATAAGCTGAACAGTAAATTTCAATAAGTAATAAAATTCCACACCCATTAAAAACTAACCTGAGATCGGCGGAAGAAATGGGTGCACAACTGAAAGAGAGAGAATATTGAAAGAAAGAGGTAGAATTTGTCAAAAAGGGGGAGATAAACAAGGGAAAAAAGGGCACATGAAAATTACTTCACTCTAGAAGACCAACAACAACAAACGAGTAAACGTACAAGACTTTCTTCTTATATTTTTTTTGTTTTTTGGAAAAAAATTGGCTTTTCTTTTACTCTTTTTCTCCATGAAATAGTGATCTTGGACTCTTTGGTTAGTACAAAAATATTTATAATATATGGTATGAAATAGTAATGATACATACCACTATCTACAATCTATGGAAGTTGGGGGAATCTGCCCCCACAGGCCACAACTATGAATTATGATCAAGTGAAGAGATTGCATACAAAAGTTTGTAACCGAATACATAGGACTACTCAAATGTGTTGGGGACCCACTCTTTAAAGAAAATGAAAAGTTTGTCTGACATGTGTTAGTGTCTAATTGGTTAGTTTAATTTCTCTTTGACATTAGTTTTCTTTTAAGGAAAAAAATAAATAAATCATTATTAAACTATACCAAGTTGTGTCATGCCATCAAAAAAAATTAAAGTTACACCAAAAAAATATACTCCCTCTGCTTTTTTTTATTTGCTACATTTGACCTGCACGGTTTTCAAAGCATTATTTAACTCTTAATATCTCTTATTTCGCTTAAGTAAAAATTATAAAAATTTGATATTATGAATCTACACGTCGAGACGAATCTAACAAGATCACACATGACTATATTTTTACTTATAAAATAATCAAAATAATCGGTCAAAGTAGTGGCTTCATTCCCAAGAAATCAAATGTAGCAAATAAAAAAAAGCAGAGGGAGTATGCAATTTCCCTCAAAAAAATAATTTATTGCTATTTATGATGTATACTTGAGTGTACTTTTTTTAAGGTAAGGAAAAAAGTATTAGGAGGCCCTCTGCACTAGGGGTGATCCTAGAGCTGGGAATGAGCCAAGTCTGCCCGTGAACTGTTCGAGCTCGGCTCGGTGAAAGCTCGGTCAGGACTCGGCTCCGAGCTCGAGATCGGCTCGAGACCTAACGATACGAGCCACGAGCTAGGCTAAGCTCGGCCGAAAAGCTCGCGAACGGCTCGAGTTATTTTTTTATTAGAAAAATATAAAAAATAGTATTATTATTCATTAGTAAAAAAAAAGCAAAACATTTAAAACCTATATTAGAAAAGAAGGGAAAAAATACAACAAAAAAGTAAATAAACCACAGACCACTACAGCCACGCTGGACGCTGCCCACGCACATTCCCCCATTCAACTTAACAAATTCATTTGTCAAAATTCAAAAACTCCCAAAACCCTAAGGCTCTGCCTCTAACTGGTCAGGCTCCTCGCTCAACGCCGCTCCTACTTCTCTCACTCACCAGTCACCATTATCTCTGACTCGCAGCGTCACACACGCCTCTCTCTCGCAGCGTCGCAGCTCTCTCGCAGCGTCGCATCTCTCTCGCAGCGTCGCATCTCTCGGCCGAGACGCACACTGTCGCATCTCTCACCACCATCGCCACCTGCTGGCGGAACAGCCATGGCCGGCGACCCACCAACAGGTATGAATCGCAGCTCATCTCTCACTCTACTTTTTTGTGGATGTGTTTGTGAATGCCAATTCATCTGTGCCCTGATGTATATGATATTTTTACTTTTGTTTTGGTTAAAAAGAGTTGAACTTTGAATAATTCTGTCAAATTGTATGCAAATAAACGACTAAGTTTATGAAGAACTATATGTCATTTTTAAGTGGAATTCATGTTATAGATAAATCCAAGGTCCATTGCATTATTATTCTTGTTTATTTTACTCCACTGATTACAGTTCTTCTATCATAGGTTTTGTCATATATTCTACTTTCTAATTGTATGCTATGTAATTAGTTTTTAATTTAGTTTTTCACTACCAAGTGTTCCTGATTATGATGTTTACCTAGTTGTATTATTGTTTCTTTTGCTGCTAACTTGAAAAAGTGAACATAAACTGATGGGGGAAGGGCATAAAGGGAGAACGACTGACTCAGTAATGCAAAAATGTTTAAGAAAAGGCAAAATCAGTCAACATGAAGTTTCTTTTGTTTTCTTTCCTAATGGTTATTTTGCGACTTCTTGATGTAATATTCTACATGGCATCAAATCAGTTCTGCCCTTATCCAAGTTTGTGATTACTTAATAGTATTTGTTGTAATTTCAAGTATCTTTACTTCTTATTTGTATTCATTAGTTGTTGTTTCTATTCAATAGGTGATAGTGATGTTCCATCATCAACTCCTAACTGTTCTTCTACACCAACTGTGGAAAAGTTTTTTGTAAATGTTGAAGATGAGAACCCTTATGAACCAGAACAAGATGATGAACTTATTGAATCAAAAAATCCCGATGAAGTCGATGAGGCTGATGCGGAGGTTGGTGTTGAAGATCCCGATCATCCACATAAGAAACCACAGACATCCAGCGTGTGGTGTGAGTTGGAGCCAGTAGCACGTGTAAGTGGAAAATGGAAAACCAAATGTAAGCACTGTAAAAAAACCTCTTAGCATTGCAAAATCTGGTACTACTAGTCATTTGCAACGACACTTGCGTACTTGTGTACAAAAGAAAATATCATTGAAACAACAAAATATGATAAACTTCTTGCCTTTTAATTTAAATACTGGTAAACCTGATTCTGGATTTGTTAGTACTTTACATAATGGTAAGCTTGATATGTTGAGTATGAGATAAGGGATTGCAAATTGGATTGTTATGCATGAAAAACCTTTTTCAGTTGTTGAAGAGGAAGGGTTTAATATGATGCTAAAAAGGGGGATACCACAATGGACTAGTGTGACACGTCGCACTATAAAAGCCGATGCATTCAAAGTTTATGAGGCCGAGAAGAAAAAGTTGAAGGCAATTTTAAAAGATGTGGATAGGATTTCTTTGACCACTGATCTTTGGCGTAATAAACCACAAAGGATTGAGTACATGGTACTCACGGGGCATTTTGTTGATAAGGAATGGAAACTACAAAAGCGAAGCTTTGTGCATATTCCTCCTCCTAGAAAAGGAAAAGATATAGCAAATTGCATATTTAAATGCTTGAAGGAGTGGGAAATTGAGAATAAAGTAAGTGTCTTGATACTTAATCTCTTTTGGTTATTTGCTCATATGCCATGCTATGTTTATGAAAGTATGATTTTCTAAAGCATATGTTGGTTTTTGGTTTCTTTAATAGGTGTTCACGGTTTCCGTAGACAATGCTACGGCAAATGACACTTGCATTCAAATCATGAAAGATACATTTTTCACTTTCTAAATGATTATTGTGTGGTGGTAAATTATTTCACGTTCGTTGTTGTGCGCACATTTTGAATATCATGGTGCAACATGGTTTGAAGCAAGTCAAAACCATCATAAAAAATGTGCATGATACGGTGGATTATCTCAATGGAAGTGAAGCTAGGATGAGGAAGTTTGCTGAACTTGTGCAACAATTCAATCTTAAAGAGAGGAAACTCATTCTTGAATGCAAGACTCGGTGGAATTCCACATATGATATTTTGGCTTCAGCAATCAAGTTTAAGGAGGTATTCTTTAGACTTGCTTTGGAGGATAGTGAATATGTTTGTTGTCCTAGTATTGAGGATTGGATCAAAATTGAAAAGTTGCTTGACATTTTAAAAGTCTTTTATACTACTACTAATATCATCTCAGGATCAGAATATCCAACTTCTAATGTGTTTCTTAGTGAAGTTTGTTACATCAAAGAGATGTTAGATAAATATGCCAATTCTTCTGATGATTTTGTAAAAGACATGGTAAAAAACACGAAAGAAAGGTTTGATAAGTATTGGGGTGAATGCAATTTAATCATGGCCATAGGTGGTATTTTGGACCCTCGTGTGAAAATGGAGGTACTTGACATTACTTTCCCCCAAATGTTTCCTTCGGAACTTGTTAGAGGTAACATCCTTAAGGTTAGAGATACCTTGTACGAGTTGTATGATGAGTATAAGACCTTGTATTCTTCTCCAACGGAAGTAGTTGGAGAATGTGATTATGGAACTTCAAATGATAATGAAGGGAGCCTTCCCGGAATGTCTAGGGTGTTACAAGCTGTGAAAAGTGGCAAAAAAACTCAACCTAAGAAATCGGAAGTTGATATGTATTTTGAGGAAGAATATAATGATGAAGGAAAGTTTGATATATTGAAATGGTGGAAAGAAAAATCTGTGAAGTATCACATTTTATCGAAAATTGCTGCTGATGTCTTGGCTATTCCGATTACCACTGTTGCATCCGAGGCTACATTTAGTGCAGGGAGTCGTGTTATCGATTCTTATCGAGCTTCGTTGCTTCCAGAAACTGTGCAAATGCTCATTTGCACGGGAGATTGGACTAGGTCGACTTTTGAGATTAAAAGAAAGAACAAAGTAAGTTCAACAATTTTTTTTATTGTTTGCTGCTGTTTTGGGCATTGAAAGGATTTTTTACATGCTACTACTACTGATTTTGGGCTGATTTTTAATTATTTTGTACACTAATGCAGGATATTGAAGACGATCAACCAAAAGAGATCGTTATTCCTATTCCATAAGTTGTTTTGGCACAAAATTTGTGAAGATCGACATTCATGGCATGGAGTATTGAACCAACTTGCATTATTGTAAACTTTGGTGGTGAAACTTATTTGAATTTGTAATGTTTGACTTGTTGGAGACTTTTTTTTATTTGTGTTTACTTGGAGACTTTTTTAAAATTTGTGTTTACTTGGAGATGAGATTTGTGTCGCCTACTCGCCTATAAATTATGTATATATTAGTGTATGACTTTTTTTTATTTGTGAGATTTCGAGCTATTTTTTTCGAGCATAAGCCTCGAGCCTCAAACGAGCATGAGCCTCGAGCCTCAAACGAGCCCAAGCCTCAAACGAGCCCGAGCCTCGAGCCTCAAACGAGCCCGAGCCACGAGCCTCAAACGAGCTCGAGCCGAGCCTCACATTCCATGACACGAGCCCGAGCCGAGCTCCATTTTTGAGGCTCGACGAGCCTCGAGCCGAGCCTCGTTTTCGAAACTCGAGCTCGAGCCGAGCCTAACATTATTCGGGCTCGGCTCGGCTCATTCCCACCCCTAGGTGATCCTAATACACCAGTTACAAGGATCAAATGAAACGGAGGAGTTGGAACATGAGTCATAAGACATAGAATCCACTAAATGACTAACATTAGCTATCTAATCCGCTGCTTTATTGGCTTTCCTAAAGCTATATTTGATGCTCCAAGAGTTAAAACCCATTTAGTAGTCGTTTGATGTCATTGATGATGTGAGCAGTCGGCGAAGGGGATTCCCACTTAGCTTGGACCACTTTTATGACCAGAAGATTTTATCCTTCGATGAGGATATTTTGGATATCTTGTAGCCTCGACAATGAAGGCCTAGGTACGGCCGAGGTTGTAGGCCGCAACTTTGATGAGTTGTCCCGTTTGATCCCGGATGATGACTCCAGCTGCCGCAGAAGAGGAGTGAACGAATTAATCTATCAAAATTTGGTTTGAAGTGTGTAGGAGGAGGGGGCTCCCAAGCCACTAGGGTGAAGTTGGACAGGTTTGGATTGCTGGGTTGGAAAGAATTGGTGTGGAGAGGTAGACATGCGGAGTGACAAGTATCAATCATTGTACTTGAGTGTACTTATCTCTACATACACTTAAGGCCAAATGAGTATGCATCTAATCAAATCAATATGATATTTTTTCATAGATATGTATCAGAACATATAATTATGCATCCTTTCAAATGAGAAAGTTTATGATCAAGTGAGTATGTAACAAATGAGTATGGATCTTTTCAGTGATTATGAGTATATAAGTTAATTTACAAATGAATATCCAAATATCAATTGTGTACTTATGCAACTTTTTATATTGATTATATATTTATTGAAATGAGTATGTCTTCATCCAAATGTAGATGCGTTGTTTAAATGTATGAGCATGGAAATCCTCAAGTGACTAAAATATTATGATGCAAAAGTTTCGTAAAAATTAAATGAGTACAATAGGATTGAATTATGGAAAAATATTTTCCTATAACTTCACGATTGCCCGCGTAGTTAACTTAGACATATAACACCATCACATACTTATTTTTGGAAGTATTAAAACGAGATAATTTCCAAGAAATTTTACACGTTTACACATCATACTACACATTTGTGTAACAATAAAAATCATTAACACTAACATGTTAAAAATACATATTACCCATACATACACATTTGAAAAAACAATGTACACATTTGTAAATAATCGTAATCATCTGCGAATTATCATGCTCATTTGCAAAAAAATGTGTGGATACTCATTTGAAAAAAATACATACTCATTTAGTATGGATGTACATACAGTTATATACACCAAGGTGTACAATATCAACACTTGTAATTTATTGGAAGAAATAGTTTAATCATATAATTTCGCACTTCACACAAATTTTTCATACTTGTCAATAGATGACTATCGTATTTTACTGTTGTTTTTTGGCTCACATGCTTATAAAAGAAATTATAAAAACCCACACCAATTATATAAGGAAATGTTATTTTCACCCAAAGCAAGGTGAGTCAGAATGAATTTATTAAGATTTGGCCTAATTTAGTTTGAATTATGGTCTGACTAATTGTATATACTGAACTTTGATCTTATTTAGACTCTAATTTATAATATAAAAAACGTATTAATATGGGATTTTGTTGGAATCTTCTCGTCATGTACTTTTCAATTATCCTTGTTTCATAATTTTTCGAATACAAAATTGAAGATATTTAATATTAAGTAAATGTAAAAAAGAGTGGGTGATCTGGACATTTCTACTCTAGTCATTCCGATATGATTATGATGAGAATAAGTAGTAAATTTGTGGAATAAAGTAAAGAAAACATAACCTAACATTGTCGTCGTAGACACATAAATCTGTGTTTCCTTTTAGCACCCGATGATGAAACATACCGTCGTCCTATTTAGTCCAGACTGAAGAGGAATAATCAAAAGTCTACATCCAAAATCTTTTTGAGTCAAAATATGTTCTAAAACAAATCCCAATCAAGCCCAATAAGTTATTCTTAATAATTAATTAATTTTCAAATAGATCTTTTATTAATTATTTTCATAAAACCATATTTTATGATTTAAATCCGTTATTCAATGGTAACTATCCATAAAAGATAAATCAAAACGGTTATTTAAGATAAAAACTGAATTTCGGTAAAAAAAATTAAAGCATAATTAAATACGCTACACGCAAGGGTATTGCGCTAGACCCGACCATTGTGCGTGCGACATGAGGCTCCTACGTGGCGCGTGAAACCCGTGCTTCTGGCGCGTGCTCGTTGCGTCAGGCATACAACCCTTGCGCTGAGCACAACCTTCTTTTTTATCTGCAGCATCTCCCATATTCACTCGTATTTTCTAACAGACTTTGACATATACTTTAATATGTAAAAACACTCAAAAAAGCTTCTCAAGAATATTCATTCTTCACATTTAAACCACATTCAAACACATTCAAACAAGAATTTCCATTCTTCCCTTTCTTTGAATCTTCATTCAAGTTCTTCCTTCTTCAAGGCTAAAGATTGATTCCTCTGACGTCAGTGCAGTCAGAGCTACGTGACAAAGGTATAGCTTTTGAAGGTCAATTCAAATTTAGTTCCTTTTATACTAACAATTTACTTTTTTATGATGTAGATGTTAAAATTAAAGATGCAACCTTGTAAATATTTTGTACAATCTTTCTCATTTGTCTTCTTCTAATTATTTATCAATGCTTCTCATGCTATAAATATTTATTATGCCTTTTTAATTACAATTGCTTGATCACCCAATAAATTATTATTTTCTAAATCAGACTTGCAATTTAGTTAAATCATGACTAACGAGAAAAATTGGACAACTGATCTAGGTACCTATTAATCTTGTGATTTAATTAAGTGATCACTAAAATTATATCTTATGTGTTAAAAAACCAACCTTTAACATAGGATGATTATTCAATGGCTACAACAAAATTTAGCCACTATAACTATTGAAATTTTAGCCTTTTATTTTTATATACTAGCTTCGTCCATTGATTTTATTGAACTTTAGAAACATACAAAATTGAAGAAAAGAATAGTTTCACTTTAAAAAATGAAAACAAAATGTCATCAATTACTTAATCATATACTTCCTTGAAGTATTGCTCCTTTCTTTCCTTAGAACTTTTGTTATCAACTTATCACCATTAACAAAGATTTGTCGAATATAAAGCCAATTAAGATATACAAATTTTAATGTACAAATTTATTAATATATACATTTTTATTATAGTTTAATTAAAAAGTCAACTTAATGAATGGTTATAGATCTAAGATTAAAAATAAATGGATCAAATTACACAGGTTATAGTGGCTACAATTTTATTGTAGCCATTATAAAATTGTCCTTTAACATATTTGTGTTTTTATGCAATTAATCGAGTTTTGTGCATGTTCTTCAATATTTCATTGAATAAAGTAAGGATATTCACCCAGAACTTAAAATCTCTTCTTTTTAGTTTTATTGATTTTTCCTGAAAATTAATTGGGTACACTCTTCGAACCAAAACATCACTAAAATCGTGTAGGCTAAAATATACTAATCACGTGCCTACTCTCATAAAACTAAAATATAGGGCGTTCCCAAGCTAACGTTGGCTGATCACATATTCACAACATTCAACGCATCACACACACTCCCAATATATCTTTCAGTCAAGATCACATACTTCACTATAGGCTACAACCACCTCCATCATATCAGTTTCCCATCATAAGCTACGGGTCGGGGTCCAACAGACCAACACACACTGCTAAAATATTATCGCAAATAGCAGCCCCAAACCCACTCCACCATAAGCATGTACATGAACATCTACATTTACTTAAACATGGCCATGAGATTGAGAAAACCAACTTGTAGCCGAAGTAGTAGTTGAACCATACTAGCCCAAACCAGATGAAATTGAATGTTTTGAGTTAGGGTTCCGATTGGCCAAAAATTCTAATTAAAAATTAAAAATTAAAGATTAATATATTTTGAATATACAACATAATATTTATATAACATAACTAATTAATATTCAAACATACTTCATCCGTTCTGTTTTAAATGAAACATTGGGTGAAATGTCACTATTCATTGATCAATTTTGACTCCAATTTATCGCCATTATATAAAGAAAAACATAGTCAAGTGGGATCTTGTTAGATTCGTTTCGATGCATACTATCAAATTATAACCTTTTTATATTTTTTTACGTGTGCACAACTAAAGATATTAATGATTAAAGAAGCGCGTTGGGTTGCGTGAAAAAGCAAACGTTTCATATAAAACAGAACGGAGGAAGTATTATATATTTATATGAAACTAATGTTTACTTGTCAATTCACTTGATATGATAGAACATCATGTATATTACTATACATTTAGAACATCATGTATATTACTGTACATCGTTGATCTAATTTTGTCAATTTTGTTGGTTTAAGTTATATAATATGATGATGAGTGAGTTGGTGTATCATGCTAAAGTCGAAATAGTAGTTATTTAAACGAAATATACTCATTTTATATAAATATTAGAAAAATAAGAAGGATGATAAAGTGATTACATCACTGAGCCGTATCTCAACTCTAACCCGAACCACAATCCCGTAGAATTCAACATGTATTATTTTGAGTTGACACGTATTTACTAAACCCACCCGCTCACTCAACCCGTTTAACAGAGTTGACTCGAATGGAACAGCGCAAGAGGGGGGGTGAATTGCTGTGTGGAACGCTTAGTACTTTTTGCGGAATTTTAAAGGAACTAAAGTAAAGCACGCGAAGACATAAGAGAATCTTTATGAGAAAAAACTTTATTGGCCCAATAGGAAGAACAACTCCACATTTATAATAGGCCAACACCTTTGTTACAACCAATTCTCTACTCGAACCCTCTAGTTCCACTAAGAACTCTGACTCTCTCAATCAATAGTTCCCTCTAACTACTGCAACTCTTCTCTATCTTCTCTTTTCTCTTTACTCTCACACACAAATAAACTCACTCAAGTTCAATCCCCTGTACTCAGAAAATTACAACTCTTTCAATGACTCTAGTACACTGGAACTTAAAGTAACTGAATAGGAACACAACTGGAACTTTGAAAAACACTTAACTGAATCTAACTCTAAACTCTAGTGTTTTCACTCTCAGCCGTCCTCCTAATTATGACAAGTGATTAGCTACACTAACTGAATTAAAACACATGCCTTCTTATTCTACTGATTTTATTCCTAAAAATACTCCAACAAATCCAGTTTTCAGCCTGGATATTTATTTAACTAAAAACCTAACTAATTCCCTAAAATTATGGCATGAACAATCTGGACTCTAATTTGACTCCATTAATTCAGTTAAATTACTACTCATGATTCATACTAAGACGCAAACTTAGGCCCCGTTCTTTTGGACTGAACTAGGCTGAACTGAACTGAACTGAACTGAGAGAAATTGAACTGAACTGAACTGAAATAATAATAACAATAATAAATAATAATAATAATAATAATAATAATAATAATAATAATAATAATAATAATAATAATAATAATTTAAAATAATAATAATTAATATTAATATTAGTATTAGTAATTTTGATAATAATAATTATTATTAAATAATAATATTATAATAATACTAATAATATTAACAATAATAATAATTGGGTTTTGCTATTCATAGCCCTAAGGGTATTTCACTTTTCAATGGAATCTTTTCATATGATAAATGTGTATTTCACTTTTCAATAAAATCTTTTCATATAATAAATGTATAATTTCAATTTTCAATGCATTTGTTTATTTTATGCATAGCCCTTAGGCCTTAGGGCTATGAATAACAAAACCCTAATATTAATAATAATAATAAATAATACTCCCTCCATTTTCTTTTGTTGTTCCTATTTGGAATCAGGGAAGAAACCAATGCAGCTCAAAAAATGAGAAAGATTCCACTATTTAGAATAAAATTAAATTAACTAAAAATAAAGATTCTAACCCTTTGAGTTATTCTATGTTAAGCAACCAATGATAAAAAAAATTTGAGGGGTAAAAGAGTAAAATAACTACAAACTAGTGTAAACACATTTATTGTTTTTTGAGTTACTCTAGGTTAGACAACCAATTAGACAAAAGTTTGAGGGGTAAAAATGTAAAGAATGACTACTCAATAGTGTGAACACATTTATTGTAACTTAAAACTAATGGGAAATTTAATTCAGAAATTATACTATATATGGAAAGATTCAAAATAGGAACAACATATCGAAATTTCTCAATGGGGAATACAGGAACAACAAAAGAAGATGGAGGGAGTATAATAATTATTATATAATAATAATAATAAATAATATAATAATTAATAATATAATAATAATTAATATAATAATAATTAATTATATTTATTATAATTAATAATGTAATAATAATAATTATTGTAATTAATAATTTAATAATAATAATAATTGTAATTAATAATGTAATAATAATTAATAATAATAGTTAATAACAATAATTAATAATTATAATAAATAATAATAACTATAATTAATAATAATAATTAATAATAATTATAATAATAATATAAAACAATATTAAAAAAAATAATTAAAAAAAAAAATAAAAAAAAAAATTTATTGTTATAATAATAATAATAATAATAATAAATTAATAGTAATATTGAAAACAAATATAATAATTAAAACATTAGACAAGACTGAACTGAATTGAACTCAACTGAAACGAACTGAACTGAATTGAACTGAAAATAAGTCCAAAAGAACAGGGCCTTAGTAGACTCATAGACACTTAAGTTCCACTTGAAACTTGATTCGTGTTCCAGCCAGACTCCAGACTCTAGTGTACTTATAAAAATCTTAGAAAATTAAACTCCTAATTTTGTAGACTTTTGCACACTTCAAGATGATCCTTCTCTGGAACTCTTGACTTTGAACTCTTTTTGGAACTTGGCTTTAACCAGCTTTGCTCCTGCTCTGGAACTCTGCTTGTATGATCCCTTGTTCCATTAAGTATTCTTGCTCTTAAACTACTTGATATTATTTTGATTCCTTGTTTAGATAGTCCTTGACCGTTTTAACTTGGAACTCCATTTATTTGTGCTTTAGAAAACTTGTTACTCTACAAGTTCCTTCCAGCAGCATGTGAGACTTTAAGAACCTGTGAAACTTCATAGGAACTCAAAGCTTTATTATACAAGTTTGTTTGCGTGCAAGTCATCATCAAAACTTTTAGATCAATAATTTTACCCCTTTTTCATGATGACAAACAAGGCAAACAAACTTGGAGATAAAAATAAAAACTAAGTACAAAATTGTAAACCTTTAGTAACTTTATT
Source organism: Beta corolliflora (assembly GCA_947648045.1). NCBI lineage: Eukaryota > Viridiplantae > Streptophyta > Magnoliopsida > Caryophyllales > Amaranthaceae > Beta > Beta corolliflora. Next base: position 2,482,625 of record CANSZD010000007.1, on the reverse strand, counting down.
AAAAAAAGAACTAGCTAAAACAAAATAAATTAAGCAAAATAAAACTAAGTATATACAACTATATGAAACTGAACTTGACTTGTAATTTAGATTGGAACTCATGAGAAGTTACTTTCGGAAACTTGTGCAGATCAGAGGAGTGCCTAATTCTTCTCCCTTTTGGCATCAACAAACATAAGTAAGTTCCAATTAGGTATTCATGACCATCTCATCATCATTAAATATGTTAAATGGTTAGAACACGGTTAGAAACAAATTAAGTAAAATTCTCAAGTTGCAATCTCAGAATATTAGCCATCAAGTTATAGTTAGGATCATAAAAGAAAAATAAAGAGAGAAACAGTTCCATTGCACAATTATGTTTCATGAAAAGAAAAGTTCCATATTCCCATTTCTAATTGAAGAAAAATTACAAAATGAACTGAAAAAGGGAAAATATATTAACAAAACATCAACTAAAGAACACCATGATTAAAGTAATAGGGTATGTTAGGCTAGGCTAGGCTAGGCAGGCTAGGGTAGGGTAGGGTAGGGTAAGTCCATTATGCAATGTCTTCAGGAACTTCATCTTCAATCACCTCCTCAGTGGTAATGCTTTGAATAGCTTAGAGGATTTCTTCTTTATCGTTTTGCAAAGTGGCAACAATGGACTTCAGTGTAAGTCCCATTATGATCATATGTCCCTGCAGAACCTGCTGCAAATGTTTCACTTCAAAAAACTTCTCAGATATAGCTTTGACCTCTTTCTCCGATCCTTGAGTTCCAGAGGAACTCCCAAAACCCTTCTTGTCGGAACCAGAGACACGAATATACACCGACTGACCTTCCTCAGCCTCCTCTTGATCAAGTTCCACTACATGAACTTATACTTTTTTTAACCTGAGGCAGCATAGATAGCCTCCTACTCTTCTTTAACCCTTCTTTTTCTTTCTTTTCTTTCTTCTCCTCTTTTTCTTCTTCTTCTTCTTCCTTCTCCACCCTATCTTCTTTTATAACTTTGGACAGCCATAAAGTTTGTCCCCCCAACAACAACTAAATCTAGATTAGCCAAAGTGGATTTCTAGACATAGTTTCTCTTTTCATTTCCAAAGGAGTATAAGACTCCAAAGGAACTTGTAGAGTCTGGAACATAATAGTGAGCAGAGTTCCATACCCTACTTGGTAACTACTTGGAACAGTCCATTCCAGGTGTGCAAGCATTAATGTAGGAAAGTTAACCTGCACCTTATTTGTCAAACAAGAGGACAAGAAGGAATTATGCGCTAGGCACACAACCATGCGCTTAGTGCACGGGACTTGCGCCTAGCGCACGGTTCATGAGTCCAGCGCACTAGCTTCGCGTTTTTGAAATTTGTGTACGGCATTGATGCTACGTGCCCATAACACGTTGCGTCAGACGTAACATTGATCTAGCCGATTTTTTTATACTTTGATAAAATATATTCTTCGAAATCCGAAATCAGCTATCTTTAGGAATAAAAAATTTTATTTTCGAAATATCCTTAAAAAATTACTTATAGGGAATAATTAATATTAAAATATTCAAAATACAATCAATTATCATAAATAATTAATTGGGCTTTTAAAATTGGGTTTGGATTTAATAAATAGACTTTATTTTCAAAACGCCTTTGAGTTTAGCTCGTTTGATTGCTTTTCCTTTGGACCAGACCAATTAGTACGACGATATGTTTTATCATTGGGTACTCGATGGGGAGACACGATTTTTTGTCTACAGCTTGCATACACTTTCCGCACCCGAGACCAACAACATCTATATAATTATATGGAAAATTTGTTACAACATATTTTTTATATTTTGCGAGAAATAATCTTTTATAATTTTTCTGGCAATTTAACACCTTAAAATTTTATTTTTCTCAGTAAACAACTTTACCTTATTTTCCAATGTTGGCCCACCTAAATACCCCACGTATGTCGGGATTTTACACTCTTTTGAAGAGAAAACGGGCAGATTAGGGTGGAAAAAGGAAAAACCCGACACACATGTATGTGACATAGATAGAAAAAGTGGTATATATAAACCCGAAAATCGTTGGGTCAACGCCTAAAAATAGGGTAAGGTTGTACTCCCTTCATCCCTCTATAGACTTTCCATTTCTAATTTTGGCACTATTCATAAGGAAAAAAAAATCTTCCAACTTTTTTGCAATATATAAGAAAAAACATAGTCATGTGGGGTATTGTTTGATTCGTCTCATTGAGTATATTATGAACATCAAATTTTTATAATTTTTATTAATATGCAATTAGATATATTAATGATACAAAAGGTACATTGTCAAATGTGAAAAGGAGAAATGGTCTATTGGGTGACAGATGGAGTATCTCGCAAAAAAAAAAACTTTAAAGTCTTAGGTTGCTTGAAAAATTATAAAAAGTTGTTTCTCACAAAAAATTGTATATAAAAGGTTTGTTTTGCCAAATTACCCTAATTATATTGGTTTGTGTATTATTTGCGCCACACAACCCACCCATAGATCTTCTCCTCACCATTGCGTGTCAAAGCAACTTCAATTTACCTATATAAAAAAATTGAGTAGCAGATGATAGTCTAGTACCCTAGTGGCATTGATATCACCTTCGATCCCGGAGGTCTTGGGGTCAAGTCTCACCTCTTATTAGAGGGATTCTTAATTTCCCTCCTTTTCTTACAATGGACTTCAACTTACCTATATAAAAAAATTTACATGCCAGCAGAGCATAAGTGAGAAAAATATATGATAAAAAATTTTTAAGGAGAAAGAGCGAGCAAATAATTGATGAGAAGAAGCTGAACATGTAGATAGCTAGCCATTGATGTCGATATCCTTATTGGGAGGAGCACTGATATTCCGATATTAGATATTGGACAAATTGTCCAATATCATGACATTTCTATATTTTTATGACAAAAATTAATATTAAAAAATTATAAATTATAAAAAAATTATATTTTTTATATATTTTTATTTGGGGTTTGTTACTTGAAATCTAGTTGATATATATATTAGATGACTAGTATAGCATATCTTGACACCATCATATATTCTTATTATATCGATTGAGTACTATATCATATTGGCTACATCTTATCATATCAAGTGAATGTTATATTATATTGTATTATATAAAGTTGCTAGTAAAATTACAAAAAGTCATGATATGAGACAAGTTGTCCAATATCAAATATGGGAGAATACTTTCTCTTATTGGGAGTACAAAGAGGGGGGGTTTGAATAGCGTATTTCATTTTTAAGAGAAAGGGAGTACGTATAGAGCCTAGAGCTAGAGATAAGAAAGAGATATTCTCATACTAGAAATGACTTAGTATGACATACACATGCCAAATGTGAACAATATGTTGAATCTAATCAATGACTTAGATCATGAGTTTCAGTTTTCAACATAAGCACTTGTTTACACATGATCCTATTTGATATTCCCATAAGTAGATGGGAGTAAGTCATTGATCGATTTACAAAATAATAATGGTACTTTTGTAATAAATTTCAAAATAATATATAACCCAAATGATTGAATATCAAGTGTATAGTTTAGTAACTCTAAGAAAAGGCTATACTTTACAATTATTCTCCTTCTATTTTATTTTTCAAAGAAATATATGATTGTTTCTATGTTGTTGCAATGGCGATTAAAGATATGTTTTGCTTGGTTTATCAACCTGATTGTTTGGACATATAATTTGGTCAAATGTTATTTTATAAAATGCCCACCTATAAGGTCAAAAGGCAAAAAGCTTACTAAAGAGACCATCAGTCTTTTCTCAGCTGAAAAGACTCTTACCTTAATAGGGAGACAACTTTCCTCAAAGGTGGGATGTTCCCTATTAGGTATTCCTGTCTGGGAGACCACCAACACTGTAAAAGGAGCCAGTTTCATCAATGAACAGGTATTCAATTCTAACCTACCAATAGTCAGAGCATCTATCTCTACATTTATTCACTTTCTCTCTCTACCTCAATCTCAACTGACTTGAACGTCGGAGGGGCGTTCCCGAAAAAACCCCGGGCCAGTTTGATCGTTTTGCAGGATCTCCGGTGACAAAACTCGGGATTTCACTCTTACTCGGGATTTTAGACTCTCAGCAACACATCACTCCCTTGACTAGTTTCTATGCAGAAACAGTTTGGCGCCGTCTGTGGGGACACTACATCTCAAAGTCACGTACCGAGAGCAATATAGCACCCCGAAGGAAAACAACCCGAGCTTCCCACCCAGGTCAACCAACATCAATACAGTCGGCAGCACCCAATGTGATCGTGGAATCACTTCTTATGGAAGACGAAGGATCCGCTCCTTGCAACGAGGAACATTCCATCCCTCGGGATCAATACCAACCAGATCCACCCCCGGCTATAACTATGGCCGATATCGAGAGAATCGCCCAGTTGTTGAACGCCAACATGCAACAGAGCCTGCAAGAGCTCATAGCAGGAATCCCACAACTCAACCCGGGAGTGTCTCAGCCTAGCCAAGGGGGTACTCGGGAGCTAGCCCGAGGCGAACAAGCTCGGGAGGGTCCCAACCCTCACGTCCCTAACCGGGATGGGCAGCGAGAGGGTGGAGAAGGACCCCGATAGGGTAGCTCCCATCAGACTCCAGATTCTGATGCTCGGTGAATCATCGAAGAGAATCGAAGGAGACGAGAAGAGCAGGATGCTACATGATCAACAACAAGCGAAGGGCCAACCAATAGAAAACTCACCAGGAGGGGCAAGCCCATTCTCGGACTCCTAGGAAAGGGCGAGAAGGGACCCCTCTCGGGTAAAAAAGGACTGGGGCTGAAGAGGAACGAGACTCGGGGTCCCATGTTACAAGAGTCCTGTCCTGGTAAATAGGGGAGTACTCAACTTCATGACACCTTTCAGTCAGAAAATCGTGGAGGCCCCAAATCCCAGGCCTATAAGGCCCAAATGAGTGTGCAAACGGGTTGCGAAGCGGCTTAGTGTCGGTACTTCCCGACAACACTTAAAGGGCTGGCTCTCAGTTGGTTCTCGGGTTTGTCTCCAGGCATAATCACGAACTTCTCAGTACTCGAAGCACTGTTCCACCAGCATTTCATCACCGGGCGTCGGCATAAGAAGACAAGCACCCACCTAATGTCAATCAAGCAGCAAGAGCATGAAAGCTTGGCTGACTACATCAAGAGATTCAATGAGGAATCCTTGAAAATCTCTGATCTCCAAGATAAATAAGCCTTTACTGCTCTGATGTCCGGACTCTGGCCAGGGAAGTTGAGATGGTCATTAGCGGAGAACGAAGTCACGACATTCACCGAGGCCATGAGTCGGGCTTAAAAGTTCATTCAGGCTTTGGACATATGTAAGCCCGTAGTAGAAAAGTCGAAGAAAAGAAAGGAAGAGACTCCTGGCCGGGAATCCAATAAGAGCAGCGGAAACAACCAACAGCTTCTCCCGAGAGCTACGGATCATGGAAACGACCCTCGGTTCAACAAGAACCGACGGAAAATTTATTTGGATCTCAAGCATAAGTCGTTGTTACCCATACCTCCTCCCATGAAGACGTCAAAATGCAGGAGAGACCAGCGACTATGGTGTGGATACCATCGAGAGTGTGGACATACAATGAAAGATTGTCGGGAGTTGAAGGAAAGCCTGGGATCACCTTACTGATAAAGGAAAACTGAATAAATACATTAAGCACTTTCGAGAGGATAAAGGGAAAGAGAAGGAAGCAAGAAACGACAGTGATAACATGGAAGGATACGTGGGGGTTATTGCAGGAGGCCACGCCTCGGGAGGCCTAACTGGTCGAGCCCGCAAGGCCCACCTTCAGGCCATCAAACATCAAGTGCTGGAAATTAACCCGACAAGAGAAGGATGCCCTGCCATGACATTTGGGGAGCCTGACCGGCACATCCATACCCCTCACGATGATCCCCTCGTCATTGAAATGAAGATAGCCAACTCAATAGTAAAGAGAATTCTCGTCGACAGTGGTTCGTCGGCTGATATCATCACCCTAGATTGTTTGCAAAAACTCAAGTACACCGAGAAGGACGTAACCCCGACCAGTCAGCCATTGATAGGCTTCGGGGGAGGATCTGTATACCTTGTCGGGTTTATAAAGCTAGCAGTGAGACTCGGCGAAAGGGGCAAGGGTAGAAGCCTACCAGTTGACTTCCTGGTGGTAGATACCACGCTACCCTACAACGCCATCATGGGTAGGCCCACCATGAACAAAATCAAGGCAACCATCTCGGTATACCAGCTCCTCTTACAGTACGAAACAGATGATGGCCAAGTCGGGAAGATCTATGAAGATCAGCAAACAGCAAGGGAGTGCTATACAAACAATTTTAAGAAAGCTAATGGTTCAGGAGAAGAGCGTCCGAAAAAGAGAAAGAGAGAAGATCCCGAGGACAATCCCAACTGTCTTGGGATCTACCTGTCGGAGAACCCAAAGTTATATGATCGACCCCAAGAGGGTGATGAAGAAATAACAATTGATGCTGACCTCGGGCACAAGCTGAGAATTGACACGAACATTAGCACTGAGTTAAAAGAAAGATTGATCCAGACCCTACGGGATCACAAAGATGTATTTGCATACTCCGCCTCGGATATGCAAGGCCTGTATCCAAGATTCGCTTGGCACGAGCTGAATATCAAGGAAGGGTTTCGGCCCATCAAGCAAAAACTCAGGCACCAAGGGCCCGAGAGGAATGCAGCAGCAGCAGAGGTTAAAAAGTTGCTTGAAGTCATAATTATAGAGGAGTGTCAATACACAGAGTGATCGGCCAATGTCGTCCTAGTGAAGAAGGCCAGTGGAGCTTGGCGCATGTGCGTCGACTTCACCGAGCTAAACAAAGCATGTCCTAAGGACAACTACCCTCTACCAAAAATTGTTAGACTGGTCGATTCAACTGCTGGTCACGAGTTACTCAGCTTCATGGATGCCAATGCGGGATATCATCAGATCCCAATGGCGGAAAAGGACCGGGTGCACACAACGTTCGTTATGGCCCAAGGTGTGTACTGTTATAAAATGATGCGCTTCGGGCTAAAAAACGCAGGGGCTACTTACCAACGAACTATCAACAAGGTCTTTGAGGAGCAACTCGGGAGGAACATAGAAGTTTATGTTGACGACATGATCGTCAAAAACAAGAAGGAAGCTGATCACATAGATGACTTAGCCGACACACTTGGCACTCTGCGGCGGCATGACATGAAGTTGAACCCAAAGAAGTGTGTATTCAGGGTTAAAGGGGGTAAATGCCTTAGGTTCCTAGTAGATGAGAGGGGAATCGAGACTAACCCTGGCAAAATCAATGCTGTTTTGAACATGTCCTCACCCAGAAACGTGAGAGAAGTGCAAAGATTGACGGGTTGCCTTATAGCACTCGGTCGTTTCCGGTTCCGTTCAGCTGACAAAGTTTGTTGTTCTTTAGAGCACTGAAAAGAAAAGAGTTCGAGTGGGATGAGGAACCAGAGCAACCTTCCATCAGTTGAAACAACACTTAGCAACATTATCCAAGCTTATGCCCCCCTTGTCGGGGGAAACGCTCTACATCTATGTGTCAGTTTCAGAGTACGCCCTCAGTGCAGTTCTCGTAGCTAAGAGAGAAGGAGCCCAGCACCCTGTATACTTCATCAGTCACTCCTTCAGAGGGGCCGAGGGAAGATACAGCCAGATTGAGAAGGTAGTATTTGCATTGATCATGGCCAACATAAAGTTGAAACCCTACTTTCAAGCACATCCCATTAAGGTCCTAACCGGACACCCCATCAGGAAGGTAATTGAAAGCCGAAATCATTCAACTCGGATGACAGAGTGGACGGATCAGCTGATGGACTTTGGGCTAGAATACGAACCACGACGAGCAATCAAGGCTCGGGCTTTGGCATACTTCATTAGTGAGTGTAGTTCTCGACCCACTGAGATTGCAGAAAGGGAGTCGTGGGAATTACAAGTCGATGGATCGGCAACAAAAACCGGCAGTGGCGCTGGACTAATCATACCCTTAGTCGGGGATACAATAGAATATGTCGTCAAGTTCGATTTCTTAGCATCCAACAATGAAGCAGAATATGAAGCCCTGATCCTTGGTCTCCAAATCTGTATCAACTCGGGGCCCAGGCTGTAACAGCTAAGTCTGACTCACAACTGATAGTTGGGCAGGTCTCGGGAGAATACAGAGCCAAGGAAGACAACATGAGGATGTATCTCGGTAAAACTCAATAGTTGATTAAGAAGCTATCCCAATTCAGCAAGCAGATGCTCTGGTCCGAATGACAAGTTCAGTAGAGGAATTGACCCCTCGGTCTATAATATGGGAAGTCTTGAACCAACCAAGCATCAATTCCTTGCAAGTGCTTACTATCAACAGGACTGACACATGGATGGAGGATATCATAGCATTCCTAAGAGACGACACATTGCCCTCGGGAGAAAAAGAGGCAGAAAGCTTGAAAAAGAAGGTGGGCTGGTTTGTTTGGCATGAAGGCCACCTGTACAAAAAGTCTTACACTCACCCCCTACTTAAGTGCATCACTCCGTTCAAAGGAAATTATATCCTCCGGGAAATACATGAAGGAGTTGCAATAGCCACCAAGGGGCTAGAACTATAGCCGGGAAAGCTCTCAGGGCCAAGTACTACTGGCCTACCCTAAAGCATGATGCTACAGAGCTAGTGAAGAAATGTCCCAACTGCCAGCTCCACGGAGACATCCCTCGAACCCCAACCAACCCCTTAACAACCATCCAACCTGTACTAACATTCGACAAATGAGGGATGGACTTGTTGAGACCGTTTCCAGCAGCCTCGGGGCAAAGGAGGTTCCTCTTAGTGGCCGTTGACTACTTCACCAAATGGGTCAAAGCAGAGCCCCTGGCCACTAAAACAGACAAACAAGTACATAAATTCATATGGAGGAACCTCATCACACACTTTGGGATCCCCAGAACCCTCGTCTCGGATAACGGGAGGCAATTTAACAGTGGTCCTACTCGGGACTACTGCGCAAGGTTTGGTATCCAGACGAGGTTCTCAGCTGTCTCCCGACCTCAGACAAACGACTAGGCAGAGGCCGCAAATAAAGTTGTGCTATATGGGATCAAAAAGTCGTTGGAAGGAGCTAAGGGATCCTGGATTGATGACCTCCCGGGAGTACTCTGGTCAGTAAGGACCACTGTTAAAGAAGCAACAGGCCATTACAAGGCAGTTCAACCTCAGGGTTAAAGACAGGCCCATCCATGTAGGCGACTGGGTAGTTAGGAAGGTTGAAGCTACGGGATTGGTGCACCTGAAAGGCAAACTCAGGCTCAAGTGGGACGGACCTTACAAGGTCACCCAAGTGATTAAGTCGGGAACTTACCGACTAGAATCACTCGAAGGTATCCCCCTCGCCCGGCCCTGGAACGCAGATAATCTCAAGAAGTACTATATTTGATCAACTAATGTAACTTGGCCACACTTGAGCCACTGTTTTGTAACTTGGCCACACATGAGCCATTGTTTTACCTTGTAACCTGGCCACACTTGAGCCAATGTTTATCTTGTTAGACATAACTCGGAGGAGTAAGTTGTACCCCATATATAGTTATCTAATCTCTTGAATTTATGAATGAAAAGTTAGTTATGTTCCGAAGAAACTCGGGTATGACAGTTGCATACAACAAGATAAGGAACTCGGGAAATTTGCAAACACATATGATAAGGAACTCGGAAAATTTGCAAACAAACAGTTTCATTGATTCAAGAAGTATAACCTAAAGACCCCGAGAACATAACTCTCAGGGGCCAGAGATTCTACGCAAAAAAAACCCCGAGAGCATGACTCTCAGGGCCCAGAAATGCTATGCAAAACATAAATAAATCTAAAAAATCTAAACAAGGGTACAATGCAAAAGAACTCAAACGAAGGGAATCTTGATAGGGGAGCTGTCAGTGCTCGCATCTCCATCTCCATCTCCATCCGAAGCCTCGACATCGGCCGAACCTTGGCCCTCATCTTCATTCTCGGCCAACTCCGCCGGGGGCTTATCAGCAACAACAAGGGCCTCACTCTGAACGCCCTCGGGGACATTGGGAGGGGCAGACCCAGTTGCCACGCCCTGGACTCGGGAAGCTCCCAGGGTCTGAGAAGCCTCCCCGCTCTGCTTCTCCTCCAGGGCAATCCGGCGGTCGAACTCAGCCTCCACACCGTCCCATTCCAAAGAGGCGTTGGACTCAGTCAGAATGGCCCTGAGTCGATCCTTAGCCTCACGAACCCCGAGGCGATAGGAAGCTAAGGCCATCCGACCAAGATAGTTGAGCCCCTCGGGAGAGCACTCCCACTCCTTTTACCGCTCCTCCTGGACTTTCTGAAGCTTAGCTTCGGCTTTCCTCAGCTTGTGGCGAGAAGACTTGTTCTTCTTACGAGCCTCATCCAACCTTAGTTGGAGATCGACAACAGTCTTTTGAGCTTCATTACGCTCAATCAGGGCAGCATCGAGGGAAGTTTGGATCTGCCTCTTATCGTCCCTCAGTAGGGTAACCTCATTGACCGCCTTGCTGGCCTCCTCGAAAGTGGCCTTCTGGGAGTCAAGCTCCGAATTCAGTCTCAGTACCTCGGGATCATTGGCCGAGACTTGAGCCCTCAATCCCTCGACCTCCTTTTTAAGAGACGCAATCTCGTCCTCAAATTGAACTCGGCGGCGAATCACCAAGGTCATCCAAATAGAGGTTTGCAAGGAAAGGCGGGATCAGCACAATAACAAAACAAAAGATGAAAGAGACCCGGGGTGAGTACATACCTCGAGCCGAGACTCATAGAGAGTATTAACTTCCCCGGAGCCAAGGGCAATAAGGGCATCGTCATCCGCGTCAGTATAAATCTCATTGATGACGTGGCGGACTCGAGCCAATCTCTGAGTCTGAGTGGTATCGGTAAAGGCGACGTGGCCCTCTATCTGATCTGCCCTCTACCTCTTAGCAAGAGGCTCTTCAACAACAACATTCTCGGGATCGAGGTCCATATCCCTTGACCTCCTCTTCGGGCCAGCTGAAACCCACGAAGAGGCCTTCTCAGAAGCCTTACAATGGGTCATCTTTTCAAAGGCCAATGCCTCCTCGGTTTGCTCCTTTAGCTTGCGAGAGCGGGCCGGAACCTTCATCGGCTTCTTCGCAACAGTATCCTGTCATGAGAACACCGAGTTAAGGCAAAAGCATCAAACATGAAAGAGTTACAGTAAAGCAAAGCAAGCTACCTTCGGGGGAGGAGGTATCGTCATTGTTCCTCCCTACAGCTCGGCCAACAGCTTCAACGCCAAGGAAGCGTTACCAGTAAACCTTTCAGCCATCTCGGGTTCCAATCGATGTCGGACAACAGCTGAAACAGGAAAAATGTAAGAATACTTAGTATAAATCAACAGTTCATAAAAAGGATCAGGCGGGATTACCCTTGTCACAGCTACGGCTTAAGCCCACCGCCACCAGGAACATCTCGTTCCGTATCTCATGGTGGGTAGGCAACCAAAATATAGGAACATGTGAGAGGGCCCCGGTAAGCGTCTTCGGCATCGTGGAGAACTACACTCCCGCGATCGCCTCCTCTCGAGACATCTCGGAGACCGTTTAATTGAGACCAAAACGGGGACTCTCCTCAGAAGGAGCTGTCGGGATGCCCCATTCACTATTCGTATATACATGAAAGAAGTTCCGCCTAAAACCTTTATGATTGGAAGAGGAATCACGGACCACTTTATATCCGGCCCGGCATCGAAAGCGGAACCAACCTGGCCCATGCTTATTGGCAAGACCTAACATCAGGGCGAACATATTGCGCCAAAGGCGCATACTCGGGGGAACCTCACGAGAGTCACAAATGGCCACATACGAGTTTATTGTAAGCTAACTGTTAGGAAGGAGTTGGGTGAGGGTCAAACGGTATATGTTCAGGAGCTCCATGATGAATGGGTGCAAAGGGAACCTGAGACCCATCTGCAGACTTTGATGATACACCGAGATGCATCCCACCGGAGCTGACAGGACAGTGTCGGTATGCTTCAGGCGAATCACGAAGTAGGGGTCCTGAATCCAAAATTTAGTCCCAATGTGCTTGGAACTCCTCTCAAGGTACTTCATGAATAAAGGGTCGGGATAGTAAGAATGGGGACCCCCCTCGGGGTGCAAAGGGGGATAATCCTGACCGGAGGTGCTCAGGCCTTCGTCATCAACTCTCTCGGAGACCATTATCACTACACCATGAGATATATATCTATCTAAGTAACTTCTACCACAAGGTTTGTGGGCGACCGACACATCCCAAGGACCCGGGATTACCCCATTGTCCTCTTCTATTAAAGAATTTGAAGGGCTAGTCAAGGGGACCGCCTCGGGTACAACCGAAGGGTCCTGGCAGGGTATCCGAGTACTAACTAAAAATCCTTCCACTTCGCGGATCTCCTAAGAAAATTTATACGGAGAGGAGGCGGGAGTACTCGACTCCGACTCTGGATCCATCCTAGGAAGGTCGATCTATCCTTGAATGCAATAAGGAAATAGAGAAAACTGTTAAGAAAAGCGTACCTTCTCGGGATTACTCGAACTCAGAACTAGAACAAGCGCACAGGGACTCGGGCAGAGAAAGCAGGAGGCAGTGTTCTGGAGAGAAGATAGAGCTTTAGAGAGAGAAAATCGCAAATGATTGGGAGTACGAAAAAATGAAGCTTCCCCCTCCTATCTAGATCATCCATCAACACCGCGTCGCGACAACCTCTGCACCACCCTTCACGGGCCTCAGAATCATCCCAGTAAGGAGGTTTCAAAGCCCAACCCCAGCTAAAAAGTAGCAAGCCTACTATAAAATGGGCCCAAGGACCAAAACCCAATCCATTACACAACAGTCAACGGTCAACAGACAACGGTCAACAGTCAAAGATTAAAACGCTAGCTACGTTTGACTAAGACCCAGCTCAGCTCAGGTGAACACCCAACTCAGGGTTACATATGCCTCAATGGCCCCTCGAGTTGGTGCATGACTTTCTCGGGATTGCCAGGGGCTGATCACTTAGCCAAAAAGTGGCTAAGTACCTCTCTCATACCCCAACTTGGGGATTATGGGCTCCTCATTGTCCCCCCGAGTTGGTGCGTGACCTTCTCGGCATTGCCAGGGGGACTCATTACTTAGCCAGATATTAGCTAAGTACTCATCGTTCACCCAACTCGGGATTATAGGAGGCTCATTAGCCCTCCGAGTTGGTGCATGACTCTCTCGGCCTTGCCAGAGGGCTCATCATTTACCCAAAAATTGGCTAAGTACATCTCTTATATCCCAACTCGGGATTATAGGCGCCTCATTGACCCCGCGAGCTGGTGCATGACCTTATCGGCATTGCCAGGGGGTTCATCACTTAGCTAGATATTGGTTAAGTACCCATCGTTCACCCAACTCAGGATTATAGGAGGCTCATTAGCCCCCCGAGTTGGTGCATGATTCTCTCGGCCTTACCAGGGGGCTCATCATTTAGCCAAAAATTGACTAAGTACATCTCTTATATCCCAACTCGAGATTATAGGCACCTCATTGTGCCCCCGAGTTGCTGCATGACCTTCTCGACATTGCTAGGGGGCTCATCACTTAGCCAGATATTAGCTAAGTACCCATCGTTCACCCAACTCGGGATTATATGAGGCTCAATAACCCCCGAGTTGGTGCATGACTCTCTCTCGGCCTTGCCAGGGGGATCATCATTTAGCCAAAAATGGGCTAAGTACATCTCTTATATCCCAACTCGTGATTATAGGCTCCTCATTAGTCCCCCGAGTTGGTGCATGACCTTCTCGGCATTGCTAGGGGGCTCATCACTTAGCCAGAATTTGGCTACGTACCTCTCTTATACCCCAACTCGGGATCATAGGCGCCTCCCCCCGAGTTGGTGCATGACCTTCATAGCATTGCCAGGGGGCCCATCACTTAGCCAGATATTGTTTAAGTACCCATCGTTCACCCAACTCGAGATTATAGGAGGCTTATTAGCCGCCCAAGTTAGTTCATGACTCTTTCGGCCTGGCCAGGGGGATCATCATTTAGCCAAAAATTGGCTAAGCACATCTCTTATATCCCAACTCGGGACTATAGGCGCCTCATTGGCACCCCGAGTTGGTGGATGACCTTCTCGGTATAGCCAGGAGGCCCCTCACTTAGCCAATTTTGGCTAAGTACCTATCTTGCACCCAACTCGGGTTTTAAAATGCCTCATTGGCCCCCGAGGTGGTGCAGGACCCTCTCGGCCTTGACAGGGGACCCATCACTTAGCCAAAAAAACTCTCACATCCAACTCGGGATTCTAGGGGCTCATTAGTCCCACGAGTTGGTATGACCTTCTCGGCCTCGTCAAAGGGTTCCTCAAAGCACCTTCCGTTCACTTTGACTCGGGATTGTAACTCTGAGTTGATAAGTTGATCCAGTCGTTCAAGAACTCCCTGAAGAAGCCTAAACTCGAGCAAGCTCTGGGAAATCGATCTACCTTCACTCGGTACTCGCGGACCCGCCTCTCGTGATTGGAACACGGACCTGAGGCTGGTTTTGTGCACAGGGAGCATACGACTCGGGATAGCATTGGAAACCCCATGATTCCCCATCTCGGGGTTAGGCATGCACTAGGCCCTGCAACTTGAGATGCCAACTCGGGGATAATAGAATCCAAGTTACCCCCCTCTCTGGGCTCGCCAGGTCCTCACAGTTGAGTGTCCCTCGGGAGTAAGGTGGGAGTCACGGCATCATCCCTTTTTTCGGGATTGGTTTAGTGACTGCATCCACGTATTATTCAAGAATTCCGCTAGACAACCACTTTAGGGATGTTCCTAAACTGTTCATCTAGCGTGGGTTGTTTGGACCTATAATCTGATCAAATTTTATTTTATAAAAGCCCACCTATAAGGTCAAAAGGCAAAAAGCTTACTAAAGAGCCCATCAGTCTTTTCTCATCTGAAAAGACTCTTACCTTAATAGGGAGACAACTTTCCTTAAAGGTGGGAATTTCCCTATTAGGTTTTCTTGTCTGGGAAACCACCAACACTATAAAAGGAGCCAGTCTCAGCAACGAACAGGTATTGAATTCTAACCTACCAATAACCAGAGCATCTCTCTTTACATTTATTCACTTTCTCTCTCTAGCTCAATCTCAACTGACTTGCGCGTCGTAGCGGCGTACTCGAAAAAACCTCTGGGCCCGTTTGATAGTTTTGCAGGACCTCCGGTGACATGACTCGAGATTTCACTCTTACTCGGGATTTTAGACTCTTAGCAACACATCACTCCCTTGACTAGTTTCTGGGCCCCATAAACATCATTTTAACTGGAGGAAGCCAAATGGAAATTATATTGCCTCCTTTAATTTAATGAAACGCTACATCTTTTAACCGAAAACATTGGTTGCATCCTCTACTAAATCTCTACACTATCTTCGCGCCATTCCTTCCATGTCATAGAGGAGTTGTGCATCAATGCTCCATAGCTTCAAGAGATATGTGAAAATAAAAATAAAAGTAAGGTATGTTTCTTAATCATCGTTTAACTAGTGGAGAAAAGCTCATATGCCACTTAACATATGCTACATTTGACTAATAAACACAACCTTATAGAGCCAGAAATTGATATAAGAAAAAATAAGAGTTAAGGGTTGTGTTTGGCCCAAAAACCGCAACACATGTTAGTTATTTCCTAACATCAGCCCACGAAATATTCCTCTTTGATTTGTCGTATGTTTTCATCTGAATGAGATCTACGTCCTAATCCTTAATTTGTCGTAACATGTAACCAATCTTTTTTTGAGTTTGTAAAAAGAATTTTATTGTTTTGCTTACCATGCTGGATAAATTATATGAAACCTGAAGTCTTTAAGAATTATCATGGAATGCAACCTTTTATTTCCCATGCTCTTCGAGTATAGTGCTTGAAGATTTCACGTCTGGTTTATCTAATGAGTGGGTGCTTTTTGAACTCGCCGTAATAGGCAATTGAAACAAACAATGAGTTGTTTGGCTGAACAGTAAACGGAAATTTCTTATAAATAGTTACTTAGAAATGAAGTCGTTCATATGAAACTGGAGGTTAGATCTGTCCAAAATAAATCATACTTTATTGGTTCACTTAACTTCGGGAAAGGCCATAGTGAGAAATTGCTGGAGAAGAAGAGGTCGACATACTTATTGAGGTTAAGACCAAGAATGACACACCTCATTTTGAATTATGCTTGATATTTGTTCAGACTCCAAACATGTTATCAAAATGCTTCGGTGGGCTCAATATTGGTAATCTACACCACAAGAACATTTCTCTCCTCTTTAAATGGGTATGGAGGTTCCTCAATGAACCAAACTCACCATTGGGTTGTGTAATACCAAGCAAATATGTGCACAAGCCATCTTTCACCATTCATGATCTTGCCAGACAGTCGTCACATAGTGGGTCGTGGAAGAGTATTTATTCATCAATTATCCATCATGCTCTGACAAAAAGTCTATCTCTTAATTAGCAAAATGAGAAAAAGAACATAAAACAGTATTAACACACTATTTTGACATGACCTATGGGTGGGTGATTCCCCTCAAAAGTCATATATGTCCAAGATTATTCTTGGTAAGCCTCTTTCTGGATGCCCCTGTCTTCTCTTACGGGTTTTAAGATGGTTAAGCATGGCAATGGAGTCTCTCTTGGAAAAGAGCATTGAGGCCACATGATACCTGTGAAGAGATGAACTCTATTCCATCCTGGAGCGTGTCGTGTTGTCACTCAAAGGTGATGATAATCTTATCTGGACCTCCGATAAATCGGATTTATTTTCTGTTAAATCATTTAGCATGGAGCTAACAAAATATGCATCCAATGGCCACTTCGACGCCATCAAAGGTCTATGGTGTGGCTTAGATCCATACTACATTGAAATCTTTACATGATTTACTATTCTTGATAAAATAACTACTAAAGTGAAGTTGGCTCGCGTAGGAATCATTCCAAGCTCGGAAACACTTTGTGTTTTTGTAACTCGTCTTAGGAATATGGTGCTCACCTCCTTTTTCACTGCGACTTCTCACAAAAATTACGAAAATGGTAGCTTAACCATTAATGGACCTTTCCTGCCACCATTAGACATGCTTTTGATCAATGGTCCTTCTTTGGGAAAAGGGTCATCTTCAAAAATTAAATATGGGTTGCAATTTTCTTTATTATTTTGTGGATTCATTGGATAGAAGGGAATGCAAGAATATTTAAAAATGTCTCATGCTCCTTGTTACAACTCCAAGATTTAGTCCTCTTAAGACTAAGTTGGTAGATTCAAGGGTGGGGCGACCTTTTCCTATATTATAAAAAAAAAGGTATTTTGAAAAAGTTGATACCTTTTTTCCCTTAAATTTAGAAGTCGTTGGATACGTTCTATTTACATATCACACAATGATAAATTAAAAGATTCTCAATTATTATAAGTCCACATATACCTAAAACACATAATTAAATTTTTGGGAAATTCAACATAGTATTCAGCCCCTAAGTTTCCGTCAATTATTTTATTTGGTACCAGCTCAAATAATTAAATTTTACATGATACCCCTTAATAATTGATAATCTATATATCATACCACTTTAAACAACAATATTCCCCCTTATCATTCTAACCACTCGTCAACCACCTTCTCAGAGTCCCAAACACCATTATCACCATTTAGTAAACCGACGAACCCACTAGACCCCCCCTATTCACAACCCTTCGATCCATCAAAACTGTAATCGTCAACTTTAATAATGATTGATAGATCAAATTGATGCAAAAAGAGGACATACTGGATCTCGATTCGTGGCGATAGGGATAATAGATTCCAGAAGGGTGGTTGGCGAACAGTTAAAGAAAACTAAAGATAAAACTTCCTCCACTCCCATTTAATTGCAACACTCTCAGTTTCACGCTTACCAATGCACAATTTACACGATTAATACCTTTAGTTATGTTTTGACAAATATTATAAAAATTAGATATTAATAAAGTACACATTGAGACGAATCCAATAAGATCCTATATGACTATATTTTTTCACATATAAAATATAAAAACTAATTATGTGAGTGATTGTGAATAGTGCCAAAACTGAAAGTGTTCTAATTAAATAGGAGCGAATGAAGTAATATAATGCTAGATGATAACATAAAATAAGGGCATTACTATCTATCGTCCGTATTTACTAAAAATCGTCCATATTTTTTCCAAAATATACCTAAACTACCCCTACATATACAACCTCTCACTCTCACTCACTCTCACTCTCTTACTCACTCTCACTCACTCTCTCTCTCTCACACTCTCACTCTCACTCTCACTTTCTCTCACCTCACCCCAACCACCACCCCAACCACCACCGCAACCACTACCACAGCGCGCGACCACCACCACCGCGTCAACCACTACCATCGCGGTAACACCACCACCACCGCGAGACCTACAAGCGTGACAACCACCACCACCACCACAACACGCCGGAAAAAGCATGGGCCCAAGGAAGAAGGTGAAAGAAACCGGAGAATCATCAACTCATGTTAGTTTTAAACTTTCTAGTGGTTAAAACCCAATCTTCCCCGGAATTATGTAGTGGCAAAGTCGCCGGAAAACCTGCACGAACCGGGAATTTTTTTTCTTTTGAAAAAAACCACGGAAACAGAAGAAAATTTCGTTTCCTCGGTGGAGGAAACAGACAAATTTACTCGTTTCCTTCGCGGAGGAAACGAAACAGATCTACGTTTCCTCAGTGGAGGAAACGGAAAAAGGGTTCGGGACCATATTTTCATCCGTTTCCATGGCATTTTTCGAAAAAAAATGTTTCAGTTTTTTAAATTTCTGTCAATAGTTATAAATTTCTGTTTTTTTATTTCGAATAATTTTTTTTTATTTCGGTTTTAAAATTTTCTGTCAATAGTTAATATTATTTATTGTTTTAATTTTAATAGCTATAAATTATTTTAATTTGTTTGAGCATGTTATTATGTTAATGCATGTTAGTAGCATGTTAATATTATTTATTGTTTTAATATTAGTGAATTAATTATTAGAATGTCAATAGTTATAAATTAATTTAATTTGTTTGAGCATGTTAATATGTTATAATAATATTTAATGATATTAGCATGTTATTATGTTAATGCATGTTAGTAACATGTTAGTATTATTTATTATTTTAATTTTAGTGAATTAATTATTAGAATGTCAATAGTTATAGATTGCTAGTAATTACAATATAATAACGACGAACGTACATATACATTTAATGATTTTAGGTCACCTTCTGTAAACATCTCTCATATTCTCAACCGCGGCCTCATAATCCCTCTCGGAGGTCGAGTTGACTATTCGATACCAAGTTCGGCTCATGAATCTCGGACCCGCATCGGTGTTGCCCATGATGTTATTCACTCTAGCCTGTACATCTTTGTTGATATGCCATATACATAGCAAATGTGCAGAGTTAGGAAACACTTCCCAGACCGCTTTCATAAGACCCAAATCACTGTCAGTTATGAGTGTAACAGGGACAACATTCACCCCGATAAGCAACCTAAACTTATCCAACATCAAATTGTAACTATCAGCTGTTTCGTTGGCCATCAGAGCATACCCAACCATAAAATTCTTGTTACAAGGTGTCATCCCAATGAGCTCTAGAAAAGGCATGTTATATTTGTTGGTTTTGTATGTTGCATCCATACCAACAACATGCGGATAAGTGCGGAGGATATTTGCCGACCGAGGGTGCACCATGAATGCCGCAATCATTACATTTAATTTGTCTCCTCGTCTTGCCTAATCTAATGAAGGTAGCCGCTCTCTCGAGCAAGGTGAAGTCATGTCTCTGCCATCCATTGCTTCCCTTCTATCCTTTTCCTTCAGGTTGTACAAGTGTCTCATATTTGGATGATCATCGGGAAATTTTTGATTAACAACTTTCATGATACTAGCAGGCCTAACGTGCGACTTAATCATATCGCGAGCGAAAACCTTAGCCGCCGGACTAAGGCCGCTCATGGGTCGGTGGCCCTCACGATAATGAATAATGAACTCATGATTGAGCATGCCCCTTATCCCTGGCTCTGCTTTGATCACCCATCCTGTTCGATTAGGGTAATCCAAAAACTATATCCTAACTCCCGCTCTGCATCCACATGCTTTTGTTTCTATAGCTACACATTCTGCTATGCTAAGATCCCTACTTTTACCCCGATATGGCTGACCCCAGTTACATTTCATATAAACATACGGTCGACCACTAGGATCATGTTTATGATTTGACGAAATTACCATCACAAACCCAATTTCATGTGCCCTTGTTTTAACCCAATCTTGTAGTTCCTTTTTCTCAGCCCAAAGTGTTTCATTATAAAACATGTGATTATAATCTATATAATCACCCCCAAAATCCGGCAAATAAACCTAAAATGTTTAACATTTACAATTTAGACAACATATAATCAATAATATTGGCTAATAAAGTAATTAATCGCTAATATTGGCTAATAATTAGATTGATCAATTACTTATCGTAACTAGTAATCACTATTATTTACCAATCACAACTATTAATATTAACTATATATTCAATTTCTCAACTTAATAACTAACATTCATCAAAAAAAATTTGCAACGACTATTATTCGCTATTCATTAATAATTACAATAATATGCATACATATTTGGAAAAAAAGATATAAATATTAACTAAATATTCAATTACCCAACTTAATTACAAATATTCATTAATAAAATTAACAGAAACGCACCGACTATTATTTGCTAATTAGAAAATCAATACAAATTATCACGGAAAAAAATATTCCGGAAAAAATGCACGGAAACGGATGAAAAATTCGTTTCCTCCATGGAAGAAGCGGACAAGATTTCCGTTTCCTCCATGGAGGAAACCAAAATCTTGTCCGTTACCATGGTAACTGACAGGAATTTCGTTTCCTCCATGGAGGAAACCAAAATCTTGTCCGTTTTCTCCATGGAGGAAACAAAAATCTTGTCCGTTTCTGTAACACCCCCAAATTACTCACTTTTAAATAAATAATTTAGTAAATAGTATTTGAGTAATTTAGGAGTATTACCGCCACTTGACTAACACGCTTTCGGCAACCAACTACTAACTAACTAAATTACTTGCAGCGGAAGACTTTAACCAGAATAATAACAACTCTTTATTATTAAAAGTAAATATTGTCTCAAACTTAAAACAAATAAAACACCCTAATCTAGGTGAAGATCCCCTTCCTAGTATGCTCCCATGCACATCCAAAATTCACTTGCAAAACTGCTTACCAAAAAGGTAAACAGGGCAAAGCCAAATAGGAAAATAGAAATACGCGTCAGTATAAAACCGAGTACGAAATGTACTAGATAAGTAACACATTTGCTAGTTCGTAACAATTTATATTTCGAAAACTCCATCACTAATAATTCAAGAATAACTTTTTAAGAATTAACTATTTCCAACACTTTAATAATAATTCAAAAATAACCTTTAAGAACAAACTCTTTTCAAATAACCTGGATTAACAATAACATTGAAAACAATTCTTGTTCTTATCTCCTCTTCCTTTTCCTAAGTGTGCATACCCCCCCAAGCTAGTCATCCCATCACGGATCTATATAAAGGGGTAACAATAATTGCCAATAAGTGGACTTTGAAGCATAAACGTACCCTTCTTGATGTTAATCAAGCGGTAATAATAATAATAATACGACTTGTAAGTCATGAATAAATCTCCTTTTCTCATAAACAACTTTTTGAACATTCAAAGTTCATAAAAACCAATTAAACTTTTCCTTGTAATAATAAATTAAATTTCCAAAAATGATAATAAAACTTTCATATAAAAATGATTGATAAAATCATTCCTTCTTTTCTCTTCCAAAAGTGAATAATAAAAATGTTGTAACCATTTAAAACCAAATTTCTAAACCAATCCAACCATTAAATCAATAAACAACTTTACCACATAAAACCACATTCATACCTTGATCTTGCACAAAGAGTATACTATCTTCACTTAGTTTTAATCTTGAACGATCTCCTAACCAACCAATAATATATAAATCTAATAAGTAACTTATCACATGAACTTAATCATGAATTTAAACATGAATGACCTATCATAAGCATAATACGTTTGAGTAAGAAACATGGAAATCTTTTTCTTAACCCAAAGAAAATTGAAACTTGAATAAGAAATATAAAACTAGAATAGATTAAGAAAAGGAAGAACCTTGCAGTAAGAGAGTATGAATTCTTCAAAGTTTTTGTGTGAAAAAGATGGATTAAGGTATGGGGTATAGGAGTAGAATAGGTAGTACTTAATTTCCAAAATTAAATAGTTTGTAACCTTCATCATAAATTAGGAGATTAAACCAAGATTTGTAACCTCCATCATAAATTTGGAAGTTTTAGGAAAACAAACCCCCCCCCTTTACTACTATAGGTGGCCGGCCAAAAATGGCTCAAAAAAAAAAAATTCTCCAAAATTCATTTTCAAACTTTTTTTTTTGAAACTTATTTAATAAAATTTTGACTAGGATTAAATCCCAAAAGTTTGACAAATCAAGTTTGGCGCTATATTCCCGCCAAAATAATTTAAAAACGAGTGAAAATACTAAAATACCCTTTGCTTAAAATATTTATTTTAGAAAATAAATAGTTAATTATTTAAATAAATACTCAAAAATATGGGGTATTACAGTTTCCTTCATGGGGGAAAAGGAATTTTCATATATTTCCGTGCACTGGTGGCGGAAAAAAAAAATAAAAACTAACCACATTCCGTTCCGGTGAGGCTGGCGGCGTTGAGGGTTCTTCGTCGCACATTGTGGTTTCCGGTGATGGTGGTCTTCCGGTGGATGTGTTGCTCCGGTGTTGGTGGTAAGCCGGTGTTGTTGTTCCACGGGGGTAGTTGGTTCGTCGGTGGCGGAGGTGGTGCTCCGGTGGTGCTATTTCCGGTGTTGGTGGTGACCCGGTGGTTTTGGTCCACGTGGGTAGTTGGTTCGTCGGAGGTGGTGGTCCTGTGGTCAGGGCCGTCTCAAACAATATAGAGGCCCTGTGCTAGTTAACAATTGAGGCCCCTAATTTTTAAATTTTTTATGTGCCCTATATTCTAACGACGAAAGCACAACGAAAAATTGAATGTATATCATATTAAATTATTAGAAAAATCATATTTAAGTTGTTTTACTCAATATAAAAGGAAACAAAATACATATTCTACTCTATACTCATATATATACTCAACAACAATTAAGAGATTGAAACTTTTTTTTTTGTTTCCTGTTGATAATTTTGCCATTAGGAGAGAGGAGTACAATCTTCTAATAAAAAGAGGATAATAAATAATGGAATCAATCGGTTGAATTTGGTAAAATTTTAATGTGAAACGACTGAAGTATGAAGATGGATAGTTGTAAACATATAAAGGAAAATTGAAGATTAGAGAGATAATTGAGAGGAAAGAGAAAAATAAGTGAGAATTTATTGATGTTCTTGGAATTGAAGATCATGACTGTGATTTGTGGCATTGATGAGAGATAGGAGAGAGAAAGACCGAAAACAGAATCTCTAAAGTGCACTGGTATCTTAAGTGCACTGGTATATAAAGCTGCGAGCATACCAAAATTTGGGCCCCAAGATTTTGAGGTCCTGTTATGTTGAACAGGTTGAACCGGCAATGAGCTGGGCCTGCCGGTGGTAGTGGTCCGGTGGTGGTGGTAGTGCTTAATGGTAGAGAGATGGATGAAGTTTGATGAGAGTTGAGAGAGTAGAATGAGATGAAAGGGGGAGGGGCATGTGGGTATTTAAAGAAAAAAATACGAACGATTTCAAGTAAATACATATTGTAAATAGCGATAGGAGATGTTCTACTCTTTTGCATGAGATGAGAGAGAAACATGAGATGCTAAGGAATTCTAGTGAGAGAAAAATAACCCCACTAAGGAAACGAAAAAAGAGGAAAAAGAAACGCTCTTCTCTCAAGAACATCAAAACAGCTTCTCTCACACGCTTCCCTTCCTCCATTGCAACCACCTCATTCCACCATGAATCATCCCTTTTCAAGGCCATTTCGAAGTAAACTCAACCCCATGCTACTGCTCATGCTCCACTTCTTGTGGGAATTAGCCTGAAATTGTTCTACTTGCGATCTAAATCGCCTGCAAAGGCTATCGCTGCCGCTGCCTCGTTCATCAGATGTCGTCTTCCCTCCTCCGATTCCAGTCTCGCGCCGACGCTGCTGCGCCGCAGATGCGCCCTTCCTCCGGCGACCAAGAACGAATCAGGTCCAAGTCAATATGCCTTCACCCATAATCTTTTTTGCCACTTCTCCTACCTCAAAGGTTTATAATAGGACGTTCAAGTATGCTCACCTTCGGATTAATATGTTGATCCTATTTTCAGCTATGTGTTTCTTCTTTGTCACTATATTAATCTCTTTCCTTGATATATGTTTTTTATTTGATATTATAGTTCCTTATCCTCTTTTGATAAATTCTAATCTTTATATGGTATATGATTCTACTTCCTTAGTGTTGGCAAGTTTTCCTACCATGATTTCTTCTTTTATGACGGTGAATTATATATTTTGGTTTTGCTTTAGCTACTATGCTCAATATCAGGCTGTCAAGGCCGTTTTTTCTCTCCCTATGTGGCTCTGCTTTGCTAACCTACCATTACTGCATTACTGCCTGCGATCTTTTGTTATTACATTCATGGATCTTCATCTATCTAAAATTAGTTACTATATGTTATATAACTTTGTTTCTTCAAATTTGACAAGTTTTGCCCCCATGAATTCAACTCTTATGTGTGCGAATTATATATTTTACTTTTACTTTTGCTCTTCCTGTTGTGATCATTTCCAGGCCGCTATGTTAGTTTCATCTCTTTCTATGTGGTTTTTCCTTGCTATTATGGTAAGTGCTTCATTAAAGAAGAATTTATTGTTAATATTTAGTTATTATACCTTATGTCTAAAATGTATCCAAAACATTTGCAAAGCTCAAGTGCTCTATGCCAACGCAACAGCTCCCTCAGATCCCCAAAGGTTATTTCTTATTCTCATGTTCTCTAAACTGGACTGGGTCTTAAAAACCCAGTGGACTCGAGTGCTCCATCACTCGCTATGAAACTCTTACTTATTGTATTCCGATTTGCTATGCTTATTCATATTGTTATGTAAACTTTTTCTCTCTAAACTGGATTGGGATTCAAACTCCCATTGGACTCGAGTGCTCCATCACTCGCTATTGAAACATCTTACTGATTGTATACAGTTTTTTTGCATTTGTGTTTATCTATGAAGATCTTATGTTGGAATATTCAAGGGGGTAAAAAAACCCCAAGCTTTGAGTGAGCTACTCTACCTAAAGAACAAATATAATCCGGATATTGTATTCATCATTGAAACCTTGACTAATAGTAATAATAGCCACCGAATTCTTAAAGCACTTCACTTACACAATAAATTAGTTATTGACCCAGTTAATCATGTGGGTGGAATGTGGGTGTGTTGGAATAACTCCAATATTACAGTTCAAAATCACTATTCTCATGACCGTTTGGTTCATCTCGACGTTCTATACAAGCCACACAATAAAATGTATTCAGTTTTGGGCACATATTGCCCGGCTAAAAATGTTGAAAAAGATGCTTTCTGGACTTATTTGAACAACTACATTACTTCTCTACACTTTCCCTGGCTTTTGCTTGGGGACTTTAATGAAATGCTTTCTCCTCAAGACAAATTGGGGGGATCCCCGCTGAAATCAAATCAGCTTAATCGACTACCTTCTCTCCTCTCTGATTCCAACGCCATTGACATCCCGTGCCTCCAACAAGCTTACTCTTGGAGAGGTGTACGTAATAATAATCTCATTTTCGAACGAATTGATAGGGCTATTAGCCACAACTCCTTTTATGACGCGTTTAATAGAAGCACCATTTTTTATGGTCCTTTCACAGTTTCAGATCATGCTCCAGTCATCTTCTCCTCCAATGAAGGAGACTACAATCGCCCACCTCCATTTCGGTTTCAAAATTTTTGGACTTTAGATAAGCATTCACACTCTATTGTTAAAAAGAACTGGAACATTCCAATTAAAGGCTCTCGATTCTTTCGCATTCAACAAAAACTCATCCGTATAAAAACTGATCTTAAAATTTGGGCTAAGACCAACTATAGACATATGACCAATAAACTCGTTACAAATGAGGAAAAAATAAAGGAATTACAACTAAAATTGTGGCACCAACCTTTTAATGACATTTTAATTAAGCATATCAATCGGTTGATTATCCAAAGGGAGAAACTTCTTCTCTTTAATCAGAAAGCTTGGGGACGCACTGCTAGAAAAACATGGTTAACTCAAGGGGATCGCAACTCTCGCTTCTTTCATAATAGAATGAAAAAATCTATGGCTAACATGACTATTTATAGACTAAAAAACGATGTAGGGCAATGGGTTGACTCCCATGACGACCTAACTCATCTATTGTCTGATTCATTCAAAAATCGTTTTCGTTCAGCCCACTCAACTATCAGGGAAATTGATTTGAACTTTCTCGACCCTTTTATATCTCCAGCTGATGTGAACTCTTTAATTGCTCCGGTCACAGCTGAAGAAATAAAAGAAGTCTTCTTTGATATTAACCCACTTAAAGCGCCTGGATCCGATGGATTTGGGGGAAAATTCTATCAGGCTTATTGGCCCATCATTGAAAAAGAATTAGTCATTGCCGTACAAAGTTTCTTTTATCATAGTAAATTGCCCCCATCTTTGAACCACACTTTGATAACCCTCATTCCCAAAAAAGAGGCTCCTGAATCTCCAGATCATTTCAGACCAATTAGTTTAATTAACACTATTTACAAAGCAATTTCAAAACTCCTAGTTAATCGCCTCTGCCCTATTTTGCAACGGGAAATTAGTCCCCTTCAAAATGCTTTTACTCAAGATCGCTCTATTCATGACAACCTTTTGATTGCACAAGAGGCTCTCAATACATTTCAAAAGTCTCAAAACAAAACAGGGTGGTGCACCCTAAAGTTAGACATGGAAAAAGCTTATGACCGGATCGAGTGGGATTTTCTTTGGCAAACTCTCGAGGCTTTTGGTTTCCCCCCCACTTGGATCCTATGGATTAAGGAATGTGTTAGTAATGTTTCCTATTCAATTAAAGTAAATGGCCAACCCTCCCCTTGGTTTCGACCTTCGAGGGAAATTTTTTTGGCGACAAAATAAAGATAAAAATGCAACACCTCTTATTGCATGGGATAAAATCTGCACTCCTAAAGTGCAGGGTGGCCTTGGCCTAAGAAAAACGCTTCCTATGAATAAAGCTTTTATAGCAAAGTTGGGTTGGAAAATTCTTACAGAACCTACCAACTTATGGGTGAAACTAATAACGCATAAATATCTAAAGGGTCAGTCCTTCTTTAATTGTAAAACAAAAGCGCACGATTCACCAATTTGGAAAAAAATCTTACTCCAGAGATCTCTTCTGCAAAAAGGTATTCGGTGGAAAATAGGTGACGGCTCCCAAATTCTTTTTTGGCTTCACAACTGGTGTGCTAATGAAAATTTAATGGAAAAACTTAAATTATCAGAAAACCAGGTTGATCTTAATATTCGTTTAAAAGAGTTCATTCTTCCTACTAGAACTTGGGATATTGACAAACTAAAGCTCTTGCTGCCGGATTGCATTATTAACTCCATCAAAGGCATTCCTCTGCCAATAAACTCCTTTCCGGATGAGCCTATTTGGGGTCCTAGCTCTTCAGGCTTATTTACGGTTAAATCCGCTAACTGGCTAGCTCATAATCTCTCACCAAGTCTAGAAAAATGGCCGCATCGTTGGATTTGGAACCTTGCTATCCCACCCAAACTGATAATTTTTATGTGGCAAATTTGTCACAACAGTCTTGGAGTTAGAGCCATCCTTGCTCAACGCAACATAATCCCTTTCAACCATTGTGCTATTTGTAACACTCATGAGGAATCTTTAGACCATCTTTTTGGGGGATGCCATCATCTCATCCCCCTTTGGCAACTTCAGGATCTAAAAGAGTGGATACCTCACACCTTACATCGGGCCACTCTTCTAAATACTTTGTCCAATATCAGACATGATAGATCCTCAACTATCAAATTTGTTTTCCTTATGTGGAGTATCTGGAAGGAAAGAAATTCTATTATCTTTCATAATACTTCTCTTAATGTTCACAGGATTCTGCATAAAGCAAAAATTTTATTTTCAGAATGGAATCTGAGGAATGCAGTGGACCTCTGCAACTCCCCTGGTTCCCCGTTCTCCCATTCCTCTTTTCCTCCATCCTCTTCGGTGTATCCTTCCTCCATCCTCGTTTCATGGGAGCCACCTCCCACCTCCTTCTTCAAACTCAACTTCGACGGTTCGGTTCGCGGAACTTCTGCAGCAGCAGGTATTATCATTAGAGATGTTGTTGGCCATCTCCACAAAGCTGCAGCTTTCAACCTTGGTTCTTCTTCCGTGTTCATTGCCGAGGCAACTGCTCTTCAACAAGGGCTTCGCCTAGCTATCCAGAGCAATATTCGTCAACTCCAAATTGAAGGTGATAATCTTATGGTCATCAACTCAGTTAAAGGTATTTGGTCTCCTCCTTGGCAGATTGCTCATATCATCCAGGATATCCAAGCTCTTCTTCGTTTTTTCTCTTCGTGCTATTCGTCATGTATATGCCTAGGAAGTAAACAAAGCAGCGAGATTGGATCGCCAACGTCTGGCCATTTAGTTGACTCTCGGTTTAATATCGATGATTGTGCTTCATTCTCGCTTCTTCATTCTATTCTCAGAACGATAAGGTTGGAGCTCCCCTCGTGCGGAGGGTCTCCTAACCTTCTTTTCTCCTTAAAAAAAAAAAAAAAAAAAAATAGCGATAGGATAAAATAACAATTTCTATAAGCAAGGTTACCCTATAATATATCAAGTACCTCAATATTTTGACGTTTACATAACGTCAAGTGGGGACCTGGAATGGTGGTTAGAGGTCAGATTAAAAGACCAAATCCATTCCAAGTTTTCAACTCATCTCAATATTTTCAAGGAAATTCATAAATTTGCAGCGTGATCTTTTCTTACAAAATTCTTCCTAAAGTACGCGTTTCTCTCTCATCCTACCCGCACCTTTTGCTCACTCGCTTTTCCTTCTTACCCTTGCCTACTTTTTTCCAACTCAACTAAACTCCAAAATCCCTGCTAATTTCTCTTCCTTGATTTACTCTAATCAATCTTTTGGTAAGCTTCTGATTCTTGTAAACTTCAATTTTTCATCATCTATTTCAGTTAAATTTGTTTTATTTTGTTATCCTATTTTCAGCTTAAGTGTTACTGATCTGAAGTAGTTAGTTTTATAATAATGTAATTGTGCATTGAATGATGTGGGAATATACTTGGGTTTGATTATTTGAGTTTGATTTTTTTTCTGTTTGATTAAACATGGTGTAATTTCTTATATAATTAGTTGAGCAAGTTTCTGAATTTTTTTAAAATAATTTTTCTAACCTTTTCTTTTTCTGGGTATTTGTGATTTAGAAGTTATAGGTATTCCAAAGATCTAATTCATTAATTGGTCGCCAATTTGAATTCTGGGTCTATTTTGTTAGATCATCATCGTCCTCTTTGGTTTGATTTCTGCAATACCCATTTTTCTGGTGGAAATTTTATGTTCTTTAAAATGGAGTTAAAGAGAGTGATATTTACATATTTTGGTTTTGTAGTTAGTTAAACTTTTAATTAGAAATGATTTGGTGATGAATTGAATATCTACTCTGTGATTAAAGACAGTAAAATTGTCATCCTTTTACCAACCTTAAGCTCACTGTTTTCTGGTTCTAATTGTCTTTGCACAAATGCAGTTTTGGGAATTCGTCGCGTACTTGTTGTATTCATCTTGCTTGCTACTCTTGAGGGACAACCATGAGCTGTTTTAGTTGCTGTGGAGATGATGATTTTCAGAGAGGAGGTGATAATGGAGCATTCATGACACATAATCCATCTGGTAAGTGTTGGGATTCGTCTGTTGCAATTGCTTGATTGTCGTGCATACCTGTACTAATGAGTAGTGAACACTATCTTCTACTTAAATTGATCATTTGATCTGTTGTGATTTCTTGGATTTCTCTGCTTTTGGTTTGTTGAATAGATTTAGTTATCTGAAAAGTTTCCGTTATTCAGGCCATCATACAGCTTATCCAACAAAAGAAGATAAGCCAAAGGACACACAAACTGTAAATTTTCAGCCTCCTGCAGTCCCTGCTATAACTGTAGATGAGTTGAAAGAAATTACAGATAACTTCGGAACGAAGGCTTTGATTGGTGAGGGATCTTATGGAAGAGTGTATTATGGCATACTAAGAAGTGGACAAGCGGCTGCCTTGAAAAAATTAGATTCCAGTAAACAACCAGACCAAGAGATTTTGGGACAGGTAATGCCTGCAGCAAGATGTGGTTTTGATTCCCTAGTGTTTTTTGGTGTTCTATCAAGTTAATTTAACACCCTGATACATGCTTTACAGGTGTCAATGGTATCAAGACTTAAACATGAGAATGTGCTTGAGCTTGTGGGCTATTGTCTTGATGGCAACTTTCGGGTCCTTGCATACGAGTATGCTGCAAATGGTTCTCTTCATGATATTCTTCATGGTAAGAAGTTGTAAATTAGTTACTCAATGATTTCAGTTCAGCCATCTCTTGTCGAACAGCCTCCAGCATGACCATTGTCTGCATATCACTTTCATTGACCACATGTGTACCTGCATTAAGCAATAGATGAAACTCAAAATATTCTTAAACATTTGAATCCTCTAATTTGATTAATTCAGGATAATTTTGGTGCTGAAGACTATATTTGACTTCTAGAACTGGTCAAGGTCATGATTTGAATTAGTCTTGTTGGTATGATCAGTACTTCTGAAAATAAATGTATTTCAGTTTTTTTGAAAATGTTGCTTTATGAGCATTTTCTTAAGAATTCCTCTCTGGAAAGCAGGCATCTACAGCTGTTGAGATTATGCATGCTACCCTAGTAACAAGAAGTAATACTAATGAAGCTAACTGAAGATCATCTCATGTAGGGGTGTAAGTGGATTGGACTGGATTGGACTTTGCCAAATCCAAATCCAGTCCAAAGTTTTTTGGACTCGAGAAATTGAGTCCAAGTCCGATCCAAATATTTATTGAGTCCAGTCCAGTCCAGTCCGATAATTTTTTCTTGAGTCCGAATCCAATCCAGTCCAGTCCGATTATTATACTTCCTCCTTTTTTTTTACATGTTACAGTTCACTTTTCACACATGCCAATGCAAAACTTTGATGACATATATCACTAATTTTGTATTTGTAAAAATTATAAAAAGTACATATTAAAACGAATCTAACAAGATTGCACATGACTATATTTTTATTCACGTATAAATCACAGACGATGGTCAAAGTGAAATTTGTGAATAGTGTAAATGTCAAAGTGTAACATGTAAAAAAAAACGGAGGATTTATTTTTTATTTCTCGATTTAGATTCAATGATTCACAACGTTTTCTCATAATTGAATTTTAAAAATTAAGCTTATTATATCCATTCTATACAATAAGTCACATACATCTTTTATATTATATTATATAAATATTAAATATATATATACATTATATATATATATAAATATTAAATATATATTATATATAAAAATATTTTTGGACTGGACTGGACTTATTGGACTCCAAAGGGGTGAGTCCAAATCCTGTCCGAAAATATTTGGACTCGAAAATTTGAGTCCGAGTCCAGTCCAAAAAAATTTCAGTCCAGTCCAGTCCGACAAGTTTGGACTGGACTGGATTGGATTCTGGACTTTTCACAATCCGCTTACACCCCTAATCTCATGGATTAGAAGTATCTAAATGGCGGAATTGCTTTTCTAGTCATAGCGTCAATTTTATGTTTATTTATCAGCATTCAGCAAACAATGTTGTAGTTGGCTGCTCTAGAAACCTTGCTGATCAAAGTAACTTCCTAATTTTACAAGGTTTGAATGTTTGATTGGTTTTTAAGATGTCTTGATTATTGACTACAAGATTTTAGATGTGGGACATTTGGTAGTACCATAGTAACTGAAATATTTACATATAATTGCAACTTTGCAAGTGATATTGCTTTAGAGAGTAAGAGTCATTATGATGTTGGCGATGTCGTCCTCTACCTTTTACAGATCATAACTATCATTTTGCTGCTAAGGATTATGCAAATGTTTATTGATGAACCAGATACGGCTTTTAACTTCATTTGCTTGTCCTTTTCTGTTCAATTTAGTATGTTATAAAATATACTTATTAACTGGTATAAAGAAAAAGCGATCTGGAAGTTGGTTCCTATCATTATTTCTTCTTTACCTTTTTAATTATACTTGTTGACTGGTATGAAGAAAGGACAACGTAGGTGTTGGAAGACTTCCAGTATAATTTCTTCTTTGCGAGCCTTTCCCTTTAGATAAAAGGGAAAGGTTTGACCGTTTAGCTAAAATGTTTGTAGAATTCCTGTCGAAGAATGTTTCTACTAGTGCTCATAATATCTAGGCAATGTTCACTAACTAATAGAATGGCGTTTATATATTTAGGACGAAAAGGTGTCAAAGGAGCACAGCCCGGTCCTGTCCTCTCATGGTCACAAAGAGTTAAAATTGCTGTTGGAGCAGCCAAAGGGCTTGAGTATTTGCATGAGAAAGCTCAGCCTCACATTATACATCGTGATATTAAGTCCAGCAATGTTCTTTTATTCGACGATGACGTTGCAAAAATTGCTGATTTTGACTTGTCAAACCAAGCCCCAGATATGGCAGCACGTCTACATTCCACACGTGTTCTCGGAACATTTGGATACCATGCTCCCGAGTAAGTGCCGTTGTGTGTAATAATTCAAAATTTTATCTTACCTGCTGTCCCAAAATACCTCACTGCTTCCCCCGGGAGTTTGGGTCATGTTAACTGTAGTTTTTATGAGAGATTCAGAAAGTCATATTGTCTTCCTTGCTCATATTGAAGTTTAGTTTATAAAAGATGGGCTGTTGTATACCTAAGCGGCTAAGCCTCATTTGGGAGGCAGCAAGTCATAATTGTGATGTCTCTATTTTATTTTAAGACTCACCTACTAGTGTAGGACACGAGTTTTGTGTCAGGTCTCTAATCGGCTGAATTTAGCCAGCTCTTGAAAATTTTTTTTTTTCAACCAGGAGAACTTAGGGTCTGTTCTCCCCAGCTTATTTTCAGTTCAATTCAATTCAGTTGAGCTTAGTTCCTAAATTATATCATTACTATTAATTAGTTATAATTTAGTTCAGTTCAATTCAATTCAGTTCAGTTCAGTTGTTTTATGCCGAAGAGAACAGACCCTTAGTACCCCAAGTCTACATATTTTTGGTGTTATATTTAATTTTTATTTATTTCTTTCCTTTTCTCCCTTTGCTATGATTATTATTGGGACTAACACTGTTTTTATGTCCTCCTCTGATAGATACGCTATGACTGGACAATTGAGCTCAAAGAGTGACGTCTATAGTTTCGGCGTCGTTCTCCTGGAGCTCTTAACCGGGCGTAAACCTGTAGACCATACACTACCTCGTGGACAGCAGAGTCTTGTGACATGGGTAATGTTTGAATTTCTAAGTTAACCTCTTTGTTTTGGGATTCTCAAGTTATCTCACCATGATTATTTGCTTCATCCAGGCAACTCCAAAGCTTAGTGAAGATAAGGTAAAGCAATGTGTTGATCCAAGATTAGGATCAGACTATCCTCCCAAGGCTGTTGCTAAGGTAATCTTGAGATTATTGGACTCTTTTTATTGGTTAATCTTTAGATTAATTATGTGGGCTGAACTTGAACTCTCTTTTCCACAATTTTTTAACCCAGATGGCCGCTGTAGCCGCGCTATGTGTGCAGTATGAATCTGATTTTCGTCCAAATATGAGCATCGTTGTTAAAGCTCTTCAACCGTTGTTAAATACACGGACTGGCCCTCATAATGAAGCTTCACATGTGTAATTGTAAAATCCCCGCTTGCTAAGCAATGTCCGATGTGTATCAAAGTATTACATTGATTTCTTTCATACATGATTTGAGTAATTAGTGCAATGTATTTTGTTGAATGTGGATTCTGGTCAGCTGCTGTAAGTCTGTTGTAATGCATAAAATGTTGCTATAACTTTAAACTTCAAATTATAGGTAGCATTCTCTCTATCCCTTTTTTTTTTGGTTGAAGTTGTCCCTTTTCATCCTTCACGTTCTTTTTTGCTTTACGCCGAAGGGAACATATTGTTGTTTATTTAGATTGATTGATAATGTTGTAAAACTTTAGCTCTTTATGAATAAAATGATTGCAACTTCGAAGTGCTAATGAAGGCCCTCTTAAAGTTAGGTTCTAGCACATGGGACTTCCAATAATCTAACAAAGGTTGACAAGACAGTGAAATGAAGAATATATTGAGGGATATGTCGGGTTGTAAAGATGGGGGTATTCATGGACCAAAGCAAGGATGGTGGCAAATTGTGGTTGTCGTATAATGAGTGTTAATACAGAAATTTATTCGTTTAATAGCCATTAATAAATGATAGTAATGGTGTTTAATAGCCATTAATAAATAAATGATAGTAATGGTGATAAAGTTTAGTGTAATTTTGAGGATGATGTGTCGATTGACCTTGATTCTAATGGTTTACTCTCAAATCCATTGCCATTTGTCAATTTTGAAAGATTTTATTAAATGGTAATAAATTTTTTTTAGCAAAAACACATGCTTGGGGATCGAGTTCTAATACCTTGAACATTAGCATGAATATTGCCTTGCAAAATTAAATTGAAGTTCATTAACATTATTTCTATATCTACCATCTTCTCAAAGAAACTTAGTGTAACTGGTAGGGATTTTATCTTATACCAACTTCTTGTAGTTCTTGGCGGTGAACAGTAGATTGTTCCTTCTCACCAATTTATAGAAGATGATTATGTAGTGGGTGATAATATATTGTAAATACTTGAAGCCTTGAAGGGATCGAGCATGAGAGTCAAATGAATCAAGTGAGCATGAGAGCTAAATGAATTAATCTAGTTCGTCGATTTAAATGTTGGTTGGTTATGTCAATCCAAAGAATCTGGTATTTGTTTACTCTTTTATCAATTTAGAAACTAGAGAATCTGGTTATATCAATTAGAAGTATATTACAGTTACACCCTCTATCTCTTTTGCTTAAACTGATCTTTCTTTATTATTTCATAAGTGCAATTGGACCATTATTATCTTTAATTAGATAGGTATAAAGTTACAAACAATTGATATTTAAAAATATGTATTAAGACGAATCTTACAAGATTTCGCTTAATGTTTTTCTAATGGCTTACCGAAAATTTAGCTTTGCCATCGAGCCATTCTAATATTTGGTTCCCAAAATACCCTTATACAAATATTTTGGTTCCGGAAACAAAATGTGAAGAAAATGTTAATTGAATTATACTTCGTGAGCCAAAAGAAATCTAGCAAGTAAAAATTCCGCATCTGATTTTTCTTAAAAGAGACAAATACCTTTGGTTAGGAAAAGTACAAGGGGTGATCAATTTATAACAACTCAATACTTTCCTTTTCCTTTTCCTTTATGAGTCCGGAATAGGCTTATTGTTTAATAATAAGCACAATTATTACAAAGCTTATATCACTTCAATATATGTTGTCTTCCTTCATCAATACCAACAATTCTTTTTATAATAGCAAAAAACTCTCTCCAGCGAAAACCAGAAGCCTTAGGGGCTCGACGACCGCCTAGGCACGGTGGCTGTTGAGCCCCTCCCCCCTTTTTTCCTTTCCCTTTTGGTTTTCGTCTTCTCCTTTTCGTTTTCCGGTTGTATGTCGTCGTTTTGTTAGTTGTCGCTGCTTGTTCCCCCTACCTAGTAGTCGTCGGTTTTTCCCCCACCCTCTTCCCTGGTGTTAGTCGTCCGTTGCGCCGTCCCACCTGCAGAGTCTTGGGCTTCCCCGTCCCTTATTTCCCCTGTTTTCCGTCGGGCCTCCCTATCCCCTTTCCCCCTGTTTGCGTCGGGCCTCCTCGCCCCTCTTCCCCCTATTTTAGTGTTGGGCCTCCCTACCCCCTCCCCCCTGTTTTTCCGTCGGGCCTCCCTACCCCCTTCCCCCTGGTTTAAGTCGGGCCTCCCTTTCCCCTTCCCCCCTAGTCTTTGGGCCTCCCATCCCCTTCCCCCTGGTGGTTAGTTTTCCCTAAGTGGGTTAAGTTTTAAGTATGTTTATCTGCTTCTTATTATGTGTGGAGTTTTTTAAAAGTTTAGGAGTCACTTGGTTGGATAAGGCATAGGGATTCATAACAGTAGCATTTGTGGTTTTTTTGAAATCTGTGATGTGGGTACCGGTGAATGAAACGGATTGTGCGCGTGGTCGAGGCGATGCACGTTTTTCATGGTTGGGATTTATGTTTTCCGATTTCACAAACCGGCAAAGTGTTCGAGAGCTCACTTTATTTAGCTCTCTTTCTAGCTTGGCATTGTTCTTTATGATCCTTGCCTTGACAAATTCAAATCTGAAAGCGACACACCAGTTTCATCTGGTGGTTTTCAGCACGCCCACTCAAAAGAGTTTCTCCTTTTCAATGGAGAAACCTGAAATACACTCGAGCGAGAGTACTGAGTCACAAAGGAATGTGACTCTTCACAAGATCATGAGCCCAGAATCCCATGCAATAGCGGTTTGTTGGGATTGCTCATGCGGTGAGATGCAACGCTCGTCGTTGGTTGTTCGTTGTCCGAATTGTGAACGACACTCGCTTCTCTTACCACCTATGAAGCACGGGTACTCCTCCCGGACACCGAATCCCGTACCGGGGACGGGGACCGGACGGGTACGGGACGAATTCGCCTCAGATTCGTCCCCAAAACGAATCGGGATGGGTGGGTACGTGGGTTAAGTTTGGGTACGGATGGGTTGAAACCGGGGACGTGGTGGGGACGGATTCCATGGTGTAGAAACGTACCCAGCTATCAAATCTAGGGTTTTTTCTCAAAATTTTCGAACTCTCTCACTTGAACTGAGAAGCTACCGTCGTCGGCCGCCATCTCCGGCAGCTCCTCCTTCGCGTATTATGCTTCATCGCAGCATCTCCTCCTTCGCGTTTTGTGCTTCATCGCAGCTGGAGATTTCTCCCATGAAAGGAGAAGTCCTTTCTTGCTGTAGAAAATGATGCATCATTTGGCCTGATACCTCACTTTCCCTTTTCTTTTAAAGACCGCTGTACTAGATTTTTAAAGAAAAGGAGTTAAGAAGGAGCTGCAGTACACCTAAACAGTTTGACAGCTGTACTCTTTTTGTTTTTTTTTCTCACAAATTCTTTTTTTTAGGTTAAACTTACGTGTACTCTTGTTAGCTTTCTTCACTCCTTATTTAGTTATTTATCTAAACTTTGACTTTTCAACACTTCTAATAGTAATAAGATTTTTTTTAAAAGGGAGACTAAGACTCAAAATTCACTACTTTTTAAATACAAAACATTGTTATTAAATATTTTATTTTTAATTATGACCGAAATTTTTTTTAGGGACAACTGAAACTTTTGAAAATAATATATTTTTTTAATATATCTGCCGAATCCAAGCCGTACCCGTTTTCAAGAATTTTGATTTTACCGTTTTCCGTCCCCGTATCTGTTCCCGTATCTATATCTGTGTTACCTAGCTTACCACTGCCATCAGCCACCAAAGTTTTGACTCCACCATCACCAGCATTGACCAGCAATGCCCTCCGTCTTATGCGACTCTTCATCGTTTTTGGTTGTTTTTGTTTTCTATGGATTGTACAAGCTCCTAAAGCTCATTTAGGTTCGTTTGTTTGTTTTAGCTTTGGTTGTATTAGCATTAGGCTGTACTTCCTCTTTTAATTAATGTACGATTTCTCGTTGTCAAAAAAAAAAACAATTCTTTTTATATTTCAACAGGAACAAGGTTTCATATTGTCTTTTAAGCACCAGCATATATAACCAACAGAATTTTCCAACCGCCATTCTCTAACTGGCATATACTTGGAATGATATGGTGGAATTCAAATAAAGATTGAAAACGCAGTTCTTAACACTTCACCTAACAGCCCAACCAGGATTGCTCTGTTCCACCAAATTAGGAAAATAAAAATATATCAAGTTCGCAACAACAAAAACACATGCTATATTGATTTCCAAACACACCTCAGCTAAATACATAAACAATACCATATATTTCCTACTTTTTGTTCATGAAATATTAACTCAAGTATTAACAACTCCCCTAGCCTAAAAAGGCCTGTACAGAACCCCATACTGGCGCTTCGGCATCACAGAAAGTGCCCAGCACCACTTATACAAACCATATTGATCCTATAATATCAGCTACTACAATAGCAAGCAGAATCCGGGCAAGGAAAAAAAAAGTAATGAGGGAGGAGGGCAAAATCACTCTCTCTCTATATATATATACGTGGATTCAATTTACCACTCAATCATAGCACGGAGAGCACAAAGACTTCAACTATTTGAAGCTTGCAATTTCTCCTGTTAACTATCAACTCGTACACGCTGACTATGTATTTTCTTCGTTTTGGCTTTCCAGTCATGAAAGTGTGTTAAACACTAAGCCTCGGAGATTCATTCTCACCAGCTTGGCTCCTTCGATGTCTCCGATCCTGCAAACCCAACAAGTTCCATAAAAAACTTGATTCAAAACTGATTACTGCCTAGTGCCTTGAACCTCAAAATATTTCTTATCAAAAATCGGAATGATTTCATAGTGGTGTGCTAGTGTGAGGAAAGTCAGGAAACAAACATGACATCCATATTAAAGGAATTACCTTGCACGGAGGAATATGAAGAGTCATGTATCATTGTAGGATGACTCCATATTGAACCAAATGTCTAAAGTAGGAAGTATGAAACACATGATGCAAAAATGCCAGAAAATGGATGATGATTCAATCTTAAGCAATTAATTAGTGTCAGGGTAAGTTTAGGTATCTTGCAAAAAAAAAAATCTTGTTTTCTGAACAAAGCAGCATATGGTTTAAAGCAAGAGACATGGGCACATTTACCATTACCTTCATTTCACTGCTCAGAATTTTGACATATCGAAGAAGTAACAGTGTAAATTTTTGGAAAGGAATGAAGGAAATTATACCTCACGAGGAACGGGATATTCCTCTGATTCAAGCATTCGAGCAACTTGACCCATCTTTGGCCGCTTCTCAGAATCCGGATCTACACATCTCAATGCGGTCAAAAGTGCTCTCTTAAGAGCCCTTGTTGAGGGTCTATTGTCCATGTTGGGATCTACCACCTCTTCTGCCCGTCTGTTACCAACCATAGTTTTAAGCCAGTCCACTAGGTTTACCTATAGCCACACAAGAATATTTGTACTACTGTCAGACTCTAGTACTAACGTAACTGCAACAGCTTGCACTAATACCAAATACCGATGATGCTGAATTAGACCAAGAAATCAATATTTGCACTCAGTTTCAACTGGAAAGTTTGATATCAAGTTATAAAACAATGCTTTCAGTGTCTAAAACGTTGATATTAGTGTGAAATATTGAAAGTTAATCATACTCTACACAGGAACAAAGTGTTATAGTTGAATTCCAGACCAGAAAAGGCAGTGAGAGCATCAGTGATGCAATTCTGCTTCAAACGTGAAGACAGCAACATTCAAGTAACTTAATTTTCAGCTTTCATACAATTGAACTAGCAGTATTTTATAGACTTTACCTCATTCTGGGGACGAGCATAATCCACTGGGTCCCTCCCCGTAATAGATTCCAAGAGAACAACCCCAAAACTGTAGACATCACTTTTCTCATTCAGAAGACCACTATTGGCATATTCTGGAGCCACATACCTGCGAGAACCCAATAAGCAAGTTTATGATTTAATAACAAGAAAAGAAGTTCTATTTTCTTCTTATTCCTTTCCAAATTTATTTTACAATGAAGAAGTTCTATGGTAGTTATAGAACTTAGAAAGCAGTTACAAGGAAGAGGATTAGCTAAAACATAAAATACAAACTCACCCAAATGTACCCATGACTCTCGTTGCAATGTGAGTCTTTCCGGCGCCCAACAACTTAGCCAAGCCAAAATCAGACACTTTTGCATTAAACTCATCATCTATCAGTATGTTACTTGACTTGATGTCCCGATGCACAACCTTAGGTTCAATGGCCTCATGCAAATAAGCTAGGCTGAAATGAATATTAGAATCAGTATCCTAAAAATGATAAAATTGACAGTTGATACTTCATAATGACACTGGATGTTCTTTATTTCAACAACTTACGCCTTAGCAGTGCCAATAAGCACCTTCATGCGAGCATCCCAAGTGAGATTTCCATGTTGGCGCATTGCACCATGAAGCCATTGCTCCAAATTTCCATTATTGACATACTCATAAACCAACAACCTACAATATATTTTCAGTTTGTATTGATTAGCACATCTAAGACTTGTTTTATTTGTCAGGAACAGAAAAATATATAATCATTAATTTGGTTTAGGTACTAAAAAGGGGAGTATAGTCTCTAACAGCAACATAGGGTATTTCAAAAAAAACAAAGAACTTAAAAAATGCTTATTTTAAAGTTAATTTAAGCTTTCCGATACCCTACATCTCTCAAAATCATGTATAAAATGAAGGTAGTACTTCCATTTCCACAGCAAGAGCATATACCTGTGAGTTCCTTCAATGCAGTATCCAAGAAGTCGAACTAAGTTTTTATGTCGCACATGACCAATCGCCTCCACTTCAACCCTGAATTCCTTTTCTGCCTGTCCACTGCAATTTAATCATCAAAATCATTACAAATAATCTTGAAGGT
Source organism: Beta corolliflora (assembly GCA_947648045.1). Classification (NCBI taxonomy): domain Eukaryota; kingdom Viridiplantae; phylum Streptophyta; class Magnoliopsida; order Caryophyllales; family Amaranthaceae; genus Beta; species Beta corolliflora. Next base: position 2,441,669 of record CANSZD010000007.1, on the reverse strand, counting down.
TAGCAGCTCATTAAGAAATGATCACATTGAACATGAACTCAATAGCTTGATGAACACCAAAGAAAGCTCATATAATCACCTACAGGTTGTTAAGGAGCCTCTTAATTGCAACTGGAGTCCCATTAATTAGCTCACCCCGGTAAACAATGCCATATCCTCCCTCACCAATGACATTTTGCTTGGCAAAGCGGTCTGTTGCAACTTCAAGGTCTCTTAGAGTAAACCAATGCCCCCAACCGAGGCGAGAAAATTCAGGAAGTCCGGATAGCGGGGAAGGAGCACTTATCGGGTGTAAAGAAGGCTTATCCCCCATCGGAGACACAATGCTATCCTTTTCAGCACGAGTAAAAGAACCTGAATGACTTTTATTCTCTCCTGTTTTTATTTTCTCGATGTTTGGATGAACCAAAAGCTTGTCTGAATCCTTCTCTTTGATTTTCTCTATAACTCCATCAGGATAGCTACCATACCCAATTCGAGAAACTTGGTCTACTCTTATTTCTCGGATTTCTTTCGAAATCGAAGGAATTTGGCTAAGCGGTAAATTGTTGGTTGTTCTTCGCGATTTCTTCCTAGCTGTAAGGCACAGATACAGCAATATCGAAAGGATTATCATAATTAAACCTCCAATGGTTATCCCTATTATTTCCCACAATCTAACACCAGCAACTTTCTTGGACATTCCAGTATTGAGTTGAGATGCCATGTTTGGTTGAATATTGAAGGATGTCCTACAACAAAAGAGTAGGAGAAATTGGAAACCCAACAATACAAGCCCTAAATGGTGCAGTATTATATGATAGTGTGACATACTAGAATCCAAGTCATTTCCTTCAACAAAAACAAAAATCAAATAAAAAAATACCAAATTTTATCCTTTTCATGATCTCCACAATAAGTACAGGATTCTACATTCACAAATTCTCAAGCCTCAATCTATAATTTGATGACTACAAAAAGAGACAAGCAATAGGACAAAAGGCATAAGAACAAACCAAAATCTTAGCTAATGGATTTGACCTTACACAGAAAGATATAAACACAAGACAAACTGCAAAACTAAAGCCAAATTCTGACTCTTGTCTCACTTAATGAAAAAACAAAAGTCAGAAAACAAACAATACCTGTTATCAGAATTCAATCAGAAAGAAAGTTCCAAATTCAAGCTCTGGATCTGTTACTGCTACCAAACTACATTCATTCTGAAATTCAACAAATACCCAGATGCCAAAATCACTCCCATTAACAAAAAAATCAATGAAAGATGTGGAAAATTCTTGAAATTATGAAATAGGAAATTGACATTTAACTGCAATCATTCTGAATTTCAACCAAAACCCAGATGCCAAAATCACTCTCATTAACCAAAAATCATTGAAAGATGTGAAATTTCTTTAAATTATGAAATGGGTAATTTGCAGTTATGCACAAAATGCAAACATTTTAAAAGTTAAGCCTTCTATTCTGAAGAAACTTGTATGAAAAAGGGTAAAATAGTTGTTAGAAAAGAAATTGCAACTTCTATGATTATGATAAACTAGGTTGTTGTTGGAAGAAGGTTAAAGAAGAAGGCAAACAGAGTAATCAGTAGTTGGTTGAGTAGAGAGAGAAAGTGATGGAGTACTTCCTTTATTGCCCCTTCCTTAGTTTGCAATTGCATATAGTAAAAGAAAAGCATGAAAATGGAAGTTTCCTCTTTCTCTCTCCTGAAAAAAATTTATTTGAGATCTCAATTTCCTGTTTCTGAAAGTGATTGTTGGACAAGTTTTTGTGGGATGAATAAAGTAAAAATAATAATAATGCAATGAACTTTTTTTCTTAAAAAAAAATAATTCAAAAGTTATGTCGGCCTTTGTTGATTTTTTTAAGATGAGGGTGAGTTGTTTAATCTTCTTTAGGAGTCAAACTATAGATTACCAGAAGAAGGATGATTTTTGAAGAACAAGAAGCCTTAATTTTAAATGAAATAAAGAGAGAAGAAGAAGGCGTGTGGAAGGAGTTCCGTTACAGAAAAAATGAAATGTTTAATGCAATCAGGTGAAAGGTTACCTGAAGAATGGACTTGGTGCCCCACTTTATTAAAAGACACATTACACAAGTACTAAGAACTACTAATGCAATGCCAGAAAATTCAATCTTGGCCTTAATTTTTTTTGGGTTTTGTAGGTTGTACTGTGTTTCTTCCATTTTTACATTGTACTTCAGTATTCTAAAACTTCCATATAATTCTATCCAACTTACCTTATTTAATATGTTAACTAGGTGTAATTAGTTTCATTTACTAGTTTGTAGTCTAGTGGCACTAATTGTAATCTATGCAATCTATGATTTGGATTAGATTCATCCGATTACAAATAGTTAGGAGAATTAATGACACCTATTCAAAAAAGGTAAGTGTGAAAGTATTTTGTGAATTATAAATATGTTGGGATGTATACATACATACATATATATACATACTAACATACATAGAAAATGCCAACCAAGCTTGCTTGGTGGAGGTGGTGGGGAATTCACCTTTGCTTTGCTATCAGAGCAGGAAATGTTCAGTGTGGAGTGTGGACAGGTCCCCATCTGCTTCTTTTTTCGGCTTAAGCTGAGAAGTTAGTTGAGGCGGGTTAATCAACCAATTAGTAGGATTCCCAATTCATGGTTACTTGGGGCGTTTTGTGAAAGTAAAGATCGAGGTTTAAGCCATTAACTTTATGAGTCTTATTGCTTATAGTCATAACCTTGATTCATGATTAGCTTTTTTCTTTCATTTTTTCTATTATAAAAATGTTGTGATGTATACATACATACATATATATATATATATATATATATATATATATATATATATATATATATATATATATATATATATATATATATATATATATATATATATATATATATATATATATATATATATATATATATATATATATATATATATACATACATATATACATACATATATACATATATATATACATATATATATATATATATACATATATATATATATATATATATACATATATATATATATATATATGTACATATATGTATATATATATATACATACATACATATATATATACATACATATATATATACATACATATATATATACATACATATATATATACATACATATATATATACATACATATATATATACATATATATATATATATATATATATATATATGTGTTTCTGCTAAGAAATTAAGGATTGTAATTGGTTGTGAGATGCGAGGTGGGCCCCAAGAACGATCGCCTGAGCTTCGATATCCGTACGCCGAAAACCTGCAAAATGAAGTTAGACTACCCCGGGGGTGGTTCCGGGATCGCCCCTCCGACGCTCAAGTCAGATATGATCGAGGTAGAGAGAGAGAAAGTCTAGAGAGATATGCTCTAGTTGGTTAGGTGAGAATTGAATACCTGTTCATTGATGAGGTAGTTGGTATTTATAGTGTTGGGGATTTCCCAGACAGGAAACATTGATCAGATGGGCCTTTTGGGATCAATGGACATGTTGCCTTTTCAGGCAATGATTATTTCACCTTTTTAGAGGCTTCCCAAGTTCCTGAGATTACATGGCGGTCTGACTCCGTGACGTCCGTCCGTGGCGGAACAACAATCACCTTAATTCTGATTAGCTCCCAGCCCCATCTGAAGTAGATAGACGGAATAAACCACGGCACCGGCCACGTCCATCCCTATAGAGGGGGTTTGCGCCGACCGGCTCACCTCCTGTTTGAAGGAAGGGTGCTGACCGGGTAACTCTATGTTGAGGGAACAAGTCCCGACCGGGTCGTTCCCTATGGAGGGGGAAAGACGCCGACCGGGTCCCCTCTTGTTGGAGGACGAAGTGCCGACCTGGTTCAATCTTACTGGAGGAAGCGCTGCCGACCGGGTCGTTTCCTATTGAAGGAAACATAGCCGACCCGGTCATTTTCCTGTTGAAGGGAAAAATGCCGACTGGGTCATCTTACGCTTGAAGGTAACATCACCGACCGGGTCATTTTCCTGTTGAAGGAAAGAGCACCGACCGGGTCATCTCTATGGAAGAAGGGGAGAGACGACTCGGTCTCTTCCTGTTGAAGGAAGAGTACCGACCGGGTCACTTCTTGTTGAAGGGAGAGTGCCGACCGGGTCACTTCTTGTGGGAGAGTTGCGCACCGACCGGGTCACCCTCTATGGAAGAAGGGAAGAGCCGACCAGGTCACTTCCTGTTGAAGGAAGAGAGCCGACCGGGTCACTTCTTGTTATTCCTTGTGTATGAAGCCACTCGGATGAGGGCTAATGAGCCCCAAGTTTGTCCGAGAGGGTGCTAGCTGATACTTGGCCATACTTGACCAAGTATAGAAGCGACTCGGCAAAGGAGAGGAGCTCCCATTGGCCGAGTAAGTATGGAGCCACTCGGATGAGGGGCTAATGAGCCCCAAGTTTGTCCGAGTGGGTGCTAGCTGATATTTGGCCATACTTGACCAAGTATAGAAGCGACTCGGCAAAGGAGAGGAGCTCCTATTGGCCGAGTAAGTATGGAGCCACTCGGATGAGGGGCTAATGAGCCCCAAGTTTGTCCGAGTGGGTGCTAACTGATATTTGGCCATACTTGACCAAGTATAGAAGCAACTCGGCAAAGGAGAGGAGCTCCTATTGGCCGAGTAAGTATGGAGTCACTCGGATGAGGGGCTAATGAGCCCCAAGTTTGTCCGAGTGGGTGCTAGCTGATATTTGGCCATACTTGACCAAGTATAGAAGCGACTCGGCAAAGGAAAGGAGCTCCTATTGGCCGAGTAAATATGGAGCCACTCGGGTGAGGGGCTAATGAGCCCCAAGTTTGTCCGAATGGGTATGTCCGATCGCAAATGCCGCAAATGCCACATGGCCATTTTTGATACTTGGGATATGGGGACCTTTTTGTGTTATGAGCCGACTGGGCATTTGCAAGGGATTGTGACGTTTGGTCTCCCTTGGGCCCCGAGGGATAACGCTTAGACTTCCTGGACCTCTGAAGGGTTGGGTCGAGTAGATCCGGTTGGTTAAAAAGCCCAAAAAAGCGACGCGGGGGTTTGCGTTGCACATCCCCCTAGGCACCCCTATATATGTGATGGAGGAGAGAGGTTTTAGGATCATTTGCTCATTTCTCCATTTCCTCTCTCTCAAAATCTTCAACTTTTCTCCAACTCTCTCAAGCTCTTCCTCCAGTCTTTTCGTCCGACCAAGTACGCTCTTGCTCTTTTAAGTTTTCTTTTCTTTCTTTTCTTTCGAATAATCTCGGCCGACTCCCTTGTCCATAAATAATGGGAGATTCGTCCGAGTCAGCGACACCCCCGACCTCACCTCCCTATAAACTGTCCGAGGAGGTGAGGGGGATGGGAATAACGTTGGTGTCGACTGTAATAAGTTGTCCCGACCCCTCGGTTGTGCCCGACGCAGTTGCTCTTCCGATGCCGTCTTCTTCGGTAGAGGAGGAGGCCGAGGGCATCATTCCGTACCTCTGGGAGGTGTCTTTAGCCTATCCCCCCTCGAGAAGTTACTTAGACAAATACTTGTCTTCTGATGTAGTGCGGGTGGCCATGCCGAGGGGAGCAGGAGAAGCATCGACCTCGGGTCAGGAGCTTGAATATCCTGATTTGGATCCGAATGGGGGGCCTGGAACCTTCTTTCCCGATCTGGGCTTGATAAAGTCTTTAATAGATGATCTCCGCGGAACAGCCATGAGGTTTCAGATCAAGGACCCCTACTATCTGGTCCGACCAGAGGCCCATCATACAGTGCTCAGCCCCCCGCCCGGGTGTATAGCTGTTTATTATAAGTCGATGGAGATGGGGCTCCGCTTTCCGCTGACCCCCTTTGTCAAGGAGTTGCTGAATGCCTACAATTTGGCGATTTGCCAAATTTTTCCCAACTCATGGGGCGGAATCAACGCCTTTCAGGTTCTCTGTAATCTGATCAATGTTCAACCGACCCTCAAATTGTGGCGGCATATGTATAAGTTGGTCGAGGTGATGGCTGCGACGAATGGGCCTGGTTGGTGGAGCTTTCAGGTCCGACCTGGGTATCAGACTGTTCTTAATCTTTCTACCTCTCAAAAAGGGTTCCGGAGGGAGTTTGCCTTCGTCTATTTTGACGGAGATTGGGGGATTCCTCTGATCCCTCCCCCGTCCGAGCCCATCATTGCCTTGAACTTCCGAGTGAGCGACCTTGATGATGAGGAAGGTGTGGCGGCCTGTTATATGCAGACCGAGTCCAGGATCGTGGACGGGGGCGAAATATTCGTGTCTGGTCAATGGCTGCCCGACTGCAAACTTTTCAAGGACGAGCATTTCCTTTCGGCTGTGGGTCTTAGCTTGACCTTCCCGAGGGGTAATCTACCGAGGGGGTGGCTTAGGGTTGTCGGTATGATAGCATGAATTTTTGTTTGACTAACATTCCTTTGGCTTTTTGCAGAACCTGCCCGAGCGTATATCGACGAAACTGACCCGACAATGGCCGATAAGCTAAATGTTGCGGCGATGAGGGCGGCTCGGCTAAGAGCCGAGATAGCAGCTAAGACCATGAAGGTTCCTGCTCCACCAAAGGTGCGCAAAATTTCACTTTTTGTGGTTTGTCTTTTCGACCGAGTAGCTATCCAGCTGATTCATGTTTACTAACTGTTTTCTTCCTTGCTTCAGGACGCTGCTAAGCCAAAAACGAAGAAGAGAAATGAGCGATCCGCCGACAAGGTCGCTCAGACTGAGAAGGAGGCCGCGAGGGCGAAAGCCGAGCGGGAGAGGGCTAAAGTCGAGAAGGAGAAGGCTGCCAAAAAAAGCAAGTCCGTTGAGGTTATAAGTCCGAGGGGACCTTCACAGCCGACCGAGGGTGGCACTGTTTCTCTTAACTCATCGGACTTCCGACCGATCGGTAGCCCCTAATATACTCCTCTGTCCCCGTCCATCGAACGACTCGGGGGTAGTCCGACCGATGTAGTGGCTTCGGCCGTTCCTTTCATTGGACTCAGCCGAGCTGAGAAGGATGGGCGTTGGACCAAGGCCCTGGAGTACATATATACTCCCGCCGACCGGGAGCACATTGAAGTCACTCACGGTCGGGGTGAGACGAACGAACTCTTCCGCTCTTGGCTCGATGTAAGCATGCCTCTTCCCTTTTGATTCACTTGCGTTTTTACTTGTTCAATTTTCTAACCTTTCTCCTTCCTTTCAGTTCTCTGCTCGGATGGCCAACGTTGCTCAGAACCGAGTGAGCCTGGCTGAAGAGGTGGCCGACCTCAAAGAAAAGGCCAAGAAGCATTTTGATGAGGTCTACCGGGCCAAGGAGGACAAACGCATTGCCGAGTCGAAGCTCGATGATGCCAAGAGGGCCATCGAAAATGATCAGAAGGGCTTCGACGAGGAGCGGGCTAAATGGGGGAAGGAGAGGGCCGACCTCATTCTTGCTCGCAACTCGGCCCAGACGACTAGGGATGATGCTCTTTCCAAGCTGAAAGAGGCCGAAGACAAAGTGGCCGACCTTGAAGCCAAGTTGACCGAGGCTGAAAGCAAGGTCATGAGCGAGGAGCAATGGTTCTCCGACTGGGAGAAGTCCGAGGCGGCTCAGGTCTACGCCAACGAGGTGGGTAGTACGGCCCATAAGATGGGGGAGGACGAGGCCTTGGATCGGCTGAAGAAAGTCTTAGCCGAGTCCCACCCCGATCTGGTTTGGGCCGACGTCTGGTCTGGATACCAGATGTCCATTGATGCCGATAACGCCCAAATTCGGGCTCAGATGGGTCTCGATGATGCTGATGCTGATGGCGATGAAGAGGGTGATGGGGATGATGAAGGTCGGGTCAATGTGAACGTTGTTGATGGTGACGACGACGATGATGATGAAGATGATGCTGATGCGACCGACAATGCTGGTCGGGGGGAGGAGCGAGTCGGTGACAACACCGAGACTAATGCTGGGAGTGTGACTGATCTTCCCCCTCCCCCTAGCTCTTAGGATGCACGGCATTTGTACTTAGCCGTTTTTCAGATTCGTTTCCATTAGCTTTTGTAACGCTCCCTTGTAACGCCCGACTATTTTAATGGAACGACTTTTGGCGTAATTTTTTGTTGTGTTTGTTAATTGCAATATTGTCCGACTAGCTTCATTGATTTTGCCGATTGACTTGTTCCAACTGGTCAAGTTTCTGATTTTTAACTTAGCTTATTTGCGACTGGTTAAGTCTTTGCCGAGTGGATGTTGTTTATGTTTATCAATTTATTGCCGAATGACTGGTTAAGTCTTAAGTAAATAATGCCACCAATTTCTTTGTCGAATCGGATATCACGTTGACTGGTTAAGTCTTAACTACAAACAATGCTGACTATTTCGACTGGTTAAGTCTAGTAGTCTAATTTGTTACAGGAAATGCCAATTGACTATGATCTTCTACTTAGCTATTACATGTATGCCCCTGTTGCAAGTAACAAGCATTACACGAAGTAATTTTTGAGGTTGTCTGCATTCCAGGGTCGAGCCAAAGGAACACCTTCTGGGGACTCTAGTCGGAAAGTGCCGGGCTTGATGACTTTTGTTACTTTGTAAGGGTCGTCCCAGTTAGGCTCCAACTTCCCTTTCAGGTGCGAGAGTCTCGTGGCCTCTACTTTCCGAACGACCCAATCGCCTAGTTGAATTAGCCTAGCCTTGACTCGGCGATTGAATTGCCGAGTGACTCTTTGTTTGTACTGGATGGACTTCAGCAGTGCATTGCCCCTTGTTTCCGGCAACAAATCTAAGTTGACCGGCTTTTCCTCCTCGTTCTTCTCGAATTCGTAGAAGGTCATTTGGGGTGAGGGGATGCCGATTTCTACCGGTAAGACCGCTTCGCTCCCGTAAATAAGGCTGAACGGGGAGTGTCCCGTTGCCTCTTTTGCGGTAGTTCGTGCCGACAAGCGGACTCCAGGCAAGTCGTCGACCCATGCTCCTTTGGCGGCCTCTAAGGATTTCTTGATTCCTTTGAGGACTATTTTGTTAGCCGATTCAGCTTGTCCATTTGTTTGTGGCCTGGACACGGCAGAGAACTTGGTATGTATTCCGAACCGGGCACAGTATTCCCAAGTAGGGGCATTGTTGAATTGGCGTCCGTTGTCGGAGATTAGGACCCTGGGTACTCCGAATCTAGTTATGATGTTCCTCCAGATGAACGCCTGAACTTGTTTATCTGTTATAGATGAGAGTGGCTCGACTTTCGTCCATTTGGTGAAATAGTCGATGGCGACTATTAGGAAGTTCCTCTGACCGGATGCTGGGGGGAATGGTTCGAGTAGGTCCATTCCCCATTTATCGAATGGCAGAACCGCTTGAATTGCCGTTAAGGGGGTGGTCGGTGCTCTTGGAATGTCCGAATGGATTTGACAAGATGGGCATCTTTTGACCAGCTCGTGAGCATCTGATTTCAGAGTAGGCCAGTAGTAACCTGCTCTGAGGGCCTTTCCGGCTATGGTTCTTGCCCCTTGATGACTCCTATAGGCCCCTTGGTGGATTTCCCTTAGGATATAATCCCCTTCTTCGGAGGTCACACATTTGAGCAACGGGTGGGTGAAAGACTTCTTGTAGAGCTGGTCCTCGTACCATAGGAACCACCCGGACTTGTGCTTGACTCGCTCGGCCTCTTTGCGGTCCTCAGGCAAAGTTCCATCTCTCAAGTATACGACCACCTCTTTCATCCATGTGGATGTCCGATTCAATACCAATTGTTCCTTAACGTTAATGCTTGGCTGGCGAAGGACTTCCCACATTATTGTCCGAGGGCCGACCCTTCTGCCGAGCTGGCCATCCGAGCTAGAGCATTTGCCTGCTGATTTTCCGATCGGGGTATGTGGGTGATGCTGAATTGTGATAGCTGTTTGACTATACCTTGCGTCTTGGCCAAATACATTCTCATGTTATCCTCCTTGGCTTCATATTCGCCTGATACTTGACCCACTATCAGCTGTGAGTCAGACTTGGCGTTAATCACTGTAGCCCCGGCCAGGATACATAGCTGAAGCCCGAGGATGAGGGCTTCGTATTCGGCTTCATTGTTGGAGCCTAAGAACTCGAATTTGATGGCATACTCCATCTTTTCCCCGACCGGGGGTTTGATCACAAGACCAGCTCCACATCCCGTCTTGGTGGACGAGCCATATACTTGCAGCTCCCAGCTATCCTGCTTGCTGACCGGGGGCCTGGTTGTACATTCGGTTATGAAATCGGCCAAGGCTTGGGCTTTGATTGCCCTCCTTGGCTCATATTCTTATCCGAAGTCTGCCAGCTGATCTGCCCAGTCGGCCATCCGACTGGAGTGGTTCCTGCTTTCAATAAGCTTCCTGAGCGGCTGCCCCGTGAGGACTTTGATCGGATGGGCCTGGAAGTAGGGCTTGAGCTTCCGACTAGCCATCACTAAGGTAAAGACCATTTTTTCGATTTCGCTGTATTTTGCCTCTGCTCCACGGAAGGCGTGACTTATGAAGTAGACTGGGTGTTGTTTTTCCTCTCTCTCGGCTATCAGAACAGCGCTGAGCGCGTATTCTGAAACAGCCAAGTAAATGAACAATGTCTCCCCCGGTAAGGGGGATATTAACTTAGGGAGGGTTGATAGGTGTGTTTTGAGGGAGGTGAAGGCCTGTTCGTCTTCGTCATCCCAAGTGAACTCTTTTCTCTTCAAGGTTTTGAAGAAATGTAAGCTCTTATCTACTGACCAGGATAGGAAACGACCGAGGGCGGCCAAACAGCCGGTCCGGCGTTGTACTTCCCTTACGTTCCGAGGAGACTTCATCTCCATAATAGCTTTAATTTTGTCGGGGTTTGCTTCAATTCCCCTTTCATCGACCAGAAATCCGAGGCACTTCCCTCCTTTCACTCCAAAGACGCATTTTTTCGGATTCAACATCATGCGGAATCGCTGTAATGTACCGAGTGTCTCCCTTAAGTCCGAGGGGTGATCACCTTGGACCTTGCTTTTGACTATCATATCGTCCACATATACTTCAATGTTCCGACCCAGTTGGTCGTTGAAGATTTTGTTGACCGTCCGCTGATACGTAGCCCCCGCATTCTTGAGCCCGAAGGGCATCATTTTGTAGCAATACACCCCTTGGTTGGTAACGAAGGCGGTGTGGATTCGATCGGGCTCAGCCATTGGGATCTGGTGATACCCAGCATTTGCGTCCATGAAGCTTAGGAGAGCGTGACCCGCCGTTGAGTCGACCAGCTTGTCAATTTTGGGCAGAGGGTGGTTATCTTTTGGACAGACCGTGTTCAGGTCTGTGAAATCAACACACATTCTCCATGCCCCGCTCGACTTCTTGACCAGCACAACGTTGGCCAGCAATTTCTTGACTTCTGCAGCTGCCGCGGTGTTTCTTTCGGGGCCTTGGTGCCTCAGCTTTTGCTTGACTGGCTTGAATCCTTCTTTGATGTTGAGCTCGTGGCACATAACTTTGGGGTCGAATCCAGGCATTTCTGTAGCTTCATAGGCGAAAACGTCCTTATACTCTGTAAGTACTTGAATGATTTCTTCTCTTGTTTGAGGGTCCATGGCTTTGCCTACTCTCAAGGTCTGATGTGTCTAAGTTATCCGTCAATCTTAGGCGGATTTCGGGTCGTTTTTGGTGTCGGTTCGAGCTTAGTTTCGGGATTTAGGCGAGTTTTGATGTTAGGAGGTGTTGTCGGAGGATGTTGTGTTTTGAGGAGTCTAGGGAGCGGTTTGCATGGTGGCGTAATCGAGGGCCGATCTTGGTCCTCCGATCACTTTTTGTGTCCCGGGGTCCTTGTCCTTGGTTCCTTTATGGCGCATCTTCCGAGGCTTTCGAGCTTTGTTCGAGTCCGAGTTTCGAGTTCCGAGTCTGAGTTCCGAGGTCCGTGGTTTAAGATTCTTGGTTTGCTCATCGTCCGAGGATCGTCTTCATTATGGTTCTGCAGCTTCATGGCTTACTCAAAAGCCAAGTTCTCCTCTTTTTCCTCTTTTGTGCTATGTTTTGGCGGTTTTGAGGCAGACTTAACGTCGCGACTCGCGATCAGTGTCGCGAGTCGCGACCTGCCCATGCTCGCGAGTCGCGAGGGTTGTCGCGAGTCGCGACCCCTGTGTCGGCTGTTTCTTTTGTTTTCTTTTCCTCCCTTGGAGGGTTAGGTTATTAAGTTTTTAGTTTTAGTTTTTAGAGAGAGCAACTAGAGAGAGAAAAAAAAAAGAAGATTTCTTTCTAGGGTTTCTTCCTCTCTTCTTTTGTAGAATTGTAATGAATCCTATGGCTTGTCTAGCTTAAACATCTATCTTGGATTTGGTTGTTGAAGCTCTAATCTACTTGTGAGAAGTTCTTATCCTCTACTTTCTCTATGATCATTGTGATGCTTCTTGTATTTAATTTCATGATGTTTGCATAATCTTTGCTAGGAACGTTACTAGTATTGTTGTGTGATTCATCTAATGCTAATTCTAGGTGCATAATCGGATTGTTGTGTTCCTAGCTCCATGTAGCATACTAGGTGTTTGATTAAATGCTGAACATTAATCTTTTGCACTTAGAGAAGCATTGCTTATTATTTGAATGTTATTGCTTTGATAACATTAGTAATCCTATCGTGTTCCTCGACCTTAATGCTACTTTGGTTTAGACTTAAGTGCGATTCATTTGAGTTAAGGCATAGTAAGGGCGGTTCAAACCACGCGGATCGTGTGTTTAGCCACGATCTAGGAGGATAGAAGTCTAGACTTCTCGGTAGGTGACCATAGGAAGTGTCGGGGGTTAAGATTTCGTGATCACAAACTAGGTTAGGGTGGATGCTAATCGAGTCCAAGACCTTTTTATATTGTAATCTCTTCATATTTTAATACTGTGCTTAGTTTAGCTTGTTTGTATTGTTCCAAAACCCCCCAATTCGGTTACTTTGGCCTTAGCACATACTAGGGTCCTTAATTCACTAATTTCCGATCAAGTTCCATTGTTCCCTGTGGATACGATCCCTACTTCCATTATACTTGCTTAGTATGCATGAGAGTAGGTTAATTATATTTGGTTAGGAGTACACGGCAAACGCCTACCAAATTTTGGCGCCGTTGCCGGGGAGCAAGGCGATACTTGTTTGTAATTAGTGTAGTTTCGTCATTTTGATTGTATTGCTTGCATTGTGGTTTATGGTTGTTACTCGTGCTGCTAACCAAGAGCCTTTGCAGTACGATCGAGATCTAGAACTAACTCTTTTCAGGTTGAGAAGAGAATTGCGTGAAGGCTTTAGAGAGCTCCCTTTTTCGCTTGAATTTGAAGAAGAGATGCCTCCTAGAGTTGAGCACCGCACTTTAAAGGAGCTCACTGCTCCTAACCTTGACCAACAGCCTTTGTGTATCACATTTCCGGAACCGGAAGCGGGGGACACATTTGAGCTAAAGTCGGGGTTGATACATTTGCTTCCCTCATTCCATGGGCTAAATGGTGAAGATCCAAATAAACATTTGTCAGAGTTTCATGTGGTATGCAGCAGCATGAAACCAAGTGGAGTTTCAGAAGACAGAATCAAGCTGAAAGCCTTCCCTTTTTCATTAAAAGACGCAGTAAAGGACTGGATGTACTACCTTCCGGCCGGCAGCATCACCACTTGGGCACAATTGAAAAAGAGCTTTCTCGAGAAATACTTTCCCACTTCTAAATCATCTACATTGAAGAAGGAGATAAGTAACATTGAGCAACGGGGTGATTAGTCTTTTTATGAGTATTGGGAGAGGTTTAAGAAGTTATGTGCTAGCTGTCCATACCACGGTTATTCAGAGGAAGATTTGGTGCTATACTTCTATAATGGCCTGTGTGATGAGGATGCTAGGATGGTCAATGCAGCAAGTGGTTGATCCATTGTGAATAAAAACCGCACTCGCTGCTAAGGAACTGTTAAATGAGCTTGCTGAAAGCTCGAGGCAGTTTAGTAGAAGGTCTGGAACTCGACGTGTGGTCGCCGAGGGTTCTAGTTCTTCTAAGTTGGAAGATCAGGTGCAAGCTCTGACATCAATGATGCGAGAATTCATAGTGAAAGAGAAAACTCACCAAGTGAAGGCTTGTGGCATTTTCTCTTCAAATCATCCAACTGATTTTTGCCCTCATCTACAAGAAGAACCGAGTGAAGAGGTTAAGGCGGCCGGTTTTCAGGGCCAAGGTTTCCAAAAAAGATATGATCCATATTCTGGTACCTACAATCCGGGATGGCGAGATCATCCTAATTTGAGGTACGGGAATTCATCAGGGAACCAGCAGCCGCCACAGCAGTATAACCGCCTACCACCTCCTTACTCGAGGCCACCGGAGCAAGGAGCTCCGCATTTTCGGCCGCAAGGCCAATCACAGGGACCGAGTACCAGCATGTCTACTGAGGATATGATTAATGCTTTAACTAAAAATGTTACTAACATGCAGGGAAATATGGTTCAGTTTCAGGAGGAGACCCGTTCGAGCATAAAGAATCTGGAAAAGCAAATGAGTCAGGTCTCGGGAGCTGTGGGTCGATTAGAGACTCGTGATTCGGGTAAGCTACCGTCTCAAACGGAGGTTAATCCGAGACAAAATGCAAGTGCCATAACACTAAGAAGTGGAAGAGAACTAAAGGGCAATGATAAAGAGACCGCTAAAGACAAAGAGGTAAAGGAAGAGGTTGTTGTTTATGAATCGGTGCCTGATGCCGAGTCATTGTCATCTACATCAGATGAGCAATCTAAGCAACCACCACCTCCACCACCTTATGAGCTGGTTCCACCATTTCCAGAAGCACTGAAATACACTCGAAGAAAGGAGTGCGATAAAGACATTTACGAAACCTTTCGTAAATGTGAGGTAAACATTCCCCTTTTAGATGAAAACAAATTCCTAGGTATGCAAAGTTTCTTAAGGAAATGTGCACTACCAAAAGAAAACAACGGTTAAGGGGAGCTCAAAAGGTTAAGGTTAGCGAACATGTGTCTGCGATGTTTCAAAAGAAACTTCCTCCAAAATGCAGTGATCCAGGCATGTTTGCTATACCTTGTGTGATTGGGGACACCACGTTTCCAAGGGCTATGCTAGATTTAGGGGCTTCTATAAATGTAATTCCTTATTCTTTGTACGAGTCCTTAAAGCTAGGTGCCTTACATGAAACAGGTGTTGTGATTCAGTTAGCTGACCGTTCTAATGCTTATCCTAAGGGAATAGTGGAAGACGTGTTAGTTAAGGTTGATAAGCTAATTTGTCCTGCCGATTTTTATGTCCTAGATATGGAGCACGATAAACATGCGACCCCTATTTTGTTAGGACGACCATTTTTAAAAACTGCTAGGACTAAAATTGATGTGCATAGTGGATCTCTTACTATGGAGTTTGATGGAGATACTGTAGAGTTCAACATTTATGATTCCATGAAATTTCCGAGTGATGATCATTCATGTTATTCTATAGATGTGATTGACTCTTTTTCGCAGGACGTGTTTGAAATTGATGGTAAAGATGAATTGCAGGTGGCTCTTGAGCATAATTTGAAAGATGATGAAATTGAATATGTTTTAAGCGCTAATTTGTAGGAAATAGTGCAGGTTTTGGAAGATCAAGACAAGCTTCCAACGGTCCCTTTTCATTTTGGACCCGTCCCACTCACCATTCCTAGAGAGAAGTTGTTACCATCTGTTTTGCAGGCCCCTCGAGCTCTTAGAGTTTTTCCCTTTTCCTTTCCCTCTTATTCGTGTTTGTCCTTTCCACATTGAGGACAATGTGCATAATAAGCGTGGGGGAGAGATTGATTAAATGTGGTGGTATTTTAGCTTGTTTTAGTTTGTTCTGTTTGGTTTGTTTTGTTTATATTGTGGTACTTTGATGAAAATTTTTTGGAAGAAAAAAAAAAAAAGTGACAAAAGAAGAAAGAAAAAAGAATCCCGCTGAGTTGAAAACCCGCAAGGGCGGGCGACTCGGGCAAAATTGGGGGCTCGGATAGGTCGAAAACCCGAAAGGGCGGCCTATGCAAAAAAGAGCTAGTTGAGCGGGTGAGTTTTGTGAGCCGAAAAAAGAAGAGAGATGAAAAAAAAAAAAATGAAAATGAATGAAAATGAGAAGCTAGGATGAAAACCCGGAAGGGCTCCTAGGCAAAATGAGAGAAAAAGAAAAGAGAGAAAAACAAAAAGAAAAATATTTTTGCTTTGATCCTCATTTGTCGGTGTCGGCGTCATAAGGTGGTGGCATTGGAGTCGATGTTTTCGGGCTAGATTAGGTCCTTGTTTTGTGTCTTTTGAGGGCGGGGTGTGCATCTCTTTTTGGCTCGTTTCTCTTTTGTTGCTTGTGGTATGATTTGGTTGGAGCTCGGAGCTAAGTGTGGGGGAATCACTTGACCTCGTGCCTTAGTTTCCTTGCATTTTGGGTAGGTTGGAATCGGGAGGTCATTGTTGATAGTCGTGTTCCGAAACCTTTCGGGATTCGAGATTCATTTGTATAGAAGGATTCTTTTGGGGTAGATTTTGTCGATTGGCTTTTGTGTCTTGTGGATGGCGATTCCGGAGGTTGGCGTGGTATGGCGTATTTTGGTGCTTGGGTGTGTCGATTTCTCTTTTTCTTTTACTCGAGGTCGAGTTAGGTTTAAGTGTGGGGGAAATTGATGTGTCTAAGTTATCCGCCAATCTTAGGCGGATTTCGGGTCGTTTTTGGTGTCGGTTCGAGCTTAGTTTCGGGATTTAGGAGAGTTTTGATGTTAGGAGGTGTTGTCGGAGGATGTTGTGTTTTGAGGAGTCTAGGGAGCGGTTTGCATGGTGGCGTAATCGAGGGCCGATCTTGGTCCTCCGATCACTTTTTGTGTCCCGGGGTCCTTGTCCTTGGTTCCTTTATGGCGCATCTTCCGAGGCTTCCGAGCTTTGTTCGAGTCCGAGTTCCGAGTTCCGAGGTCCGTGGTTCAAGCTTCTTGGTTTGCTCATCGTCCGAGGATCGTCTTCATTATGGTTCTGCAGCTTCATGGCTTACTCAAAAGCCAAGTTCTCCTCTTTTTCCTCTTTTGTGCTCTGTTTTGGCGGTTTTGAGGCAGACTTAACGTCGCGACCTGCCCATGCTCGTGAGTCGCGAGGGTTGTCGCGAGTCGCGACCCCTGTGTCGGCTGTTTCTTTTGTTTTCTTTTCCTCCCTTGGAGGGTTAGGTTATTAAGTTTTTAGTTTTAGTTTTTAGAGAGAGCAACTAGAGAGAGAAAAAAAAAGAAGATTTCTTTCTAGGGTTTCTTCCTCTCTTCTTTTGTAGAATTGTAATGAATCCTATGGCTTATCTAGCTTAAACATCTATCTTGGATTTGGTTGTTGAAGCTCTAATCTACTTGTGAGAAGTTCTTATCCTCTACTTTCTCTATGATCATTGTGATGCTTCTTGTATTTAATTTCATGATGTTTGCATAATCTTTGCTAGGAACGTTACTAGTATTGTTGTGTGATTCATCTAATGCTAATTCTAGGTGCATAATCGGATTGTTGTGTTCCTAGCTCCATGTAGCATACTAGGTGTTTGATTAAATGCTGAACATTAATCTTTTGCACTTAGAGAAGCATTGCTTATTATTTGAATGTTATTGCTTTGATAACATTAGTAATCCTATCGTGTTCCTCGACCTTAATGCTACTTTGGTTTAGACTTAAGTGCGATTCATTTGAGTTAAGGCATAGTAAGGGCGGTTCAAACCACGCGGATCGTGTGTTTAGCCACAATCTAGGAGGATAGAAGTCTAGACTTCTCGGTAGGTGACCATAGGAAGTGTCGGGGGTTAAGATTTCGTGATCACAAACTAGGTTAGGGTGGATGCTAATCGAGTCCAAGACCTTTTTATATTGTAATCTCTTCATATTTTAATACTGTGCTTAGTTTAGCTTGTTTGTATTGTTCCAAAACCCCCCAATTCGGTTACTTTGGCCTTAGCACATACTAGGGTCCTTAATTCACTAATTTCCGATCAAGTTCCATTGTTCCCTGTGGATACGATCCCTACTTCCATTATACTTGCTTAGTATGCATGAGAGTAGGTTAATTATATTTGGTTAGGAGTACACGGCAAACGCCTACCAAGGTCCGACCGAGTCTTTCGTCAATGATGACTTCTTCGTCGTCCTCGGTTGACTGAGGGCACTCGTACTGTTTGGGATTTTCCGTAATGTAAACCCCGAGGCCCCTTGAGGGCTGACCCTCTTCTCGCTTTCTCTTCTTCGAGTCCTCTTGGACGTCGACCTTGTTCTTCAAACTATTAACGTAACATTCTCTTGCTGCTTGCTGATTGCCTTGGATCTTCCCAACTTTTCCTTCGTCGGCGTTTTGGGCCGTTCAGACCTCCGTTGGTGAGATGGTGAGAGATCTCTTTCGGACCTCTGAGCCTATGCTGAGGGCTGTCTCGTGCGAGTGCTCTTGGCTGGGGCCATTGCAAAGTGGATCTTACTGAGTGGTGGCGAAGTGACTTTGATTGTAACTTCCCCACAGACGGCGCCAAATTGTTTCTGCTAAGAAATTAAGGATTGTAATTGGTTGTGAGATGCGAGGTGGGCCCCAAGAACGATCGCCTGAGCTCCGATATCTGTACGCCGGAAACCTGCAAAATGAAGTTAGACTACCCCGGGGGTGGTTCCGGGATCGCCCCTCCGACGCTCAAGTTAGATATGATCGAGGTAGAGAGAGAAAGTCTAGAGAGAGATGCTCTAGTTGGTTAGGTGAGAATTGAATACCTGTTCATTGATGAGGTAGTTGGTATTTATAGTGTCGGGGATTTCCCAGACAAGAAACATTGATCAGATGGGCCTTTTTGGGATCAATGGACATGTTACCTTTTCAGGCAATGATTATTTCACCTTTTTAGAGGCTTCCTAAGTTCCTGAGATTAGGTCAACTTTCAGGTGGGACCCACTGCTGCCACCTGTCCAAGGCTTTAGGAGGCTTTTGTGCTCCTGTTGGACTGCTGATTAATTGAGCCCAAACAATATATATATATATATACATACTAACGTACATAGAAATAGCCAACCAAGCTTGCTTGATGGAGGTGGTGGGGAACTCACCTTGTAACTTTAAGGTCACAAGTTCGATCTCCACTACCTACTTGTGCTTGGGAGTAGGGATTCCCTTATATCCCCCTTACTCTCAAGCGTTGACCTGTGTAGTTGGACTGGCTGACTTGCGAGAGGTGTTGGTCCAGTAGGGTCCTTCTTCTTACCAATGGGTTCCCTTGTGGAGGCCCCAAAAAAAATACATAGAAATAGCCATTAAAGTTGACGAACGTTTGGAAAAATAATTGTTGTTTGGTAACCGATCTTCACCCTAATAGCCATTAAAATTTGCCAAATATATTCTGGAAAAGAGTTGCCAGCATTTGACAACTTGTTTCCTACTTACTTTGGTCCTGTTTGGCAAATAGAGTTTAGAGTTTAGCTGTTAGAGTTTAGTGTTTGCTGTTAGAGTTTTAACTTTTTGTTCAGTAGATTTGACTGCTGATTTGACAACTTTTTTTCATAAATGTGTTTGGTAACACTTTGCTAATTGATAAAAGCTGATTTGTGTAAAATGACATTTATGGGCATGTGTCTTTTGTAATATTTCTTTTTCTTTTTAAAAATAAGAAATAAACTATAAGTTCTAATTTACCCATGTTCATTTATGGGCAAATAAATTATACTATACAAAATAACTAGACATCCTTAATAAAAAAATTTAAAAAATTATTATTACTATTTGTTAAAAACATGTTATCATATACCTTCATTTCTACATATGTCCAAGGCAATATTCCCTTAACTAATATCCAGAGTGCTTCACTAAAGCAAGTAATTATATTTTTCTCCTTAAAAAAGTCATGTACAATAACTTACACAAGCAGTACATAGCATATACTCCATATGAATTTGTAGAACTAGTATAAATAGATAGATTTATGTAACAATAAGAGGGGAAGTAAAGAGAGAGAAGGGAAAATGAGGCAGTGGTATTTTTAGGGTTAAGAGTGAGAAAAGAAGTGAGGTGTTTTATGGGTAAACATGTCATATTGCAATGTAAATTTCCATCCTCTGTGCAAAACGCTGGGTTTCCCAGCTTTTTAGAAATTAGAGTTTTGACCCCAAAATCCTATAAAATCAACCTTTTTACCAAACACCCCAAATAGAGTTTTGACTAGTCAAAAACTCTATTTGGGGTCCAAAACTCTAAAAACACCCCAAACCTCTCATTGCCAAACACAACCCTTGTCTTTATTTACCTATTATATTTGCTTTTGCACAATTTTCAATACGTTTTTTTAATAGTGAATATCTCTTATTCCGTTCATCTAACTATAGTAATTATGTGATGATTTAAAAGTTTGACTGAAAAGCTATTACAACTACGATTATGTTTAAGAGCCCATTAGTGTCATCTTCAGTCGATAAACTCCAATAAATAATTAATTATGTCCTCTTCTCTTATGGCTAAACTAGCTACTCCACAAAATATCATTTATTTGGGAAAGATATTAGGAATAAAAGCATATTAAGTTGAACGAGATTGTTTTCCCATTTCCAGCCAATCGAACAATACATCTTTTCATTGTCTTTGAAAGTACATCTTATTAGAGATGATATGAAATATAATGTTACAAATATTACTATTCATGATATTAGACAGAGAAACAAATTATGTAGCTAATTGGTACTCCCTCCGTCCCATAATATAAAACCTGATTCCGTTTTTACACGGGAATTAAGGTAAAGTTGAATCTTGTTTTATTTGAATAAAAAGATTCATTTTTATTGGGAAACACTTACATTATTTTTTTTCTTTTTAACAAAAAATAAAAACTGAACATTTAATGTTGCATGGTTTAATGTGTAAAGGAGTTCAACGGGGTAAAAGATTCCATTTTGTCATTAATAATGGTGCATTGGAAGCTGAAATTATGAGAACATTTTGGGAATTAAATTATTTTCATGAGGGTATTTTGGGTATAATTATTGATTAAAAATAGAAATAGGACTTATATTTTGGGACACCTTATAAGGAAACATGACTTATATTATGGGACGGAGGGAGTAATGGTTAGGCACCTATTTCTGACGTCTATATCTAGGTTGTGACATTTGTTTCATACATTAGTCCTTAGGGTGATAGGGTCAGATAAAAAAAATATCTTGCTACTTCTTCGGCTAGGGTTGCTTCTTCCTACCACTACAAACTGGGACAACCTCGCTCCGCACTCAGGTGACCGGAACTTTTGCCCAGTAATGATGCGGAGGTAGGGTGGTAGCTGTGAGTTTCAAGGGTGGGAAGAGTTTCTCACTAGAGGGGAGGTTGGATTGTCATCTCATTATTGGAGTCTAAAGTGGATTCCAACAAGGGTACCAAAGTAATTTCATAGGTTTGAGTACCAAAGTAATGTAAGTTAGTACCAAATCACTATAAAGTTTTTTTTTTAAAAGTAAAAATTTCATTAATTGAAGGCCAAACGGCATCTACAATAGATATTAAAGAAAAATAAGATACAATCAAACAATGTTAAATCAAATTCGTCTTCGAAGAAACTACAATGAACCAGATCGAGCAATACAACGCAGCCCCCTTGTATTTGCTGAATCAAGCAGCTATTGATGAGGAAGTCTATCATTCTGACATAGTTTGGGAAGAGCATTCTTGATCGAGTCATGTTGACCGCATCAGAGATTCCAATACCTTCATGTTGAGTCTCGAACTTCAACCAATGAGAACAATTTCTCATACCTAAAGACAAAAAAAACCATACTCACAACTCCGATAGGGGAGAAGGAGATATCCACAACAGAGACTAAAATCCCCATAACAGGGTTTGAAAAAATCTCATAAAGAGAGACTAATTTATTCAACAAAACAATAAATAAATGAACTAAAAACTGAAAATAAAAGGGGGAAAGGTGTTTACCATGGATGAAATTATTCATGGCAGTCCCTAATTGATGAAAAAGGGGTAGGGGAGGCTAGGGTTTGAGAAAGAGAAGAGAGAGGGGACGGCTAAGGTTTTTTCTCTCCTTAGTTCTTAGTTCAATGCTCCGGATTTTTTTCTTCAAAATTAATTAGATCACTATAAAGTTAATAACAAAATAGTCATTGTGATATCAATACCAAAGTGACTCTTACTTTGGTACCAAAGTGTAATTTTGATACCAAAGTTACACTTTGCTACCAATTTGACTACGCTTTAGTACAAATTTACACTTTACTTTGGTACTTTCAGCCTATAAAATTACTAAAATACCCCTATTGGAGTACATTTTGGACTCCAACAATGAGACCCCAAGAGTTTCTCAATAGGGGAGAGCGAGAGAAAGGGTGGAAAGAGAGAAAGGGGATGAAAAGGAAAAATAAATCAAAATTTTATATCACACGATTGTGCGCTACTCTATGTTTTTACTAGTTGTTATTATTACTATTACCACCATTCAATAATTTATAATTTTAAATATTTGATAATCGACCAATAAGAAGAAGTGTCCCAAAAACCGTGAGACAGAAGATATTGACTCCCTTATGTACAACTTACCGGATAGAATGGTGGTTTCCTTAATAACAATTAAATAATTTTTCTAGAAGTGTGACGCATACATGGAAATGATATCACAACAAATTTGTGTGAGAACATGAAGTGGGGGGGTTTTGGCACATGCCTTACAACTAGAAGCTGTTATTGAGCAGCAAACTAAAAATCTTACGCAACAACACCACCGGGCCGCTAATAATCGACCACAAGGCACAACATGCCATCGTTTGCGGCCGTCCTTATAGAATTCAACTTCGAGGGTCATCTTCAGAATTGTTGATGCAAAAAGTATTTACTAATGGAATTGTTTTACGGATTTGAATACTGTTATAAATATTTATATTTCTGTGTTGAAAAATCATCATAAATAAATTTATAGTAAGAAAGAATTAATAATACAGCAGTGGATCAAAAATATATTTGGAAAGATCATCCATCTATGATTACTAATTTCAACTACTTTACATATTAAAATTTCAACTTATTTTTTTTTGAGGGGAACTTATGTAATTATATGATTAAATATGAAATCATGGAATAATTCTATATGTTTAGTAGTATCAAAGATTTTTCATATATACTATATTAAGATTTTTATTTAAGATATGTAATTAGTTGTGGTACAATAGACATAAACAAATTTTCCTATAAAAAAAACACGAACACTTCGCATTCGAAAGAGATGCCAAGTGTTAAATCTTGGGTGAATATAATATATATATATATATATATATATATATATATATATATATATATATATATATATATATATATATATATATATATATATTAGATTAAATTACTAAAATACTACTCCCTCCATACTCAAATGATGATTTTTGTTAGGTTCAAAAGAAAATGATAATAAGTGTCCCACATACTTTTTGATCATTTTACAAATAATTTTTCATTCAACTTAAACGGGAAAATCATTTTACCTATCCCACTAATAATCCTGTATAATGTGAGTCCCTCCACTCATTCTATTTCTCTCACTCTTTTTTTTTCATATTATATGATGTGGGGGCTCTCACTAGTATCTCTCTCTTACTCAATTAATTTTTCATACTCTTACTTTTATTCTGTTTACCCAAAAATCTATACCAACCTACAATTTACTATTATTATTAAAACGTGTGGTGAGGAATTACTGTTAATATGCATGCCCAAAGAGGATGATTAATATATGATGGAGGGAGTAAAACTAATCATAACACCATAAATACTACTAATAATCAAATACTCACTTCATTCCATATTACTCAACTTATTAAAGCATGCACATCTAGATGATAAGTTATTGTTCATTAGTGATCATGTGTTTTTCTAGTGAAAATGTACATGCGACAGGTTTCAGTAAGATATTATTATATAGGCCATGTTTGGTAAATGGCTTTTTCATTGGCTTTTGGCTTTTGGCTTTTCAATTTGGTCAAACAGTCAAAAAAAGTGTTTGGTTATTGGCTTTTTGGTTGGCTGAAAAGCTGGCTTTTAAGCCAAAATGAAAAAAGCGGCTGGAGCAGACTTTTTTGATTGGCTTTTGGCTTGTTGGCCCACAAACTCTCTAATAAACAGCCAACAGCCACAATTAATTTTGCCAAACACTTTTACAAACAGCTGGCTTAAACAGCCAACTTAAAAAGCCAATACATACAGCCAATGCTTCTAGCCAGTCAAACAAGCCAACTAAACCAGCCAAAAGCCAACAGCCAACAGCCGATTGCCAAACAACCCCATAAACTTTAGGACGGTGTAAAAGTTAAATATTATGATAGTTTTAGATGATTGATTAGGGATTTCTGTCTACGTACATTACTCTAAGTTTTCCTGCTTTTGATTTTTATTTGTCTTGTGCAGTTTTTCTAACTTTTGCTTCATTCCTTATACTTCCTCCGTTTCATAATACTTGCAACACTTTTCATTTAGGGGTGTTTCAAAATAAATGCAACACTTTTTTTTGTTTCCTTATTTAGTAAGTTTTGGGGGGTGAAAGGACCATATTACCCTCACTTAAAAAATAAAATCTGATTTGTGAAACCTAATTTAATCCCTAAACACAATAGCCCAATTTAATAATTCCCACCAAAATTCATTAAACCCAACCACTTTTCAGATTCAACCCCCCCAAATTAAAAACACACCCCAAATTAAATCAACCCAACCCCCACACATTTCTTGAACTTTCTACTCTCTCTCCTCTCTATCTCGTCTTCTCTCCTCCCTGTTCTTGAACCCTAACCCAGATCCCTAGAATTTGAGTCCCAAACCCAGATCTCCTTCTCTCTTCTTGATCCTTAAACACCAAATTGAAATTATGGCTCATAATTTCATCCCCAATTTGAGTCCCTTGACTGATGCGTTGTTCGAGACTGATGACGATGGGGAAACCCTGTTAATCAAGGACATCTGTGACTCTTTCGAGCGTAGATCTCCTTGGTCCCGTCGATTTTATGAAACTGGGGGTGCGGAAAATAATATGGGTCCAACCGCAAAGAAGGCGTTTGAATCTGTGTTGGATGAGCAGTTGGGGGAGATGGAGGCGTTTCAATTGGGGGAGGCGAGGCCCAAATTACCACCCAAATTGACTGCGGAAAACGTTAAACAGGATAGTGACTGTCAGAAGGATTTTATGGATTCCGATGACTAGTATTATGAGGGTGAGAGGGAGATTATTGATATCGACAGTGAGGAGGAGGAACAAGAAAAATTAGGGTTTTTGGAGAGGATGATCAAGTTAGAAAAAATTGAGGAGGATTTTTTGATGCATGATGTGGTGGAGGAGAAGAAATAGCGAAATTCTTCTGTTCGTAGGCCCTATATGTTGAGGTCTTGCAGTGAGATCTGCAAGTTACTGAAAAAGGGGGGTGAGAAAGAGGGCACATGGAAGGTAGTGGCTCAGGGTAAAGGGAAGGAGGTTGCTGTGGAAAAAGGGAAGGTGGTGGTTCAGGGTAAAGGGAAGGAGGTTGCTGTGGAAAAAGAGAAGGGGCTGCTTGTAGATGGTGGGAGAAGGGTAGTGGTGTGTGGGTTGCCTGCAGTCCAGCCAGTGATCAAAAGAGGTAAAGGGAAGATGAAGGTCACTTATTCTCCTATGGCAGAAGATGATATGGAGTGGAGCAGAACTCCACTCCCTCCTGTCAAACATAGTGAGCCCAGGAAGAATAGGATTGGGCCATGGAAGCAAATTGATGAGGATGAATGGGTTTCTGATTTGTTGAAGTTCATGAAGGGACATGTCCCTGCATTCAGGAATCAGTACATGTGAATGAGTACCACATCAGGCCACATTATTATTTGGTTATTTATGACTCCTTTAACTCTTTTGATCATTCACTACTACAAAAAACCCCTATCGTGTCCTCTCTAGAAGACCTACCGCGTCGCATTTAGCCCGTCATGATAGCTGCCGACACGATAGGTGCCATACCTAACGTGTCGCCTATCAGGCGACACATTAGTAATGTTTATGCGTCACCTGAATCATAAGAGGGGACGTGATAGCCTCATGCTAATGCATCAAGTATTATGTAATAGGCGACACATTAGGTTGGTTTACGCGTCGCCTAAAACAAAAAAACTGATGTGTTAGCCTCAATTTGAGTTTTCATATTAAACTAACGCATCATCTGCTATATAATAGGCGACGCATTAGGTAGGTTTATGCATCACCTCTATGATAAGAGGGGACGTGATAGACTCTCTAGCGTGTCGCCTCTATCATAAAAGGGGACGCGATAGACCCTCTAATGTGTTGCCTCCATCATAAAAGAGGACGTGATAGACCCTCTAATGTGTTGCCTCCATTGTAAAAGGGGACGCGATAGACCCTCTAATGTGTCGCCTTTATCATAAAAGGCGACGCGATAGGTTAATTTTCTTCATAAAAAAACAACCTAACGAGTCACCTACTTCATATGAGGTGACGCGTTAGGTCTGATTTACAGAAACAAAATAAATTATATGAATTAAATGGTCCAATGTACATATTTTGATAATTTTTTATTAGAAATAAAAATTTCAAATAATTACAAAATGACATAGGACGCATACCCAGAAGTTCTAAAAACAAGCTAAAGTCATGACTTCTAAAATATATACCATTTGCATCTATTTCATGAAAGTGGACAAGAGCCATTGGACCTTCTAAACGCTCCAACCTACCAACAACCCAGATATTCTGTCGACCATCCATCTTGAAGACCTATAAATTTAAGATTTGCATGTGAGCAGTTTCAATATGTAAGAAGATGGTTTAATCAAAGAAATTCAGCAATGAAAATGCTGCGCAACCTCCACTGATGAACCCTCTTGCATAGTTGAACTAAAAACTACCGACTCTGCCACGCCTTTCACCATTCCACTAAGGGAGTCATCATTTATGGCATCAATGTCTCCTGGATAATCGAGGTCCTTACTGCAATGAAACATCCATTTAAATAAAGATCAATAGATGCTAAACATGTTCAGAGTAGATGTCTTAGAAAAAGACGTTAAACAACTTTTTAAGTACCCTATGCATGAACGTAGTCTTAGAACAATCGGGTAGACGAAAACTATAGCCAAGAGACTGATATCAAGAAAGGATCAACCACATCAAACAGAGAAAGAAAGACATACTCTCTTTTTCTTTTATATTGTTTCCTTGAAGTGGAGTTTATTTTATCGGCAACGTATAATCGTCGGTTCCTATTCGACCACATGAATCCCGGTCAACGAGAGAGATGAAGCGAGACACTCGAAATTACACATGGGAATTAATTAACAATAATAACAATGTAGGGAATATGATGAAACTGAACTAACTCACATCAAACGTACCCGACGGAGTTTCGGGCTCACCATAGTTGATCTTAGACAAATATACATGCAACGACTTCCGAGATGTCCGTTACACGGAGTAACAACATCAAACATGGCAAATAATAGGGTCGAGTCAAGAACAATTACGCATTCAAAGAGAGGGCTTTGGGACCTATCATGCTGTGTGACAGGGACCGTGGGCTTCCTCCAGCTCACATCCCGAGAGAGCAATGGAGATGAAATATAAATAGATTAACGCTCGAAAAACAATGCTCAACACCTTGTTGCAAGTTGCAACAACAACCATGGTCCACAACTAGCAGTATGCCTTGATACTCCCTTCTGCCATTTCTTTAAATTTTATTTTTTTGTTCATTTAAAAATTAGAAAATAGATTTCGTTTTAGCAAAAACCACAGAGCGGGTCTAAAGAATCGCCATGCCTAGAGAGCCAGCAGCTGCAATGCATCTATAATCCACTACAATTTTTTTTGGCCGCTCTAGGGCACCCCACACTGCCTAGTCCAGTTGTCGCTATAGGCCTCTACAATATGCTGTATGCATTATTAGGAGTACTCCGATGGTTCGATTAGCAAATGGCATATAGACACTCGAACAACAGTTCTGACCGAAGATTTCACCCTTTAGCGGCATAGATTCCCTGCAAAGCCTTTTTAAATTTAATGTGCTTAGTTGCATACCTCTATCCATTCAGCTTGGAACTCGCAATAAGGTTGGCGTTATACCTTCACATGCCCTTCGGCGGAGCAAACAGCGAGCAAGCATCTGGAACATAGTATAAGAACATATACACATAAGATGTCCCATTACCCAAGCTGGAAATCTCACGGCATTATGCATCTTCATCGGTTATGATACTTGTAATATAAACATAATAAAACAAGAAGACATTTAAATTGAAGATGGCATTCTTTCATACCCATTGTGAGGAGTGAATCCAACATAAACCACTTGATAATAGGTTGTATAAGTCCTCTTCTACGACGTCGGATCACATGATTGCATAAACATGATTAACTAGTTTTACGATACGAAGAGCAGGATAGAGAATTCTTTAATGCAACTAAAACCCAAGGTAACTCAAGTACCTAAATAGTCCAAAGCAGGCAAATTAAGCTAATAACAGCGACAATTAAGCTCATCAATACAGAAAACACTAAACAAAAACTACTTACTTAAATTTCCTCAAAATCAATCAAATTGTGCTCAAATCAAACACCCAAAAGGCCAAAACAAAACACAAAACCCCCACAACTAAAACTCAGTCAAACCCATTTTTTTCAATTCAACGATTAAAATCATACTCAATTAACAACCAATAATCAAACAAAAACCATTAGAAACCCAAAAAAACCCCACAAACTAAAAAAATCAGCAACTAATTTCACAATTTGCAAACCCTAGATTTAAAATTGAAATTTGAAATTTGAAGGAGAAATGAAGAGTTAACTTACAACACGTGGTGCGGTGGTGGTGCGTTCGAAGACTTGTGGGTGGTGGACTGGTGGTGCGCGCAGCAGGGGTCGACGTAATCACGTGCTGGAGGTCGCCGGTCCGTGGAGTGAGACGTGAGGAGACGTGGAGTGCCGAGTGAGGACTGACGTTTTACAGTTTTAACAACTATAACAAAATACGAATCACAAATTGAGAAATGAAGGAAGGAGAAAACGAATAGAGTATATTAGTATAAACCTAAACAGAGAAAATGAGTTCTTGAATAATCAACTACAAAAAAATCAAAGTCGAAAACCTAAACTCAAAATCAAATACAACTAATTTAACATTTTGCAAATTCTAAATTGAAAATTGAATGAGAAAAGAAGAAGAGACGACTTACATCCGGACACCGGTGGTACGCTCGAAGGCTGGTGGGTGGTGGTGCGCGTAGCGACGCTCGACGTGTTGGTCGCCGGTCGTTGAAGATGAGACTGTGTGAATGTCTACTTTCTGAGTGTCGAGTGAGGAGACAGGAGAGAATAGAGATTAGAGAGAGGGAGTGAGAGACGTTAGAGTGGGAGACGCAGTAGGGTTTGTAACTTTTGGCCCAAAACAAACGAAATTGCAATTTCTTTTGTTTTGGGCCAAATGTTTCTCAAGCAGGTCCGAAATGGAACCTAATGTGTTGCCTGTAATTATTAGCGGACGCGATAGATATTTTCCAAGTATAACTGGAATAATTCTAATGTGTCGCCTATAACTATTAGCGGACGCATATCACCTAACGCGTCGCTAGTTACATCAGTGGCGACGCAATAACTTTTTGCATCACTGGTTATATTAGAGGTGACGCAATAGCCACACCCCTACCGCGTCAAACATATAATATAATTTGACACAAAAACTTTGCGCGTCGCCTATTATATTAGGGGGGACGCGATAGGCCATTTCAGATTTTTTCCTAACCTTATCGCATCCAACTTTATACATAAATGCGACACGTTAACTGTATGCGTCATACATTTTATAGAAGCGACGCAATAAGCAGGTTGTGTTAGGTGTTTTTTGTAGTAGTGATTTTACTTGTTGCTTGCAATCCTAATTTATGTCCCTTAATTGTGATGAGTCCCTGAATCCTGTGGTGAGGTTGATTGACCCATGTTAGTATGCTGAGGTTGTTGGCTAATGATGTTAATGGTTGATTATTGACTGTCCCTAATGCATGCACTTCTGTGATATGTATTCCATGATTGTTGAGTGTCCCTAATTTGGGTAGTCCCCTGCCTTGTTGGATGTTTACAGTTGTAATTTAGAGTCCCTAATAGCCTACCCAATCCATATGATGAAGGGACACAAAACTCTGAAACAAGGTTTGATTTGCTCCAGAGTTGACTCTATTGAGGTACCAAACCTTGTATTCCATGAGTTAAATTAAGATACCCCTGATGGATTATTAGAGGTCAAATTATGAGCTATGTTAGCTAATTTTTCATTGGCTAAGTTTATATGGTTGTGTAAAGTGCATTCAATGATCCATGATGTGAATTTGGTTAGCCCCCTACCTTGTTGGATGTTTAGAGTTGTAGTTTTGAGTCCCTATTCACCACTAAATCCAAATGATGAAGGGACTCATTTACTCTCAAAACAAGGTTTGAATTGCTCCAGAGTTAACTCTGTTGAGGTACCAAACCTTATTTTTAATGAATAAAATCACCATATCCCTGATGGATTAATGTAGGACCAAACTTGAGCAAACTTTTTCATACAACACAAACTGAGAATAAAATTCACTGCATAAACTTGACTGCATCTACAAACCTAAGTTGATATGCATACCTGTAATCTATACAAAAGTTTTTTTTCCTTACCTAAGTTTAGATGCATACCAATTAACAACACAAAAGTTGGTATGCATCTACCTAAACCATTTCAAAACACAAAAAGTTATTGTCCATCCTATTTCAGTTTACAAAAAAAAAAGAGTGCATATCAATTGTCACAATAAGAATAAGGTTTGTGCAGCAGTCAACCTTGTATTATAGCAGTAAAAACAAAAACTTACATATACCTTCTTCTTCCATGCATTAGAACCTCTCACACACACCCACTAGTCTGCATCCACTTCAAAAAACTCCATTGGATCATCTTTAACCAACTTCAAGTTGTCATCCAAATAGTCCACTACATCATCAATAAGTTCCTGATCCACTGTGACATTTTTTGGTAGCAGCCCCAACCTTTCTAATCTCAACTTCCCATGGTGAGGGTTCTTGTAGTTGTTTCCCCCTTTGACTTTTAAAATTTCAACCATCACATATTGGAGTTGTAACCATGTGAACTTTAACAACTCAGGATCAAAGAACTCATATGATGCTTGCACTTTTTCAATTAACTCATCAATGCTCTTAGGAAATTACCTATAGTGCAATGCTTGTATGGCATTAAAGAAACCTAGGTCTAAAATGTTTAGATTAGGGGACTGGGGGCTGATATACCAGTTGGATGTTGAACCCATTCCTTGTGGCTGCTTCCATGAAAGCTGGATCAGTTGGACTAATGTGTGGCCTTGCATTATCTTGTTGGATGAGAATGTTTTTTGGGAGATGAGCAGACCTTTTCCTCATGATTGCTGGTATGACTTGGTTGATAATCACATCTCTGATGGCCACTTGGGTGATTTTCTCTATTGGTTTGGTCTCAATAGTGCCTGCAACTCTGTTTTTACTTTTTTTTTTACTGCAACCCTTTCCACAAAAGGATAGATACCAAATTTGCCATCATAGATCATCTCACCTTTTTTGTCATACAATGGCCTTGAAGTGACAGCCATAAACATAGCCTTGATCTTGAACCTCTTTGACTGTGTGCATTTGTATGGATCATATTTCCAGTGCAGTAAGTATAACCTTCTCATGTCTGGGTTTAAATAAAAACATTTTTCATCAATGTGAATCACATTCTCCATGGGTTCAAACACTGCTGGTTCAGTTGCAGTGGCTGGTATGATGTGGGAAAGAACCCACTTCATCATTGCAAGCGTATGTGCCTCTGTGAGGGCTGGATGGTTGCTGGCAGTGTGAGATCTAAGCTTCCCCTTCTTAAGTAGCCTGTATATAGTGCTTGGAGGAACCTTAAGGTATCCTGGAAATGCCCTCACAGTTGACCAGTAGCTTAGG
Source organism: Beta corolliflora (assembly GCA_947648045.1). NCBI lineage: Eukaryota > Viridiplantae > Streptophyta > Magnoliopsida > Caryophyllales > Amaranthaceae > Beta > Beta corolliflora. Next base: position 2,409,754 of record CANSZD010000007.1, on the reverse strand, counting down.
GGACATGACTGAAGCCATTCCTCAGCATAATTTATGGCCTTTCTTCCAGAATTGCCTTTTCGCTTTGAGCTCACATCCAGTGGAACACCTTCATCCTTGCATTTTTGTGCAAGTTTCCAAATTCTGTGAAGAGTGGTTCTATGAATACCAAACTCTCTTGACAGTTTTCTTTGTGTGCCCCAAGGTAACTTATCACCATTTTGTAGTTGAAGGAGCTTCTCCACTAAGTGCTTTCTCTTCCTTGAGTTAATTGTGCTTTCAGTGTTGGCCCACTAACTGTTACCTTTGTTGTTTCTTGTGTTGCATGTTGTTGCATATCTGCTACCACATCATCTGAATCAGAGGTATCATCAAGCAAAGCATGCCATCCCTCCTCTAACAACTGATCAACACTGAAGAACCCATGATCTTGCTGATTCTGCATTTTGCCCCTAACAGATCTAAAAATGAAGAAGATGATTTTTTACTTTTTTGTTTTGCTGATTTGGGGATGGTAATGAACAAACTAAGTGCTGTGTGTACTGTGTAATTATGGAGGTTAATTTTTTGGTCTACAAACTCATCTTAATTGTTGCTGATTTTTGTGGTTGGTGAACATTAATGGCTGCCTCCTCTGGATTGGTGCTTATATAGTGGTGTTAACTTAATGAGCAGGTGTATGTTATGGTGGCAAAAACTTAATTTTTGGAGGTAAAATTTCCCTCCATATTGTTTTGGGAGATTAATGCATTTTATTGGATGTTTTGGCTGGGTCCGTTTTGGAGGGAAATTTCCCTCTCTTTTTTTCCCACGCAGCTTTCCACATTTTTTGGGGACCATTAAACTTTTCGGTTGGTGTTTTGGAGGGAAATCATCCCTACCACTACACCATCAGTACTGTCCCACCAAAAAAAAAGGGCCACGTGGGTCATTTTTTTGTTTCCCCCTCAAAAGTTTGGTGGTCCCACTATTCTCCCTCCAACTATACCATTACTTTAGGTCCCCACCACTTAATTAATTCTCTCTCCAACACTTTAATCACCCCTTAAGAAAAATTGTCTCGGAGTCCGTAATTTAAAAAGTGTTGCAAATATATGGAACAGAGGAAGTATAAGTACAAAATTTCCTTTTTACCCTAATTTGTCTCACTCATTGACTTGGCTTAATCACACACTCTGTTACAACCAAATTTTCTCTTATATCTTTTTTTGAAAGAGAAATTTCATTAATTGGAGGTCAAACGGCATCTACAATAGGTATCAAAGAAAAACAAGATACAAATAAACAAAGTTAAATCAAATTCGTCTTCAGAAAAACTACAATGAACCAGATCGAGCAATACAGCGCAGCCCCTTGTATTTGCTGAATCAAGCAGCTATTGATGAGGAAGTCTATCATTATGACATAGTTTGGGAAGAGCATTCTTGATTGAGCCATGTTGACCGCATCCGAGATTCCAATACCTTCATGTTGAGTCTCGAACTTCAACCAATGAGAATAATTTCTCATACCTAAAAACAAAAAAACCATACTCATAACTCCCATAGGGGAGAAGGAGATCTCCAAAACAGAGACTAAAATCCCTTTAACAGGGTTTGAAAAAATCTCATAAAGAGAGACTAATTTATTAAACAAAATAAGAAAATGAACTAAAAACTGAAAATAAAAGGGGGAAAAGGGCTTACCATGGATGAAATCATCCATGGCAGCCCCTAACTAATAAAGAAGGGGTAGGGGAGGCTAGGGTTTGAGAGAGAAAAAAGAGAGAGAAGGGGGCGGCTTCAGTGTTACATTTTCTCTTATATAAAAAAATAGAAATGACTCATTTTTATACATTCTCTTCTCCGTGGCTTTTAGAATTAAGATTTTGATATATGCAGTTTTTAGGATTGCAAATAAGCATTAAAATATTTACTATAGGCGGATTAATAAATGACAGTCCAAAGCAATTTAGTGCATCTAAAAGTACAAAATTCCCCTTAAAGTTGAATTTTTGAAGAGTGATTTTCTAATTTTATAAACAATTTGAATGAGACTTGATTGAACAGACAGCAGACTGAAACACCAACTTCAAAGAACTTCCTTGTTTGTAAAACACCACTGCATCAACATCATCCTAGAACATGTCAATTAATTAATTAATAATGCGATTAGTACAATTAGCAGTAATTAAGTAGTATGAACAATGTGGTCAGTCTGTACCCTGTGTTTGGCGCCCTTACTTCGTCTGTTAATTAGTTTATTAATACTTAATGCTACTACATTATATTAATATGTTGTCTTGATAACCGAGCCATGGCCAAAAATAAAGAATAATCACAAGATTATTTATAGAAAAAACATAAAAGGAATATTGCAGGACAAAGATCTACACCTTACTAATTTATAAAGATGAATCTACTGCAGGTTGAAAATTCTAAAGCTTTGTCTATAGCATATTTGGCTGATGTCAAATTAGCATTATTCGGGTTGGGGGCAAATGGGGGAAAAAGAAAAAGAGTGACGGCTAATAGAGGTGGTGATATATGCCTGTGGAATGAGGTAGTGTACGTGTAGTATGGAAAATTTGATCCAATAAATCTAATTATGGATGATCCGTGTATGGGGCAGTCCAAGTTCCATACCGGTCTATCTGGACCGTCGAAGACCGTCATGGTCAAACTATCCAGGTATCTCCGAATAACCAGGGTGAGAATCTACATGATGTCGGTATCCCTGATATACCGGTCCTCATCGGGAACCTTAGTACCTTACCGGTGATAACCGTCTGGGCCATTCTTAATGAGCATGGGCCTGATTCAGTACTATCTTAGCAAGGTCTATGGGCCTAAAGATAAGTATCAGAAGAGGATAGAATTGTATTAAGACAATAGGAGCAGTGTCCTACCTACCTTAGGACACTACCGACTCCTATAAATACCGTATGATCTGAGTCATAAAGGTACGTTCACAATTAGTGGTGTCAAATTGGGCCACTGAGTGGGATTGGGTTGACCCAACATGGGTCGGAATAATTTGGGTCGGAATAATCTGGGTGAGGGTGGGCCGTGGGTCAGAACTGGGTGGGTCTGGGTGGCCTTGGGTCGGGTCCAACTGGGTGATGAAGCTCTTGGAATTGGGTCGGGTGGGGTTGGGTCGGCTGGTGGTTGGGTTGCGTGAATTTGGGTCGGAATGGAATAAGGTGAAGTCGACCCAAATCGGCTCTCGGATGGACTTGGGACGCAACAAATCGGCTCTCGGAATGCTTGGATCGGAACAAATCGGCTCTCGGAAGGACTTGGGTCGGCTCTAGTCGGCGCCGGATGGACTTGGGTCGGAACAAATCGGCTCTCGGAAAGACTTGGGTCGGCTCAAGCCGGCGCCAGATGGACTTGGGTCGGAACAAATCGGCTCTCGGAAGGATTTGGGTCAGAACAAATCGCCTCTTGGAACAAGCCGACATCGGGTTGAGTTGGGTCGGCTTAAGCTGACTTTCGGAATAATTTGGTTCGGAACAAATCGACATCGGGTTGAGTTGGTTTGGCTCGAGCCGTCGACCGTCTTTTAGGTAAACTTGGGTCACTTCTTTGCAGGTGTTTAGTTCGTAACTTCGTACTGTCGCAAACGGTTTATATAAATTACAACTTTTGTTAAAGAATTATTGATAAAATGATTAAAATCATAAAATTCAATTATAATTATGTTTCATATATATTGAGTTACAAAATCGTAAATTATAACAGTTAACATGTCAAGACTTATAGATTTAAAAGTAACTAAAGTAACTAAACTAAGACTTAACTTATATTATTGGCTAATTACTAATACATATACATTATTGACTAAACTTATATTATTGACTAAAGTTATAACAATTAAGATGTCAAAACTTGCATTAATACATATACTGATATGCATTAAAGATTTAAACTTTAAAGTGATTAATATAATCATTAATGAATAATGATCAATCATCAATTTATCAAATTAGGATTAGAGTTTTGACTTTGGAGGTCGGACATTCGACAATCGAGATAAAATACTTTTGTTCTTCACTTCTTCAGTTCTTTGTGAACACAAAACACCTAACAATTAACAACCATAATCTATAAGTCCGTACTCCATACTCCATATTGATTAACAATTAGACGATTAGAGTCATTAAACTTAGCCATTTAGTTAGTTAGTGACTTACTCTCTCTCACTGGGTCACTATATAACAACAAAATGAGTTAAACTGTTAAAGATGCGTTGAACCAAAGAATTATTAATGAAGAAAATGAGAATATGATATTAGAGTATGATTGACTGATTCTATGAAGATAATGGAGACACCGAGACTACGAGACATGAAGTGATGAAGTATGAACTTATGAAATTATAAATAGGAAAGTATGAAAAGTATGAAGTTTATAATTTATTTGAACTTAATCAACTTATGATTAGACATTAGTGAATACTGATTAATGATTGATACATTAACGATCAAAGCACAAATAGGTGTGAAATGACTCAGAGTCTCAGATCAAATTGTTTGATTTCCGTTCTTGCTGTAATCCTAATTTGTTCGATTTGTGAATACTGATTAATGATTAATACTTTGGTACTAAGTACTAGTAAATACTAACTAGTAAGCACAAAATTACTGAAATACAATAGTTAAATACTAATTAAGAAATAACTGATAAGTGATAACATGTTCAGATGCTCGCAACTTAGCATATTTATAATTTTTGAAGTTTATAAATAGTAAGTTATTTGAAATTAATAATACTAATAACTGATTGAAATTTTAAAGTTTCTAATTTATCTACATTTCTAACAATAAGTCAATAATACTTATTTTTAAACTTAATTAAATCAATAATGGACAATAAGTCAATAATACATTAATACTAGAATGATTAATTTAGAATTCTCAAATGAAAAAAACGAAAAAGTATCAAATTAATCAAAATGACAAAATTAAGGCCATTGATTTGGGAGAAGATGAAAATGGACAAAATACAACCATTGATCAGAATATCAATCCATGTGCTTGCTCTAACTCAATGTTCATTGGTCAAATAGAGTAAGTAATGGATCTCCCCTTGAATGAGCAAATCTCATCCCTTCATTTGAGAAAGACTAAATCTTAGCTCTTCATTTATCATTTACTCTCTAACCTTAGCCCTAACTCTCTTATGAAAATAAATAAAAATTCACCCTAAATTCATTAAGTCCCACCGAGCGTGCCAAAATTTGTATACACAAATTTCGAGTCAAAATATCTATAAGACAGGAAACAAAGTAACAAAGAAATTATATTTCAATAAATGTATTGAGTACAATCTCTGTAAACAGTTTATAATGAAAATAAACTAAGTCCTCTGATTCTGTTCCGTAGCGTGAGAGTGACATGTGTTGATGTCGACCTGGAGTTGAGTGTAGAGTGATGTTTTATCAACGTCAACCTGAGTTTGAGTGTGGGATGACGTTTTGTCAACGTCAACCTGAGTTTGAGTTTTGTTTGAGTGTATTCGAATAAGGGCTGACAAAAGCTTGAATCTCAATCGAATATGTTTGAGTGTATCTAAACAGTCGACACGGATTTGATGTGCTTGTTGACTATTTGCAGAGAGAATTCCAAGAGAAATTTATGAGCTCTTGAGAATAATGATTTTCTGGTCCCCTCAACAGAAAGAGGTGAGGTCTACTTATAGGGAATGAAGATCCCTTCATGGACTTGGTAGTTTATGGGCTTGGGCCCGTTTATGACTTGGAAGTCTTTTTACCTTTGCCATTTGACCATTTTATTTGGACTAGTAATATGGACTGGCCCAAATATTTTACAACCCAAATTATATTTGTTTAATTTGGATATCTTATTTGAGTGAGTTAAATTAATTAAATTGGGCTAATTATATTTATTTTAGCTCAATAATAACTAACTTATTTTTATATAGACCACCAATAAATTTTTAGTGTCTACAAATTGCCCCTCGAGACAGTGTCACGTACATGATTTGAAGTGTTTAATCGTAATAAGGTCTCGAATTTGAGTTTGGTTTAACAATTAGGTGACAATCACCGTGTTGCTAGATATGTTATTTTTTTTTAAATAGAGTTATATATTGTTTGCAACTCTATCAAGTTTTGGACTTGGAAAAAAAAATCCTAATCGTATGAGTATTAGGTTTTTTTCTTTTTAGCCGGCAAAGATACTTCATCTGTATAAATACATTAGATGTATGTTGTCAATTGCATGTTCGTTTAACTTCAAAGAATTTTTTTCGCGATTGACTCGGTACATCGTCTCGACGGGTGTTGATTACCGAATTCAACAACTTTGTACAGGCAAGAACAATTCTCTCAATTCACATCCAACAATAAATTAAGAGGTAAATATTGTACACTTCTCTTTTCCCTTTTTTTGTCAGCACTAGAGCTGTCAGTTTGGTTAATGAACTGCTGGTTGAACTGAAATAACTAAAGTTTGAACTGAATTAAACTGAACTGGGAGTAACTGTAACTGAAATCAACTGAAAAATGTTGAACTGAAACTGAAATAAACTGTAAATGAAAAACCAAAACTGAACTGCAACTGAACTGAAACAAACTGTAACTGAAAATAACTGTGAAAAACTGAAAAGTTGATCGATCAACTGAACTAAACTGAACTGAATATTTAACTGGATTAACTGAACTGATTCAAACTGAAACTAAAACTGAACTGAACTGAAACCGATTTAAACTGAAACTGTTTTAAACTAATTTTTAACTGTACCCGAACCGAATTTAGGTATTACCCAAATTCATGATAGTACTCCAATTCACAAATTTTATCGTGATAATTTTGTATTAGTACTCTCACATGTAAATTTATCATTATAGTTTGTTTGAGGTGAAGTGATTAAATGTTGAGTTAGGTTTACAAAGTTGTTTCTGTATGATTATGAGCCATGACTATTGACCATTTTTGGTGTGCTCAGTTTATTGGTTTACCTCTGAATCTTTCCTAAAAAAACCATTTTTTTGTTATTCATTATTCATAAAATGATAACCACTTCATAATAGACTAATATTAAGAAGAAACACAGTTACAACTTACAACACTACATAATATGTCAACAATATAACATTTCTAAGAAATAACAATATATGGCTTTTGAATACAGTAGAAAAAATGTATCTAAATTCTTAAACCAATTAGTAATTACATTGTATTCTTGTCAGTACTGGTCTTTTTTATCATCTTCAGTGGTTGCAATCATCTCCAATTCTACACCTTTCACTGTCAACGCATGTCAACTTGTGTTATTCCTGTTTAATGAGCATGAACGATGATTTAAAAGTAAGAATATAGATCAAATAATTGCAATATGCATACCCATCTGTTATAGCTATAATTCAAAACTCTAAGACCTTGCATAATATAAGTGGGTTTCGATTAGTTTCAATTAGAGAATGCAAAAGGAGAATCTGCCCATAATTCAAAACTGTAGTACCTTACATGTGATCGAATACAACCCAAAACCTGTTAATTTATGAAATTTATAAACAAACAGTGGTGAAAAATCAAACTAATTCAGAGAATTTCCAAATACAAATAAAATAAGATGCAAGGAGATTGCAAGAGAAACAATGACGTGCGTTCGTGAGATTTTTCGTTCAGTTCTGCAATCAACTGGTAATGATTCAAATCTCTCACTTTTCTATGTGCAATTCTCTCCTGTAAACCTGGGAGAAAATAGACCCGAAAAAAAAAACTGCCTGAGAAGTCACATGCTTATGCAATTGGAAAGAGGAAACAAATTATAAGAGAAATAATTCAATATTTCTCTTATAATTGGAAAGAGGAAACAATTACGCATTATTCAACTAGCAAAGTAAAACAAAGGGAAAGGTAAACACAAACTTCTTATGAATTAATTGAAGATTTTGAGATTCAAAAAGTAGTGGAAAAGAGGAAAACAAAGAGCAATTTACTACCTTGGTTTTATCATGCGAAAAACGACCAAGGGTTTCCAAATCAAACCAATGGATGTCGATCTACTTTTCCTGGCACAAATTTGCTTCACGAAGTGGGGGAAAGAAGAGAGATTGAGTTGGAGAAAAGAGGAAATAGAGGGAGTGGGGAATCAACGTGAATGATGAGCAGCGCTCTAATTGTATATTGAACGAAATTCAAAATTTGGGAAGGCGCGATTAAAATTGGCGTTTTTTAGATTCATCTTGGGCAACTAAATTGAATTTCTTTTTTTATTTTTCTTAAGAGAGTAGAGAAATGAAGGGCTCATATTTGCTCTTCTCTAATCAATGGTCTCAACTAATGATCCATGACATTCTTTTTTAACCAATGAGCATTAAGAGTTACCAAGCACATGGATTGCTAAGTTAATGTCTATCAATGGTTGAATTTTGATCTTTCTCAAATCAATGGCCTTAAGTATTCTAAATCTGTCATTCTAGTATTGATTTGTTTAGTAATTTAGTTAACTTCCTAAACTAGTATTATTGTTAGAAATTAATAGAATTTTAAACTTTAGAAATTTAATTAGTATTATTAATTTTAAAGAAATTATTAGTATTACAAACTTCAGAAATTATAAATATGCAAAGTTTCGAATATTTTACAACTTACTAATTAGTTCTTACAAGTTACAACTTACGAGTGGTGATTAGTTCATTGACTTCATCACTTCATGTCTCCATCTTCGTACGATCATATCTTCAATTAGTTCATTGACTTAAAACGATCAACTTATATGGAGTGTTGTTATATTCAGTAGAGAATACAGAGTATATCAAGGTACAAAGTATCTTTAACATAAACGATCCATGTAAACAGAATACAAAGTATCTTTAACATAAACGGTCCACGTAAACCATATACACCAATTAGCTTATCGACTTATATCAGTTGATTGATCTAATCCAATATCAGCATGCATTAGTCTTATGCAATAACAAATTATTTCAATTTGTTTGTGTTTAGATGCATTCACATATATAACATCTAATCGAATAAATAACAACTTAACTAATCAACTTGTTTTGCTTTAGTAATATGTTTTGTATTTGCAATAGATAAAGCTAAATCAAGGTTCACTTAGATAGATTATTGTGATTTTCAATTACCTTCTCATCTTACATTGATATATTATATAATCCGGTATCACCTTGTTTCAGTTAAATGATATTTGAATTTCAAAATAAATGTAACTTATAAACGATTAACTAAATTGAAGTGTTCTTATCTTGATTTAGGTTATCGTTTCACATTGATACAATAATCTAATAATCTGATACTAACTTGTTTCACTTCAATATTATGTTTCGATATCAAAATGGAGCAATGTTATCTTCAATTATCATACCAGCTTATATTGATATATTCATATAGTCTAAGATCAATGTCTTTCAGTTTGGCCTATATGTATGAGTTTAGGAAAGTTATTATAACTTGTTAACAATTAACTTAAATAGGATATTCTTATCTTGATCTAGCTTATCGATTTACATTGATACTATCTTACTTTAAATTGACCACAGTTATTTTCAATTACTTTACCGACACATATAATCTAGTATCAACTTGTTTTAGTTAAATTAGATATTTGAAATTTAAAATAATTGTAACTTATAAACGATTAACTACATTGGAGTGTTCTTATCTTCATTTATGTTATCATTTCACATTGATACAATATCTAATAACCTTATACTAACTTGTTTCACTTCAATATTATTTTCGATATCGTAATGGAGGCATGGAGCAATGTTATGTTCAATCAATTGGTCTTGTAACTTGTAAGAGACAGCATACTCTTAATTTTAAACTGGACAACGGTCCAATCCCAATATTAAGAATAGAACAAACCATCTTTGTAATATAGTGACTAGTTTAATCTAATTAGTGACAAGTTCAATCCATTTGGTTCTCACATTATTCAATCGTTGTAGTTCGAGATTCGTTGTAATCCAATATCAATTTGGTTCACTCGAATATTATGTTTTAAAATCAAAATGGATACAACTTAATCTTACTTTAAATTAAGCAAAGTGATTTTCAATTACTTTACTGTCACACATAGATACCTTGATCTGATATAATATTAACTTATTTTACGTCGATTATATGTTTTTCAGCCTCAATGACTAGTATCGTTATAGACTTATAGTAAGCCCTTATAGTTAAAGTAAGACATTAATATAATCAACTTTTTTAAAATGTCTAACTCGTCTTTTGAGGAAGTTTATAATAATTTATATTGATATGAGACGTCCTTTTTAAATCAAATATGATATGATTTGCATACAACTAAAAGTTTGAATATCGACTTATATAAATTTGTCTTATTCCAAATCATATATATCAGTAATAAAATACACTTTTACCAATGTCACTTTCATACACGTTTTTATGAAGTACAACTATTTTTTTCGAAGCAATTGCGGAAGTGCCGACAACACTTATTTGTTGCATTAATTTTTAACCGGACCCGAAAAACATCTGGTCAAAACCCGACATGAAGTTCAATTTTTCCCGAACAAATACAAGAGTGTGATTAGCTTCTACCCGAACCGATGCGATTATCGTCGAAGTTACGTGGTTTTCGTCAATAACTGAAATAAACCGAAACGAAACTGAAAACAACCGCAACAAATTTTAACTGCTATGGATTCAACCGTTGGTTGGTTTAGCTGTTTGGATAAAACTGATTTAAACTGCAACTGAACTGAACTGAAAATGGAAAGGAAAAAAACTGAATTAAACTGAACTGAAAAGTTTGTTAACTGAACTGAACTGAACTGTTAATTTTTCCAACTGGTATCAACTGAACTGATATCAACTGAACTGTTTGGTTATAACCATAACTGAACTGTTGAACTGAATTGACACCTCTAGTCAGCACTTGTGCAAACGTGCAGTTTCATCTTTTTTTTTTTTACATTATTGTTTTCTCTCTTTTTTTGTCTTTAGCATGATTATGCATGGTCTGATGCTTGATGATGATCTACATCACTATCATGATATGATTTTTCTTTTTTTTCGAGTGTATTGCTGTCACGCCTCAAATTTGTTCTACTGCTTTCTTCTCTCAATCTACAAAATTGCAACACCTGCGTTTCTTTCAATGTTCAGTATTTGCTTTGAGCAATTTCTTCGGTGACACGAGTATATTTTATTTCTCTTTTTTTTTTATTTGAAATTTTGATATTCATGCAATAAATGTATGTTCACTTTGTGAATTGTATCTGCATATTTCATCAATCTTCTTCATTTTGTTTCAGCTTTCATTCATTTCAAGAAAACGACTCTACATGTGTTTTTCTCTCTACCCCTTACAATATCAGCACACCCTATATATATAGTGGCAAGCACAAAAACCTAGGGAGATTTACCTCCACTCTTAGACTGACAGCTAGCAGAGCTAACAGACAAAAATACTCTAAGACAAAAACATTCTATGACACTCAGTGCCTTAATTCATTAATGAGCTACTGGACTAAAACACTAGAAAACATATGGGCTTAGCATAATGGGATGTATCTTCAATACTCCTCCTCAAGATGAGAGTGAAGAGCCATTCTGAACTCCCATCTTGTGAAGCAAACTCTGATGTTGAGCAACTGGCAAGCATTTGGTGAAGATATCTGCAAGTTGATTTGAAGAAGAGACATAAGTAGGGGAGATCACACCTTCAACAACCTTGTCCCTGATGAAATGACAGTCAATGTCAACGTGCTTGGTTTTCTCATGATGCACTGGGTTGGCTGCAATTGCCAATGCAGCCTGATCAGCACAACAAATGGGTGTACCACTGGAGTGATTGATTCCAAGATCCTTGAGCAACTGTCTCAACCACATAACCTCACATACAGTGAGTGCCATGGATCTGTACTCAGCTTCTGCACTACTTCTAGCAACCACTGATTGCCTCTTTGCCTTCCATGATATAGGTGAGCTACCTAGAAACACACAAAAGCCTGATGTGGACCTTCTGGTGACAGGACATCCAGCCCAGTCATTGTCACAGAAGGCTGTGAGCTTGGCATTTGTTTGACTTACAAGAAGGATACCTTGCTCCTTAAAGCCAGCTAGGTACCTTAGTACTCTTATCCCTGCCTGGAAGTGCACTGAAGTGGGTTGGTGCATGAACTAGCTAAGCACATGGACAATGTAGGCTATATCTGGCCTTGTGATGGTCAAGTAGATGAGCTTCCCTATGAGCTTTTGATAAGGCTCAGGACTGCTCATGGATTCACCTACATCAGTGGTGAGTTTAAGATGTGAGTCCATGGGCAGTTTGAGTGGTCTGCAGTTGAGAAGCTTGTACTCATTTAAGAGATACTGAATGTACTTCCTTTGAGACAAAAACATCCCTTGGCTACTTCTATCAACTTCAATGCCAAGGAAGTATCTTAACTCTCCCATATCTTTCATATGAAATAGAGTAGACAATAATGCTTTTACTTCTTGAATGTCTTGAATATCAGTGCCAGCTAGAAGCAAATCATCCACATAGATCAAAATTATGGTGAGTCTACCTTGTGTGACTTTTGTGAACAAAGAATAGTCACATTTTGACTGTTGAAATCCATGATCTCTGAGAGCTGAACATAGTTTAGAGAACCACTGCATGGGTGCCTGTTTAAGACCATACAAGGATTTTGTTAATTTACACACTTTAGTAGACTTAGAATGAATTGCTAGAGACTCCCCCTCAGATACAACTTGCATCCTATCTCCTGGCTTACAATAACCTGGTGGCATTTTCATGTAAACATTTTCTTGAAGTTCACCATACAAGAATGCATTTTTTACATCCATTTGATGTACATGCCACTCACACACAGAAGCAACAGCTAATAGTGATCTCACAGTAGCCATTTTTGCCACAGGGGCAAAGGTTTCAGCATAGTCCTCTCCATATTTCTGTCTATTTCCAAGCACCACTAATCTTGATTTCTATCTGTCCACACTGCCATCAGGGCAGTACTTGATTCTATGAAGCCACTTACAGCCAATTGGTGTCTTCCCAGAGGGGAGGTCAGTAATTTCCCAAGTGTTGTTCATTTCCAAAGCCTCCGGTTTTTCATTCATAGCCTTTACCCACTCTGCCTGGGACACAACTTCTCTAAAGCTTTTGGGTTCAGTGTGTTTAAGAGTGTGGGCCATGAAACATGTGTAAGAGGGAGTCACTACAGTAGCAGTGATAGTATGGATTTTTATAGGGTAGGCTAGATTACTCATATGATAATCATTCATCCATGTTGGACTTTTGTGAGTTCTCTCAGATCTCCTCACAGGTGGAGCAGGGTCAACTTGGATGTGATGTATGTTTGTTGTTTCATTTTCTTCAGTGTCAGTCATAGGTTCAGTGGCTTCTTCAATATGATATTCATCATCACAACAAGGATCAGATAAAGAAAGATTAGGGTCAAGGAGAGTTTGGGCTTCTTGTTGACTTTCTTTCAACAATCTGTAAGGAAAAATTATCTCATAGAATTATACATTTCTTGAGACAAATAATTTGTTTGTTTTGAGGTCTAAGAGTTTGTATCCTCTCTGTGTTTGTGGGTATCCTAGGAATACACAGGGCAAGCCTCTACGGCTAAGTTTGTCACAATCAGTATTAACATTACTAGCCATAACAAAACAACCAAAACATTTCATATGATTATAGTCAGGTGAGGCTTTGTGAAGTACCTCATATGGTGTCTTGTTTCCCAGCAAAAGAGTAGGCAGTCTGTTGGTGATGTAGGTAGCAGCCTGAACACACTCACCCCAATACTGTGGAGGCAACCCAGCTTGAAACCTTAGGACTCTAGCCATTTCAAGGAGATTTCTATGTTTCCTTTCTGCCCTGCCATTTTGTTGTGGTGTATTGACACATGAAGTTTGATGAATGATGCCAAGTTCAGCAAAGTAGGGTCTGCAATACTTATCATCAAACTCCTTTGCATTGTCAGACCTAATGACCTTGACTTGCTTATCAAATTATGTCTTTGCCATACTGATGAAACCCTTGATTGCATTGAGAAATTCAGATTTTTACTTTAGCAAGTGAACCCAAGTGACTCTAGTATGATCATCTACTAGAGTGAGAAAATACCTGTGATTTCCTCTGGTTGGGACTCTATAAGGGCCCCAAATGTCTGTATGAATCATTTCAAAAGGTTCCTTAGCTCTTGAGTTGTTGAGTTTGTATGGAAATTTGGTGAGTTTGGCAATGGGACAAGTGATACAAATGTCCTTGTCACCTTTGTCAAATCCATCCAAACCTGATATCTTGCTGATTCTTTCCAAAGGTGCATGTCCCAACCTTTGGTGCCACAAGGTTGTTTTTCCCACATGTTGTGTCTTTCTGATAGTTGCAGGCACTTTGAGCTGAACCTGAGCATTCATAGCCTTGCTTCCAGATCTCTTTGAGACATTCAAATCACACATATCACCATGTTTCACCCTCTTCATCAATTGTTGCACAGATTCATTCACCAAATAATACAATCCATCCATGGACTTTCCTAGACCCCTTACAGCTCCAGTTTTGCTTTCCTGAATCACACAATATCCAGGATGGAAATTTACTATATAATCATCTTGAGTGAGTTTCTTAACTGAAAGAAGATTGTGTTTAAATGCAGGCACATGAAGAACTTTCTTCAAAGTAATTCCATTCTCCAGTTCAACCACTCTAAATTGAGCAATAGCTGAAGTTTCACCAGTTGGGAGTCTAATTTTTGGTTGATTCTTTGCAGTGCGTGCTTCACTCAGGAACTTTTCATTTCCTGTCATGTGATTTGAAGCACCTGAATCAATGATCCAGGCACCTTCAATCATCTCAGCTTGAAAACATCATACCATGCCAGAGTAGCTCAAGTCCATATCTTCATCATAATCATCATTATTTCCACTTTTTGAAGGTGGGGGAAGCAACTTCATCAGTTGCTCAAGTTATTGTGGAGTAATCATACTTCCATTGCTGTTGTTTCCGGTACTAGTGTTTGTTTCACTCTTGTTACTAGCATACCCAGTAAATTACCTTCCACCACCTCTATTGAATCTTCCACCTTGATTCCATCTTCCTGCTCTACCTCCTCTGAAGCTTGATCCACCTCTTCCTTTTCCTTTTGAATCAAACTGACTCCTTGGATGAGTGCTTGGATAACCAACAATTGTCCAGCATTTGTCTTTTACATGACCTGTTTTGCCACAGGCAGTGCAAACAGGTACTTCATTAAGTGTCTCAGGTTCTTCTTTCACACTCCTAAGGACCTCCTTCTGCATTTCCTCTTGTCGAAGCAAGCTGCAAGCCACTTCAACTGTAGGCAGGCTCATCATCATAATCATTTGACTTCTCTGAAGAGTGTAACATTCATCTACACCATTTAGGAACTGGAACAACCTGTTCTCATCCTCTTGCTTTCTCAGGGCATCCACGTAAGCTCTTATCTCTTCATTGAGATTAGTTATGGGTGGAATGGAGTTCAGATCATCCAGTTCCTCCCATATACCTCTCATTTCAGTGTAGTATTCAACTATAGATCTCCCACTCTGTCTAGCTTCATATAAGCTTTTGTTCAACCTATACTTCCTAGTTCCATTAGTAACAGTGAACCTTTGTTCCAGCAACCTCCACATTTGACAAGCCTCATTTACAAACATGATAGACTTCTTTACAGGTTCATTTACATTTGCTAGAATCCAAGATATGACCATATTGTTGCATGTATCCCAAGCATCTTGCTTTACTTTATCAGACTCATCTCTCTTAATTAATCCTGTAATAAATCCTAACTTCCTTTTTGAAGCTAGTGATATTTCCATGGATCTCTTCCATGACCTGTAATTTCCTATTCCTTCCAACTTTTCTACAGATATGGAATTTGTTCCATCAGAAGGATGTAAGTAAAGTGGGCTAGTTGTTTGTATTGTGGTGGAAGCAGCCATAGCAGCTGATTTTTAATGTAAAGACACGAACTTTTATATTTATAGAAACAGAAAAAAAACTTCACACAGCTTAGAACTTGACTATGACTTCAACTTTCTATTTTGCAACTTTACTACAAAGCATAAAGTAACAGCACCAGGAACTAACAATATGTAGTAAAAAGATACAAACTTTAGTGTAAATTTTTGAGTTGTAGAACCTGTACTCTGATACCATGTTCACTTTGTGAATTGTATCTGCATATTTCATCAATCTTCTTCATTCTAGTTTTCTCTCTGCCCCTTACAATATCAGCACACCCTATATATATAGTGGCAAGCACAAAAACCTAGGGAGATTTACCTCCACTCTTAGACTGACAGCTAGTAGAGCTAACAGACAAAAATACTCTAAGACAAAAACATTCTATGACACTCAGTGCCTTAATTCATTAATGAGCTACTGGGCTAAAACACTAGAAAACATATGGGCTTAGCATAATGGGATGTATCTTCAATAATGTAGTGTTCTATTCTTCTTGTTTTCTTAATTACTTTGTCGCCGTGATCTTATGACACGCTTGAATTTTGTGCTTCTTCATCTTTGAATATTAAACTTGATGATGTATCTCACTCCCATGCGGTGATTGTTGGCTGGATGTCCTCTTTTTATTTTTCACGATTGCTTGTCTGTTGTCTCATAAATCTTAGACTTCGCACTTCTGTTTTTTTATTTGTGTAAATATAAGACTATGCTTTGCACTGTTTCTTCTTGTCTTCTTGACTGCTTGTGACTCGCTATTGACGCCGTGTAAAGCAGTAGGAATCTGCTTAGTAATGTGTGCAGTAACTTTTCTTTGGCAACTTCAGTGCTTTTCTCTTTCTTTAATTTTTTTTTCAAAGTATCATGAATGTGTAATACTTGAAATACCACCGAATAAAAACTGTTATTCTTGTCATGTACTTTTTTTTAGTCTCTTTTGTTTTGTTATGTGTATGGTGTTTTTTTTTTTAAATAACATTAAATCTTGACATATTTCATATGATTTGCAGTACATCAGATTTCTTCAGATACAAAACTTCAGGGCTATCTATGAAGCCCTGCAAAGGCTCAAGACTAGTGAAGTGAAGATTTTTTTTTACACCTTTTAATCTAAAATATTTTATTTGCATATAACTTTTTTGTGCATGTGTACCGGTGTATTTTTTTTGCACTATATGACAGGTTCACATGAAGACGGGGACTTCGTCGTGATGGGACATATGTCTTTAGCACTGTGAGCCTGTCAGGGGTGTTATTCATGTCTTTAGCACTGCGACACTGACACCTCCAGATAGTCCCTTGAAGACGAAGACGGGAATTTCGTCGCGATGGGCCAGATGTCTTTAGCACTGTGAGCCTGTCAGGGGTGTTACTCATATGTCTTTAGCATTGCGACAATGACACCTCCAGACAGTCCCTAGAAGACGAAGACGGGGATTTCGTCGCGATGGGCCATATGTCTTTAGCACCGTGAGTAGGGTTGGCAATCAGGTCGGGTCGGGTCAAATTCAGGTCGACCTGTTTACATAAACGGGTCAGCATCCTTAAACCCGAAGCGTTTACCTAAACAAGTCAGAAATTCCAACCCGAACCCGACCTGTTTATAAACGGGTTGACCTGAACCCGACCCTTTTAACCTGATTTTTAAAAATTTCTTCCGAGGTTCAAGAATAGGTGGGCAAGTTCTCTATGGTGAGAATTATGTAAGAAAAAAAATATATAATTAATTGGGGGCATTCAGCTCCAATAACTTTTATCAATAATTTATTGAGTCCTTTTGTATAGTCTCCATGTCTCTTCTTCTATTTCTTTAGTACTTGAAGCTGCAACAATGACTTCCATTTTTAATTATATGAATTAGGGTAATCTATGAGTTTCTTCTTCCCACTTTCTCTTTCTCGCACTCTCTCTCTCTTCGTGAGTCTGGCTTTACAATTAATTTAAACGGGTTAGGCGGGTTATTTTCGGGTTGAAATTTTCAACCCGAACCTAACCCATTTAGTTTTCAGGTCGGGTTCAGGTCGACCCATTTAGTTAAACGGGTCGAAAACTTCAACCCGAACCCGCTTATTTCGGGTTAGGTTCGGGTCGGGTTCTCGGGTTGGGTCAATTTTTGCCCGCCCTAACTGTGAGCCTGTCAGGGGTGTTACTCATATGTCTTTAGCACTACGACAATGACACCTCCAGACAGTCCCTTGAAGACGAAGACGGGGATTTCGTCGCGATGGGCCATATGTCTTTAGCACTGTGAGCCTGTTAGGGGTGTTACTCATATGTCTTTAGCACTGCGACAATGACACCTCCAAACAATCCCTTGAAGACGAAGACGGGCACTGCGACACTGACACCTTCAGACAGTCCCTTAACAGTCAATCTCACCCTCGAGGTTTGTTGTCTAACCCATAATTGTTTTTTCTTTTGTTAAATGATTGTTCATTAACCCAAGAATTGCTTTTGTTTTGATGCTTTCTCAATTGTTTTTTTTCGAAAAAAAGTTTTGGCTTGAGTTATCATTTCGTCCTTCACTGTTTGCACTCTTGTGGGCAAGGAGTTAGAACCTTTTTTTTTGCTTCCCCGTTCACAGTTTAGATTCTTGCGGGCCAGGAGTACTACATTTTTTTTTGTTTCGCCGTTCACAATTTAGACTCTTGCGGGCCAGGAGTATTGTATTTTTTTTGTCTCGCCGTTCACAGTTTAGACTCCTGCGGGCCAGGAGTATTGCATTTTTTTTTGTTTCGCCGTTCACAGTTTAGACTCTTGCGGGCCAGGAGTATTGCATTTTTTTTGTTTCGCCGTTCACAGTTTAGACTCTTGTGGGCTAGGAGTGTTACAATTGATATAATTTTTTATTTTTTGGTGTGGCTGCACTCGAGTATTATTATTTTTTGTCACCCAAGCTGCCTACGTACTTGCAAAAGAATTATCGAATCACTTTCACAAGATCAAGCCAACGTAGTTCAAGTTCACATATATTTTCTTTCAACATATGCAGTTTATCCTCTTGCTTAGGAGTTAGAATTTTTTTTTTCTGTTGGTGGCAGTTTATACTCTTGCTTAGGAGTTTCGTTTTTTGTTTGCTTGCAGTTTAGACTCTTGCTTAGGAGTTAGAATTTTTTTTGGTTTGCAGTTTAGACTCTTGCTTAGGAGTTAGAATTTTTCGTGTGCAGTTTAGACTCTTGCTTGGGAGTTAGATTTTTTTTAGTGTGCAGTTTAGACTTTTGCTTAGGAGTTCCACTTTTATTTGCTTGCAGTTTATACTCTTGCTTAGGAGATATTTTTTTTATGTGCCATTTATACTCTTGCTTAGGAGTTTTCTTTTGTTTTGTTCGGCATGCAGTTTATACTCTTGCTTAGGAGTTAGAATTTTTTGGCTTGCAGTTTACCTTCTTGCTTAGGAGGATTTCTTTTGTTTGTGTCCATGAGGTTTTGTTTCCATGCCTCCTAGATCTTTCACTTAGAATAATTTTCACAATCATGGCGTTGACGGATCCTCTATTGATGTGTCAGATGAGTCTGATTCATTTTCATGACAAGCAATTGTAAGCTCCATGTCGTGCGCTTTACTTGCTAGTTCTTGAAATGTTTTGGGTTTGATTCCTTGCAAGATGTAGGTCAAATCCCAATGCATGCCTTGGATGCACATTTCGACTGCAGAAGTTTCTGACAAATGATCTTTACATTGCAAGCTCAAAGCACGCCAACGATTAATGTAGTCAATGACGGGCTCATCATTCCATTGGTGAGTCTTAGTCAACTCAACCATGCTGACAATACGTCGAGTGCTATCGAACCTGATTAGGAACTCTCCTCCATTTGATCCCAACTATTGATGGATTGTGAGGGTAGATCTGTGTACTAATCAAAAGCCATGCCTTTAAGAGAACGAAAAAATTGTTTGACCAGGAAATCAATTGTGGTGCCAGCATTGTTGCATGTTTCCACAAAGTGAGCAATGTGTTGCTTAGGATTTCCTTTCCCATCGAATTGCTGAAACTTGGGGGGCTGGTAGCCAAAAGGCATCTGCAGCTTATCGATCCTTTTGGTATAAGGCTTTACATAGCAATGACTACCTTGAGAACTTTCCTCGAGTTGATTTTTGACAGCGTGAGCTATCAATAACTCAAGTTGTCGAGCTGTAGGTGGGCGGCGAGCACCTTCACCACTATCGCCTTCGCTTTCATCCCCACCCTATCTTGATGCTGCGTCGCCCTCCTCAATTTTCTTGTTGAGGGCAGCGATTTGCTCATTTTGGAGTCGGATTTGAGCATATTTCTCTTCTCCATCCTTCATTAATTTTTGGAGTAGGCTATTCATTTCAGCAAGTTGTTCCTCAACTGTCTTAGCTGAGGTCACCATAACAGCAGCAGTGTTTGACTATAAAGACAGCAAGGGTTCTTCTAAGTCGAAAATCATTAGGGGTGATGAGACAACAAGATCATCACTTGTTTCATTGTCACTCTATACAACAAGTGGATCAAAGAGAGGGCTAGTGTGAACGGTCAACCTATCTGACTTATCAGATGAGAGTTGCTTCCATATTTGAGAAGCAATGAATGATGACTCGCGTTCAGCTAAAGCAGTTGAGCCAAACACAGGGGTTTCACGCTCCTAGTGTGAATCAGGCATGATTGATTATTCAGTAGCAGCAGGCTTATAGAGCCTTATGTGCCTGGTAGGAACATTTGCAATTCGAAGCTTAGTAGCGGTGGCAGCAACATCAGCTTTTTTCATTCCTCTGGTGCGAAAACCAAGAGTGATGTCATCCATGAAGTCACCCAACGTTACAGATTTTCGTAGGGTGTTAGAAGAGTTTTCAAAAGATTGAGAGATGTTCTTGCTTGAGGCCATTTCTCATATTTTTTGTTGATGACGAAACAGAGATGAAAGACAGAGATAGTCCCACCGAACGTGCCAAAATTTGTATACATAAATTTCGAGTCAAAATAAATATAGACAGGAAACAAAGTAACAAAGAAATTATATTTCAATAAATGTATTGAGTACAATCTCTGTAAACAGTTTATAATAAAAATAAAGTAAATTCTCTGATTCTGTTCCGCAGCTGGAGAGTGACACGGGTTGATGTCGACCTAGAGTTGAGCGTAGAGTGACGTTTTGTCAACGTCAATCTGAGTTTCTCTTGGAATTCTCTCTGCAAATAGTCAACAATCACATCAAATCCGTGCCGACTGTTCAGATACACTCAAATATATTCGATTGAGATTCAAGCTTTTATCAGCCCTCATTCGAATACACTCAAACAAAACTCAAACTCAGGTTGACGTTGACAAAACGTCATCCCACACTCAAACTCAGGTTGACGTTAACAAAACGTCACTTTACACTCAAACTCAGGTTGACGTTGACAAAACGACACTCTACACTCAACTCCAGGTCGACTTGAACACGTGTCACTCTCTAGCTGCGGAACAGAATCAGAGAACTTAGTTTATTGTACTCAATACATTTATTGAAATATAATTTCTTTGTTACTTTGTTTCCTGTCTATATTTATTTTGACTCAAAATTTGTGTATACAAGCAAATCTCTGCCTTTCTATCTTTTCATCCAACGGAGGAAAACACCCTAAAAACCCTAGCCCAAACTGTAATATAAAACCCCCCCTTTTTTTGACCCCCCCATTTCGTCATTTTTCCGAGTGAAGCTGAAACCCTAATCTCATATCCTCACTTCTCAGTTCTCAGTCCCTCACTATCTCTCTGACCTCAATGACGAAGTCTCTCACTCTCTCTCTCAATCAAAAAACTTAAGAACCCTAATTAATTTGCGAGTTAAAGTGTTAAAAAGCCATAATTATTGTGCGCGTGGAAGGGATAAACTCAAAAACGCTAATTTTTTTGCGAAGATCTGGAGGAAGTTGAGGTTTATGGTGAAGATCTAAGCAAAAAACCGACGGTCTGAAGAAAAATTGAAAAAGGCGAGGATCTTATAAAGAAAAAGGCTAGGATATGAAAAAAAACATAAAAAGCGGGGTAACAAATTGAAAATCTGAAGGAAAAAAAGCAAAAAACAAAAAATTTAATTTATCAAAAAGCAATGTCGCATCCAGGTAAGTTTTTCTAACTTTTGAATTTTTTTTTTAAGAAATAGTTGAAGATCTGCTTTATGTGTGAGTGTGTAGATTATGTGATGGTTCAGATTTGCAGATCTGCTGGAATTGCATGATTTTTTTTTCATGCTGTAATTAATTATCACGTTTTAGTATAAGATGTTTTAGATCTGGAATTTTAGGGTTTGTGCTAAAATTTTAATGCATGATATTTTTTTATATTAATATATGTTCATTTTGAGATCTGGAATTTTATGTTCATTATTTATGTTTATTTTGAGATCTGTGTTCATTTTAAAATTTTGATGCATGATTTAATCATTAGATGATGCAACCTGTTCCTTAAGGTATAAAACTGATAATGCTCGTCCTTTTTTTCTCCCCCATTCCAAGACAAACTTGCTTTTGATGATACAAGGGATAAAAGTAATGTCTAAAATTATATGTCAAGTATCATAAGTGTAGTGAATTTTTCGCAATTGAAAATAAATAACTACATATATGTTAGGGTTTTATTTATGGGTTTGTTTGTGCTGTTGGGTTTGTTGTTTCTGTGTTTGTGTAGGGTTTGTTACTGTTGTTGGGTTTGTTGTTTCCGGGTTTGTGTTTGAGTTTATGTGTTTGTGTTTTATTCTGGGTTTATGTTTGGGTTTTGTTTCTGGGTTTGTGTTTGAGTTTGTGTATCTGGGTTTGTGTCTGGGTTCCTGGGTTTGAGTTTCTAGGTTTAAGTTTCTGGGTTTGAGTTCTGGGTTTGAATTCTAGGTTTGTGTTCTGGGTTTGAGTTCTGGGTTTGAGTTCTGGGTTAGGGTTCAACCCTAAACCCTAACCTATAAACCCTAAACCCTAACTCTAACCCTAAACCCTAACCCTAACCCTAGACCTTAACCCTAACCCTAGACCCTGCCTTGTTTGAATGATTTGAATGAGTTCTTAATTTAATTTTTCAATTGATCAAATGACATTGGACTCCATTATTGGGTCCAATTCCCTTTCTATTGATGAGGAAACCATTTCTCCCCAAACCCATGACCCTGTTTGGGAGGCGTACTGCCAAGGTTTGGCAGCACTTCCACTTGTTTAAGAAGGATGACGGTAAGATCTTTTCTACTTGTAAGCATTGCAATGCTAAGACTTATCGTGCTAAGGGAACCCAAGGTACTAATAACCAAAATAAACATTTTGAAAAGTGTGAAGCTTACTTAAAAATAAAAGTTGCTCAACCTGGGGGGCATTATGATAAAAAAAAACTTTCTGTCGTATGTTTGCTGAAGCTATTATGTGTCATGCATATCCACTGTTCATGGTTGAGCATACTAAGACTAGGGATTTGCTTTCTTACTTGAATCTTAATGTGAAGCATATTACTAGGAATATTATGCTTAAGCATTGCACTAATCAATTTGCTGCTCTTAAAGCTCAGTTAAAGACAACTTAAGGTAATTTAGAAGGAAAAGCGTGCTTTACTTGTGATTTGTGGTCTTCAATTAATAATCTTAGTTTCTCTGTTTTGACTGCCCATTATGTTGATCCCTCGTGGGTGCTGCGCTCTAAAATTCTTGTTTTTAGAAATTTTCCCGTGTCCCACACAGGTAAGGAGTTGAGTAAGTTCACTCTTGATTTGTTTGATGAGTGGAAAGTTAGAGATAAAGTATTTTCTTTGACTTGTGATAATGCTACTGCGAATGATGTTATGATTCAAGAGATGGTTCAGGATTTAAATAGAACTAATGTGTTGCCTTGTTCTGGTAAATTCTTTCATGTTAAATGTGCTGCTCATATATTAAATCTGATTGTCCAAGTTGGTTTTAAGTTTATTGATGAAATTATTTTGAAGCTGCAACATGTTGTTACCTATGTTTCTTATTCAAACCCTAGGAAATAAAGGTTTGATGAATGTGTTAAGTATGTGAATACTGGTTTTTCTGGTTCATTGCTTGGTGATGTTCGTACTCGTTGGAATTCTACCTATTTTATGCTCCGTAGGTGTTTGGATGCTAGGGAGGCTGTAGATAGATTTTTTTTTTTACTTGAGCATGGTTTAGATGTGTTTCTACTTGATTCTGTATGGGAAACTTTCCAAAATGTTTGTAATTTTCTTAAACCTTTTTATGAAATCACTTGTCTTTCTTCTGGTTCTGATTACCCCACTGGCAATCTATATGTTGAGAATATTAACTGATTCTATTCGTCTTATGGCTGCTCCTATGTATGGAAAATTTAACAAGTATTGGGAGAATTATTCTTTGATTCTTACTATTGCTATCATGTTTGATCCCCGTTACAAAAAAAACTTTGTTCATGAGCTTTATGCTACTATTTATGAGCCCCAAGATCGTGATGCTAAGGTTAAAGAGGTTGTTGATGCATAGACTGAGTTGTATAAGTACTATGCTAGTACTTCTTCTCATGTCCAACTCCAACCATGTTCCACTACATCTTCTGTGACTACCGAATTTGATTCCTCCACTCCAAGTTTTGCAAGGTCGATTGCCCGTCCTTTTAAGAAGGCCAGCCTTGGAAAGGTTGTCTATTTTTGTGTCATATTTGATCTGTTGTTTCTTGTTTGTGTTTGTTAATAGTTTTGTGATGCTATTTTCTGGTTTGTTTGTTAGAGTTTTGTTGCCAATGTTGCTGCTAGTAGGGGTATTAAATGTGATATTGAATCATATTTCACTGCCCCTCTTGCTCCAGCTGACCAAGATGACCACTTTGATGTTCTGGCCTATTGGAAAACCCATGTAGGAGTTTTTCCTATTTTATCTCGGATGGCTAGAGATGTGTTGGCTATCTTGATGTAAATTTTAAGTCCGAAAAATTCACAATGTTTGCCCGAGAATCTAAGTGACGTATTTATGTTATTTTTGTGAAGGAAAACTGAAAATTAGAAGTAAGAATAAGGATAGTACTCTTGATTCTCGCAAGAATTAGAGGGTCTCTTCCTAATCGCAATTAGAAGATGAATATGAGTCGCAACAAGTATTGGTTTTGGTCAGCAACCGAAATAAGCAACGCTCACAATTATTCAAAATCAACTCTACCTCTTTAGGAGGCTAGGAGTCCTTTATTTATAATAGGAGCAGCAAGAAAACCTTGCTCCCCAAGTACATCACATGCCACGGATCAACTAGTAAGAAACAAGGAAAGTTTTCCCTAAATTGAAGCCTATAATCTAGCTAGAACTTAAGGAAAC
Source organism: Beta corolliflora (assembly GCA_947648045.1). NCBI lineage: Eukaryota > Viridiplantae > Streptophyta > Magnoliopsida > Caryophyllales > Amaranthaceae > Beta > Beta corolliflora. The sequence continues at coordinate 2,384,574 of CANSZD010000007.1, read as the reverse complement.
ACTAGCTTAAGGAAAGATGTGCAAAACTTTCCTTTAAACAACTAAAACCACACGGCAATAAGGAGAGATCCTTACACGCCACTACAACTCAATAATTTCGAACCTTTATTCAACCAATACAACTCAACTACTTTAACTAACATAACAATAAAAGACATATTTTTGGTTACATGTAAAACCTTCACTTTAAGAGTAAAGTAAAACCATGCAACAACCTAAGAAAGCAAATTAAGATAGTTGAACTTGCATCATATCCCCATTACATCTGTGGCCTCACAGTCTTCATTTAGTATGGGGGAAGAATTTTAACAAAATACCGCACACGTTTGCTGCCCAAAAATATTGAGGCTCTTGTGACTTGCTAAAATTGGATCTATGGTTATTCTAAACATGAGGATGAGGAGTACCTTGAAGTTGTTAAAGATTCTGTGCCTAATGATATTGATTATGAATCTATTCCATAATCTTGTGCTGCTGTTGTTGTTTGATGATTGTTGTTTGATGGTGCCCTATTTGATGGTGTTGTTCTGGCCTACTGAAAATGTTTGATGGTTGTATCAAGAGATGGTTTGTGTTGTGTTTCTAGGTTTGTGTTTGTGGGTTGTTTGTGTTCGTGGGTTGGTTGTGTTATGGGGTTTGTTTGTGTTATGGGGTTTGTTTGTGTTCTGGGTTGGGTTGGGTTTGTTTTTTGAATTCTGGGTTGGTTGTGTTGTGAGTTTGTGTTTTGGGTTTTCTGGTTTAGGGTTTAGGGTTAGGGATTAGGGTTTATCCCTAAACCCTAACCCTAAACCCTAAACCCTAAACCCAAACCTTAAACCCTAACCCTAACCCTAACCCTAAAATAATAAACCCTAAACAGAAATATTGGGTTTGGTTTAGTTGTTCTATATCCTTTTGCTTAATAATTGTCCCTTGTGTAAAGATCATTGGTTGTAACTTGTATGGACTCTTTTTTATTGTCATTCAACTTTACACACATGTTTTGCCCTAAGTGTCACGATGCGAAGCTACTTTTCTTTTGTCTAATTGAACATGATATGCACTTAATTGGTTTTGGTATTGTTAAAAAGACAAATAATTATGGATGCTCGTGTTACTTTTGCTGGCTTTCTTGTGTTGTATTGTTATGTTGTCTATTAGAGTTGAGTGCTCGATGATGAGATGAATGTTTATTCCTGAGAGCCATAGTTGTTTTGGTGTTTTAATTGTACTTTGTTTGTTCTCTCTCATGTCTTCCACCTTTTCGGCCGACTAAATTGTTTTTATTATGTTTGTAATGATGAAATTTGGTTGGCAGTAGAGGCTGGAAGAAAAGGGTGGGATGACTTTGACTCAGAATTTATTTTGTCTAAATGAACATGATACACTTCCCCTTTGTGAATTTAGGTCCATCTTCCTGTCCTTGACAGGTACTTTCCCAAATGGGGTTAGATGGACAAATTGATAATGGTTGTCAATCTACATTCCATCCCATTTGGGAGAAGTATTTGTCTTTGGTTTGGGAGATGGGCTTAAATTTGTGAATTTATTGGTTTTGGACTTGGTGTTTCAAATGTTCCTTGTTTGTCTCCCGCTCATGTCTTCAACCTCTTCTGCCGACCGAATTGACTTTATTATGTTTTGTAATGATACAATTTTGTCGGAAGAAGAGGCTTTGAAGAATTGGGTGGGATGGCTAAATGTGGTTGTTTGGTTTGGTTAATAATTGTCCATTGTGCAAATATCATTAGTTGTTTGCGACTCTTTTTTATTGGCATTTAACTTTACATACATGTTTTTCCCTAAGCGTTACAAGATGCGGAGCTACCTTTCTTTTGTCTAATTGAACATGATATGCACTTGATTGGTTTTGGTATTGTTTAAAAGACAAATAATTGTGGATGCTCGTGTCATTTTTGGTGGCTTTCTTGTGTTGTATAGATGTGTTGTCAATTAGAGTCGAGTGCTCGATGATGAGGTCAAGTTTGTACCTGAGAGCCATAATTGATTTTAAAAATAAATTTTATTTTGTCATCTTTGTTGTATTTATTTGTTGAAAAATGACACTTATAAATTTAAAATTTGAAACTTATAAACTACTTATATTTTTCTTTGTGAGTTTTTTTGGTGTTTTCTACCATCTGCTGGGTTGTTGCTGCTGGGCTATTGTTGTGCTGTTGGGTTGTTGCTATTGGGTTGTTGCTGTTGGGCTGTTGTTGTGCTGTTGTTGCTGCTGTTGCTGTGCTGCTGGGCTGTTGTTGTGATGTTGGCCCATTCCATTGACATATCTAATTAGATTATTAGTTCAAAAGTCAATACTTGTATATAATTTCATTCATTCTATAATATTATTTAGTTTAGTTACTCATTTTGTTATTTAAATTATTCATTTGTAAATATTTGATATTTTGTAAACATTAAAGTATATGAATATAAGAGTTTTACATTTTAGCTAATTTACTTGTCTTACTCTTTCCAATATCCCAATGCAATTTAGTTATTACTTTCTCTTTCTTCCTTTAATCCCTTCAAATTCAATCTACTTTTCAATTCAATTCTCAAGGTAAACGTAAACTCACAAATGAAATATGCAAAGTAAATGTTATTTATCATTAGAGAGCTGAGAGCATAGGAAGTACAAAACTTAACGCATAATATGTTAAGTTTTGTAGTTCCTATGTTCTTTAATAGTTAATAAGATTTGCTTTGCATAGTTCAAAACTTCAAATCATCAAATGGCGCAATATTGTAATATGTAATAAACTATAAGTAAAGTTGCAAACGACCCAAATACTTACAATTACATGCCTTTAAATGCTACTCCTTAATTAAATCATATAGAATATAATCATCAAAGACTAAGTGTTTTGGCATTTTAACCTACAACTTGTGGATTATCAAAGCTCAATTTAAAAACATAAAAGATAAGTCAAGGGGAAAATAGTCTAATTATACAAAATAAAAATATAACATGGTAAGGTTGGGTCGGAATGGTTTTGGGTCAGGTTGTCTTGGGTCGGAATGGATTTGGATCGGGTAAATCTAGGTCGGGTAGGAATTGGGTCGGGTAAGAAATGGATCGGGTACTAACTGGTGGGTCTAACCGGGCAATTTGCGGGTGAAGTTGGGTGCGGGTTAGTTCTGGGTCGGAAGCAGGTTGGGTCTGGGTCATACAATTCACGGGTCCAACTGGACACGGGTCCAACCTGGGTCGGCCCAGATCGGTTTGGGTTTCCAGTTCCACAGGTCCAAGTGGCCACGGGTAGACGCTGGGTCGGAATGGGTCAGCTTTTCAACCTTCTACTCTCGGCTCGGAACAGGTCGGGTCTGGGTTGGATGCGGGTTCAACCGTGGCTCGACCCAGTTTTTGACACCTCTATTCACAATCATAACTACACAGTACTTGAGAGCTACCGACTTTATCTTTACTGACTTAGGCATCGGAGGGGCGTTCCTCGGATCAACCCCCGAGGTTAGGTCATTAAACTGGCTCACGTGATAAGGAACTACCGGTTCACTCCCAAAGCATTTATTCCATACCGGAACAATCTGCTTTTAATAATTTTTAGTATGAATTATTTCAAAATAGTCTAAACTAGATTTTGAAACCCGTGCGATTCACGATTTTTTTTAATTTGGTAGAATTCAATGGTTCTTAAACACACTCAAACCACTCCTGGAATTAAGTTGTTTAACACTAACTAATAAACACTCCTGAATATCAATTAATGGTTTGTAAGCAATTAACTCACGAAAAAAACTTTCATAAACTCTCTATATTCTCTCCTTTATTAATGATCGAAATAAAGCCTTATATAGGCATTACAAATACCTAATTATACTAGGACTAGAAAACATAAAAGATAACAAAGAAATAACAAACTCCTAAACCAAGTAGAACAAGCTCAACTTGGCGCCTACTAACTAGACTCCTATTAAAGATATAACTCTACTCCAATTAGAATCCTAATCCAACTAGGATTTGGATTTCTAACTCAACTAGAATTTATAAGCTATTAGACTCCTAACAAAACTAGGAGTTCTAATCCTCCTATGATTAGGATATTAAGAGTCCTATTCCTACTAGAATTAGGAAAACAACACAAATCCTAACAGAACTAGGATTTGTAGGAAATGACCATCTCTCATATGGATCATTAACAAATAAAATTAACATCAAAGCACTATTCACAACCTTCAATTGTAAGATGATCCAAGCCCAATAATTCATAAGATCCACTAATTTAGTTATCTTCAATCTTCTTATCGGATCCATATCAGTTTCCATGACTCACATATAAGCACCAATATTCCCCTTCATTTTTCTAATCTTCCTACCTGTAAATTCCATATATTTGTAATTTTTCAATAAAGTTATGGTCCCTGCTATCCTTTTTCTCTTCTCCTACATACTTGTTCCCACATCAATTTTGCAAGTAATTAAAGACGAAAGGAGTAGATATGTACTTATACATATTTAGAACTCTATTTTTTTATCTTTATATAACTAATTTTTAAAAATATGATTTTAAAAGACATATTTTGTTTGATCTTGTAGTACTCAAAAGTTATAATCACATATAGTGCGCTATTCTTATAGTTATTTTTATATGTATCTAAAATAAATAATAAATAATATGTTATCATTCATCTAAATAAATATATTTTCATAAGCTGTAAAGCTATATTGTGAATGAATCCTATTTCAAAGCATATATCGAGCGCTCTCCAATGGTATAAAAATTATAATATTCTGAATTATGCAGCAAAAGTTATATTCAATTTGAATAGTATAATAATTTAGATTGTTTATTCAAAACCAAACTCTAATCTTCACTTATCCAAAGCTCCTTGCATGTATTTATATCTATTCAAAACTTTATTTAAAAAGATAAATTTAAAATAATGATATGACATGCTTAGGTGGCGCTCTCTATAATATTCTAAGGTTGTTTAAAATCAAACTCTAATTTTTCATCATTCAAAACTCTAATACATATTTAATTTTATCGCTATAAAACTTTATTTTTTCTTGTAACAACAAAGTTTCTTAATGAACTTTGTTCAATACTAATTTTGATTTAGTTGAGAAAAACTAAGATTTTGAAAGATAATATATTTTCATGAGCTATAAAACTATACTGTAAATGGATCTTATTTTGAAGCATATTTTGAGCTCTATCTAATAGTACAAAAATTCTAATATTTTGAATTATGTAGCAAAAGTTATATACAATTTACATAATATAATAATGTAGGTTGTTTATTCAAAACCAAAATCTAATTTTCCCTTATCTAAAACTCGTATTTAAATATATGTAGAAATCTATTTTTTTTAAAAGATTTAAAATAAAAATTAATGACGTGGCTATCCTATGTGGCACGCTCTATTTCATAAGTTGTAGAACTATATTGTAAATGGATCTTATTTCGAAGGCTATTTCGAGCACTCTCCAATGGTACAAAATTATAATATCCCGAACTTCGTAGCAAAAGTTATATACAATTTACATAATATAATAATTTAGGTTGTTCATTCAAAACCAAACACTAATTTTTGCTTATCCAAAACTCCTTATATGTATTTAAATCTATGTAGAACTCTATTTTTGTAAAGATTTAAAATAAAAATTAATGACGTGGCTATCCTATGTGGCACACTCTATTTCATAAGTTGTAGAACTATATTGTAAATGGATCTTATTTCAAAACCTATTTCGAGCACTCTCCAATGGTACAAAAATTATAATATTCAGAACTTCATAGCAAAAGTTATATACAATTTACATAATATAATAATTTAAGTTCTTTATTCAAAACCAAACTCTAATTTTCGCTTATCCAAAACTCCTTATATTTATTTAAATCTATGTAGAACTCTATTTTTGTAAAAAATAAAAATAAAACTTAATGACATGACAATCCTACGTGGCGCGCTCTATATTTATTAAGATTATGGGGATGTCTTCCAAATGTGGGTAACTAGTAACTTGTTAATTAACAACCTCCGTTTCTAAATAAGTGCAACAGTTTGACTTTCACACTTGTCAACACACAACTTTGACCATTATTATCTCTAATTATGTATTTGTAAAAGTTATAAAAAGTTGATATTATGAAAATATTTATTGAAACAAATCTAACAACATTGTAGATGATCATTTTTGTTTTTATATATTAGTAAGAGAATACGGTTAAAGTGAGGTGTATGAATAGAGCAAAAGTCAAAGTGTTACACTTAAAATGAAACAAGGAAGTATAAAATTTGTTATTTTTCAACCCTTTTATTCATCTTTCTATCTTAATTTCAGTCAAAATTAATTTTTTTTTGTTTTATTTTGTAATATATGGTGGTGGTATTAGTGTTTAGCATATGTGGCTAGATGGTGGTTAGAAAAAGGGGAAATAGTGTGCAAATTCTTAGGTGTTTCAAGGGACATCTACTATGTGCCCCCAATCACATTTTTTGCACATGTATTACGTACTTTTGTCAAATGAGCAAAGTTTAAAATGTGGAAATACAAAGTGTGCAAAATATGTGAGAGGGAGCACTATGGAGGCTTTGGCAGCAGTAGCTGGATTTGTTATTGTTTGTTTTTCTACTCCAATCATATACTCTAACCATTTATTTCTTCCATCTAATATGTTTCTTCGGTGCTTGACAACACTTCCAAGAAAATTGAAACTAGGTCTGAGCCGATAGGAAAGAGTATAGTTTTAGACCACTTAGAAGCCCAATAGGGATTCCATCCTAAAATCACATGGCAATAGGAAAAGTTCCTCCACAAGTTTATAAGGTGGTTATTTTCTCACCTCACCGTGGGACAACTCACATGTGCATACAAACAAGAGGTTCAACATACAAGACTCTTAGGTCCCAGCACCACCAGAGGCACCAGGCCTATCCCTCTATCAGTCTCAAGGAAATGTAGGGTGGTTCACGTCATGGATTGGTTGAGGATCGTGATGGTGGTCATGGTCAACGATTCTATACTTCGCCGGTGGTTAGTGGTTCAATTGTTGGAAGTGAAAATTGGGAAGCCAATTAATTAGCCCTGTTTAATTCACCTTATTTTCAGTTTTTATAACAAAAATTAAGTTCAGATAAGTTCAATTCAAATTAAATAAGGACTAATAAGGTCTAATAAGTTCAGATAAGTTCTGTTCAGCAAAAAAAGGTCTGACACTCCACAAAATAAGGTCTAATAAGTTTAGATAAAGTCTAATAATTTCATATAAGTTAAGATAAATTCAGATAATTAAAAATAAGTTAAAAAGAATAGGGCCTGAATGACAACAGCTCTTATGCCTTGTCAAATATTATTGCGATCAGTTTTTCCTAAAAAGAATTGCAAACTCTAACTATATATTGTCCACGTTCCACATCATAAGACAACATATTCTCTTAGGAATAAAAAAGGAAAAAGGGCATATCTCATTAAGATCTCCTTTCTAGTACTGTACATTATTAAAAAAAAACTACTAACTACTACTATTTCCAATTGAAATCAACAAACTAGCTACTAACCAAATCACATAATTACCATCAAGATCAGGATAAGACAATGGAGGTCCAACTACTAATTAGTGTCATGATCTTATACAATAAACAACTACAAACATTACATGCATTAAATATACATATAATTAAGTTCTTATCAATATGACATAGGGTAGCCAGCATTAGCATGTCCAGATTTTTGTCACAGGTCACACAAGGAGACAAGGCGGCTTAGGATTGTCCTAACGATGTCTCCAAGTATTTTCAATCATATAAACCACGACTAATAAGGCTTATAAATTTCTAATAATTGAGGTTAGCTAGGCTTGAAGTTAAAGAAAAACAGAGAGATATTATGAAAATAAATATAAATGCCAATATGTTGTTTTTTTTTTTGATGGAAAATGCCAATATGTTGTTAGGTCAATGGTAAAAGTTATATACGGGAAAATCCTTTTAATATTCAACGAGTCTACTGTCTACACACGTCTATGCATCATAAGTCCACATTGGAGAGAAGTATCATATAACTAATTGGCAGCAAGTAGAGTGTTCCACTAAATTTATGTGCTAGTTATCCACGTTAGTACTATTCTTTTTTGCGAAACAACTTGTATGTATGTTTTCTTTTGTATAATATTAGTTTTGAAGCCCGTGCGTTGCACACGTTATTGTTTATTTTATTTTTTTACAAATTTTTATTAACATTGTTGATTTTTTGTTGTTGTGAAGTGAAATTTTTCAACACCATTGTATTTATATACTTCCTCCATTCTTTTTCTTTTGTAACTATTACCACTTTGGGTAGTTTCAGCGATTGAAACCATTCCACTTTTGGTGAAAAAAACAACTATAGTTGATAACATTGCCTTTACTTTTTTGTTAATAAAACCATCATTAGTTACTCAAATTGCCTCATAAAGTTGTGTTTACTTTATGAAGGATTTACCTATCCCCTACTTAGTTAATCCCTCTATGCTAAACTAACCATTTTCTTTTATTTTCTTAAAAACCACGCCTAAACCCATTGTTGCAGTAGAAAAAGACAGAGAAAGTATTTGTCATTATACTTTAATTTCTAGATTTGTTATTGTGATATATAAATTTTATATTTTTAATGTTCAATTGAATATTGTAGCTAAGTCTATTATTAAATAGTATCCCAATAATTGGTATTACTAACAATAGCTAACACAGTTTTAACATGAAAAATACCCAAACGATACTTTAAGAAAGTAGAGGATAATAATTTAATAGTTGCAGGACATAAGGAATAGAGAAAAAATATGAGTGCCAGCCATAACTTCAACTTTTAATATAGCACATAAACACTAACGCATATAGAATAGAAGATGGGAAAGCCAAAAAGAAGATCATAATGATGGCATCATGAATAAAATAAATTAAATATAAAATTAATCTCTATTAATAATCAAAAATATTATTTAAGAGAAAAAAAATCTCTTCATCAATCATGACCATATCAAGACTTATCAAACTTATCCTTTTTTTATGTAGCGACCTCAAATAGTCTAGAAACTCGAACCTTGATTTCCCAATTAGTTTTAGTAGAATTAAGTTTATTGAGAAAAGAATAAGATCTGACATATAGATATATGAAAAAGAAAAACATAAATAATTATGTATACAACAAATATTCTAGGAATAAAATTAGTCAATTGCATAATATCTCTGCAATGTCGTTGACAAACTTTCATTTGATTCTTCATGTAATTCCATCATGGTATGCTCAAAACTATAGATATGTATTTTTTATCTTTATATAACTCAACTTTTAAAAGTTTAATTTTGAAAGACATAATTGCTATTGTCACATATAATACACTACTTTTATAGTTATTTTTATATGTATTTAAAATAAAGAATAAATAATATGTTATTGTTCATCTAAATAAATGTATTTTCATAAGTTGTAAAACTATATTATATATGAAAACATATTTCGAGCACTCTCCGATGAAATTTATAATATTGCGAATTATGTAGCAAAGTTATATTCAATTTACATAGTTGAATAATTTAAGTTGTTTATTTAAAATCAGAGTGTAATCTTCACTTATTAAAAACACCTTATATGTATTTATATCTATGTTAAACACTATTTTGAAAAAAATTAAAAATTAAAAAGAATGACATGTCATTTTTAGGTGGAGCTCTCTATAATATTTTAAGGTTGTTTTTTTAAAATCATACTCTAATTTTTTCATCATCCAAAACTCTAATATATATGTAACTTTATCGATATAGATTTTAATTTTTGTTGTAACAACAAAGTTTCCTTAATAAATTTGGTTGCAATACTAAATTGCTTTGGTTCAATTGAGTAAGGCTGATGTTTGGATCCTCTAAAGTTCTAAAAGAACTCTACAATGTAGAGTTTGAGCAATATCAACCATTGAATAGAAAATCAATGGCTCATATATTATCTTTCTAAAACCCCCTTTATTTTTTCTCATTAAAATCCACCCCTTATTTCCCCCTTTCCACCAATTTGAGCCTTTGATTTTAAAATGTATGGTTCATATACAACTCTACCTTGTAGAATTTGATTAAAACTCTAGAGGATCCGAACTCGTAAGGCAGAGGTTTTGAAAGATTATATATATGTTTAATCCTGTAAATTGGACCTATGATAAAATGCTATAGTCACATATAGTTATAGCTATTATTATATTTGTCTAAAAGAAAGACTAAATAATGTCTTACCATTCATCTAGTTAAATATATTTTCATGAGTTGTAAAACAATATTGTAAATGAATCTTATTTTGAAGCATATTTCAAGCACTCTCAAATGGTAAAAAATTATAATGTTTTGAATTAGGTAGCAAAAGTTATATTCAATTTACATAATACAATAATTTAGGTTGTTTATTCAAAACGAAACTCTAATTTCTCGTTATGCAAAACTCCTTTTATGTATTTAAATATGTGTAGAACTCTATTTTTTAAAATATTTAAAATAAAATTAATGACATGGCAATCCTACGTGCGCTCTCTATTTCATAAGTTGTAGAACTATATTGTAAATGGATCTTATTTCGGAGCATATTTCGAGCACTATCCAATGGAACAAAAATTATAATATTTCGAATTACGTAGCAAAAGTTATACATAATTTACATAATATAATAATTTAGGTTGTTCATTCAAAATCAAACTCTAATTTTAGCTTATCTAGAACTCCTTATGTGTATTTAAATGTATGTAGAACTCTATTTTTTTAAAAGAGAAAAATAAAATTTGATGACATGACAATCCTACGTGGCGCGCTCTATGACCTCGAAATCTTGAGGAGCTCCCTATGCTCCCGAAAAGTTCCTCCTTTATATATATACTAGCAATTTATGCACGCGATGCGTGCTTGAATTATTTTCTTTGTTGATTATTCTTTCGCAGTAAACCCTTTAAATTTTTTTCTTTCCCTAGGTAATTGCCTATAGCATTTCAATAACTTCAGTTCTTCTTGATTGTGCTATTTTATGAGTAAATAATTTGAAATCAATGAAGCACATATAATGCATAAAGCAATTAGAAATTATATATCACTAACCTTTTGTTGTTTTTAATATAGTTGGACTTGAAACTATGTGATGGTTCGATAATGTTCCTTTAGATAAAGAGTCTTATTTTATTGATAAAAAATATATAAGTTTCTAAATACATTATAAATCATCATCAAGATTTTACATACTACATTATTATCGATAATGTATTTCAATAACACACTTCTAATTTTGTTTTATGGACTTTTCCTGTCAATGTATAATCATATGTATGTTTTGAATGTGTCATTTTAAATTTATGGTAAATTTCTTTATTTAAAATTATTTTGTCAATTTTATGTTGATTGTGATGACTTTGAATTGTTTGGGAATTTCCTTTTTTAAAATAATTTTGTCAACTTTTTGTTGATTTGCATTGATTGTGCTGACTTTGAGTTGTTTAGGAGTGTTGTTTGAAATTTATTTCTTAAAAAATAATTTATTTAATAGGGGTAAAAATGTGATTTCAGATGGGGACACCATTGCTCCCCTCTTCCCTTATAGTATATATATATATATATATATATATATATATATATATATATATATATATATATATATATATATATATATATATATATATATATATATATATATATATTGATTCTCCTTCAATTTTTTTTAGATGTAAGATGAATATTCTTTGCACACTTGGAGGGAGGGGGAATTGGGGATTTTACTTTACAAGGGGTAAAAATTGAACCCTTGTCATAAAGGTGGAAGAAGGACCTCCAACCAATTAGGCCAACCTTGATTCTTAATATTCTCCTTCACATGTGAATAATCAATTGGCATGCCCCTTGGTATGCCGAATAACATACCGTAATCTACGTTGACATTATATGAATACCATATACTTAACTAGCTTGTTTTTATGCTCATGCAAAAAAAAAAAAAAAAAAAAAACCTCATTCGTGGCAAAATAATGTATTATACACAGGGTCGTCTTAACATTTTAGAGGCCCTGTTCCAATCTTAAAAATTGGACCCCTAATATAAACAAATGCAATTTTCATAATAAAAAATATGTATGAAACTATATTATCAAATTACGATTATATTCTCACAAATTGAATCCCTGAAAACTTAAACTACTTTATTAAAATAGTTATAAAATCCCAATACACAACGTGAAGCTATTATTAACCTTCTACTTAAAAAACTATTTTAAGCGCTATGTATTTGAAGCAAATTCATCAACCAAATCTTCATATTGTATACTCTCCAAAAGCTCAGTCTCAATTGCTATCAAACCTAATCCATTAAGCCTTTCTTGTATCATAGTAGACCGCAAGTAAGACTTCAACAACTTCAATTTTAAAAAGCTTCAATCTACAGAAGTAATGTCACAGGAATAGTAAATGAAATTCTATATGCAACATTTACATAAGGAAAACAATCTACTTTCAAAAAATTTAATATATCAACAGGTCCCATAGTTTCTTCAGGCGACATTCTTCTGAGTAAATCTAACTCCACATATAATTTTCTCCGACTGATATCAGATTGATCATTATGTTCCAATGCCTCTTCAAATGACTACAACAAAACTTCAAAGTTGCATCGTCCAATGATTGTAACTTGTACGTGTAACACCCCGATCCTCAACCTTAATTAATACAAACCTTAATACAATAATTTCAAGATTTGACTTGGAAATTGTAACGCTCCGATCTTCAAAATAAGATAATAAGTACATTAATACAATAATCTCATAAATTAACTCCAAATTTCGGCAGAGTTTCCTTTGAAAATTGGACAACCCTAAAACGGGTATTAATTTAAACCTGCTTACAATCTCAACAAAATATAATATTCTCAATTTCAAGACCCAAATCGTCGACGCTTTCGCGGAAACAACCTCAAGAGAAAATTAAACCCAACTAATCTACTGAATATTACAAACCCATCTCAGAGATCTTGAATCAAAACTCCAACAATAATAACTTAAATATACATATATTAACCCAAGTAAATATTTACATTTGAGACTCTTCTCAATACAAAGGTCCTCTATGAATTGCCTTCCTCACCTCAAACATCGCAAATCCAACATGAAAAATGTTGTAGGGTCAACTGCTTGCCATCGTACAAAATACATGGGTCATCACAGGTTCAACCACAAAGGGAAAGAACAACAACCACAAACAAAAGCAAATATAGCACACGTCAGCAAAAGCTGAGTAGCAACATTCCATCTTAAACAGAACAAGAAAGCATCAAAATATATATTTCAAAAGATAAAAGTATAACTCAAATTCTTAGAACATTCTTATCTCAAATTCCCCTTTTTGAACTTCTATGTCAATCTATATCCATTCAAAGCCAAAGTATTCGTATCTCATAACCACATCAATTATACTCAATATTCATAATCCTCAAGTTTCGAAACAAGTTCCATGATCATGATAAGTAAAATAACCATGTAAACCATGTAGATAAGAATAGAGACAAATAGAATAACCATGTAAACTTTATATAGTCAAAATGTTATAACATTAAACCTTCATCGCTCATATCCCTACATTTAGAAATGCAGATCACATCTACTTGAGTCTCATAATATAAAACATCCTAGGACATATATTTGTAATTTAAGTGAGAAACTTGTGAAGTTCGGACTTATATATTAGAATAATCAACTCTTCTATTAAAATAATTTGATGTTTAACACTTGCTTCTCTCAATTATTTAGAACTCTCTTACTTGAACTTCCAACTTTTAGTAGCCTAAATGACAAAGAATCTAAAATAGTCGAACTGACATCTCATAATTAAACTCACACCTCATTATTTTAACCTTAGTATCATAAGATAATTATTAGTATTTACGACTTTCTTGCCTCAATACTTTATACTTTCATGTCCAGAGTCTACCATATTTTATAATCTACAACTATAATTAAAAATATTTTATTCCATCTTTCCGAGTTAATAAATTTAATTATCTAACTTAAACTCATAGCCCATATTAGTTTTAAATCTATAACTCATAACAACAAAACTCATCATAACAACATTTCTCAAATATTTATACTCTATATGTTCATATTAATCTCAACTCTATATTTATTCCATCATCAAATCATCTCACTAGTTCAGAGTTCCATTATACAAGATTTATGTTTTCCCCACTTTTCATTCTTAACCTTACTCTTTCAATTAGAGGATGGCATCTCAAATCTTTTGTTTGTCCCCGCTCCATATTCATAGTAGAAAACTCCCGATTTGGATATAGTTCTTCACAACTTAGGTACTACGACTCATTATACTGTTTCTCTACTCCTTCGATACATCACTCATCTCTTGAGTTATTATATCACTAATATAAACATCACATATTCAATTTAATTCCCAATACTTGTTTTATGTTAGCCCAAAATTTACAACTTCTTTACTGAGCATGCTTAGAGGACCCATGAAAATCCTGTAACAAGCTCCTTTACTCTACTAAACATTTAAACTCCGAAAGTTACTTCCTAATTTACAACCTTAATCGTCCAACTTAACTTTCTCAGATAACAACTTACATTCCAAAGTAGAACTCTTCACACAAACAACTTGTTCTACAACCATTCCAATATGGATTTTCAATCTTATAGAAACCCAATTCTAAAGATTCTTCAAACATACCTCTGAATAATGTAATATGACTTTTGATATAAATTTATTTTTCTTCACAAAAAACAGAATCAGAAAGCTTACTTTATAACATCACCAATTTAAACTCCATCTAGTATCCCAAGGATTTACGGCTAACCCCAAAAATTATCATATATTCAAACATATAGATAAATCTTCCATAATTCATAATTTGTACTATACTTAACATCTCCAAACAATAGTTTGCTTTTAGAATCTCCATCCCCGAACTTTCCATGACCTAAATAATCTCAAGCACGCAAAACTCAAAGTAAGACATATAGATCCTGAGATTTTGTATCATAGTCAAACTTTCCAAACTCATATTTTCGAAAAGTCAAGTCCACATTCCTTGATGGTGATAAACCAATATACTAAAAATCTTTGTATCTCGAACATATATTTCAGAAATTGTATATAACGAGTTTGAATCAGAAAACACATGACCATTACAATATATTCGGACTTTCAATAACATTCTTAACTTTCATATAATATCTTAACATGTGGGTCATCGATTAGCTTATACTATTACATCTCAGAAACCAGAATATTCTAACTTATACTATTAGATCTCAAAAACCATAATATTCTTCAATATAGAACAAGATTGACTTAGTGTAGCAGAACTTGGTATCCTTGGATAAACTTTACTTCCTTCAAATTTTCGAATAAAACTATCTTCCATAACTAAAACTTACAAAGATATATCTCAATTCAAAATTAGGAAATCAATGATAAAAACTAACTCAAACACTTGGCGTTAAATCATATCCTCCGGAAAATCCGAAAAAACATAGTATTTAAGAATCACACCTTCAAATAAGCTAAACTTTACAATCATAAATTCATTACAAGTTCAAGTCAAATCTGATTTCACTTAATAAAATTATGAACTTCATACACCTTGTAGTTGCGCAGACAAGTATAGTTATAAGGTGGATGGACAATGTGTACCTTGGTCAAACTCCAAATGTCGCTTAAATCCATGATCAATCTCCAATAGCCTATTGTCGTTGCTTACACGCATAGCTTGAACTCCATAAATGATTCTCATATTACACCTCATTGCAAACATACATAAATGAATTAGCTACTAGCTAGTCCCATTATACGATAAAGAAGAAACTATCCTAACTAATCCTCTTTGTGGATACCCCTTTATCAAATACTAAAATCCCATAAATGGAATCATCCCAACTTAATTCAAGATCACATCCAACTAACTACTCCTCATTATTACCAATGTATTTCTAATATCACACGCCCTTTGTGAAAATCAGTTACAAATTCAACATGAAAGTCTTATTTCAAAAATTTACCTTAGAGATATTTTCAAACATAATTTCGTAAAAATATGATTTTATAACTACTTAAGAAAGCTTATTGCAGATTATGAGCTTCATTCGTTAAATACAAAGGAAAGATTTAATCTTTTAACATTAACAAACTCTTATCACAATTGAGTTAATAGAATTGATTTGGGCTTTTAAAAAAATTACCTTAAGCAAATCAGTTATGTGCTCTTTCGTGGGGAGAAGGCTGAACTCAATTAGAAGAAAATAACCCATGCACCACAATGGGCTGCTACTTTGCTAGAGGAAATGGATGATGGTATTGGTAGCACACCCACACACACCAACACCAATGCACAACAACAAAAAAACAGAACAGAGGAGAAAGAATTTCCACAACAACAACGACGACTGTAACGCTGGCAGAACCACCAGAAGCACCGCCAACGACGGCCCAATAGAGAGCAGCACCGGTAGACTTCCGGTGACGCACGGCAGCGGGGCCGACAGACTAGCGCACACCGAGGAAAAATTATGTTATGAGAGGAAGAAGATAGGTTTTGGGATTTGGGGTTTTCCATTTTTGACTTCCAATTTATCTCCGGAAATTCTAGAGAATTGCTAGCGCCTAGCTATATGTTCATGATATCTGGACTAATAAACCGACATGGTTGGGAAATTATTATTTTTAAATCCAGGGGTTGTTCAACATATACATCTTCATTTAAATAACCGTTTAGAAAAGCACATTTGACATCTATTTGATGTAATTTGAATCCATGTAGGCAGCAAATGCAATAAGTATTCTAATGGGCTCTAGTCTAGCAACAGGATTAGAGGTATCTTCATAGTCAATTCCGATAGAGAATAATATTAGGATAATATTTTTCTCATTGACTTAGGATAATGATAATATTTTGTATAGTTTCCTAACTATGTTAGGACTAGGATTTTTGTAAACCTATATATATTGATCAATACACAACACTCCGAACTCAAGGAGTTTTACACAATCTAACATGGTATCAAGAGCTTAGGTTAGCCATCCTCCCTTCACGCCAATTTTTCTTTTTCTACGACCTTTTCTTTTGCAGTTCTTGTTGATTCCTTTTACTATAAGTCAATCTTTGTTCCTAACAATAGTTACATACTCATCTAATTTGTTTCTAAACACCCATTTTAAACCGATTACTTTTTGTTGTTTAGAAGAGAGAATTAGATGTCATACATTGTTCCTTTGAAACTCATTTAACACATCTTGCATAGCAATGATCCAATCAGAGTCAATTAAGGCTTCTTCGTGATTTCTTGGTTCCATCATTGATAGGAATGCATGAAATGCACAAAAATTCCTTAAATAAGATATAGTTTGCGTACCTTTGGATATGTCACTTATTATGAGTTCCACTGGATGTGATTTTTGATGTTTCCAAGGTCTAGGTTGAAATTCTCTTATAGGAACAGGTTGTTCCCCTTGAGTTTCTTGAGAGGATGAAGAGCCTTGTCCGTTTGTTCCTCTTTCAGACATTGTTGAATCAGTTCCTTCAACATTTTTATTTTCAACGGGAACAGGAACAGCTTCATCTTCTTGAGGAACAAGACCAACATTATTATGAATGTTTTCATCCTTTATTCCTTTCCTCTTTTTCTCCTTCTTCCTCCTCAATTGAATCTGCTTCTTTTTCATTTGGACGAACCAAGCCTATTTCAAAATCTTCAACCTACTTGCTTGGATCAAAATTGTCAGATTCATCAAAGGTTATATGTACACATAGTTCTTTTATTATAAACTCTATAAGACTTACTATGTGAAGAATATCTTAGAAATATTGCTTCATCACTCCTAGTATCAAACTTCCCAAGATTATCTTTTCCATTATTATGAACAAAATATTTACATCCAAATGTTCTGAAATGTGTAATATTGGGTTTCTTGCTAAAATAAAGCTCATAAGGAGTTTTGTCAATTAAAGGTTTCATCATGGCACAATTTATTATATGACAAGCAGTGTTTACAACTTCAGCCCAAAAGTTCTTTGGAAGATCACTAGCTATGAACATTGTTCTAGCCATCTCCTCCAAAATCCTATTTTTCCTCTCCACAACACCATTTTGTTGAGGTGTTCTTGGAGCGGAAAAATTATGGTCCAAGCCATGTTCCCTACTTAAGTCATCAAATTTTCCATTTTCAAATTACTTCCCATGATCAGATCTAATATGCATCAATTTATGACCACTCAAATTTTGAACTCTCTTTGCAAAGACAAGAAACTCATCATAAGTCTCGTCCTTCCTAGAGAGGAAAATAACCCAATTGAATCTTGAGTAGTCATCAATAATAACCAGCACATACCTTTTTCCACGTCTACTTTGAATCCTCATGGGGCTACACATATCCATGTGAATTAATTCCAATGGCTTTGTGGTGCTCACAACAGTTTTAGATTTACAAGAGGATCTAACATGCTTTCCTTTGGCACAAGCTTTACAAACTTGATCAATATGAAATGTTATAGATGGTAAACCCAAAACTAGATCTTTTAATAGAAGTTTGTCAAGTAATGAAAAGCTAGCATATCCTAGGCGCTTATGCCATAAAAGGGGATCATCCTCAAAAACACTAAGGCATGTCAAGTTGTTTTTAGGAACAAGATCAAGATCCACAATATATGTGTTCCCTTTCCTTGTTCCTTCCAAGATGACAATCTTAGAGTTATTGTTAACGATCAAACATTTTTCACTATTAAATTTAACAACATTTCCCTTATCACAGAATTTGGAAATACTTTAGAGATTGTGATTTTAAACCTTCAACTAGAAAAACATTATCAATGGAATGTGATGGTGACTTACCAACCTTACCCATGACAACTATGTTACCTTTCATGTTGTCACCAAATGTCGCACTTCCACCTTCATAGGTTGAGAGTGAGAGAAATTTAGATTTGTCTCGTGTCATAGGATTAGAACAACCACTATCAATATACCAAGTGTTGTTCCCCCTCACTCTTACCTGCAAAAATCAACTAGTTGGTAGTTGTAGGAACCCCCTCCTTTGTGGGTTCCTGTTCTTGACTAACATTAGTTTTAGCAACCCATTTCATGTTGCTCAATTTCACATTTTTTGCTAATCATTCCAGTTCTTAGTTGACATTGATTTATGTAATGACCAGTCTTACCACAATACATGCATATTTTATCACTAGGTAGGTCAACATATTTCTTAGGCTTGTTCCTTTTCATGTGATTTTCGAAACCAAGACCTTCTTTTCTCTTTGTTTGTGGTCTTTCAATCCATTTAGGAACAACCATCACTTTGCCTCTGTTCCTTGCAATTATAAGTTCCTTTTTGAGGTTGTTCCTTTAAAATAACTTTTTCTTTATTCAAGTTTTCAATCTCAGATTTGTAACCTCTCAAAGGAGTTGATCTTATATCTAAGGAACTTAGAACAGGGACAAATTCCTCTAGGTGAGAAATTTCTTAATTAATTAGATAATTTTCATTTTTAACACTTTCATATTGTTCCTTGATTTTCAAGTTCTTATCAAATAAATCAAATAACCTAGTTTCAACATATGTTCTCATTTTCTTAAGTCATTCTATGTGTTCTTTGCAAACTTTAACAGCTTGTTCAGTTTGCTCACGTTTTTCACGTTCATCTCTACATTCAAGAATTACATCATAAAGAAGATCATAAATTTCAGGCCTAGTTTTTCCATCTAAGTCTGTTTCGAGAGAATGTTGGATTACCTCAACATTTTCTTCATCTTCTTCTATGTCAGTATTTTCCATGAGGCAAAGATTTGCAGTTTCTTCATTTGGTTGTTCCTCTTCTTCCTCAGTCTCTGAATTTCCCCAAGCTGATATCATAGCTTTTCGAACGTTTACTTTAGAGAAAGGAGCTTTTGTTTCTATGTTCCTTTCAGCAAAACGTTCCTTGTTCTTTTCTTTGATTTTGTCATTTTCCTAAAGTGGACGTTCCTTGATGAGGTGATATGTACTTTCTCATTTATGGCAAGCAGCTTTGTTAGAAAAAAAATTATTTTTACCATTGAAGTTCCCATTCTTCATGTTCCTATACATCTTTCGAAATTTTAGGACCATGAGAGTTGCTTCCTCTTCATCAAAGTCAGAGTCATCTTCATCATCAGCTTTTAGGGCAATGGACTTAGACTTAGAGCTTTCACCATATTCAGTATCAAGGTGTAGCTCATGAGTCATTAGTGATCCAGCTAGCTGTTCCAAGTTGTACTTGGTGAAGTCTTTTGTTTCTTGTAAAGCATTGACCTTAGCCATCCATCTATCCTGAGGAAGACTCCTAAGAACTTTTCGAACCTGTTTCTTTGATAAAATAAACTTTCCAAGAGAAACTAACTCATTAATAATGTTAGTAAACGAGTAAACATCTCTTGTATGATTTCCTTAGTCTTCATGAAGAACAGTTCATATTGATTCATCAGTAAATCAATTTTAGATCTTTTGACTTCATTAGTTCCTTCATGGGTTACCTCAAGTAAATCCCATATTTGCTTTGCGGATTTACATCCCATGATATGGGGTCCAAGTCCGCAATGCAAAAGTTTAACAGCCATAGCATTCAGTACTTCCATTTTTCAAAGTTATCTTTTGTCATATTCAGAGAATGGTTTAGGAATTACCTCATTTTTGTCATTTGTGGTTGTGACCTCAAAATCACCAACTTCAATGACTCTCCATATCTGGTAGTTTTCGGCCTCGATGAATATCCCCATTCTGTTCTTCCAACAGGAATAGAATTTCCCATTGAACATTGGAGGTCGTTGAGTGGAGTAGCCTTCCTCAAGTTTCTCGGTGGTATTCATCTTCCTTGGATCTTTTTCTCAATAGGGTTTCCTACATTTTGTGAGTTCTGGCTCTAATACCAATTTCTATAGGAACACTACAAGAGGGGGGTGAATTGTATGTGTAGAAATAAACGTACTTTTTGCGGAATTATAAAACTAAAACAATAAAACAAGCTAAAGGAACACAAGGGATTTTTACGAGGAAAAACTTATTGGGCCCAACAAGAAGAAACAACTTCGACCACTAGGGATTTTAAACTCAACTCTTTCACTAATTAGGTCAAATAACTCTGTTACAACCTAACTTTACTCACGAGCCACAACTTGAGTTCCTAAACTCAAGTTCTTGAACAAATGTTCCCTTAACAGTTGTTCCTCTCAACTTCACACGAAGTTATCTCACTTTAACTTGCTTCACTCAAAGCTTCTCTTACACAGGACTTCACTCAAAATCTCCTTACCCTAAAACCAAAATTACAATGATCGATAAATTTAGTGGAATAGAGTAAGAAGGCAAAGGAATGAATGGCGTATAAGAGAATGAAGGTACTGACACTTTAATTAGTTAAACTCACTTAATCACTTGGTCAGACACAAAATGGAACTTAATTAGACTTATGTATTTATCGCAGTCATTAAGATAAACGTGGGATTAAAACACATGATAGTGGTTAAAATATTTTTCCATGATGTTCCTTAGCTTAAGAACCATGTTCCATTATCCACCCATGAATACCACGCTCAATTAGAACGTGTGTAACAGATTAATACTGCTTCCTAAAATCAAGCATTTACTTGTGCAACAACATTAAATCTGGTTTTTAATTAAAACGTATTTTAATTAATAAAACCAAAATTAAATCCTTTTCTCAAATAATATCTTTTAAAAGATTTTCTTTTAAAACCAAAAAGGATTTTGTTTTTGAATAAAGATAAAATATTTTCCATAAAATATTTTCTTTTAAAATCATATTTTTACCATATAAAATCGGTTTCCTAAATTTTTAGCCTTTAATATCTCAACCGTCACAAATTAACCATTACACACTAATTCAGAAGCCTCGTTCCTTTAAGTTAAATTATTAGTACCAGCACGTCTGTTCCTGTCAAAGGAACAGACATACATTTTCTTTTTAATTAGCCATTGTTCCTTACCATAACTTACTGGTTCCTTACATAGGAACTAAAAATAAAAGCCTCGCTTTGATTCTTTTGCTCCTATGCATTTTCGGTATCAATTCCAATGCATCTCCAGTATCAATTCCTTATATATTAATCATACTAGATGGTTAAAATCTAATAAGATCGCACATGACTATGTTTAACCTTATATATTAATCATACTAGATGGTTAAAATGGAGTATATTTATAGTTTAAAAGTCTATTTGTTGCAAGTAATTCAAAACAGAGGAAGTATATGAGAGTTCAAACCACATCCAAATGCAATTGGCGAGTATTTATCCTAAAACAGATTGGCAACATCTAAAGTACTCCTTCTGTATTTTTTGGTTTGTCTATTTTGATTGTGGGAGTTTACATGCACTTCTTTGACCTTGAATATCTTTCGTTATATATTAGTAAAAACTATAACGATTGAATATTATTAAAGTACTCACTAAGATGAATCAAACAAGACCCGAAGTGACTGTATTTTTTGTTGTATGTTAATAAGAATTTTCCCCTCAAAAAAAATAGAAGAATTTAGAAGATTCTCTCTAATTGTGAATAGTGTCAATATTCCAAGTGCACAAACTAAAAATAAATTACAAAGGGGAATAATATGCTAAACATATGATTTGTGTTAGCAACTCGTATATAGTTTTCTAAGCTAAACTTGGACTAGTGGAAAGCAGAGCACATTCCAAACTTAAGGTTGGGAGTTTCATCCACTAGGAGTACTTTGGGGAAGGGGATCTTCTTATCTGTTCCTCTACTCAAAGTGTCTAACCTACTAACCCAAACTCGATTGATATGCGAGAGATTCTGGCCTAATAATGCCCTTGATTTTACCTACCAAAAAGTATTACGGATTTCCTTAACTAGTTAGACATTTTACCTACCCAAAAAAAAAACTTGCTTAGTTGATGCCAATTTTGCTTACGTTCGTGTATCAACTGGCCATTTATCTTCATCTTTTCTTTTCTATGAAGAGCCAAGAGGAAATATAAATTTTCATGTTTGTACGTTTATTAATTAATCAGCAAAAATCTTCCCTTCAAAAAGAAAAACCAAAATCAGCAAAATTCTCACAATTACATAATTCCTCCGTTTTTTAATAGTTGTATCTAGAAGACATGGCGCATTTGGCGATAAAGCATAATTTTGACCATTGATATCTTTAATCAACCATAAGTAGAAATTGTCAAAACTTGATTTTACGATAATACATATTGAGATGTTCCAACAAGACCTCACATGACTATGTTTTTTATTAAAAATTCATAATAGAAGTGGGTCAAAGAAGAGAATATAAATAGTGTCAAAAGTCAATATGATACAACTATTAAAAAACAAAGGTAGTTGTTTGTAAATGCAATCAAGTAAAAGATATTATATTTAAGTATTATAAGATTTATCTAATATTTATTTAATTCTCCTAATCTAAGTTATTTAGTCCTAGTCACCAAGTTTGTTAGAGTTTACTAATCTATCTTGTATTAATAGCTGTAATTTCTTTTTCCTTCATTGTTTTTCTGTAATAACAAACACTTTTCTCTTCTTCTTCTTACAACAAACCTCAGTAACTGATTCTTTGATCATGAAAGAAATCAATTTGATTCTTAGTTTCTTCATGGTATCAGAGCCGAAATCTCTCTCATGAGATTGAGGTTTTGTGTTCGTTAATTTTGACCTAATCTTTCACTTCTTTGATTGTATTTCACATTTGCGATTTTGCTATTTACTTTAAATTTTGGTTTCTGGTTTTTCTGACTGATTTTCGATTAAATCTTAGCTCGTTGATTTTCGATTTCACATATCTTGCAAATCAATCATTTTCTCGTTATGGCACCTGATTCTAAGGTTAATTAAAATGGAGGTAATCTTGACAATGGAGGTAATGTTGATCCTCTATTCATCTCAACTTCTGATGATCCTACTACTTCTCTTGTTGCGATTGTTTTTTCTGGAAATAATTTCATGAGATGGAGTCGAAATGTACGTCGTGCCTTAATTGCTAAAAACAAAGAAGGATTTATCAATGGAACCTTAAAATACCTGAAGAAAAGGATAAGAACTTTCAAAATGGGAAAAAAGCTGATTATATGCTAATGAGTTGGATTTTGAGTTCTATGAGTTCTGATTTGGCTGATGAATTCGGATTTGTGGAGAATTCTGCGGAATTGTGGAGAGAACTTCAAGAATGTTTTGGTCAATCTAATGGATCTTTGATCTATCAATTGAATAAAACATGACTATAATTGCTTATTATGGCAAGATTAAGAAACTTTGGAACGAGTTGCAAAGTCTGATAATGTTTCCAGTTTGTAGTTCTGGTGCACTAGGTTCCTATAATCGCAATGTTCTGAAGAAATTGTAAGATCTTGAGGCAGAAGATAATCCCATGCAATTTTTGCTTGGATTAAATAGTGGTTTCAATACTACTATATCTAATATCCTTTCTATTCCACTTCCTACAATCAATCGGGATTTTCATTTGCTCAACAAATTGAAAAGTAGAAGGAAGTAAGTGCTGGTATTACTGATGTTGGAGCTAAAAGTAGTGCTATGGCAACACAAAGGATGAATAGAGGAGGACAACATAATAATTTTTTTAATCAACCTAAGAAGAATTGGAAGAAGGAGCAAATGGAGAAGTATTGTGATCACTAGAAAGGGATAGGCCATACTATTGATCAGTACTTCAAACTGATTGGCTACCCTGAATGGTACAATGCTATCAAGGCTGGAAAGAGACGTGTCCAATCCAACAGTACTCACAAGATTACTGCAAATGTTCATACTACTTATGGAGATACTCCTTTGGATCTTAATTCAGCTGAGAATGCTGGCAATGAGACTGCTATGAGTGGTGGCATTGATTATGACATGTTGGCTGCAATTTGTCAATAAGTGATGAGAACTATAAAGGGTAAACAACCTGCTGATGATTATAGTGGAGTAGGATCAAGTTTTGCAGGTATTGATTCAAAATAATTCTCTTGTTCAATTTTTAGAAAATATGATTGGGTGCTAGTTGTATAATTGATTATATATGGTGCATGTGACCATATGGTTTTTGATGAATATATGTTGGTTGATAAGATCACATTAATGTAACCTATTAAAGTGGGATTACCTTATGGTATTTATAGATTGGTTAAATTGGCTGGGAAGGTTATTCTAAGTGATGATTTGGTGTTATATAATGTAGTGTTTAGTTGAACGATTCAAGCATAATTTGATGTCTATAGGACAATTGGTTGAGAAATCTGGTATTGTAGTGGAATTCACTATTAATGGTTGCTATTTTCAGAGGGAAAATTGACAAGGACGATCCCAACTATTCCCCCCCTTCCATTAAAGGTCCCAACTTTTGAATACTCCACAGCAGTCTAAACTTTCATATGCATTTAACATGCGTGGTCCTTACCGGTTTTTCACCTGCTAGAGCCGGTGAACTTGGTCACGTGAGGTAGTAGTTGTTGCACATGACTTTAAAAAATACCCTTCCTCTATTTCTTCCTCTTGGTTCCTCTTTCTTCCTGAAACCACAACCCCCTTTCCCCACTGTTATCTCTCTCCTCAAGCAGCTTCATCTTTCCGGCATCCCACCCAATCTTTATTAATTAGCCATTCTCGTCTAATAGCGTCGAGGCGGAGATGAGTGGCGGAAATGTGGGACTGAGTTATCCAAAAGGAGTGGAGAAAGCAAAGAACGAAGGCCAGTGCATCTAGCTTCTCAACATCTCCACACCTTGTTTCTCCATCCTCGTAACTCATAAGCTTACCCCAATTACACCTCTTCATTTTCTGTCTCCCCAACGACACTTCCTTTCATGGCTTACAAAGAACGATGGCTTTCATGGCTGTCCTCGAATTAGATCGGCGCGCACTCTCTGCCGAAGCTCATAGGTTAACCTTTCCACAAAGATGGCAGGGGAGGGGTGACATGGGTTTGAATTTTCTTTTTGAAAGAAAGGGCCAAATTTCTGGTTTTGGTTCACAAACACATTATGTTTTTTCATCTCTACATCTCCTTCTTCTTCAATATTTAGCATAATATTGGGCTATTGACTATTTTTCAATTCAGTACCACAAAATCTAAAGTTTTGGTTCAAAATTCCATCCCCTGTATATATCATCCCCATCTCATCTTCTTTCTTAGTTTTTGGTTTTGGTTAAAAAATTACAACCGTAGGAGCTCGCGTGCTCTCTCTCTCCCTCACCTCTGTTTTTCCTATTGAAAGCAGATTACAAATGATATCACAGCTTTGAATAACACAAATTAAATCACAAATGGATGAAATTACCTTTTAATAATTTTACATTGCAAGTTTTACAGACTAGCGGTGCAGTAAACAAGAATAAAGATCATGCATTGAGAATGAAAATTTTGGAGGGAGATTGTAACAGAGAAAGAAAAAAAAAGGGGAAAATCATTTATTAACTTACACATCCGGTTGCCAGTGAACAAGGACCACGTGTGTCAAACACATGCAATAGTTGGGCCTACTATGGAATAGTCCATAGTTGGGACCTTTTATGGCGGACCGGCCATAGTTGGGACCGCTCTTGTCAATTTTTCCATATTCAGGACCTTTCTAGTAAAGATTTAATTGTTGTATGGAAGAAGTTCAATGGCTTATACTATTTCAATGCAAAAAGCTAAGTTTGAAGAGTTCAAGGAATAATGAGATATATGGAACAAATATTGCTTGTAATGCTACTGTTACTAAATTTCCTATAAATAGGAGTATGCTTCCTACTAAGAGTGCAACTAGTATCAAGAATAAGTATAATTATGAAGTTATTTTGGATGTTGCGTGCTCATTAAGGACATGTTTCTTTGTCAAAGATGCAACATATAGATGAGTGTAATTGCACAGGATTAATGGAATGCAATTGCAATGTTTGTTTGCATTCTAAACAACATAAACTTCCTTTTCCTGGGAGTCAAAGTAGAGTCGGTGAATGTTTTCATGTGATATACATAGATCTATGAGGTCTTATAGTGTTCTTGCATTGAATGGTGATGTGGACATGGATGGCTTCCCTAAAACAAATCTTGATTCTGTTAGGATTTGGGTTGTTTTCCTAATTCTAGTAGGAATAGTACTCTTGAAATCCTAATTCTAGTAGGATTAGAAAACCTAAGTCTGTTAGGAGTATAAAAGTTTAGTTTGTTCATAATTCTAGTTGATTTAGAAATCCAAATCCTAGTTGGATTAGGATTCCTAATTGGAGTAGAATTATAGTAGTAGAAGAAGTCCTTTGCTTGTATGTTTTTACCATTCTACTTGAAATAGGTTTTTCTTACTTTGAGCAAATTAGGATTCTAGTTAGAGTAGGAGAATAATTAGAGATATGCGTGCAAAGGAATTGCTTGGTGATCAAGTATTTTCTATCTAGTTTTTATGGTTATCTTTTAGGCTTTCCTAGTTAGAGTTGGATTAGGATTATTGATGTATAAATAGCTGATTTTCAGCATTAATAAAGGGATACATGAGTTTTTATTTAATTTATTCCTTGTGAATTATTGTTGTTTTTGCCGAGATAGCAAAATTGCATCATTGAATTTAGCCGAAATAGCTTTATTCTTCAACCCTCGTTCAATTTAACCGAGATAGTTGAATTGTTCACATCCTTTGTCACAAATTTCGTCCATTATAATACCATAAAATACTAAAATTCAGTTCGAATTAATAAACCTACAACAAAATCGAGACGAGCCAAGAAAATTCAACATCAAATGGTGCTTCCTATTTCCTTATAATCCTGGATGATCATAGTAGGATGGTTTGGACTTTTCTCTTAGATAACAAGATCCAAGTTTATAAAATTGTGGCAGATTTCTTGGCCTTAGTTAAGACACAGTTTAATTAAAAGGTGAAAGGAGTTAGATCAAATAATGGGGGTTGAGTTGATTAAAGAGCAATGTCTAATGTTATTTGCTGAAAAAGGGATAATTCATCAAAGGAGTGTTCCTAATGTCCCTAAACAAAAATGGAAGAGTTGAGAGGAAACATAAACATTTGCTGGAGATGTCTAGAGCTTTAAGATTCCATGTTAATCTTCTTAAGAAGTTTTGAGGTGATTATTTGCTTATTGCTACTAATATAATCAACAAATTGTCTACTAACGTGTCAAAATGAAATTTACCTTATGAAGTGTTGTTTCAAAGGTCTCCTTCTTACAAAGAGTTGAGTTTATATATGTTATGCATATAACATGAACATTCATAAGGAAAAAATTGACACAAGAGCTAGAAAATATACTTTCTTGGGTTACCCTTATGGCCAATAGGCTTACAAGCTATATTATCTGCATACTCATAAATGTTTTGTGTCAAGAGATGTCATCTTCTTTAAGATCGTCTTTCTTTATCCAACTTCTTCACAAGAGCCTAAATATTCTTCTGTTTCTCTTGTTAATTTTGGAACTGAACCTGAAATCTTTTTTTCTGGTATTTATTCTAAATCTTTTTTTTTTTGCATCTCAAACTAAAAATAATCATTTTCTTCTCCTAATTATTTATCTCATCAAATCCCTTCTCCTCAAACTTCTCCTATTTCTTCCCATACAGATCTTGTTCCTGAATCCATAAATTCTCCCATACAATCTTCCTCTACTTATATTCCTCAAAAACAAACATAGATACTATGCCTAATTCTTCCAGTGAGTCAAATTATTTTGCTGTAAACTCACATCACATTGTTCAGCCTAGACATTACAATCAGGCTAAACATAATCCTAACTGGATTATGGCCATGGAAAAGGAATTGGAGGCATCAGAAGCTAATGAAACATGGAAATTAACTCAACTCCGAATAAAAAAGAAAGTTATTGGTTCAAAATGGGAGTACAAAACCAAATTAAATCCAGATGGGAGTATTGGAATATATAAGGCTTGTTTAGTATCCATTGGATATCAACAAGTGGAGGGTCAAGATTTTACACAAACCTTTGCTCCAGTGGCAAATTTAGCAACTGTTAGAGTGATGTTTGCAGTTGATATTGCACATGGTTGGCCTTTGTGCTAATTTGATGTTAACAATGCGTTTTTACATGGTTTCTTGGACGAAGAGGTGTATATGTTGCCACCTACTGGATATGATAAGGCTATAAATGATGAAGTGTGTAAACTGAAGAAGTGTATATATGGACTCAAGCAGGCCTCCAGAGAATGAAACAAGGAATTGAGTAAATTTTTCAAGAGTTTGGGTTTTGTATAATCCAAACAAGATTATTCCCTATTTACTAAAAGTTCATAAGGTGATATTTTTGGTAGTTTTAGTCTATGTATATGACATGTTAGCCATGGGAACAAGTATGACATATATCATAGTAGCCAAGCAATCTCATGATAAAGCTTTCACAATCAAAGATCGTGGCGATCTTCACTATTTTTGAGGATTGAGATATCCAGGACTTCTAGTGGTATCTTGTCTCAGAAGAAATATATTAAAGACAACGTTACTGATTGTGGGATGCAAGAGTGTGATTCTTCTCATGCTCCCCTACCTATTGGTTTGAAACTATCAACTGAAGTGGATTATGTTCTAAGTGAACCAGATATTTACAGAAGATTAATTGGCAGGTTGTTATACTTAGGTCTCACTAGTCATAACTTATCTTATCCTATACTCAACCAAGAGCCACACCTCAGAGATGCGTTACACATTGTCAAGTATTTGCAAGCCACCTTGGACTATGGTCTTTTCTATTCTGCAAAGAGTCAATTGAATGTCACTGCTTATAATGTTTCATACAAGAGCGCTTGTCAGTCTAGTATCAGGTCTTTAAGTGCCTATGTTGTATTTCTTGGCGATAATTTGGTTTCATGGAAGACTAGGAAACAACAAACAGTCAGCAAGTCTTCTGTATAAAATGAGTACAGAATTAAGTCAGCCACAACAAGTGAGTTGGTGTGGATACATGGTTTGCTAGAAGATCTCAGTGTTCCTATACAGCTACCAATTACAATGTATTATGATAATACTTCAGCTGAACATCTTGCTCAGAATCTTAAATTTCATGAGAAGACTAAGCACCTCAAAAGAGATATGCACGATGTCAGAGAGCAAGTGGAGGAAGGTTTCATACAAACCGCTCATGTCAAAACTGCAAATCAGTTGGCTGACTTATTCACTAAACCCCTTGCATCTCAACAACATCATTCTATTTGTTCCAAGTTTGGACTTGTCTCCCAAGTCAAGCTTGAAGGGGGGTATAATATTTATTTATAATTTATTTAATTAGTTCTTCTAATATGAGTTAGTCAGTCCTAGTCAAAGAGTTTGTTAGAATTTACTAATCTCTTTTCTATTAATTAATGGATGTATGTTCTTTTTCATTCATTGTTTTTCTTTAATAACAAACACTTTTCTCTTCTTCTTACAATAAACCTCTGTAAATTATTCTTTGATCATGAATGAAATCATTTTGATTCTTAGTTTCTTCATGTATCTTGAATGGAGGGGGATGAACATTACTCATTTATGTGTTTTCACATTGTTTCAGCTCATAAACTAGGAAATGACATTTGTGAAGTTGTCTCGAGTTGTGCCTACCTGTATCTATTTCAGGATAGTCTTGTCTAGGTCAATTCAAATCCTATAAAGCAAAGAAACATGTCCTGAGAGTGGACACTGTGACCAGAAACAATACCTTGATGATTAAGTGTCAACAAATTCTTTTTAGATAGAGAAAGTAGGGAGAGGAGCTCTCAATATAGAAATTAGATTCCTGGCTTATGGGAATCTATTCACTATTTTTGAGGAATTATTTGTTTATGATAGAACTATTATTATTTGTACCACAATTAGGAGTATTTTAGACATTTTAAAATTATAAGCCTTCTTGCGACTCAGGGCTTGACTATGTGAACCAAAATTTATGATAAGGATATTTTCGCCTTTTTGTATATGATTGGGCTTGACCGAAAAGGGACTCATACACTCATAATCAAGTAGGTGATCGATGCTCACTAGACCCGTATGATTAAACTTTGTGGTTGTTATCTATTTAGTAGAAGTAGAATGCTTAGTTAATAAAAGTCTTAATGGCTAGAGATCCTCTATTACCTCTTCTAAATCCATTAAATCTTCGAACAATTAAAGTAAGTATTATTGTTGTCGTTTCTTTTGGTTGTTTAACGAAAACATTGCATGATAAAGTGTAATTGTATTTCATTAAAAAGAAACCTAGGGTCCCAACTCCCCTGTTGCAAGTTTGCTAGGGGAATAATAAGCATTCTATCTGTATTATCTTGGCTTGGATCGTGAGCCTCGTATTATTGTGTAATAGCCTAATAGGCTGCAATAATCTTACATTAATGACTAATGAAGGCGCCGAAATTTTGTTGTGTCCTTATTAGCCAATAATTTGTCTGTCATGCTAGAAATGTCGCTGGCTGAAGCTGAGGAAATTTCTTGTTACTAAGCCTTCTCCCAAATTACTCCCTCCATCCTCAATATACTTCCCATTTCTAATTTAACACTATTAATAAGTAAAAAAAGTCTTTAAAAAAATCCAATTTATAAGAAAAAATATAGTCATGTAGAGTCTTGAGAGGTAATGCCCAAGACCTCGGATCAAATGTTGTCTACATCATTTGCCATGTGGCTCTCTTTACACAAAAAAATATATATTGGATTATATAAAGAAATATTATAACATTATCCTGAAATTAGAATCTCTTAGTTATATATAGTCCAAAAAAAGTTTATTCAACACCAATTACAAGTCCGTTTTACATTCAAATGACCAACTACAACTTTTAAAGATGGCACTGGCAGGGGTTAGGCCCCATCCTGACCCAATGGGATTTGGCCTTGGTTATGCCCGTCCCGAACATGTTAAAAATTATGGCCCAATAGAAGGCCACAAGTTGAACTCGCCTAACTTTGTGTTTTTAGTCGATTTAAAATGACATTTTTTCGATATTTTCCAATATTTATGAATTAATGAATATCCATACAAGCAAAATCGTTCTTTTATACTACCGCCATTCTTTTTCTATTGCAACAATGGGTTTGGGCACGGTTTCTAAGGATGTGGAATAAGTGGGTAGTTTAGCATAAAGGTACACCTTTAATTAACTAGAGTATCAATCCTTAATAAAGTAAAAGCAACTTTATGAGGCAAAATGAGTAATTGATGATGGTTTTAGTAAGATAAAGTAAGGTCAATATTATTAACTAAAGTTGCTTTTTATACCAAAAGTGGAATTGTTGCAATAGATGTGAAACTACCCAAAGTGTTAATTGTTGCAATAGAAAAAGAACGGAGGAAGTAGCTTTCAAGTCATATCTGTACATTGAAAATTGTAGAATAGACGGATGGGCCATGTGGCCTGCCCCGCGGGTTAGGTTCGGGCTGGCTTGTAGGCTGCGGGTCGGGTCAGGCCACGACAAAAAAAAGGCACGGGTCCAACATGTAGCCCAGCACAAAAGTAACGGGCCAAGCTTTTTACATGCGGGTTGGGAGGACTAGCGGGCTCTCCAGTGCAGTGACATCGTTACTACTTACTACTCCATCCATTTCTTTTTAATTGCTACATTGTGTTATGCACAAGAGTTTAGGCAATGTCACTTTCAAACTTTTTAGAGGGTACTTTTTACCCATCTAATGTAAAATAATGGGAAAAAGTGAAAAAAAAAAAACTATGTTTTGGTGGAAAAAGAGAAAAATAAATATAATAGTATTACTTTTTGGTAGGCCAAGTACCCCAAATAAGGAAAGTTTAAACAATGTAGCAATTAAAAAGGAAAAACCATTTAAGAAAAATGGAGCAATTAAAAAAAACAGAGGAAGTATCTCTATTAGATTCCGATTGTATATTGATTCTTTATAATATTTGCTTTTATTAACTTTTTGCCTATTGTTATTGGAGTTGGGTGTACAACCTAGAAAGACGAGGGTTGACAATTGTAACAATTTCCTGGCACCTAGAGGCTAATTAACGGAGGAGCTATGATAAACATCTAATTGAGAGATGTTTACAAACATCAAACATTGAATATTATATTACATTGAATATTATATAATAAAAGGGGAGAAAATGTACTGATTTGGGGCGCAAGGAAAAGAGTAGGAAAGGGGGGGAAACAATAGGAATGACCGAAAGAAAGAAAAGAGGGGTGAGATGATGAGCCTATTAATGACACTTGTCCCCTCATTGTTGGTTCAAACAATATAAATCTTACAATTATTGTAATGTTTATATTTCAAAAAATAAAATTCAAAAATTAAAAATAAAAATACCAAAATTCATAATTTTTCGTTCTCTATGAATAGACACCAATTTTACAATACTTTATTAAAATTTTCATATTTTTCTTCTCCTCCTATTTTCATGTTCTTTCTTTAAATAATATTGATTCTAATTGGTTTTCTTCTATTCTTTTAAAAAAATTATAATTATTCCTCATTATTTATATTATTACTCCTCTTTCTCTTACATCAATACAGTATTATAGTGTAAAAAGTTTATCCTAAAAAAAGTACAAAGTAAGCATCATAGACTTGCAAAAAAACGAACACTTATATTACGTACTCTAAACAATCATATTTTAATAACAAACACTTATATTACATACTGTAAACAATGATATTATAATAATGAACATTTATATTACGTATTCTAAACAATGATATTATAATAAGGAACACTTATATTTAAATATGTCTATATATGTCAGTATGGCTTTTAAAAAACCAAATAAACTTTCACGTTATATTACGTTAAGTATATTTACATATGTCTATATATGTCAGTATGGCTTTATAAACACCAAATAAACTATCGCGTTATATTAAGCTAAGTATATTTACATATGTCTATATATGTGTGTATGCCTTTATATTAGTTATGTATATTTACATAATTTATGAAAACCAAATAAACTGTCACGTTATTAGTTATTTTAAAGGTCATATTTTTATGAAATAAATTGTCGCGTTATATTAAGCTAAGTATATTTACATATGTCTATATATGTGCGTATGCCTTTATATTAGTTATGTATATTTACATAATTGATGAAAACCAAATACATTGTCGCGTTATTAGTTATTTTAAAGGTCATATTTATTATGAAATAAATTAGGCGCGAGAAGGCATATTAATTAAGCATATTAGTATTCGGTTATATTTGATATTCATTCATAGGTTGTCCAAATCCTCATAAAATCTCAATCGGAATCAAATCCGAATACTATTCGAATCCGATCTGAATTACTAAT
Source organism: Beta corolliflora (assembly GCA_947648045.1). Lineage (NCBI taxonomy): Eukaryota > Viridiplantae > Streptophyta > Magnoliopsida > Caryophyllales > Amaranthaceae > Beta > Beta corolliflora. Next base: position 2,350,361 of record CANSZD010000007.1, on the reverse strand, counting down.
TCAGATTGGATTGGGTTTGATTACGGTTTATATCCCAATAACTATTAATATATTATTTGAACTTCATAAAGGGCGTACATTTCATTAATTTTGATATTACATGGATTGGTGATTTACATATTTACATGGATTGGATTTCGGTTTATATCCCAATAACTATTAATATATTATTTGAATTTCATAAAGGGCGTACATTTCATTAATTTTGATATTACATGGATTGGTGATATACATATTTACATATTTACATGGATATGTTTTTCATGGAGTATCAAGCCATAATATTTTTAATAAAACAATAAGGTTTTACTAAGTTACACCTGTTTCACAAAATTTAAATGCTAAACACTTAAAATTGTATCCTGAACATGTTTTTTATAATTATGAATAAGTTTTTTAAGCAATTGAACACTTAAAATGTACTAACAAAAAATACAATATAATTGTAAAGGTTGTACCTAATTTAACTTTTCACACTAAGTTACACCAATATCACAAAATTTAAATGCTAAACACTTAAAATTGTATCCTGAACATGTTTTTTTTAATTATGAATAAGTTTTTTTTAGCAATTGAACACTTAAAATGTACTAAGAAAAAATCCAATATAATTGTAAAGGTTATACCTAATATCGCAATTGTGCTAAAGTTACACATTAAACATATTTATGTCGCATGAATTCTATTTATCTTTCGTCAACACTGTTTTTTTTTTTTAGCCAGAAAGAAAGAAACTAGGGAGGAACCCAATTAACAGGCCACCCTAAAGCATCCTTACGGATGATTTTGGAAAAAGCAATATCAGGAGATTCAAACCAATAACAGAGATTAATAGTGAAATGACCACGATTTGCCATCCAGTCGGCAGCATAATTAGCTTCTCTAAAAACATGCTGAATATTATAATTATCAAATTTTCTCAGATCCTCCGTAGCATCATTAATAAGAGCATTAATAGACCAGGGAATTTTCCAGATTCTTTTGATAGCTTGAATAACCGAGAGATTATCACCCTCAATAGTAATATTATGAGCCCCCAGGAAGAGAGCTCCCCTAATACCTTCTCTTAGACCCCAGGCCTCAGCAACTAAAATAGAATTATTATCAGCAATAGCGTTAGCACCACTAAGCAAAAGTTTCCCCACATAATCTCTAATAACAAAACCATAAGCTGTGCTACCATTCTGCAACTTGGAACCATCAAAATTTAGTTTAACAAAACCAAGAGGAAGGGGGGGACCAAATAATGTTATGCCTAGGCTTTTTAGATTCTTTAACAACTTGTTGACTATGTTCAAAATTGGAACAATTAGAATGGGAACAATCTAGATTATGCTGCTCAATGGAATAAAGAACTTCTCTTAAATTATGTTCCGTTTAATGTAGTGGATGATATCCTAAAAATTTTTATTCCTTCTAATGAAATGGCAGATAGGATTTTTTGGGGTCTTACTGCAGATGGAGAATATTCGGTTAAATCAGGTGCTGCTCTGCTGCAAGGGTATGGCTTAGATCCGCCCAACCAGGTTAGTTTTGCTTGGATTTGGGGTTTGTCCATTCCACCCAAGATTAAATTCTTTTTGTGGAGAATTTGTCAGAATGATCTTCCTACTAAAAAGAGGTTAAAAATGAGTCATATTTTCCTTCCTTTAGAGTGTGTTTTTTGTAATTTCCATTCTGAGGATGATCATCACTTATTTCTTGACTGTCCTTTTGTGCATGATGTTTTAGAGATCGTTAATGTCAATGGGATTTTTTCCCCCCTACCTGTTGATAATAATGATCTCTCTTTCAGTGAGTATTTTTGCAATCTTAAGTCTTGTTTAACTCTTAAGAATCTCAATTTCTATGCTATTGTTTGGTGGTTCATTTGGTATGCTAGAAATGGTATCACCTTTCGTCAGGAAAGCTTTTCTCCAGTCAACACTGTTTTAATGTTCCAGGAACACAATGTCGGGTTACAATAACATTGTTTTGTTAGAGCATTCTTACTCATGAACCCAAATAATTAGAATCAAAATTATTTAAAGAAAGAACATGAAAATAGGGGAAGAGAAATATGAAAATTTTAATAAAGTATTGCAAAATGGGTGTCTATTCATAGAGAACGAAAAATTATGAATTTTGGTATTTTTATTTTAAATTTTTGAATTTTATTTTTTGAAATATAAACATTACAATAATTGTAAGATTTATATTGTTTGAACCAACAGTGAGGCGACAAGTGTCACACATTAATAGGCTCATCATCTCACTCTTCTTCCCTTTCTTTCGTCATTTCCATTGTTTCTCTCCCTTTCCTACTCTTTTCCGTGGGCCCCAAATCAGTACCTTTTCTCCCCTTTTATTATATTATATTACATGCTAGATGTTTGTAAACATCTCTCAATTAGATGTTTATCATAGCTCATTAACGGAGAAACTGTTGGCGTCTCATAGTGAGATGCCAAAATGGACTCTAACAAGGATACCAAAGTAATTTCATAGGTTTGAGTACCAAAGTAAATATAAGTTAGTAGTAGTAAATCATTGTAAAGTTGGTACCAAAATAGTCACTGTGATTCGAATAGCAAAGTAACTCTTACTTGGTACCAAAGTGTAAGTTTGATACCAATTTGACTCGGCTTTGGTACCAGCTTATACTTTACTTTGGTACATCTAACTTATAAAATTACTAAAATACCCTTGTTAGAGTTCATTTTAACATCTCACTATGAGACGCCTATTAAAGCTTTAAATAACGAGAGGTGTATTGCAACCTCTTCATATTTGGCATGTTCGTCTTTTCTGTGATTGCGATTTCTTTTTCTTATCTTGTTAATAATCTAGTTCAATGTGATCATATAGTGAAGATAATAAGATTGACTATCATTTTGTTTAGGTGCGTGTTACTGATAATGACTTAGTATAATAGTATTCATTATGTCTCTATCCAACTCCAGCTTGCTAATACTTTTACTATAAGTTTGTCTAGTCAAGGTTTTAAGTTTTTAAAGTAAAATCTGCCAGTGATTTTCCCTTCACAAATTGAGAGGTCTATATAACGAAAATCTAAAAAATAAATATGTAAATATCGTATAAGACTTTTATTTTAATTATAATTTGAGTGTCTGGACTCCATTAAAAATGAGCCTGTCATTATTTATGCACAAAACCAGCCAAATTATTTGACCAAATAAGTTCACCAACACCCTACTCTGACTCTCACTTCTCGAATACACATTAACAATAATTAATTGCCTATTATAGAAATATAATACTTGGCAAAGCATGGAGCACAAAAGACTAGTATACAAAGCCAGCCCCCTCCACAAGGTCAAAGGTGTACAAAGTGAAAGGCATATTCATCAACTAACTATTCAATTGTAGACATGCATTACATGTGGATGATAGTAGTATATGGTATTAGTAGCTGAAATTATGGCAAATCTGAATTGCACAAGGCGCAATGCGATAAATAGGTACGTTCGTTTCACATACAAAAATTATGCTATTGGGGGAGTGTTAAGGAATCACTTAGGCAACTTCATATGCCTCTTCTCCTCTCCGATTCCTTTCATGGAAATAAACTGTGCCGAGATCCTCGCGATTCACCGAGCAATTAGGATCTCCACATCAAGTGACTTCTCAAAATATGAAAAAGTGATTCTTGAATCGGACTCATCAAATGCAGTAATGTGGAGCAACTGTGATAATGGAGGTCCATGGAATATGAACTTCCATTTAAACTTCATAAGGAATGTGCGCAAGAAGAATCCGAACATCTCAATTGTCCATAAATCGAGAAACACGAATTTTATGGCAGATTCATTGGCAAAACAAGGGCTCCATCGTCAGTCAAAGTTCATAGCATGGATCTAAGTGGTGATATGCTCAAATTCTGGAACTTGGTAGCTATAAGCTCCGTAGTCTCAGTTAGTTGTTTTATAGGTCTCAGTTCATTAAGGAATTGCTTTGTCAGTTGGTATAGGCCTATAAGCAATCATATAATTGATGGACTCTGTAGGTGTAATGTTTTTCTTTTTTAAGGGTGATTGATCACCTCCTCAATTCAAGGTGTGCCATGCACTATAAAAGTTTCCTTCCTTGGAAGGGATACCTTGCTTGGGTTAGAAGTTATTATCCCCCTTATATGATTAATGAAATTGGATGCTTAACTATCAAAAAAAAAAAACATTGGTAATTGTCTAATTGATGTTAGATTTCAAAATACATAATATCCACTTCCTTGAAAAATAATATATTTTGAGATCTGTATTTTTTATGTCAAAGTTTCACTTTTAATTTTCCATAAATGGAAAATTGATTAAAAATAATAACTATCGTAATCTATGTGTAATATAATACAAATTCAGTTATATACTCTCTAAGCAACATGAACATAAGATTGTGCAAAATTTTTTTTTTTTTTTTTTTTGGCTCCTTTTCGGGAACCCGTGGTAAGATGAATTTCCTCTGGGCTGCCCTCGCACAGGGCCACTCACCCAAAGGTCCAACAAGCCCCAAACCCCCCTTCCCCCCAACAATATTGAAATTTTGCTTCCACCAAGATTTGAACCTTGGTCTCCCATGTGGGAGATAGGAAGCTATACCATTGGACCCAAGGGTCCTTGGTTAAGATTGTGCAAAATTGTACTCCTTCCACTTCACTAAAATGGTTACACTGTACTTTGGCATTGTTCAAATACTCTACCATAACCATTTTCATGATTTATAGAGTTAAGCATACAACAAGGATTCGAACTTTTGGGTTTTTCACCTTTGACGACCTACAACTTTATTTTTCACTGTTTGGGACCTCAATTGATTTGCTGGTGAAATGTGCCTATTGTGAGGTTAAAAAGGTGGGTCCTTGTGTCAAGAATAAAAATTGAATAAATTATTCTTAAAAAAAAAAATTATCTTCTTCATCCATTCAATCAACCTTATCAACATCCACCATAAATCCCACCACAACCACCCCAAAACCACTATACAAACCACTAACTACTTCGGAAATCACCCAAATCGCCATGAGAACGAACCGTACCACCGAGACCGCCCTAAAAACAACCCTTGACATCCGTTAAACCACCCTCACCACCTCGTAAACAACCCCAATCTCCAAAACAACCCAATCCAACTCAAGAACACCACATCCACCCCAAAATAGCCCTTACCACTAGAAAAATCACCCTATTCAAGTTGAAATCTTACCCACTCAAGTCGACAACCACCCTAAATAGCCTATTTAAACCACCTCAGCATAATTAGATCTAATGAGAGATGAAAGAGAGAAGTAAAGAAGGTCGGCGACAGTGAAGTAAAGTGACGGCGGTGGTGTTGATAGAATGGTAATTTGTATCATTATCAACTTAAATGAAGTGAAGAGATGGTGTTGATTGTTTGAGGGAAGAGTGATTATGGCGGGTATTATTGGTAATGAAAGCCTCAAAATGGTGTTGAATACTAATCGACTATGATATTTTGAATAAAGAGAGTGTTTCATATTATTTTTTTCTTTTCTTGAGAAACCATGTTTAACTAATGTTATTGAAAAAATTATTTTTTATTGCATGTGTGGTTAACGATGGGTTCATAGTGGGTTAGTTGACCAGAAAATATAAAAGAGGTCTTAAAGGGTGAAAGAAAAAGTTACAGGTCCTTAAAGGTGAGAAATTTGGAAGTTTGGGCCCTGATTATAGGCTTAACGTGATTTATACATATTAAGAAAAATATAGTTATGATTGATCTTGCTAGATTCATTTGAATTTTTGAAATATTAATTTTTTATAATTTTTATAAATACATAATTAAAGACATTAATGGTCAAAATTATACATTGGCAAGCATGAAAAATTAAAAGGTAGCTATTCAGTGATATGGAGTGAACATGAGACTAACAACAACGATCTATAGCATGCATATAAAGAGTTTTGTTTATGTTGTGAGAAGTAATTTTTTTTTAGGTGAGAAGTATTGTATAGAAGTATTAGTATTAAACTATGTTATATTGTGGAAGTTTTATTGTGTTACTTGATGTACTCATATTAAATTGGAGTTTTTAACTACAATAATACAAATTTTTGGCCGTTTTCTCGCAATAATAGAAATTTTTGATTATTTTTTAATAATACAAACTTTACATCAAAATTCCTCCAGTAGGTCAAGTTGACTTGTAACCTATAGAACGGGTAAAATTTTTATAAAAAAAAACCCAAAAAATTTCTCTCTCCTCTCCTCCCCCAACCAACTCAAACCCCCACCCCTTACCCCAACCACCACCACTTTGCCACTGGAACTGCCACCCCTCCATCCTAAACCACCACTCCGGCCACCACCTAAACTACCACCATTGACCCTAAACTACCACCTCACCAGGCCACCACCACCCAAAGTAACCCCACCACTACTCCACAATTAACCTAAAACCACCACCATCTGAAGCAAGTCCAACAAAACCAACAACCGAAACAACCCTGCCACCACCAAAAATAGCCCCACCCCGCCCAAAAGCACCAACCGAAACCACACAAAACACTACTCCTTCACCAGAAAAACAACCACCTTTCACGCACGAACAGATCCTCTTTCTCCCTCAATCCGCCGTCGTTCGCTACTTCGATATCCTTTCTTCCGCTCGCGCGCTGGTTCCGACGTTTCACGGTGGGGGTGCGGAGTGGTTTCGAGGTGAGGGAGGGGATGGGGCGTGGTTTCGGGGTTTCGTAGGATGGGGAGGGGCCAGGGTTGGGGGGGTGGGGAAAGGGTCGGGGGGAGGAGCAAGAGAGAGATACGGTTCGGGGAGGGGTGCGGAGTGGTTTCGGGGTAGGGGAGGGGCCAAGGGTGGTCGTCGAAGGGGTGCGGTGTGGTTTCGGGGTGGGGGAGGGGCCAGAAATGGGGGTTGGTCGTCGGAGGGGCGCGGTGTGGTTTCGGGCTGAAGTGGTTATGCAGGCAGGCAGGGGCCTGGGGAAGGGAAGGGTGGGGTGGTGGTGGAGGAGTGAGAAAGAGAATGGGGGGAGCAGGAGAAGAAAGAAAAAAAAAGGAAAATTGTGGTTTTTTTTTCGAAATTTAAATAAAATTTAAAAAATCAGTCAATCAAATAAAGACACGTGTCCTAGAGAGTGTCACGTCAGCTTGTTTACCTCCTACAACAAGTTAACAACCGGTATTGCCCTACTGGAGGAATTTTGATGTAAAGTTTGTATTATTAAAAAATAATCAAAAGTTTGTATTATTGCGAGAGAACGGCCAAAAGTTTGTATTATTCTTGTTAAAAAATCCTATTAAATTTTCTTAAAACACATGATTGTGTGAATTACATGACATTTGTAGTACATTCGCGGACTGCCCCATACTTTATTGCACAATAAGCATTAGAAATTTTTTGGTAAAAACTACCTTTCTCTTCTGCAAGTTATTGGAATTACTAGCTTTGTTATTTTTTTTTAGATTTAACTAGCTTTGTTGTGTTAAAAAATAGAATATTGCTACCTTGTAACGACTGCCGTCAAGTTTTCCGTCTTGTGGGACCCACTTATTGTTTTTTTTTTCAATTTCCCTCCTTTCTTTCTCAATTTATTCTTTAATTAACTGAACTAATAACAAATTGATAAGTTTCATTAAACATCACCCTCATTCTTTCTCAAATTCTCTTTTGAAGATTCAATTGGGGTTAGGGTTTGCCAATTAAGGGTTTATACGTCGTTGCAATTAGTTGGTTAAGGGATTGAATTTGCTTTGATTAGGGTTGCTACCACAAAGTAAAGGTAAGTTTTTCGAATTCCAAATTAGGGTTCATAGAATTGGGGGAAATTGATCTACTCTGTGTTTCAAAATTTTGGTCAAAACCCTAGTTTCAGGATGGCAGTGACAAGTCAAAGAATGTTGTGGTCCCTCCCTCCTTTCTCCTATATAATGATGTGGTGATGAAGATGGTAGGAACTGGTCAGATAGAGAGAGAACGAGATGAAGGTGGGTGAGAGGAATCAATGGCAGTGAAGATGAAGGTGAACAGTGAATATTGAAATGAAACGAATGAGGCAATTTCGAGTTGTTGGGATGAATTGAAAATCAATAAATAAGGAGTGGGCCCCACTGGATGAGAAATTAGACGAAATTCATTATAAGGTATCAATAATCCCACTTTTGAAATAACAAAGATAGTTAAATTTTAAAAAAAATTAACAAATGTAGTAATTCCAATAACTTGAAAAAAAAAAGGTAGTTTGTACCAAAAAAAAATCGTAAGCATTAAAATTCGGGTTTCTTAGTACATGTAACTCAATAGTCTCAATTTGTTTTATTTTGTACTTTATAGGTTATAGTTGATGAGATATTAGTTTTCACCAGTTTTACCAACATACATCCAATCTGGGCAAATTCAATGGCCACGAGGCCCACAACTTATTATCACGAACTCACCAAATTTGCCTTTTAGTTTTGAACTATTATCGGGCTGTGAAAAAATACCTCCAACTTTTTCTTTTACTAAAATTGGCCTTACCCTAAACTATAACTTGGATGTACGTAGCACCACAAATTTTGGCTAGTTGTCATAACATCTTGGACTATCGGACTTAGTGCAGTGCGGATCATTAATGATATTGGAGGTAAGTTTTTCGGCCAACGACGGAAAATCTTGATTGTTTTAATAGTTTTTCTTCCTCTTTTCCCCCTTCTTTTCACGTGACAAGGAAAAATAAGTCACATGATTAACCTTTAATGAGATGGAAAATATAGGATTGAAAAAACGAGAGGATAGGAAAAAATATTAAAATAATTATTAATGATGCACGCTACATCAAATCTGATAGTTCGTAATATTTTAACTACTAGCCAAAGTTTATGGTGCTACGCTCGCCCAAGTCATAATTTAGGATGTTGACAATTTTTCCTTTCTTTTTTTAATCTATGTAGTTAGACTTTCAGGCTTATTTTTTAGTAACAAGTAAAATTAAAGTTATAACAAGACACTTTAAAAAATACATATTGAGTCAAATCTAACAAGATCCTAAATGAACATATTTTTCTTATATACATAATTCGCAACTAATGGTCAGACTAGAATATGCAAAAGGTACAAAGTGTAGATTAATTAATAGCCAAGAGATCTCCAACACAAACACCAATTAGCCATATGTTTCTAAAATACTAAGTGAAGTAACAAGATATCACATATAGAAGGAACCGAGAAAAAAATAAAAGAAGAATACAATGAATGTGAAAGAATAAACAAAAATTAACTCCATACCCTTGTTGAGACTCTTGTTAATACAGAGAGGATAAAAAATTGACAGCAGAATGATCTGAATGTTGATACAATGATCTCGAAAAGCCATCATTTTTGGGGAAAGAATGCAACAGCCACAAGGATAAACAAGAGCTTCCTCAACATGATTTACAAACGACACACACTCGATATGCACAAACTATAGGGGTAAACCAAGAACCCAAACTGAAGTGTCGAAGAGTCAAATTCAGCAAATCTATCCAAAATGTTGGGCATTCCTCACATATAACAATCTTCTTGCTGCTGGGGCTGGAGGCGCTAATCCTGGAATGTCCCTAATGTCTTTATTTTTTGGATTCACAATCTGCAGGCAGAGCATGTAAATTTGAGATTCTAAGAAAATGAACACAATCACGGGGAAACAACCCATAACCCAATTCAATTAACTACTACTTCATGCTATTCCGGAAAAAGAAAGTGGGTGGAAAAACAGATAAGACAACAATCTAACACAAGGCTGCAAGGCAAATGCAAACAGTCATTTTCAGCACCTAATAGGACAGATATGAGGGGAAGGCTTCTGAAGTAAACATTAAGAATTGAAGGTTCGTTTGTTACATACAAACTGTCATTTCAGTATGCACACATAAAGGGCATTGAGCAACTTTCAGTACTTAAGACAGCAAGTTGCTAACAGTTGCAATACACAGCAAAATATAACAAATGCTACGTATTGGGTCATACAGCCACTACCATATGCAATATAAATAAATAGATAAGTGAATAAACTAAATAAAATTATAGAGAAAAGGAAAAATATAATATGAAATGCTACACTCCAGAAGAGGTACAAGTCACCTTTGAGGTGCAAAACTAAAATACTCTCAAAATCAACACGATTAATCTAGAAGGTACAGAGGGAATTCACCATTTCTCGATGTTCACCTTTGAGGTACAAGTCCCGGCCCGATTTTTGGGCGGTTTTGGGCAGCTTTTTTTGGTCCACGGTCGGGCCCGACCCGGTTTTTTTTTGGACGGGCTTTGGGCAAGCCAAAAAAGACTTTTTAGTCTACTTTTTGGGCCGGCCCGTTTTGGCCGCAAAGCCCGCTCGGCCCAGCCCGAAACAACGGGCTTTGGGCACAAATTTTTGGCCCGGATTTGGGCCCAGCCAGGCCAATGGGCAAATTTTTTTGGCGCGGCCCGGCCCATGATCACCTCTAGAATAATCTCAAGTTTGCTTCATCTCCAATAGCCAAAAACCCAACTTGAGATTTCTGGAATAATCTAGAGTTTTAAAGATCTCTTCCAAAATGAACCCAGACCACTACCCCAAAGTTAATGGAACTTTCATACTACATTCTGCCTTAATAGTATCATATCTTCAATCTTTAACTCTCAACTACCCAAAATTATAGTATTAGAACAGGCACTATATATATTCCAGTGAATCTTTACCTATATAACTATAGTTAAGAAAAATATATAAAGCACATAATTTGAGGGAAAAAAAATCTCTGCTACTGTCGTATAGAGTACAATTTTTGAATGCAGTAAAACATGACATGAGTACGACAAATTTATCTAAGGAACACCATGCACTTTTTTGCTGCTAGCTATTTCATGAACTATAACTCTAGAAGTCATTCCAAACAAAAGGATACAGATTTTTTTTTCTTGTTTAATTGATTTACAAGGACATGATGGCCGAAAAACAGGGTGCAGGCACAGAAGCAAAATGTTCAGAGAGGTACATGTTAACCAGATACGTAAATCTCCTGTAAGTACACATAATATTGTTTCAAAACAATACAGGTATCATTCAATTGTTTCATCAATTTCATGACAAGCCGAATAACATGCAGATGCTAACAGTATAGATACCTTCACAACTATAATGGCTATGACACCACAGACAATGAGAAAGAGAAAAAGCATGATACACTTGTCAGTGGCAACCTGCAATACAGAAAAGTTTACATCAGCCATGGTAACAAAGTGCATACGATGCTAGTGATAAGAGCAAATGGAGCACAAATTTTTCAGTCCAAAACTATCACACCTGCCGACCAATTTCTTTCACCAGTTGGGATGCCTTCTTGAGTGAAAATTGAATAGTATCTAGCTCATTAACAATACGACCCATTTGATCAGTCTGCGACAATGCACTAGATTAGTCTTTGGTTAAAAATGGAACCAAAAAAGACTGTTCAATGATGATAACTTACTTGCCCCTTTAACTTAGCTCCGGTTTCAGTTCCAACCTCAATAGTTTGTGCAACTACCTAGGCAATGAAGCAATAGTTAGGGAATTATGCATAATGCAAGCTAAGAGCTATTTCACAGCATAACCTCTCACCTGTTTAGAACGCTCAATGGCTTGATCAGTCTCATCCATTGTCCTGTTCCCCGCATCAATAAGCTCTTGATTTGTCATTGCTGCACGGAAGAGACATATCTAGCATCAAAAAAGGGATGCTATATGTACAGCAGTGCAAAGTATTCTATCTTTGTCATGCATCTCCATTCCCTCAGAGAGGTTTTAGGAAAAAAAAAACAAAGGAAGCTTAATGCTCAGGTAGAAACATATGTTGGTATACTGAAGAAGACTGTCTACTGCATTGACGCATTAATCACACTATCTCTTTCAAAATCAAAATCAAAATCAAAAAAGAAAACGAGAAAAAAAAAGCAAAACCTAACTATCATATAGAGTAATATCCAATGGAAAAAGCCCCTGCATAGCCCTTGGGTTGCTGATACATTATTGCAAAAGATGTGAAATACAATAATTTGAAACAGTAGAAAACCACATTTGTAGGCTAATTGTCTACACCTCCTTAGAACGACACTTCCTTTAAAAGGCCAGCCTAAAGCAAGGGCATGAGGCTTCTGAAGGGGTGTCTAAGAAAGGGAATCAAATCATCTAAACACCCTCAGCCTTCGATGGAAGATGATCAACAATGTTAAACAGTAATCTCTGGTCACATACGCAACTTAATAGCTGCACCGTTCACCCCCTAAAAAAGTTGGATACTATAGATATTCCAATGGATATAATAATAATGAAATTATGAAATCCTTAAACAGTTAGTTAGAGTGTAGACTGACAATAGCACAATGGAAATCAGTTGAAGAATAAAAATACAAACAGTTCTTATAACAGTGGACACACGAAAGCCTAATAAGACTAACATAGGTAAGCACCTCTAGCATCCTACGATAGGCCCCTGCAATTTCTTCTTTTTTTAGTTTGTTTTGTCCTTCCCCTTTTTATCCTAAATCTACAACAAATGACTCAATCTACAAATTTAACACAGAAGGATCATAATGATATTGATGTGGAGCTACAGCTCACGAGAACTAGCAGTGAAGCGAACTAATCAGATAGAGGGAGCAAAATATCAACAGGGAATAAAATTAAAACAAAAAAAAAAGATAAAAAAAGAAGATATAAGATCAGAATTTAACCAAATTCACAAGCTATTCTCTCCTACTGTCCTACATAGTATATAAGATGTATTATACGCTAATATATATCTCACATGAAGCCATCTGAATGTTTTCTTCAGCTGTCGGCTCACTGGTTCCTGCTCCCATGTCAAACAATTCAACCTTCTTATTACCAAGGCTACTCATATACCTACAACATAAGCAGCAAGCACAGGTTCATTCAAAAAAATTAATGCATACAGCATATATGATAGAAATAAAGAAGTCCAGGAGTATGATAAAAAGCAATAAACATGAAATCACTACTCACTCTACAGCATAGTTCAAATACTTATCATGATACAAAGTTTTAGGAGATAAGTTATCAAGTGGTTATCAACTATCAAGTGTTATTTAATAAGGAAGTTAGATGTGATAGTAGATTCTGGGTCTTTTAACTCAAGGAAAGAGAAAGTGGGGTATTTTCTATTGGAAGACAGAGTGTGTATGTTTGGTATGATGGACCAAATAAGGTAGAGGAGAAGTATTCTAAATATAATGGGATGGGCAAAAAAGGAAAGACTTCAAACTAATCTAACACAGAGGAGTATAAACTAAGCATTCTAGGTTCTCATTCATCCAAGGATTAGCCTCAGGTCAAAATTGATTTGGTTGTTTTTTCTACAGTGTAAATTATGTCTGGTAACATCCCGTGGACAATGAAAACTCTATAGGAAGTTTATTTCTTCCATCTTTTGAATGTCAAGAGGATGTGGAATATTTTCCAAAGAAACATTTGAGTCAACCAAACTTTTTTGTTATAAGTCAATACATCAAGTATTTTTTGAATTCCGAATTCGCCTTTGAATTCGTTTATGGCTGTAATCATGTATTAATGAGGCACATCACAACCAAGAACAGGAAAGCGGCAAATTGACAAATTACGGTGAAGTTAAGAGCGTAACTTACGTCTTCCTCAAGCCAACATATGAATTTAGCTCTTTGATCTGCCAATTAGAAAAGCAAAACAAAAAAAAACAACTGTTACATGAAAGAAACAAATGTAGCCTCCAAGTCTAGCATTTAGTACGCTGAAATGACAGGAAGACATACAAGTATAATACTACACCAACTTCCCAATACATCTCCGGTACCAATATAGAATTCCAAGTAGCTAGTGAGCCTAAGCATAGAACTGAAGTTCAATTATGAAGGAGAAGATAAAAACTGAGAAAGAATGATAATGATCAGGATCCCATCCATGCACCCATGATCCTGAAACCTGACTAAAAGATGACCCAGAGAACTTCCCATCTACCTTCAATGTGTTATAAAGCTCTCATAGTCATAATAATCGGAGCAGTATTAATAGTTGATGGGTTCCAAGTTGATCACCCTGGCCTATTGATAAGCAATTCAGTACCCTCGCGGTAAATATATTTAGCTCCCACCACTAGACTTGAATTATGTTCTCAAACAGATTTTGTGTGGTACATGACTTCTGCAAAATCATATTGACCCAGCCTCTTGTAGTGTTGCCCTCCACACCAAGAGTTGCAACCAGAAAAAGCAAGTTTGGTTCAGGAAACAATATTTTTCCACAATTGAATCCTCCAGGAATTGATTAGTTAAAAATTGATCACTAATTGGAAACAATTATGGGTAACAATAAAAGATGAACATTGTTTATGAAAACCACAAAAAGAAACATAATGGTGTCCCATCTCAGTAGATCTACATAGATACAGCTACCAGCCACAACCTCGGCCCAAAAAACATACATTGTGCCATTAGATTACAGTATCATTACTCGTATATAAACTTTGAGCATGCAGAATTTCCAACACTCCAGTACAAGCTATCTTTCAGAACAAGATTGTAAACCCTCCTCAATATGTGATCTTTGGACGAAATAAATTACCATATAGGGCCAATAGTCAAATCACACAACCAACAAAAAGAAAATCCACCCAAGAGTTACAAAAAACATAAGTGACCCCCCCCCCTCCGGAGCTAATAGGATTACTTTTCACACTCAAGTCCCTAACCGACAGACCGACAGAGAGCCCTCACTCGTTTTCTTCCATCATATTTACTCTCAGTAAACTCAAACTTCCTTCACACTTTTGTCACTTTATAGTGATGATACTACCATGTTGCAGAACCTACATCCATTGAACCCCTAAGGTCCTATATACAGAGTACATGTGAACTGGTAAAGTCCACAAACTCTTAATCTCACCATTAACATACCTATTAAATATTAAACGTTTGTTACAACATTCCAAACATTGATTAATAAGTTTCTCAGATTCAGAGACTTACATCACAACAATCATAATGTTCCTTTTTTTTTGACAGGCACAACGTTCCTTTTAGCTCTGTAACATTTGTAAAAATTATCTATGTCCTCCATGCTTTCTTGAAATTTTAAATTATATAAATATATTCAAAAAGTAACAGAGAAAGTTGTTTGAATCAAATTTCACTTAAAATGAAGAAAGGTCTCTAACCATGGCTTGCTTCTCATCATTGAGTTGCTTACTGACTTCAGGTGGATTTCTCGCCTCCTCGTCTTTAATTTCCCGATCAAACTCCTTGATTAATCTAAATATCATGAGAAAATAGGAAATTAATGAAAACCAACACCCAAAGATAAAATAGAATCACACACTCCTACTCTCTTTCCCCTAAAGAATAAGATCCAATTAGTACAGCTCTTAAATGACCACAAGTCTTATGCAGAGAATGAATCTTCTCATCAGAAAAGCTGAACCAACAGTTCATAAAAAATGAACCTACAACCCTTTAATGCAAGAAATAATGAACCATTCATTCAATAAAAGATGATCCAGAAATTTGACACACAACAACAACAATAACAACAAGGCCTCCGTCCCAAAATAATTTGTGGTGATCCTGAACAATGATCTTGAGAGAAAAAAAATTTGGACCTGCAGTTCATAATATATGAACCTTATTGTACGCATGTTTGCATTTCAAAATACTCGCTTCATTCAAAACAAATCATATGTATAGATATAGATCAATAGAGAGATAGAGATAGAAGAAACATGAGTGGGAAGCAGGGAGGAGGGAGGAGGAAAGGTGAGAAGAAAGAAAGAAATTAAAATAAACCTTTGTGGAAAAATGGAAGTAGAAGGACAATGACTAGCTCAAGAGGAACTGAGGAAGAGATGAAGAGTAATCTAAACCGCAAAAGAAATGACACAAAGAACAAGAAGGTTGCTCACAGAAGTAGCAAAGCAACCCCAACAAAAAGAAGTTCATTATCATGAAAAAACAGTTAATTTTTAGATATAGTGAGCTCTCCAATCACACTACATGAGGTAAGAGTTACTCCCCACACTTCAGCAGCAACACAATACAATCTTTCACTCCTCTATTCCATGCTAGAGATCAAAAGAGTGGCATCATGGAAAATAGTATCAAATTTTGGAGTACCTTTTACATTCTCTCATCTTCCCTGTTAGTTCTTCCAGCTGCTTGCTCTGTCTACTGGAGTCTTTGATCTTGTCCAGCTTCTGAAAACCATTGCTACAAGAAAGCACATCGGCACATGTAACCATAAACATCACAGATAGAGGGAACTTATAAAGAATCACATGAACCGGACCCCCCCCCAAAAAAAAAAACAATGAAAAAACATATATAAGTAATTCTCCCTTGTCTCTACAAAATGCAATTTTTTCACAAGAGAATTAAAAAAATCATTACCGAAAATGATTGTGTGATGCAAGAATAAAAAATAAAATAAAATAAAACCTCCTCAAACTGTAAATCAGCATATACTAACAACCGTTTATAAAAAAACCCACAAAACAGCATTAGCTTAATGCCAATTGCTACTAAACTTGAAGGGCAATCAAATCCTCCAGGACCATCTACAATATTTGAACTTGAAATTTCTTTACTTTAATCTGAATTCTAACTATGCTCCTGTGAACAGTATCAGTTGTATCTTCAACAATATGGCGCTCTCTTAATATCTAGACTTCTACTGGAACTTGCATCTGGTTGCCAAGAATATGTCTAATTTTTGCAAAGAGAGCATAAAATATAAATGTAAAGTTGTATATCAATAGTTCTAGCCTAAGTCTTCTTGAACCTCTACAGGAAAGAGTGTATAGTATAAAGGGCACCTGCCGCACAAGGCGATAGGGGGTCAAGCACCTCTTTTGTGCTAGGCAAGGAGATTTAAAAGAGGCGCACTTGAGGAGTAAGAAAGCGCACCGGGGCGTAGGGGTGAAAGTTATTCGGATAAAATCCAAAATCCAATCCAATCCAATCCGAATTAGTAATTCAGATCGGATTCGAACTGTGTCCGGATTGGATTCGGATTGAGATTTTTCGAAATTTTGGATTTTCGGTTCGGATTGGATTGAGGGTAATTGGATCCAAAAATCCAATATAACCGAATAGCAATATGCCTTGTATTATGTATCCGGATTGGGCTTAAGTACTTAACTGAATTTTTTTTAGAAAAGCCTAGTCCATAGCCCAATAGGCGTATCACTTCAACCCTTCCCCTAAAACCCTAACAACACTTAATTTCTCATTTCTTAAATCTATTAGGCTGCTGTTGTGCTTAATTTATTTCATCGAAAAACTAGAGTTTACAAAAATTGGATTTTTGGATCGGATCCAATCTAGAGTATGAAAATTCGGATTGGATTGGATCGGATTCAAACTCTAATCGGTTTGGATTCGGATTGAAAAATATAAATCCAAATTTTGTTCGGATCGGATTGGGTTAGGCCCTAATCCAAACCGTACACCGAACTTTCACCCCTACCGGGGGCGCACAATTCTGTAACATTATATTTGTAGAAATTTTCCTTAATTCCACCTTACTTCAATAAGGCGCACTAGGACCCCTATCGCCTCAACACGACTTGTGCTTTATTATACATTGAGGGGAACAGAGCAAAATTGTGCTTATAAATCAAAATTCTGAGTAGGGTAATATCGATGGTGCTACATAGTGTTGAATGTTGAATTAATCTCAAAGTCATCCAATAGTATAAGTGTATAACACCATACAAAAGTCGCATTTCCCTTGTCAGCTTTCACCACCTAAATATCCTCTCATAATATTTCTAAGGTATCCCACCACATAATTCTCAATATGTATCCAAAATAATGCCCATAAACTCATTAAAACTTAGCCATAGACATAGTTAATACTCACAAATTCCAACTACTTGACCAGCAGAAGGCATTCTGAAATCACACTACAATTTCCACCTCCTACTTAGGATTTAAAAACAACTACACCAACTAAAATCAAAACTATTGCAGATCAAATCTTACTGAAATAGCATTTCCTTCCCGTGTCAGTTGGGATATACGCTTAGACTTCACTTTTCCCCTTTCTTTTATCAGGTCCAACGTTTTCTCAACAGTCTTATTTTACTGTAACAAAGCGGTTCTTAGGAAAGCAAGTTCAGCTAACATTGGCAGAAACAAAAGGTAAATAAGAGTATTGCAACGGATATAGTCAGAGAACACAGGTATTTGGTTCAACAATAAAGGATTACAAGATAAATTCAAGGCTTTCAAGAGGCCAAGATCTCTCCCAAATTACTCTAAACCACTCACAAATTTCTGGAAACCTTTCACATATTTATAGCTAATATTTGTAGCCAAACTACAGCTTTTATCCTTTCCTACAATCACGTGAGAATGACACCTCACCTTCCAGCTCATCATACTCTGTGTGTCTGTTATTCTCTGAAATTTTACTATATTCTCTGACATTCTCTGATATTCCCTCCATTCTCCCTTGCACCTCTTTTGCTATGTCTGTGATAAGAGAGCACAACGGGAGGGCGTGGTTGATTTGTTGCATTTGCCAATCAGCAGTGCTTGCAACACGACTTACAGCAGAGAAGGAGAATGTTGAAAACACAAAAAAGAAATATCTCCTACTATATTGGTGGGTGATCAGATTTTATTCACATCACAAAAAGAGATATTTAAGGAGAGCAACAGAAAAAGGTTGCTTTAACTAATATGCTCAAAGACCAACCTTCGTAATCACATTGGTGGTGACATAGTAATATCTTTCAAGATAAACAAGCAAGAAAGAATAATAAATCATCCCTCCTAGATAAAGTTTTAAGTTCAATTTTCATTCCTTCTTCGTCGCCGACAATAGAAATAATGCAAAAACATAGGAGCCAGAAAGAAGAACTGGTGGAATAAACTTGAAAAAAGGCTGACCAAAGTCTTAATTCAAGTGCAGATAGAAAGAAAAAAATAATAAAAGGATACAAGGCTGGGAAAAGAGTCCAATTAAACAGGCACGATGGCCAGTGCCGGTGGGCTTCCATGGTTGTTTCCTTTCCAGCTTCTTACGAATCCCGACCTCCAAGGATATTAAACAAACTGAAAAGGTAGCTTACTTGCTTACTCAAGAGAGTAAGGATAGACGCGAATGGTCCTGTTTCAAAAACACTTGAAGCCTATACTGATATACCAACTCTAGTTTATAATCTCCATGCTATAAGGCTTCTAAATTGTTCGAGAAAAGAACAGAAGCACATTATTCTGATCTCTTGTTGAAGCAAAAAGTGACACAGCAGGAAAGAGAACAGAAAGGAACATAAATAACAAGAGAAGCGATCATTGAAGCATCAACTCAAAGCTGAGATAAAGGCCTTTCCTGGCTCCCGCTGAAGACAAAATAATGACTCACGATAACACCCACAACAAGCCCAACAAAAATGAGGCTAATGTTAACCAACAAATATCAGTCCCATTCATACAAGTGCAAAATCCCACAACAAAAAGCCCCTTATAAAGCACATTAAGAAGTTGAATCATGACATGAGGAGACAAAGGATTATATAAGTAGTGCTCGAACTTCAACCCTCTCACTAATCACTATGGCACAGGGATTATCTGTGCTTAGAAACTGTTATGACCAAAAAAATTCAAAAACATTACCCCCATTATCATGAAAAAATCTCACATTCACTGATCATAAATTCCCATCATTTATGCAGCAATGACAGTAATTTGCAAGTCGTGTCGATATTCCTTCCCAACAACAGACCGAAGCAACCGATATGATCCGGTAACGTACAGCAACAACTTATTACCGTTCAACTCATTACTAAAATAGCAATCTCCCAGTAAATTACTAGAATAACAATCTCTTCACCACATTGTAATAGGATAACAATAAGAGTTTCAACATTCCATTTCTACAAACTACAAAAAACCTAATTAAAGTAAACTGGAAATATCATCAAAACAAAAGATCCCCACACTAACCCTATTGCACAAGCCTAGTGACACAAAGAGAGAGAGGGAAGCTTACGCAAGAGTTCGGAAATTGTCACGAATTTCGCCATGGATCTGCTCCATCTGAGGATTCATCGGTAAATCAGTCGCCATTTTCGCCGGAGTTCAAAATTAACCGGCGAAATACTTCTCCAAATACAAATCGAAACAATGCTTAACCCTAGCTTAAACTCATAATTTCCACCAAATCAAAAATGTTGACGCACAAGAGAAGCAAACAGAGGAGAGAGAGAGAGAGAGTGTGTATTAAATCGAGTGACGAGGTTTGTGATCCGAAGAAATTGCTATAATTGGAACCCTAACTGTCACTTGCGCAGTAGAGAAAGAAGCAAAAAATTGGGGAAGAAATTGCAGAGAAGTGGAATATTGCAGAGAAAAATTAGGGTTATTCAGGAGACAAAAATTGACAGAGTAGTTAGTGGGAAGAATGATTAGGGCGAGAGGAAGGAGGAGAGAGAAAAAGAGAGAGAGGGTTTCGCTGTTTGGTAATAGATTATGGATGTTTACAGGCTGCCCGATGACGTTTTGTCTGACTCCTCACTGTTTTTTTTTTTTTTTTTTTTTTTTTTTTTTGTGTTTCTTCAACAAAATTGGAATTATTTTTTTTGGCAACAAATTTGGAAATTTTAATATACCGTTATCTGCAAAGATGTAACTCCCCTGATGCTCCTGAGCCCTGAGAGAAGAAGCTCAGGTAGTCAAGTGGAGCCCACTTATGTATGTGGAAAAAAAAATTATTTGCAAAAAAGTGCATTATTTGGGTGTTTTCTTCTTCTAGGTTAGATTGGTTGGATCACACAAAGTAACTATGTTTTTTATCCAAAAAAGTTTGGTATCTATTTGTGAACCTAAAAAAAAAAATAATGTTTGGTTGGATATTACTTTATTGGTTTATAGGAAACTAAAATTATGTGAGGATATTTTCGATTGTATAGAGCACGTCATCTAGATATAAGTTGTTATTGTGGACGCACTAAAATCTCTAATCATTGGCCTACTTTGGATGAAGGTACTCTTACCTTACATATTCCTCATAGTCACCTCTGTTAACTCTTCTCTCTCCACTATCCCTCCCTCTTTAAATTCCTCCAACAAGTTGCTTACCGAAAAATTTCACCATCGAGATTTTGAAAGGATGAGACATAGGCGCTAGCGACCAGGAGCAATCGGTAATTTTTCTTTTGCTTTACCGGAAAACAACAATACGAATCAAAAATACGTCTCACCGATTAGCAAAAAATGTATGCGAAATACGTCCAAACATGATCGACCCGTCATTTTTCGTTTTTGGTAGTTTTGACTTGCTTACTTGTTATAGGCTTTTGAAAGAGAGTCCCCCTTTTGGGGATAAATTTAGGTACATTTTTACCATGGTCTAGACTTAATCTTCATACGTCTTGGTCATGGTACAGGCATATGAGAATTATATCTCGACAATGGTCCAGATTTATAAAAATTATATCTAGGCCATGCTATAACGTATCCTAAATACGTTTGGACTATGTTTAAGACGTGTCTTCCATATATTTGAACTATTTATAGGCAAAGAAAACAAAATTACTAGCGACGTGGGATTTTTTTTCCGATATGGTGGGACATTTTTGTGATAGGCAGTTGACGTGGCTCTTTTCCCATGTACGGAATTCAGTGGTAGTGGGTGGCAATAACGGTGGCGGCAGGTGGATGTGGTGTTTGATAGATTATCGTACACCTGTCAAAAATAAAATTCTAACAAAACCTCCTTACATTGTAGTAGGGTAAGTAGGGTCGAGAATCCATAGGGATGGTTTTTTTAATCTAACTTCTAAGGTATTGATATCCTAAACAAGATCACAAATATGAGGTGAAAGGTTTAAACTAATAAATAAGGAAAAGCAAAATAAAAATATTTAGGTTAGTGGTTCACCATGAATACATGTCAGGGTTGAAATCATGAACCAGACAACCATTAATTGAACAAAACTATCTAGGGCTAACAAGTTCTCTCGAATCAAAGTCTCCCTTAGAAGTTAGAACACCAATATAACAAGCTTGCGTAATTTACTAGAAATAGTCCTACCTATTGATGTAAGTCTAAAGATTAGATTTTTACCTCTTGGCGCATAATCTAACATTGCACAACTTAATCAATCAAGGTTGGTCAAACAAAAATGACAAGCAATGATAACGAACAATAGGAAATAGTAAAATCAAGCAGTTTTTGAAACATCACAAATCAACCCCTTTCATAGATTCATGAATCCCCTTAATCCTAGAAAGAAAAGTAAGCAATCATGAAATAAAGAATAAAAACAAATCTATAAAGGAAGACATAATCAAAATAAATAAATATAATAAAAGAAAGTAAAAGAAATAATAATATCTGATTGAATAAAACTAATGGAGTTCATGAATCACGAAGAACAAGAAAAACTAGGGTTTACAACTAAAGAGTTGGAGAGAATAAAGAATTGAAGATGCATAAAACTAATAATAATGAGATAGTTTTCCTTCTGAAGTGAAACCTAATATCGATATATATAATCTTAAATATCCTAATATGAGTAGGATAGTAGTTTACAAGATAAATAAAATCGGAATACTCATTAAATGGACAGAATTAGTGTTCCGCACGTACGATATAGCAGATTCTAGCAAAATACTGCGAACTCCCGGAAGGCATAACTCATTGACTAGTTAGAAGTTTCCTCAGGGTGTGCCACCTATCGTTGGAAAGCTCTTTAATTCTAGTTTTTACATCCACTAAGATTACTCAATTCCCATAAACACATCAAAAGTTATGGTCAAAAGAGTAAATGTGACTCCTTTTCCACATTCCTTCTACTGATTATCCGCTTTATTTTCGCTCAAACTCGTACTATAAGATACCACAACGATCCTTATGCAATGTACAATCCTTTGAAATGCCTGTAACTCTCAAGCTTATCTAATTCTCCAAATATATTCTCAGTATCTAAAATTTATGAAAAATACGAAAACATACCGAATAGGAGTAGAATAACATAACTTAAGAATAAATGCAGTATATATGAACCTAAAAATATGAATCTAAATGATCTAAAATGCAACCTAAATGCACCTAATATATATAAATATGACACATCAATGTTAGTAATGTTGGCGTGGTGTTGGTGGTGAAGGTGTATCGTGGTTGATGAGAGATAGAGATGGAAGCTAGAGAGAGGCGTGGGTGGGGGTAAGGTTGGAAAGAATATGGTAAATTAGGGTAACGCTTGGTAAAAGAGAGGTGGTTGATGCTGATGCTGATGCTGATGCAAATTATGCAAATTTTGAAGAAGATGATGACATGGATCTAGAATCAAGATGGTGGAAGTGCCAGATCGTGAACATGTCATCAAGTGACGACGGTCAAGGTGATGATGGGAGGAAAGAGAAGGAAAAAGCGAGGAAGAAGGAACTTGGCGTATAAGTTTGGTCGTCTCAATAAATCCATTTACTGGGACCTTTTCCATTTCTAAATACATGCAATAGTTCAACCTCAAAACAAAAACAAAAAAATGCAATTTGCCTTTCGCATTATTCATATATTAATTTTGACTATTTTTTTATTTACATATATGTAAAAATTTATTAGATTAGTATCAATTTATAATTTCTAAATAGCAAATTTTTTTACAGTTATGACTAATAAATAATTTAGAATTATTAAGAATTGTCATAATTTTACTGATAAATGATTAAAAATATTAGGTTGATTTGTTAGAAACCACCTTTTATATGTTAGTTCTTGTGATTAACCACCTTAAAAAAAACTTGGCTCAAAACCACATTTTATGAATTTTGTTTGCGAGATAAAACTTGTCGTCGGATTGCGGTCATTGGCTTCCATTTTCAGAGGCTTTGACTCGCACACGTACCTCATGTGACCCATTTAATCTCCCAATTTCTTTCATTTTCCCCGAGATTCTTCACAATGAAGTCTAAAGAGGTTTAGAGATGCAAAAGAGAGGAGAGAGAATGATATTAAGGAGAAATATAAGAGGAAAATAGATGAAATTGCGAGGATTAAGTAGATCATGTGATGAGTGCATGTGAATTAATGCCTGAAAATGGAAGTTAAGGATCCGTTTTTGACAAAAAGTTCCATCTCACGAAAAAAGGTTCATAAAAGGTAGTTGCATGCCAAGTTTTTTCTATAAGGTGGTTTCTCACAAAAGCGGACATTTAGAAGGTGGTTTTCAGATTATTCTTTTGTAATTCTTTTTTTTTAGGGGATGGGGGGATTTGATGCGCAGAAGGTTCAATCTTGAAGAGTAAGAAGATTACAAGAATAACAATACCATACATCATATAAATCTAAAGAATCCATAGTAATACATGCTTCTATCTCATAATCACCATCTTAATGAGAAGATCATTACAACTTTAAATACATTTTAATAATCAGCTACGCTATTATGGCAGAGGTTCTTGAGAACCTCCCAACCGAGACAAATGAAGATAGGCATCTGTACCTGCACCAATGTAATAAGAATCACTCAAATTGTCAGAAGCTTATCGTGCCTGCAGTAGCAAAAAATGTAACATAATTTTAAGCAGAGTAACCACAATACTCTCAGTGACCATTTTGTCATAAAATCACGACAATCTGAATGTTCTGGAGCTCCTTTGACCATTTGCTAATCATCTTGCAAAGATGTGGTTAAGGGAGTACAGTACTCGCAGTTTGGCTCACAAAACATTAAAGATTGGGTTCTGCACAGTAACTGTGCCACAACAAAATGCTGCAAAGAAAGGAGGATCTTCGAAAGTATATTTTAGAAAGTATAATAGTTAATTTGCCCTTTCACAGGTTTGGTTTATGCTAAGACAACCCAGAAAAGAACCACCGAGGTCTGGACTCTTAGACATAAGAAACTGACCAGAATTTTGAATTCAACACGAGCAATTCTTGTGATCAACAAGAAGTAGAGTTTCTGGAGAGAGTGATACCGAAGATGAGTTTTGTGGTTGGTTGGGGGAAGAATCAGGTGGTACAAGCAGCACTGTTTCTTTTACCATAATTGTCTCACTGATGGGGAAAGTGGTTCGATCTTAGGGTCTCCAAGGGGGAGGGGGGTCCATATCAGTACAGTACTTCTCTCCCGCCTGTGCAGTCTGCACATATTATCCGCACATATGGAGCATATAAGGTTACTGTAAGTTGTGGTGTCCTCAAGGTTGATAGACATGAAAAGTATCTAATATTGACTGCAATTTAAGTATGAAAGGGAGGGTCTAGAAGAAATGGCAAGGATTGCACCATGAGACGTTTCTCGCTCCCAAGTGAGCTAATTGTTAATATTTACCCAACTTTGAAGATAGTTTGGTGGGTTGCTCAAGACGGAACGGAAGATGTATTGAAAAAGCTGGGACTCACTACAATTACAAAATCCATTATTGGAAGGGTTTTTGCGACTCAACATGCCCTTGTAGCAAAACAAGGCTGGCGTCTGCCTACAAATGGACATCTCCACCACAATCTACAGTTTATTTTTAAGAACTCCGAATTTCTTAGCTAAAGCTCTATTGTTGGATGGCTTGAAGTACTGAATGGGTAATAGAAGAAAATCAGTGCATTGGATAGTATGCATGACTGCCTGGAGAATCGTCTGCAATGATTCCAATTCTGTCCCCAAAATGCATAACCCGAAACCGATATTACCTAATTTCATTGGTAGCACGTCAAAAAAAAGGGATGCTAACAAAGTTAACCCCAACCTTGCATTAGTACTGTAGTAGTGACAAACAAATTGTTCTGGTGAAGTTTATACTTCCTCCGTTCCAAAATAAGTGAAACACTTCTCTCATTTATGTGAGAGCTTTTTGAGAGAAGTGTTTCACTTATTTTGGAACGGAGGAAGTATTACGCTCTCTTAACGAAATCAACTCATGCTGTACCCCTGTAGCGTGAGTTTAGATTTAGTACCATCACTCGATAGTCTTGTCATAATCAAGTCTGATGCTCATAGATAGCTGTTTTAATAGCGGTGATTTAAGACGAGGGTAGGGTGATAAGAGAGATTCATGTCAAGAGATAGGAAGTGCATTGTAACGATTTGATGGCAGAGACTGCAATAGCTTCCTTCAAGCATTGCAGATTGATCAGGTTCTTTGGTTGTACTCGACAGTAACACCTGAAGACCTTTCCGAGAAGCTGCACACATGAGCTAGCTCAGTAGCTAATTCCATTCTCCTTTGTCTTCCTTTCACATGTTCGACAGGCAGAACTCAGTTGATCATTTGGTAATATAATTTCCTCCCCCTTGTGGGTATTGATTTAATGCACCCTCCTTTCTTTGTTTCCATCGTCAAAAATAAATAAACAAACAGCTGCAGTTTGTTCAATTCGTCAACTTCCACTTCTATGGTGGAAGTAAATACGCAAATAGCAAGCTGAGCCTATGCTATGGCTCAATAGCCTCATAATTAAGTTGTTAGTAGCGTAGAAGAAGATAGTTTGTTAGAGTTGAAGCTCTATAAATCAGTGAGACAGAAATCATGTCTTGAAAATTGTGGAGAGAAATTAGTGGTTTGTAGCTTTGGGAGAGTGTCATTCCTCTCGAATGATTGGCAGGGCTGTAATTGGTGATTACTCACCTTAATTAGCATTAATTCAGTCATATCTTGCTTATTTTCACTTAGTCCTTGTTGATCCTTCTTTCATCTCTATTATATTCCCTTAACTTCTCTGTTTTGGTTACTAAGGTAAGTGGATTCTTAGCAGCCTACCCATATGCTTTCGATCAATTAAAGGAACTATATGTTCCCTATTCTTCCCTTCACAGTTTGCGCAGTTGGACTTGAACTACAAACTTAGGGTGCATTCTATTCAACTCATTTTGACTTATATGAAGTTATCTTCACTTATTTTAACTAATCTGAACTTAATGGAACTTATCGAAGCTTATTCTATGAGCTGCTTGAACTTACCGAACTTATATGAACTAATCTGAACTTATTGGAACTTATTCAAACTTAACTTATCTGAATTTACTCAAACTTATCTGAACTTTTTTTTGCTGAGATGCGTGAAAATAAGTTGAACTAACAGAGTCACAACAATTTCCAGCTATTTTGCATGATCTTGCCACAAATAGGAGGAACTGAAAACTTGGATAACATTTGTCTAATAGTCTATCTAGCAGATTAAACCTAGTATATCCTTTCTAAAAGTCCAAAGGAGAGCAAAACTGCTGCATAGTTTGAAGATCAAGAGGAACTAGTTGAGGCTAAAGACAAATGTAAATATGAAAAACCAGTTTCAGCAAGAACAAGCACCACACCAGAATGAGGGGCAGGGATTAGAATTCAAAAAAAAGTGGACTTACCATATCCTTCCATTGAGATAATTTGCAGGTCACCTCCAAAATAACGGGCATATAAGCGACTTATGGGAAGCCCATAACCATATCCAGCCATAGTTACATTTTCACCAGTTCCAAGATCAGTGTCTTCACTCAATGGGTTTTCAGCAGTACTATACAGGTATGTGAAAATCCTAGGGAGACCACTTCTTCGAATTCCACCCCCTTCATCTGAAACCTATAATGTCATAATGGAAGTCAAGAAAAACAATGGAGTCTGAAGATTGCAACAAATAATAAGTATGCCACCACATCAACATGCCTTAATTGTGACATCCTCTATTCCATCAGCTACTATAATCCGAATAGGAGGAGCTACTTTGTCTGAATCCATAAAGCGCTCTTGGACAGCACGCAAGGAATTCTTCACCAACTCAAAAACCATAAGGTGTAAATGTGAAGGTACATACCTGACATCAGTATAGAAATGTAGATTAAGATATAGCTCAATTCACAAGAATACATGGTTAAGAGATGATGAAAAGAGAGCACAAATCATGCTGATAAATGCACAATGGTCAGATGAGATATTGAAGCTGCTAAAACAGCATCTTTTGGTACCTTGTGCAGCCAGACTCATTTCTCCACAAAGATGACATATTAATATAGAATATTATATGGTCTGACAAAAAAACGAATCAGAAAAGGAAAATTCGATATTAGGTAGGTAACTCAGGTCAGACAAAATTCCAATTTTCGTAACCTTTGTTTAGAGAGTTCCCATTGTGGATACCTGAGGTTCGTAAATTGATTTCATTCAGGGAACTTGAATCACAATCTGTAAAATCACTAACTTAAAAAACAAAGTATAAACTAATAACTCTCCAAAATACTACTACCTCCATATATACTTTTTTGTTGAGGGAAAACCTCTATTTTTTTGTTCTTCTCAATTACTTTTGGGGAGAAACCAAGGAGTAAGGCTTAATCGTGAGCCATTAGAGACACATGGGATAATTGTTGTCAGAGGAAAATAAAAGTGGGACAAAACAACAAAAAATAACACCCCAAAAAGGAAAGTGCAAACCAAAAAACAGAGATATTTTTTTATAAAACCTAGTAAAAATCTGATTTTCCGTGTTCAGGAAAAGAGAAAAGCATTCTAGGTCATTAATATTCTGTTTATTGTAGAGGAAAGGATGCCAGCAACCATTACTATCTACATAACCAATAAATTTGAGGTGTAAAGTCCATTTAGTTGGAGGTCCCAAAACGATACCACTCTACCAATCTTAGGTACTCGAATATACTAAAAAGGAAGTCTACAGTTTTCTATATAAAAAAAAGCTTGCAGTACATTTTCCTATAAAATTTTATCCTAATTTAATTCTAGATTGTAATTTAATGATCTTTGTAAATAATTAGTGATTAGCAGAAAGACAGAGAATATACTAGATATCTATTTGTAACAAAAATAGAATATATGCAGACATTTTGGGATAGCAAAATAAGACGCAAACTTAATGTGACCGAGGAAGTAATCCTAATGAAAAATTGAAAATCATTGACAAAATAGACAAGCCCCACTTACATATACCATAGTCTATGTTATGTATCCATCTGCATCAATCCCTGAAAGTCGTTTTCCAGCTTTGGAAAAAGATCACAATGCTTACTAACTTACGACAAAGGAAAATCAAGTTACATGTTATGTAACATGCCTTCATCAAGTTTTCCAGGATAACTAACGGACAATATCATGGAGTTAAAATTAGAATTCATTTCTGCAAGGCCATCTATCTTTCTAGATTTAGCTTCATATATGAACATCACAATACATTTAATTTAAACTTTTGGATGTCGCAGGCCATAGACAACTTCATTTCTAAGCCTCATCCAGGATTCTTTTGCATCAATTTTTATTAACCTTGTGTTACTCTCTAATCCTCTCCTTAAAATGCACATCATACATTTAATTTAAACTTTTGGATGTCGCAGGCCGTAGACAACTTCATTTCTAAGCCTCATCCAGGATTCTTTTGCATCAATTTTTATTAACCTTGTGTTTCTCTCTAATCCTCTCCTTAAAATGCACATCTTGCACTATCTTAGATTATTCTTCAAGCACGGGGGTTCATGTGCTTTAACTGTTATTTAAAGTAGCTTCCACAAGAGATGAGAACTAGTATAGCGGTAAACTAGATAAACAGAAAACTTACGGAAATGTAAAGCTGAGATCTCCATAAATATCGATTTCAGGCGCACTGCCATAATGACGCATGCAAATTGCACGAGCATCCTCGCTAGCATTTCTAGCAACCTCTAGAGGAGACATTTTTGTATGTATGTAGCCTATACGATCAGGAGGAGGATTTGGATCATGCAAGGCCACATGCTGCCCTGAGTTTAGCCAAAAAAGATTTAGCACTATTAGACGGTGTTATCTGAGACAGCAAGAAGGAAAAAAGAAGATTAATGCTGTTGAAGTGGTTATGTTTAGACAAAAAATAATATAAAATAAAATGAAAGAGTAAGTAACAAGGACAAAACCTATGAGCATACGGATCCCTATTCTGGACATATAAAAGCGATCAAGGAACTGATGGATTTCAACCAAATCTTCATAAACAATCTTGGGATCCATGCCTTTCTTCAACTGTTGGACCCCCATAGCCATCATTGGGACAACATTATTATGTCTTACTTTAATCATCTCAATCATTCGGGTGAACTCTAATTCATCTTTTTTATCCTTGATGTCAGGGAATGATCTAAGATCCCGAAAAGAATCTACATACCAATCGTGCACCTGAAGAAAAAGGCTTTACAATAATTAACGTAATAATAATAACATCACTCTCGTTATTGAAGTCAAATTTTCAAATAAACCTCTGCAGTTAACGTCAATCAATCTCAAATAGGAAACTTTAACATGACTAACTGCATTTCTAACTTATTAGGATAATATGCAGGTCAATAAACTAAATGCTCATAACTAATCAGATTCCACAGTTGGTGTTCTTAACACAGTCATAAGAAATCCCCTGAAACCATTGAAAAATTCACAAAAACTCCATCTTAAGCAATGGGTTAAAAGCAAATACACATAACATGATTACAGGAAGCAGATATGCTGCTGCTACAACACTGTTGCTTGTAATTCTAATACATGAAACCTTCAAGGAATCCTACCTCCTGTAACTATTCCAACAAAATTCAGTTGAACTTTATGGCAGAATTTTTTTATACCGTTGAATGGCGCGTAAAGGCAGCTTATATTGCTAAATCAGTTAGACATACACAAATACTTCGTAAATTGTCAATTTTCATCATACACACACATATTTCCATCACCCCCATGACATTATAAGGAAAAAAAAGTCGAAGAATCTATTGAATGATCATGTATGTAAGGAAGCTGTAGAAAGACAGTAAACTACAGAAGCCTTAAATTTCATTGAAAAGATAATTATCAGGTGAATATGCAAAAGTGTTTAGAATTTTAGCAATTTATCAGTATATAAAACCGGCCAAAGTAAACCTCAGATTTTTTTTTCTTACTCCGGGAAAAGAAAACATATAATATGAAATCATCACCTAACTGCTCCACTGAGAAACAGAGGAGCAAACGCCATATGACAGTGAATGCACCAAAGGAGACACTCACAAGAGGCGAAAACGAAAGATAACTACAATAAAGGAAATAGCCTTAAAAACTCACCAACAGTTCTAGAAAGAGAAAGAGCCCCCATGTAAACTAATTAAATACATTCATAAACAATTCCAAAATACCACAATCCTAACAGAAACACATCAGCTCCACTTTCCTTTTTGGAATCATAGATCATATTCTTTTTTCGTAAAAAAAACTTATATGGACTTGGTCCACACTAAATTAGTGTGGACCTAATGCTAATTCATGTGATTAATGAAAAAATGGTTACTATATAAAAGAATAGATATAAAAGATGAGTAGATATAGATTTCATAGTTAGACTATTTGAAAAAAAAATTACTATGTCACAAAGTAAAAATTTTGGTTATGATAAACTAATGTAAGAAAGAGTGACTATATTAAAAAATTTGTCACTATGAAAGATAATAATG
Organism: Beta corolliflora; assembly: GCA_947648045.1. NCBI lineage: Eukaryota > Viridiplantae > Streptophyta > Magnoliopsida > Caryophyllales > Amaranthaceae > Beta > Beta corolliflora. The sequence goes on along the minus strand of CANSZD010000007.1, from coordinate 2,318,978 downwards.
GTATACTGTAACTTAAGATTTTAAAAGGTTACTATATAAAAAAAAGGGTCACTATTTGGTCCACAATTAACTCCTCTTTTTCAGGCCAACAACACTTTGATTATCTATAAACCCAATAAAGAACAAAATTTCTTGATTTGCACCCACTTCTAGTTTTGCAATTGACATAATGTCCACAAAATTACCCAATTCGACAAAAGGAAACGACATGCATTGAAATTAAACTAAAGATCAGTATATTTACAGCAAAATGTCAATTCAATTCCAATGAAAGAACCACAAACAAACACCTAAGGATCCGTTCGTTATCGTTTTTTGTTTTCAGTTTTTAGTTTTTTTGAAAACAAAAAACCAAAAACAGGAAACCAGAAAAAGTGATTTTCACTTTTTAGTTGTCAGTTTTCAAAATCATCATGTTCTCAATAAATTTGACTAATTTTTTATTCATTATAGGACATATATCATATGACTTTGAAAATCAAAAAACCAAAAAACAGAAAACCACACTAATACCGAACGGGCCCTAAAAATTGCGTATCGAACTTCCTAAAATTCCTATCTTGAAAATTTACCAGAAAAAATCAATCTGAAAAGTGCAAACCTTCCAAAAATGACAAAAACCCAGAAACCAAATCATACAATAAACAACAAGAAACTCAAAAATTAAACACCCAAAAAATTAAGTAAAAAGTGGGAAATTAATAGAAAATTTTACCTTCAAAACAGCAGGTTTAAGTGACAAACCATAAGGAAGACTCTCAAGCTCAATAGCTCTACGTGCAATTCGAATGGGAAGTTCTTTATGAAGAAATTGAGCAGAAATCAACAAATTACGATCAATTGGTTTTGACCCAAATTCCATCATATACCTAAGAGTTACTCCTGTTTGTTTCATAGAACCCCATTTATGAACCTCATCAATCAAACTCTTTGAGAAACTCTCAGTAGCTTTCTTCAAAGCCATGATAAAATTCAGTTATGCTGTAAAAATTATGAGCAAGAACACAACTTTAACCCAAAATCAAAAGTACCCAGAAAAATTTTGAGCCAAAAATACCACCTTAACCCAGAAAAATGGGTGAAAAATATGAGCAAAAACACCACCTTAACCCAGAAAAATTGGTGAAAAATATGAGCAAAAACACCACCTTAACCCAAAAACTAAAGGTACCCAGAAAAATTATGAGCAAAAACACCACCTTAACCCAAAATTAAAAGTACCCACAAAAATGGGCGATAATTTTGAGGCAAAATCATGGAAAAAAAAACCTAAGGTTGCATGATTGTGCAAGTGAGAAAGATGTGTAGAAGAAGCACAAATAGATGAGGAGAGAGGAAAAGAGGGAGAGGATGATAGAGACAAGACAGGAGGGGTGCATTATAGTAGGACCAAAAGCAAAATTCTTCAATCTATTATATATTTATATGTTATTATGTTTATACGAATCTAAGATGGTGTAACTGTCTTTTTTCTAAACAAATTTCTAGGGTTTTTAATGGAGGATTTAATACACGTTTGTGAATTGTGATTCTGATTTGTGAGCTGGATATAGATAAGAAAGGTGACTTGCATGGGAACGTGTTATATACTTAAAGCTTAAGCTAATCTTATAAGGGATTAGGCCAAAATAAAAGTATATACTCCATGTATTTACCTTTAGAATCATGAAGTTCTTTTTTTTTTTTGGTTGATGAAATGTGACTGTATTAGTTAGAAAGTGAGTGAATCAATGAGAGAATCATGGATTTGTTTAAGGTTGTTGGTAATAAAACGATTAAAAATATAAATGTGGGTCCATTGTTGCATTAAACAAATAGTAAAAGATCTAGCTTTTTTTTTTTGACAGGAAGTAAAAGATCTAGCTATGAATATGTCAATCACCTCATTGTTTTTGTTATTAAATAGTATTTTGGCCCGAGCGATGCCTCGGGTAAATTACAATAAATAAATATTTTTGTATTTTTTAACCATTAAAAAATTGAAAAATTCACGTCATGACGTGATAAGTAAAAAAATCTGAAAGGTTTGAGTTTGAAAATAATAGCTTAAAAAGAATCGTAATAAGATAATATGACATCAATAGTCTCTTTTTAGTTACGTAATAAGAGTGTTAGAGATGTATATGCTTGTTTAAATCTTTTTAGTTAAGTATAATTATTAAAAAACTTTATCATGTTGTATTTGAAACATTACACAATAAAGCCATAGTGTATTGATGTTTAAACTCTTACTTTTCATGTCAAAAGTCACGTGTTCGATACCTTGCAGTTATACAATGTTTATATATTTTTAAATTGAGGGGTATACATGGACATAAAGCATTTGCATTAGAAATTTGAGGAGAGTGTCACGTGACACATCGGCTTCCTTAGGCACGCCTTTTAATATATTTGTATAAATAGATAATCTTCCATCCTCTCTTTTTGAGAAATTCTATCCAATTTTTGGGTTCTTTCTCTCCTTTCATGTGAGTTTGGAGTTTGGTTTTATTCTCTTTCCACGTGGAAGTTTAAAAATTGGTATGAGAAATTGTTCCTATTGGTTGAAGTCAAGACCATCAACATCGAAATATTGGAAATTCGAATGCGGTCAACATGGTTAAATCAAGAATTTTTCTTCCCCAAACAATGTCAGAATGATAGACTTCCCCATTAATAGTTGCGTGATTCAGCAAATTCAAGGGGGCTGCGATGTATTGCTCGATCTGGTTCATTGTAGTTTCTTCGAAGACAGATTTGATTTGATCTTAGCTTGTCTGATTATATCTTGTTTTTCTTTAATACTTATTGTAGATGTTGTTTGGCCTTCAATTAATGAAATTTCTCTTTCAAAAAAAAATCACCTTATTATTATTATTATTTTTGGGTAGATTTAGCTTTAGATTGTTGGAGGATTTAAAATATAAGGTAAGGTTCTTTATCTAGATTTACTTTTATACTTCCTCCGTTTTTTTTAATTGCATCATTTGATTTTTCACGTTTGTCGATGCGCTTTTTTGAACGACAATTTCTCTAATTGCGTATAAGTAAAAATTATAAAAATTTGATGTTTGGAATCCTTGCATTCAGAAGGATCTAACAAGAGCCCACTTGACTATGTATTTTTCTTATATAATAATGTAAGATAGCTTAACAATGTTGGTTGATAAATAGTGTAAAAAATGAAATGGTGCAATTAAAAAAAGTATATTTTAGAGTTTCTTGTCAGAAACAACCTTTCATAGTAATTTTTTTGCAAGAAACAACCTTTGAATGTTTTTTGCAACTTACAACCTTAAAGTAAAAAACTCACGAGAAGAAATATCACTTACTTTTTCCGGTGTTGACTTCTTCATTTTTGATGTTGACCATTATTTTCTTTTAATTGCAATCGTTTTATATCATTTTCTCTCCTTTTTTGACCTTTGATAACCTCATTTTCCCTCTCTTTTCACTTATAAAGCACTTTGTTCACCAAATTGATTTTCCACACAAATCAATAGGTGAATTATATATGGTTCTTCAAAAATCTAAAATCTTTCTCCCTCTTCAAGAATACTGATATGTGATTGCGGATTTGCGATGGCTACAAGAACTGCCTGGGATATGTACCTCGATTTATGAATTATTGAGTATTTCACCCCTCTCTTATTGCTTCTGGGATACGTCCCCTCACTTTCCCTTTCGCCATTGAAGAAGAAATTTGGTTAGTGTTAGCTTTGCAACTTACTTAGTTTAACCACCTCTTTAATGCAAAGAGGTGAGTAAATGATTATCTGTTGCACTGTTACCAAGGTTGTTCAAAAGTATATGACCCGATCCAAAATTTCGGATATCCGATTCGATTTTTTAGATTTCGGATTTTTCATATTGGATATCCGAGAAAATCGAATACGGATCGGGAAAAATTTATTTCAGATATCCGAAATATTCGAAAATTTTGAACTAATAACTTTTCTTTTAGAAATTTATGGAACTTAAAAACCTAGGGAAAACAAAACTCTTCCCTTTTCATTTTTGAAGCCTAACCGAAATTCGACCCTCCCCATTCTCCAGTCCCCACCCACACTCCGGCGTCGTTGTTCTTCTCCAGTTTTCGCACCAAGAGTCTTCGACAGTGGCACGCATGTACTTGCACCTGAGGGCTGAGTCTTCGACATTCGCACCAAGAGTCTTCATCCTTCACAACACCCTTCTCCAGCCTTTGCACCAGACTTACTCTCCTCACCGGCCACCAAATGAAAAGGCTTTCGGTCGTTTGTTAAGGTTCCTCGTCTTTTTCTCTCTAGTTTTTCTCTCACCAGCCACCATACATCATTTTAGTCGTCGTCGGTATTTGTACATCTTTAATTCTGATTATATGCGCCAATTCATTGCATATCTTTCAAATTTTGTTTAGTGGTTGAATTTGAAACTCTATAGCATATTAGTAGTTGAATTTTTAAGTTTTATTTCTTGTTTAGTAATTTTAAAAGTTTTAATTCTGTTTTGAAGTTGAATTTGTTGTTTAGTAATAAAGGGAAATCGAATCGGATATCCGATTTTTCGGATTGGATTTCGGTCGCAATTTCTTTGATCCGAAAGTTCATATCCGATTGGATCGGATTACTCGAAATGAGCACCCCTAACTGTTACAACTTCAATGGTATGCTATTAAAGAAGAGATGATGATGCCCTTTTTTTCCCAAAGAGTAGCAAAGAAAAACTTGTTTATGGAAGAGAGTGTGAGAGTGAGAGAGTGAGAAAGAGAGTGAGAGTGTGTTGTTTAATGTTTAATTGGTGGTAAAAAAAGGAGAGAAATGAAATAAAACGATTGCAATTAAAATAAAATAATGGTCAATGCCGATAATGAAGAAGTCAACACCGGAAATTAAAGTGGGTGAGGTTTCCTCTTGCAAAAAGAATTTACTTTAAGGTTGTAAGTTGCCTACAAAAAATAGAAAGTTGTTTCTCGCAAAAAAGTAACTGTAAAAGGTTGTTTCTGATAAAAAACTAAAATTATTGTTAATAAAAATACATCTTATGATTATAGTTTGGTTGTTTGTCTTTTCGTGTAAGATATGTTGTCTCTCTTGATAGGATCACGAAACGAGTTTTGATTCTAAGTATCGCAAAATGGATGGATCTCAATTCAATTGAAATATTCTCAAACATCGAAATATTGGCATAGTCACATTTATACTATGATCCAAGAAGCCAGCTCAAGTATGCATCTATTTATAGACGCTTTGGAGAAGATAATTGTTATGATATTTTAGATTTCTTATTGTTTAGGAAAATTATTAATTGTAGAAGTCTTATGGTTTTAATTTAATAAATAAATAAAATCCATCTACCATTAAAAAAAGAAAATGTACCAAATTCCAAGCCAAATAATTTTATCGAATAATCTATATTTGTACAAATGATTAAAAGTTTTAAAAGCTACACAAAAGATATTTAAAATTGTGTGGAAAGCATAAAAACTTGTTCTAGGACATGAAACCTACCTCTCCAAAAAAAGGGCATGAAAACTACCTCACGGCCTAAGGGCGTGTTCGACAATAGCTTTTGAGGTAACTTTTAGTGTTTGGAATAAATCAAAACTCTAATAATGGTGAAAATTTGTATTTGGTGAAGTAGTGTTTGGAGTAACTTTTGGTGTTTAAATTAGTGTTTTGGAAAAGGTATAAAAAGTAGCTTTTGGGGGTAGATGTAGCTTTTGGGAGTAGAGGTAGCTTTTGAAGTAGCTTTTGGGAATAGAGGTAGCTTTTGAAGTAGCTTTTGAAGATTGAATATAGTTTATTTTAGTTATTTATTTAAATTAACAGCTAGTTTTACCGAACACTAATTATCATAAAAGCTATTTTCACAGTCAAACTCTAACAACTAGTTTTACCGAACAATGATTATCAAAAAAGCTATTTTCACAGTCAAACTCTAACAGTTAATATTTGACAGCTGACAGCTGACAGCTAGTACAATAGCTAACAACTACTTCTACAGCTATCGCAACAGCTACTTTTGCCGAACATGCCCTATATATATAGAATTCTATTAAATTAAGAAATTTTTAGTTTTCACTTTCTTTTATGATATTTATATTTTGTGAAAACCATCTTATAGAAAAAAAAAATCGAACAAAATATCAATTACAAATCCACACATGTTGCATCATAAGATGTCAAATTTCCATTGGCTAGTTAAAAGGCTATGGAAAAAATAATTTAACCTCTCAACATTTGCCTATAAGTACACCACAAAATATCACTTCACTGTAGCTCTTACAATTTAGCTTTAAATTGTTATGCTTTCATGTGAGATTGTGAGCCGCGAATCCTTGGTTCCTTACTAAAAGCTCTTTGCATGTGGTTGACGTTGAAAGACACTCACATGTTACAAACGATACTTATAAGCCAAAGTAGGATGTTGATATGGCCCCTAACGAGCAGGGAATAATTTCTTTGAACAAAATAATTGATGGTTTTCACTGGGAACAGTAGACTGTAGCAAAGATACAACAAAGCCTGTTGCTGAAGGAATATGTCCTTAGACATTCTCAGCAATCGCTAAATATAATAGGAATTATTATAGAGATAATTAATTACGTTAGTTTAGTAATCACATTTACTTGCTAGAGAATTAATAATAGTTAGTGGGACAATGTTAATTGGACCTACAACAAAGCTAATTTAATCCTATGAGGTCACACTTTGTAGTAAGCAATTGAAGAAAGAAAATCGGCCAAGAAGGGAAATTAGGATTGTACTAGGTCTCTCACTAAACCTATTATCCTACTATTATAAAGGGTTATAATAATAGGGTGGAGTAGAGTGTTCAGTCAGTCAGTAACATTAAAACTGAAAAGTGGAGAGAGAAACCCTATTCTTCTCCCTTGGAAAATCTGGCCACCCTCCCTAAAAAGTAAGAGAATGAAATATGTTCATCCTCTTCCGTTCTAGCAGACGTGGGAATCCAATTGGTACTCGTGTACTAAGTAGATCATAGATGTACAAAAATTGGTGTTATTTGATCTCTAACTCTTGCAATCCGGTGGAAAACACGCTACAAAGGTTGTACATTCTTTTCCTTATAATAGGATTCATATTTATGTTATGTATGCAATCCTATGATAGTAGATGTTAGGAAATTATTTCCTAAAATTCCGCTATATGTGCATTTATATGTTCTTATAGTGGTATCAGTATTGTCTAATTGCATAATGTTCATATGATCATGTATATATGCTAGTTTGATTATTTTATTCAATTAGGGGAGAGAGTTATTTATGGCTTAATTTGCATAATTAATATGGTGATATTAATTGATTGGAATTGTTTAAAATTTGTTTTAAAGTATAATAATACTCAATTAAAATTTCTTTCATACAAGACTAATAAACCAGCTATTTTTTTCTCATAACTTTCGGCTAATTATCAAAAAAAAAAATTCAAGTATTTGACAAAGATCCCTTCATGAACAGAATGTTAGAACTAACAATTTGGTTGTTGTTTAATTGAATTTTCGGATTTTTCATGATAAATTTTGAATTCTTGCTAGATGATATGTATAATAGAAATTATTCACATGATCTAAGCAACCAAACTTTAAAATCTGATTTTAGATAGTTGTTGAATTCGAAATTTTGGCCCAAATAATCTCTTAACCCCAATTTTGAATACATTTGCACAATTAAAATTCAGTTTTGATTCATGTAATTGTTGTATAAATTAAACAAGGGATTTTCCGGCAACCATGGCTGGGTGGCGCATATCACCGGTGCTGCCAGTCTAGGGGTGTTCATGGGTGGTTAACCGTCCCAAAACAACATTTCGGTTCGGTAACCGAAAGTTTCGGTTCGCTCTTTTTGCGAACTGTAACCGTTTAGACCGGTTACCACCTAAGCGGTTACTGTTTTTTCGGTACGGTTCTTCGGTTAACCATTAACCGTTATTCAAGTTATACTATTATATTTTACTTAATGTAAATATATATATTTTCTATTATCTTGTGCATATACTTTGATATTATATATACTCTAATATAAAATGTATTATAAAGTGGATAATAAATCCATTGGAAAATATAATAACACTAAGAATTTACTCCATTTCCTAATTATAGTGTTTAAATAAGTACTAAAGTTTCCAAACAATCACATACTTCCCCTAATTGTTGTTACTTAGTAACAGATATTATAATTAATGTAGTTGTTGGAAAATATTTCACAATAATTAAATAGAGGAAAAGAATATTTCGGTTTTTCGGTTAACCGTTCACTCAAAAATCATAACCGTAACCGTACCGTTTAACCGTTACTTTTACCGGTTCGGTAACCGTACCGTTAAAACTTTTTTTTACCGGTACGGTTACCACCCATTTGGACCGGTTTTTCGGTTTCGGTTTTTATGAACACCCCTAGCTGCCACGATGGTTTGCGTCGAAGTTGTGCGCGGGTAGAAGAAAGGTTCCGCGGTGGCTGGGCTTCGGCCTTGCTGCGGTGGCGGGCTGTGTAGCGGATTGCCGCAGGTGATACGACGGTCACGACCGGTTCTAGGCAACCTTACGTTGCGCTGGGCGGCTGACGTGGCTGGCTGGCTTCATGCTGCAACTACTACAAAAAGGGTAAAGATAACTGTTATATAAGGCTTTACATAACACTTTTGAGGTGTTTTCCAAGTCAGTGTAATGTAAAGTAAAAGATAACACCAATTAGTGGTGTTATCTTTGACATAGCAAAGATAATGCTTTTCTTTCAAAAATGTTAACTATGTGTGTAGGCAAAGACAACATCTACTTGGAATAGGTGTTATGTATGTGTAGGCAAGAATAACATCTATTTGGAATAGGTGTTATGTTTGCTTAAGAAAAAGTAAACATCTCAAGCTTCCCAATGTTATCTTTGGCCTCCTTTTTAAAAAAATAAAATAATTTGCATTTAAGAAATAGACTTTGATGTCCATCGTTATCTGCGTACCTTCTTTTCAAAACAAAGAAATTATACAATTACGCTTATTATACACTACAAATACAAAAATATATTATTGTAACCACATCAACAAATGTACAAAATTGCATCCTTGCAATTAGATCAACCAACTTCATTTCAAATACAAATTATTTTGGTGCAAATGCAAAAATATATTCAACATAAAAGGATCTATCAAGTACATTTACTTTTTACATATGTAAGCAATATTTGGATACAGAAATCTAACTAAGGGCCTGTTCTCTTCGGCATAAAACAACTGAACTGAACTGAATTAAATTATAATTTATAACTAATTAATAGTAATGATTATCATTTAGGAACTGAACTGAACTGAACTGAATTGAATTGAACTGAACTGAAAATAAGCTGGGGAGAACAAGCCCTAAGTACAGTGAAATCTTCTCTTCTTAACTTCATTAGAAAAATCTTCAACTATATCTCTGCAACAACAAACAAAGCCAAATGAAGAAAAGAGCCATAAAATACGCAAGAAGATTCATCATTGTAATTAGCAAAAAAAAATCAAATCTATAGAAAATCAGTAGAAATAATTGAAAAGGTGTAAAAAAAATCAAGAGAACTACACCAGTTATATCGACAAAAAAAGAAAGAAAACAAGACTCGAGTATAATGTTAATTCCAAATCTGGCCTTTGATTTACTAACAAGCTTTACAAAAAGCTCATAAAATTTACGAAACCAAGATTATATAACTAATTTGACCAAATTCAAACCTAATTTAATCGATATCAAAGTCCAAATTGTAAATAAAAAGGAACCTGTTTGGGCTCAATTGATCAGCCGCCCAACAAAGATCATAAAAGCCTCTTAAAGCATAAAACCGGGCAACAGTGGGTCCCACTCTAAAGATTGACCTAGTCACCAGCATTGGGGAAATCCCTAAAAGGATGAAATGACCATTGCCGGAAAAGGTAGCATGCCCATTGCTACCAAAAAGGCCCATCTGAATAATGTTTCCTGTCTGGGAAATCCCAAACACTATAAAAACCAACTGTCTCATCAATGAACAGGTATTGAATTCTCACCTAACAAAACTAGAGCATCTCTCTCTAGACTTCACTTCTCTCTCTACCTCAATCACATCTGACTTGAGCGTCGGAGGGGCGATCCCGGAAACACCCCCGGGGTAGTCTAACCTTGTTTTGCAGGACTCAGGCGTACGGACATCGAAGCTCAGACGAACGCTCTTGAGGCCCACATCAAATCTCACAACGTATTACAATCCTTAATTTCTTAGCAGAAACAGTTTGGCGCCGTCTGTGGGGAAAGTACAAGAAGTTACTTCGCCACCACTCAGCAAGATTCACCTTGTTGCTACTCAGCAAAATCCCTCTCAGAGTCACTTAGCAATGGCCCCAGCCAAGAGCACACGTACCAGGCAACCCTCGGCACAGGGTCGGAGGTCCGAAAGAGACCCCTCCCCATCTCAACAAAGGAGGTCCGAGCGACCCAAAACACCGACCGTTCAAACCCTCGATCATGAGGAAGAAGAGCAATCCATTGAAAATGGACCGCAACCATCGAACCAGCTACAGCACGCTGACCCCCAGCCCATCTCTACTGCGGACATCAACATGATAGCCGCTCAGCTCCAGCAGACCTTGCAACAGAGCCTGATAGATATGTTGGCCAACTTACAAAGAAGGACGCGGTCTTGACCCCCCAAAGACCGAGGCCTCGGTCCCTTCCCTTCGGGCGGAGAACCACGGTCGGCCTCTAGCCGCGCGGAATCGGGAGCAAGGGAATACAGTCAGCCTGGCCAGCGCCGATCAAAGCAGGGGGAGGGAGACCTACGCGAGTCTAAAGGAAGATCAGCTAGGCCTGCTGACGAGACTCACGTATCCAAGTCCCCTCGGGGCAACGCGGGTCACAAGCAACACGATGCCCGACCTTTCCTCAACGAGAAGCGCCTCAGCAAAGGTTATGATGCGAGGCACATATTAAACAAAAAGGCCGCTCAGCGCGAGGGTCATCGAACCCCATTCGAATCAACAGTGGGGCACTCAAGTTCATGGTCCCATTCAGCCAGGCCATACTCGAGGCACCCAACCCGGGAAATGTCAAAACGCCCTCGGTCGAACCATTCGCGGGCCTGACCGACCCGGATGATCACATGGCGACATACAAAGCTCAAATGAGTGTTCAGACTGGATGTGAAGCCACTTGGTGCCGTTTCTTTCCGACAACACTCAAAGTTCTGGCCCTGAGCTGGTTCCAAGAGCTCCCCACGGGGATCATCACTGATTTCTCGGTCCTCGAAGACCTATTCATCCACCAGTTTATTACGGGAAAGAGACAAAGGAAAACGAGCCTCCATTTAATGGGGATCAAGCAGGAGAAGAACGAGAGCCTAGCCGACTACATAAAAAGATTCAATGAGGAGTCATTGAAAATCTCAGATCTACAAGACGCGGTGGCGTTCGCCGCCCTAATGTCTGGACTTCGGCTCAGTGGCTACGAAATGGTCCTTAGGCTGAAAATGAAGTCAAAACCTTCTCCGAAGCAATGACTCGGGCTCAAAGATTCATCCAAGCGACAGACATATGCCGTCACTCAGACGACGGGAGCAAAAAGAGGAAGGATGAAGGAAATCACAGGGATCAGTCAAAGCAACAGAAGACGGGTGGTCGGTCGAGACGAGATTCAACGACCATGGCGTCGATCCCCGGTTCAAAGAAACGGGAGAGAGATATACTTGGACATAAAAGACAAAGTCACTTTCCCCGCCCACCCCCCATCGGGACGGCCATCGCTAGGAGAGATAAGAGCCGGTGGTGTGAGTACCACAAGGAATGCGGCCACACCACCAAGGATTGCGAGAGAGCTAAAGAAATCCCTCGACAACTTAGCGGACCAGGGGAAGCTGAACCGATACCTCAAACACTCTAGTGAGGACAAAGGTAAACAGAAAGTTGGTCCTTCCAACAGCGGGGACACGGAGGGCTTCATCGGGGTCATAGCAGGTCCCACCTCCAGAATCTGAAGCACCAAGTGCTCGACGTCCATCACCCCCGACCCGACTGCCCTATCATGACATTCGGGGAGTCCAGTCGGCCACTACATACGCCCCACGACGACCCCTTGGTCATCGAGCTCAAAGTGGCCAATGCCAGAGTCAAACGGGTGCTTGTGGATAGTGGTTCCTCAGCTGACATCATCACACTAGAGTGCCTCAGGAAGCTAAAGTACAATGAAAGGGATGTAACCCCACTCAATCAGCCACTCATAGGCTTCGGGGGAAACTCGGTACATCCTGTCGGATCCATAAAATTGCCTACTCGGATGGGAGAGAAGGGCAAAGGAAGAAGCCTACCGATTGACTTCCTAGTGGTAGACATCCCTCTGCCATATAACATCATAATGGGAAGACCAACTCTGAACAAGGTCAAAGCAGCAATTTCCATTTATCAGCTTCTTATGCAATTTGAAACAGACGAGGGTAAAGTCGGAAAGATCCAAGGGGATCAGCAGGCAGCTAGAGAATGCTATGTGAACAGCTTGAAAAGTAAGATCGACGTCCAAGAGGACTCGAAAAAGAAAAGAAAGCGAGAAGACGGTCAGCCCTCAAGCGGGCTCGGGGTTTACCTTACCGAGAACCCCAAGCAATATGAGCGCCCTCAGTCAGCTGAGGATGACGAAGAAGTCATCATCGATGAGAAACATGGTCGGACTCTGAGAGTGGGCAAGGCCATGGACCCTCAAACAAGAGAAGAGATCATTCAAGTTCTAACAGAATACAGAGACGTCTTTGCCTACGAAGCCAATGAAATGCCCGGGCTCGACCCTAAAGTGATGTGCCACGAGCTAAACATCAAAGTGGGGTTCAATCCGGTCAAACAAAAGCTGAGGCATCAAGGCCCCGAAAGGAATGCCGCGGCAGCTGCAGAGGTCAAGAAATTGCTTGAAGCAGGGTTCATTGAAGAATGTCAGTACTCGGAATGGCTGGCCAACGTTGTCCTAGTCAAGAAGTCGAGTGGGGCATGGAGAATGTGCGTGGATTTTACAGACCTGAACAAGGCCTGCCCAAAAGACAACCACCCTCTACCCAAAATCGACAGACTGGTAGACTCAACAGCAGGACATGCTCTCCTAAGCTTCATGGATGCAAACGCGGGGTATCACCAAATCCCGATGGCAGAGCATGATCGGGTTCACACCGCCTTCGTCACCAATCAAGGGGTGTATTGCTACAAGATGATGCCCTTCGGGCTCAAGAACGCAGGGGCTACGTATCAGCGGACAGTAAACAAAATATTCAGTGACCAACTGGGTCGGAATATCGAAGTGTACGTTGACGACATGATCGTCAAAAGCAAGATCCAGGGCGATCATCCCTCTGATTTAAAAGAGACCCTCAGCACCTTGAGGAAGTTCCGCATGATGTTGAACCCCAAGAAATGCGTCTTCGGAGTGAAGGGAGGGAAGTGCCTCGGATTCCTGGTGGATGAGAGGGCAATCGAAGCTAATCCCGACAAAATCAAAGCAATAATGGAAATGAAGTCTCCACGGAATGTAAGGAAAGTACAACGCCTAACCGGCTGTCTGACCGCCCTCGGTCGCTTTCTGTCACGGTCAGCAGATAAGAGCTTGTGCTTCTTCAAAGCTCTGAAAAGAAAAGAATTCGCTTGGGATGACGAAGCCGAGCAGGCTTTCACCTCCCTCAAAACGCATCTATCAACACTCCCAAAATTGATATCCCCCTTTGCAGGGAAACACTTTGTTCATTTATTTGGCTATTTCAGAGTACGCGCTCAGCGCTGTTTTGATAGCCGAAAGAGAAGAAAAACAACACCCAGTCTACTTCATAAGCCACGCCTTTCGAGGAGCAGAGGCCAAATACAGTGAAGTGGAAAAAATGGTTTTCGCCTTAGTATTGGCTAGTCGGAAGCTCAAACCTTACTTCCAGGCCCATCCTATTAAGGTCCTCACTAGTCAGCCGCTCAGTAAGCTTATCGAAAGCAGGAACCACTCTAGTCGGATGGCCGATTGGGCGGATCAGCTAGCTGATTTTGGGTCAGAATATGAGCCCAGAAGGGCGATCAAAGCCCGAGCCTTAGGCGATTTCATAACGAGTGCACATCCAGGTCCCCTAATCGGCGGAGCAAGATAGGCTGGGAGGCTGCAAGTGGATGGCTCGTCTACCGGGACGGGTTGTGGAGCCGGACTGGTCATCAAACCCCCGGTCGGAGAAAAGATGGAATATGCCATCAAATTTGAGTTCTTAGGCTCCAACAATGAAGCCGAATATGAAGCCACGATCCTCGGATTGGAGTTATGCATCTTGGCCAGGGCAACCGTGATTAATGCTAAATCCGAGCTCGCAGTTGATAGTGGGTCAGGTATCGGGCAAATACGAGGCCAAAGAAGACAACATGAGAATGTATTTGGCCAAGGCCCAGGACATAATCAAAAAGCTATCTCAGTTCAATATCACCCACATACCGCGATCGGAAAATCAGCAAGCTGATGCTTTAGCCCGAATGGCCAGTTCGACGGAAGGGTCGGCCCCCCGAACAATCATGTGGGAAGTCCTTCGGCAGCCCAACATCAATATCAAGGAACTACTTGTATTGAATCGGACGTCTGAATGGATGGATGAGGTAGTCGGATATTTGAGAGACGGGAAACTACCTGAGGATCACAAGGAGGCGATCGGGTAAAACACAAGTCCGGGATGGTTTCTATGGCACGAGAATCAACTCTACAAGAAGTCCTTCACCCATCCCTTACTTAAATGTGTCACCCCGAGGAAGGAAATTACATCCTCGGGGAAATCCACCAAGGGGCTTGTGGAAGTCACCAAGGGGGAAGGACCATAGGCTGGAAAAGCTCTCCGAGCCGGATACTACCGGCCTACTCGAAAACGGACGCTCGGGAGCCGGTAAAGAGATGTCCGTCTGCCCGGATCCATTCGGATATTCCCCGAGCACCGACCACCCCCTTGACAACAATTCAAGCAGATCCCGCCATTTGATAAGTGGGGCATGGACCTACTCGGACCGGTTCCCCGGCCTCGGGTCAAAGAAAGTTCCCGATAGTCGCCATTGACTACTTCACCAAATGGACCGAGGCCGAAGCACTCTCCTCCATAACGGATAAACAAGTTGAAGCGTTCATTTGGAGGAACATCATCACCGAGTTCGGAGTTCCCAGAGTTCTGATCTCCGACAATGGACGTCAATTCAACAGCGGCCCGACCCGGGATTACTGTGCTCGGTTCGGAATATGTACCAAATTCTCCGCAGTCTCAAGGCCGCAAACGAACGGGCAAGCTGAGTCGGCCAATAAAATAGTTCTCAAAGGAATCAAGAAGTCTCTGGAGGCTGCCAAAGGAGCATGGGTCGATGACCTGCCTGGAGTCCTCTGGTCGGCCAGAACCACTGCCAAGGAAGCAACGGGGCACTCGCCTTTCACCCTGGTGTACGGGAGTGAGGCGGTCCTACCAGTGGAGGTCGGCATCCCTTCTCCTCGAATGACCTTCTACGACTTCGAGAAGAACGAGGAAGAAAAACCGATCAACTTTGACTTGCTGCCAGAAACAAGGGGCAACGCGCTGCTGAAATCTATCCAGTACAAGCAAAGAGTTACTCGGATGTTTAATCGCCGAGTGAGGTCCTGGCCAATCCAACTCCACGATTGGGTCGTTCGAAAGGTCGAGGCCACTGGGCTCTCACACTTGAAAGGAAAGCTAGGACCTAACTGGGATGGCCCATACAAAGTCACAGAAGTCATCAAGCCCGGCACATTCCGACTAGAATCCCCCGAGGGCGTTCCCCTGGCCCGACCATGGAATGCAGACAACCTCAAAAAATACTTCGTGTAGAGTTTGTTGCTTGCAATACGGGGCACATATTGTAATGACTGTAGTTATAGCTGGTCGGCACATTTGTAACAAAGTCAAATTCCCAAAGTTGGCTCTTTTTGTAGAAGTACATAAACTATAGCCGGTTGGCATATTTTGTATCATAGCAAGCCTATCAGACTTAACCAGTCAAAACAGATTGATATCCTTTCGTCAAAATTTTAAGGTTGTCGGAAACTTTTCAACGCATGTGAGTTGGTCAGTGAGCAAGACAATCGAGCAAGTCAGTCGGAGTCAATGAAATTGATCGGGAAATATTGCAATCAACAAACAAGAAAATTGAAGATAAAATGACGAGTTTCATTAAAGATGTCGCGAATTACAAAAAGGAGTCGGTACATCACTCTGAGAACCAAAATGCAAAAAGTAGTTAAGTACAAGCGCTACATCCTAAGAGCTAGGGGGAGAGGGAAGATCGGTCATGCTCTCGGCGTTCGGCTCGGAGTTGTCACCAACCAACTCTCCGCCCCGACCAGCATTGTCGGCCGCCTCGGTATCATCATCATCATTGTCATCGACATCATCGCCGTCTAGGACGTTGACGTCGACTTGGTCCTCGTCATCGTCGTCCTCATCATCTTCACCCCCTTCGGCTTTCAGTCGAGCCATGATAGCAGCATTGTCGACGTCAATTGACTCCCGATAGCGACCCGGATTTCGGCCCAAAACCAGGCCCAGGGTGGGATTCGGCCAAGACCTTCCTCAGCCGGTCGAGGGTCCCGTCCTCACCCATTTTGTGAGCGGCACTCCCAACCTCGTTGGCATAGACCTCCGCCGCGTCGGACTTCTCCCACTCAGCAAACCACTGTTCCTCGGTCTTGACCTGGCCCTCCAACTCAACCAACTTGGCCTCAAGATTGGTCACCTTCAGCTCGGCCTCGGCCAGCTTCGCGAGGGCGTCATACTTGGCAGTTATTGCCGAATCCCGGGCAAGAGTAAGGTCGGCTTTCGCCTTCACCCATTTTTCCCGCTCCAGGGCGAAATCCTTCTGATCTTTCTTTATGGCGTTCTCCGCATCCTCAAGCTTGGACTCGGCAATCCGCTCGCCCTCCTTGGCATGATAAACCTCGTCGAAATGTTTTTTGGCTGCCTCCTTGAGAGCGGCCACCTCCTCGGCTAGGCTCACTCGGTTCTGGGCCACGTTAGCCAACCGAGCAGAGAACTGAAAATCAAAAAAGCAAAAAGAGTTAGAAAATGTGAACAGGTGAAGTTATAAAAGCGACTCGGCAAACAATAGATGTTCTCACATCAAGCCAAGAGCGGAACAGCTCGTTGGTCTCATTCTGACCATGAGTCTTCTCTATGTACTCACGGTCGGCCGGAGTGTATATATAATCAATGGCTTTGGTCTAGCGACCGTCCTTTTCGGTCCGACTCAGAGCAGGGAATGGGACGTTCGGGGCCACTACATCTTTCGGACTGCCCCCGAGCCCTTCATAAGCGGGCGACATCGGAGTATATTGAGGACTCCGGGTCGGGTTAAAATCAGAAGAGTGGAGGGAGAGCGCCCCCCCGTCAGGCTGCTGGTGAGAAGGCCCTCTCGGACTGATTACTTCAACAGAGTTGGCCCTCTTGGCCGCCATCTCCCGTTCAGCCTTCTCAGCCCTCTCCCGCTCAGCTTTCGACCGAGCAACAGCGTTCTCCGTTTGGGCCACTTTTTCAGAAGAACGCTCCTTTCTCTTCTTGGTCTTCGGCTTGACAGGGTCCTACAGCGAGGAAAACACAGTTAGTAGAAAATAAAAGGAAAAACCAAGAAACAGTCGGTCGGGGCAAAATGGAAGCAGCAAAAACAGAGCATTCTCACCTTAGGAGGAGCAGGGACCTTCATGGTCTTGGCGGTAATTTCAGCTTTCAGTCGAGCGGCCCTCATCGCTGCAATGTTTAGTTTATCGGCCATAGTAGGGTCAACCTCTTCTATATACGCTCGGGCAGCATCTGCAAAACAAAGGAGGGGAGTTCGTCAAAACAGAAGAGTTAAAGCAAAAATTATCATACCGACTACCCCAAGCCACCTCCTCGGCAAATTACCCTTCGGGAAGGTCGAGCTCAGACCCATAGCCGAGAGGAAGTGCTCGTCCCGGAAGAGCTTGCAGTCGGGCAGCCATTGGCTAGGCACGAATACCTCGCCACCGTCGACAATCCTCGACTCGGTCTGCATATAGCAGGCCACCGCTCCCTCCTCATCGTCCAACTCCCCCACTCGGTAGTTGAAAGCGAGGATGGGCTCCTCCGAGGGCGGGACTAGGGGAATCCCCCAATCTCCACCGAAATAAATGAAGGCGAATTCCCGACGGAATCCCTTCTGAGAAGTAGGAAGATTAAGGACCGTTCGGTAACCCGGTCGGATTTGAAAGCTCCAACAGCCAGGCCCATTTGTAGCAGCCATAACCTCGACCAACTTGTAGAGGTGCCTCCATAGCTTGAGGGTCGGTCGGACACTCATCAAGTTGCAGAGCACCTGAAAGGCATTGATTCCGCCCCAAGAGTTTGGAGAAACTTGGCAGATTGCCAAATTATACGCGTTTAGTAACTCTTTGACGAAGTTGGTCAGCGGAAACCGAAGCCCCATCTCCATCGACTTGTAATAAATGGTGCGCCTCTGGTCGGACAAGATAGTATGGGTCTTTGATTTGAAATCTTGTCGCTGTCCCCCTGAGGTCCTCGGTCAGGGATTTTATCACGCCGGGCTCGGGAAAGAAAGTCCCTGGCCCCCCTTTTGGATCAAGGTCGGGATACTCCAGTTCCCGATCCGAAGTTGACACTTCTCCTGCTCCCCTCGGCATTTCAACCCTCACTACATTAGAAGACAAATACTTGTCTAAGTAACTCCGTGAAGGAGGATAGGCCAATGACACCTCCCAAGGGTAGGGAATGACACCCTCGGCTTCCTCCTCCACCGAAGAAGACGGACTCGGGAGAGCAACCGCGTCGGGCACAGCCGAGGGGTCGGGGCAGCTTATTACTGTCGACACTAGAGTTATTCCCATCACTCTCACCTCCTCGTCAATTTTATAAGGAGGTGAGGCTGGAGGTGTCGACGACTCGGACGAATCTCCCATTATTTATAAACAAGGGAGTCGGCCGAGATTATTTGAAAGAAAAAGAAAGAAAGAGAAAACTTAAAAGAACAAAAGCGTACCTGGTCGGACGAAGAAGCTGGAAGAAGAACTTGGGCAAATTGAGAGGATTTGGAGATTTTTGAGAGAGAGAATGAGGAAATGAGCAAATGATCCTCAAATTCTCTCTCCTCACATACATATATAGGGGTACCTCGGGGGAGGCGCAACGCAAACCCCCCCGCGTCGCTCTAATGGGCTTCTGATAAGGGCCCAACTGGACCTACTCAGTCCATTCAGTGAAAAGTCCAATAAGTTGAAGCAAAAATATTTCAGACCCAAGGTAGTCGAAACGTCAAAGTCCTTCCAGCTCAGCCTAAAACAAGGGTCCCAACATCCCAAGTATCAAGAGTGGCCTTGTGGCATTTCAGGTCGGAACATACCCGGTCTGGCAGAATAGGCGCACCTCCTTCATCCAAAATATGAAACCCACTCGGACCAACTTGGGGCTCATTAGCCCCTCATCCGAGTGGCACCATACCCTACTCGACCACGCAGGAGCTCCCCTCCTTTGCCGAGTCGCTTCTATACTTGGTCAAGTATAGCCAAGTATCAGCTAGAACCCACTCGGACCAACTTGGGGCTCATTAGCGCCTCATCCGAGTGGCCTAGCACCTTGCTCAGCCAACAGGAGCACCCCTCCTTTGCCGAGTCGCTTCTATACTTGGTCAAGTATGGCCAAGTATCAGCTAGAACCCACTCGGACCAACTTGGGGCTCATTAGCCCCTCATCCGAGTGGCCTAGCACCTTGCTCGGCCAACAGGAGCACCCCTCCTTTGCCGAGTCGCTTCTATACTTGGTCTAGTATGGCCAAGTATCAGCTAGAACCCACTCGGACCAACTTGGGGCTCATTAGCCCCTCATCCGAGTGGCCTAGCACCTTGCTCGGCCAACAGGAGTACCCCTCCTTTGCCGAGTCGCTTCTACACTTGGTCAAGTATGGCCAAGTATCGGCTAGCACCCACTCGGACCAACTTGGGGCTCATTAGCCTCTCATCCGAGTGGCCTAGCACCTTGCTCGGCCAACAGGAGCACCCCTCCTTTGCCGAGTCGCTTCTATACCTGGTCAAGTATGGCCAAGTATCAGCTAGCACCCACTCGGACCAACTTGGGGCTCATTAACCCCTCATCCGAGTGGCACCACACCCTACTCGGTCACACAAGAGACTCCCTCCTTTGCCGAGTCGCTTCTATGCTTGGCCAAGTATGGCCAAGTATCAGCTAGCACCCACTCGGACCAACTTGGGGCTCATAAGCGTCTCGCCCGAGTGGCACCATGGTCGCAAAGGATGACCGGGTCGGCATCCTCCCCTCAATGGGAAGGGACCCGGTCGGAACTCTCCTCATCCGGCAAAGGATGACCGGGTCGGGCTCCTACTCTCAATGTGAAAGGACCCGGTCGGCACTCTCCTCATCCGTGAAGGATGGCCAAGGTCGGCCCACTTCCTTCGATAGGAGGGGACCCGGTCGGCAATCTCCTCATCCGCCAAAGGATGACCGGGTCGGCATCCTCCTCTCAATGGGAAGGGACCCGGTCGGAACTCTCCTCGTCCGCCAAAGGATGACCGGGTCGGCATCCTCCCCTCAATGGGAAGGGACCCGGTCGGAACTCTCCTCATCCGGCTAAGGGTGACCGGGTCGGCACCCTTCCTTCAAAAGGAGGGGACCCGGTCGGCACTCTCCTCATCCGGCAAAGGATGACCGGGTCGGCCCACTTCCTTCAGTAGGAGGGGACCCGGTCGGCAATCTCCTCATCCGCCAAAGGATGACCGGGTCGGCATCCTCCTCTCAATGGGAAGGGACCCGGTCGGAACTCTCCTCATCCGCCAAAGGATGACCGGGTCGGCATCCTCCCCTCAATGGGAAGGGACCCGGTCGGAACTCTCCTCATCCGGCAAAGGATGACCGGGTCGGCACCCTCCCCTCAATGGGAAGGGACCCGGTCGGAACTCTCCTCATCCGTGAAAGGATGGCCAGGGTCGGCACCCTTCCTTCAAAAGGAGGGGACCCGGTCGGCACTCTCCTCATCCGTCAAAGGATGACCGGGTCGGCATCCTTCCTTCAATAGGAAGGGACCCGGTCGGCCTTCGCCTCATCCAGCAAAGATGACCGGGTCGGCATCCTTCCTCAAATAGGAAGGGACCCGGTCGGCACTCTCCTAATCAAGCAAGAGAGGACCGGGTCGGCATCCCTCCGGAAGGACCCGGTCGGCGTTCCCCCTTCGGACGATAGGTAAGCCAGTCTGAGATAAGACGGTCATCATTCCGCCACAGACGGGCGCCTCTTGATCAGTTGTCAAAACCCCCCATCTGTGGCGTGGGGCTAATTGTTTGGGCTCAATTGATCAGCCGCCCAACAAAGATCATAAAAGCCTCTTAAAGCATAAAACCGGGCAACAGTGGGTCCCACTCTAAAGGTTGACCTAGTCACCAGCATTGGGGAAATCCCTAAAAGGATGAAATGACCATTACCGGAAAAGGTAGCATGCCCATTGCTACCAAAAAGGCCCATCTGAATAATGTTTCCTGTCTGGGAAATCCCCAACACTATAAAAACCAACTGTCTCATCAATGAACAGGTATTGAATTCTCACCTAACAAAACTAAAGCATCTCTCTCTAGACTTCACTTCTCTCTCTACCTCAATCACATCTGACTTGAGCGTCGGAGGGGCGATCCCGGAAACACCCCCGGGGTAGTCTAACCTTGTTTTGCAGGACTCAGGCGTACGGACATCGAAGCTCAGGCGAACGCTCTTGAGGCCCACATCAAATCTCACAACGTATTACAATCCTTAATTTCTTAGCAGAAACAGAACCAATTTCCGTTAATTAAACTAGAATACTAAAAAATATCAGACTCAAAGTAAACTTGGAATCAAATGCCATTTTTTTTTAAAAAGTGATTGAGTACATAAGAAAAATGAAGAAGAAAAGAACTATAAATTTAAAGAACATCAGATCTACTAGTTTTTCTGAATTTTTTTTAAAAAAAAAAACCTAAAAGATGATTCAAATACTAGATTAAAAATTTAGAATGAACAATAACTAAAAACTTATCTCTTTTGGCTTTTTGTTGTTTTGCAGAATCATGTTCCGTGTCCTTATTTGTTCCAATAGCGCGCATTTCTTAAGATGTGCCTCCATGTTTTCTTCAAGCACGCAACTTTGACAAAAACAATGGAAATGACAAAGACATGAGAGTAAAGAATCAAAGAAGGTACTAATCCAGGAGAAAGAGAAAATAAGTAATTATGGGGAAAGATCAATTGCATAAGGAACCCCAGTTGGCTTTCGGTTAGTTATGGTTTATATAATAACAAGCAAGGAGAAGAAGGTGGAGTAAAGCTAAGAACGGTTTAGAGATATAATGAGAGAAAAGAGAGATGAGGGACATGAGGCGAAGAGATTGTGGCGCGTGATCGTGTGGGATGAATTAATCATATGGTTATTGAGGGATAACATATTATTCATTTAAAGAAATAAATAGAAAAGATAACCGTTAAGTTAAATATAGGTGTTAAGTAAGAGATACTAAAGTGTATATTGAGGAGAAAAGATAACATCTAATTTATAAGCGTTAAGTCTAATTTTCTATGTTGACCATTTGGCCAACTTAAGATAACACTTTTCTTAATAGAATGTTAATTTAGATCAAAGAAAACAGTTGTTAAATTAACCGTTAAGATAGATATGTTATCACTGTGGCTTCGCGCTGATCGGCGATTGAATCGGTGGGGAAGGATGCCATGGCTCTAAGCACAACCTCGTGGCTGTGGGTTTTTGCTAGCTGGTCTTCAGTTCAGCCGTGATTTCCGGCTTCCAGTTTTGTGGTTGAAGTTCGTGGGTTTGTTAGCAACAATTTTGTAGTTAGTTGCTGCAATTTTGTTTTTGAAATAAAAAAAATAGTTTCTCCCTAAATTTTTTGGTTTTGTTGAGCATCATTATAATTCCAATAATGCTAATTAATAGTTAATCTGATTAATGCCATGTTTAAGTCCTAACACTAGTGGAAAAAGCATTATATGTCACAGCACAACAGATCCGATTTTGTTAAAACCGAATCCGTAAATCCGCGAATTTTTGGGAGGGAATACTGGGCTGATTAACTGATCTGGTCCTTCAGTGAACCAGCACTAGAGGAAAAAAACCCAAGGGCTGCGGTCAAAAGGGCCCAAGGGCTGCGGTCAAAAAGGGCCCAAGGGCTGCGTTTTTTGACCGCAGCCCGTGGACTAGCAGCCCTTGGCATTTAGGAAGGGCTGCGGTTTTTAACCGCAACCCTTTGTTAAGGGCTGCGGTTAGGGCAAAAACTGCAGCCCTTGTGACCCAAAAAAAATAAATTTTTTTTTTCATTTACATTTTTTTGTCCTAAATGTTCCCAAACAGTTTTATATATATATAAGTATCATTTTTCATTACAAATTATGTCTTTTACACAAATATAAAGAAAATAATAACTGAATTACACAAAGAACTTCTCTAGAGATGACAAATAAAACAAAAATCTCCGAATCAACCGGCAAGTTGGAGCTACCACCTGCCATGGGTCTGCTCTCTGTATTCCATATCAGTATCACTTCAGCATGAGACATCCATATCAATATTTTATCATTGTTTGAGGTGCAACCGCACAAGAGCTTAAGTTAAACAATAAACAACCAGCAGCCACTTAGTGCTTGATAGCTTTGATACTGCAACCAAATTACCAACCGTCACACCCATACATTGAATATTAAGCAAACGGCATCACATATACCTCAAAATTTGTGGCAACACTCAACTTTTGTGAATCAGCTCCCCCAGACTTGAATAAGGGACCAACAACAGGTTTTTCCGACTGTACCAGCATACTTGAAGCAAATTTCTGAGGCAGGATAGTCTCACAAGAAGACAAAAGCTGAACAAGTAGCATACATAACCTGAAACAAGTAGCATTGTCCCACCATAAAAATTATTGAAACATATCAGCAGAAGGTTTACAAGTTATGACCTTTGATTCATCACTTTTATGAAAGAAATATATTCCTCATCAATATGAAAGAAAGAAATGAGTTGGCTTATCACAAACTTGATGACCAAAATCACGAACAACTAGTATATATGATGATGACGAAAGCACTACTTTTCGACATTCGTCATCTCCAACATACTTTCTCAATTGATCAAAGAAAGCACATGAGACTACAAGAATGCCAATTTTCATTACCTCTCCGGCATAATGAGCCATTGTAAAAGCTTTCTCACGCTCTCCTTTGAAAGATGAGTTGGACTTCAAATGCTGCTTCAGCTTATTAGCAAAACTTAGGTCTGTGCCATTTGGGAAAGTAGACTCCTCATCAAGCAAGGACAACAACCCAAGTGGATTCTGCAAAATAAAAGGAGTCAACTGCCACTATGCCAGTATATTTATGCAGCATATATAATTTGGAATCATATTTTGCTAATGGCAGTCAATTATGACTCTGTTCTCCTCACCTTATTTTTTATTTTAAGAAAAATAAGTTGAGTTGAGGAATAATATATTTAAGATACGTCAAATTCAGGGACACTAAATTCAGAGCCAATAAGGGCTACCCTTTACAACTATAAAGTTCTAATAAGTTAAGCTCATGGCCATAAGTTCAGATAACATCAGACTAATAAGTTCATTCAAAATCAAACTACGTGAAATTCAGATGAAGAGGACCCTAAGTCATATAACCACATATGACAGAAATCCATATATTACCTTTTCAAAAAGATTGAGACAAGCTTGGTTGTCTTCAAATTCAACTTTTGTCCAATCAATTCCATCCTTGATGTATTCCTGACCAAAAATAAAGATCTCATATATATATATATATATATATATGTTCGGAAATATTCAAATGTTGTGTAAAGGGTACACTACTATCCTCGTCGTCATTGAAAATAAAGAAAGAATTACGTACAAGTATGTCGAAGCAAGCCAAAATCAACCAACCCAAGAAGCCACTATAAGTGGTGGCTCATTGATCTTTCACAAGTAAATGACCAAAAAATTAAGTATCCACGTACAAAACTTTAAGCAAGTATTATAGCTGGAAAACTTTCCAACACAATCAGCACTTTAGCAGCACACATGGGCATGTTATACATCTTGAATTCTATAAGGACGCGTTATAGTCTCAAAAATTGAAATTTCAAACTTTCCTAACAAACTCACCTCCAGCTCTAATTTGAATAAACGACGATTGAAGTGCTGCTGCAATCTCTCAGCTGCATATATATACCAAAACTTATCATCCTCCCAACGTCCAAGTCGATTAAAACAATAAACGACTCCCATACATATTCATTCAGACCTCCTTAAATCTCCATTTACAATACGACCCTAACTCAGCCGTCATTATTTGTTGTCTTTGCCACTTGATTTTCAATCTATCAGCAATATTAAATGATTCCATTTAATTATAAGATATTGGCACATAAGAATCAGCTCTATGACACTATGTGGGTATGTTTTGTTATCACTCATAAATTTTAATCAGCACACATCAAATCATGAATGCAATATCTCTCAATTAGCAGAATATCAACTGAAGTTACCAAAAACAGCATAATAAAACACATTATAAGGTAACAAAATGATGAAAAAAAACCACAGCACTGTCTAATTTCGAATAGAATTCTAACTAAATGGCCAAAATGAAGAAATTTTTAAAACCCAATTCATGTAATTAATCATACTTCTATATGATATCAGGAAGAATCAATAAAACTCCAAGCAACTACATAAACCAGAAAATCAAGAGCTAAATACGTCCCTGCATCATGCCACCTAGAGAGAGAGAAATAAACATGCCAGACATTATAGCTTAAAATTAATTGTTTCCTCATTTACATTGGATCATCAATCGAAAAGATTCATACATTTTATATTATCAAAAAAAAAAAAATAAAAATCCAAGCTTCGGTTGAACAATAATTTCCAACATATCACAATTCATAACATAGTAAACTCGAACTTCCAACAGAAGCCGCAAATTTCAGGCATAACACAAATACCTTCTCAAGAAAGGTTAAAAAACTTGAAATTAACCATGAATTTTAGGTCAAACTAACAAAAATTAGGCCAAAAAAAAGCAGAACCGCGAGATTTCACCTGAAAAGGCGATTTTCGAGAATTACGATCCAGTCTGAAGGCAATTCTCAATGCGCTGTGACGCAAGACTAAGATTAAAAATGACTACCCAAAAATCTCCAACTAAAAAAAATTAAAAATTTCATCAAATTAACTAGGTAGGCAATAAAATCAATCGAAAAACAAAGTTAACCCAGAACATGAATTTGATGATTAGGGTTTTTTATCCTTACCATGGAGATCGGCGCACGGCGGAAAGCCACTGGACAACACAGCAGCATTGTGCACAAGGAAGAAGATGAGAGTAGGGGAACACAACAGCATTGCGCACATGAATTTGATGATTAGGGTTTTTTCCCTTATCAAAGCGGCGGTAGAACAGGAGCACCGCCAGCAGCACATGACAGCGAGCACAACTTCGTCGGAGTACCAGTAGAGATACGAAGAGAAAGAGGGTCGGGTATTGGGGTAAGACCTGAGAGGGGGAGAATCGAGGAGAGAGAGAAGAGAGTTAGGGTTTTGGTAAAAGTTTCAGGTTGAGTGAGATGGGTTTTGGGTAGAAATCCGTGGTTCGACATGAGAGGAGAGAGGGAGAGATGAGGGGAAGCAAGAGAGGAGATGGGAGGAGAGAGAGAGAGAGAGAGAAAAGGGGAGGGAGACATGGGAGCTAAGGCTGCTAAGCTAACGCGGGTATGAGGGGGGAATTTATTTACGGTAAATAGAGTATTAAAGCCCAAGGGCTGCGGTTGGCCCAAAACCGCAGCCCTTCACTACGTAGGGCTGCGGTTGGCCCAAAACCGCAGCCCTTCACTACGAAGGGCTGCGGTTTGTAATAAACCGCAGCCCTTGCACTGCAGCCCTTGCGTTTTTTTCCACTAGTGCAGATCAGTTAATCCGCATCCGTTAATGTGGCAGAAAATGGGATTTTAAAACTGATCCGGTCCAAATATGGAATCGGATCAGATAATTTGGGCCTTATAAATAACGCGGCCTAGATCACTCCCCCTTGTTCTCTCACGCGGCCCAGCTCACTCCCCCCTTGTTCTCTCATCCGCGCAATTTATTTCCCAAACCCTAATCCTTCTCTCATTCGCTCCATTCCCTTGAAATCCTAAATTTCTAATCTCTCCTCTCTTCTTTCTTACCCCCACGAACAACATCTCCTCTGTCCTTTCCTCACCGATTCCCAAAACCACCACCACACCATGAGTTGCTCCTCCAGTCGACGAAAAAGCAAGAGTGGTTTGAGAAAACCGTGATTTCCCTCCCCTGTTTCTCTCTCTAGCTCATCCTCTCTCGCGCATCGCAAGGTGAAACGCATCGTCGTCGTCACCGTCAACAATCTCCATTGTTCATCGTTTCATTTTGGAGGCGATTCACAAACAAACTCCTCCTTTGTTCGTCGATTCAATTTGGAGGCGATTTACAAACAAACTCCTCCTTTGTTCGTCGATTATTTCGTCGCTCGCCTCAATTCTCCTATCTCAATTTTCGTTCATCGTTCAACGAGTTAGAGCCTTTGATTTTATTTTCGTTGTAATTCCAGTTTTCTAGTCTTGTTGTAATTCCATATCTGAGTTTTTTATTTTCGTTTTAATTCCAGATCTAGTTTCTTTTTTGTTTTGTAGTTAGGTTTCGTTTTTGTATATTTAGTTTGTAATTTTCATATTTTTATAATTTTGCAAATCTTCATTGTACGTTAATGATACTGATATAATTTAGTTTGTCTAGTTTCTTTGTTTTTCTTCGTTATGGAATTCGTTCTTTGTCTATTATAATTTTGCAAATCTGATTTTTTTTGTCTATTATCTCCCCTCAACTGATTCTTCAACTGGACGCACGCTTTTTTTTATGTTCATTCAAACTCAGCTGATCCGGTTTTCGACTAGAGCAGTTGACTTTTGTCAACCGCTCCGGACCAAAAACCGGAAATGTAAGGCCTATTTTGACCGGAGCGGTTGAACTTCTTTCCACTAGTGTAATTGAATGAAAATAATAGAAAGTTATTCTTTAGTTATTTGTCAAGTTTAACTAAGTTGACATGTTTATTATTAATTGTTAATTTGTAAATAGCATGTTTTATTTGCTTATTAATTGTTAATGAGTAATTTTTAGTATCTATTTTATTTTGATATTATATATGCATGGATGTTTAATATAATATGTATGATATTATGTTTTGCATATTGTGACTACTATGGCCCAAAACTAGGATAGAAAATATGATCTGCGCGTTCTTAATTTTTATGTAAATGAATACGATCTGCACATCGTTTGTAATTTTTGTAATTTAAATTTCTGTATTTAAATTATAAATTATTTATATAATCAAGAATGAAGTTCCATGGAGAATCAAGTATGGAGATCCATGAAGATTCAAGGAGGAATTCATGAAGATTAGTTTTTCAAGGTTTAGGGGCCATATTATGATCACTTTTAATTATGCTTATATTTATTTATGCATTTATCATGTTTAAATGCTTGCTTTCTGAAGTTTATAAGTGTGGTACTATATGCTATGTGTTCACTTATAATTGACCATATTAGTAAATTTAGGTCCCCAAAAGTAATATTGAGTTTCAATTGCTTTTCCAAACAACACCTATAAAGCCTTAGATCATGAGTAATAGGTTCTGCGAAAGCAGGATGTTGCTCATAATTTCGGAGATAGTAGGGTAGGTTTTTGAAACTTACATGTTAATGCTTGGTTTAACTCAACAAAATCATCAAAAGATAAAGTTTTGGGTTTTGAAGCTAAGAGATAGGAGTAAACAAGGAGTTGTTAACATGTCTACTAAGAATTATAATTAGTAAAATATTTACTTTACCTCAACTATCATACATTGAAAGCAGGGCCAAAGTCCGTTTGATTGTAGTGGGATGGAATCTTGTTTATTTCTTTATTTGATAGGGGACTCTTATTTAGAATAAAGGGTAATAGTTAATTAAAATTTGTTTAATTGCTGCTTGTGATAAACATTAGTTGAATCTTGCTTTATTATTTTGTTGTAGTTATCATGTCTAGTTCCAACAACAACAACAACAACAACACCACCTCCGATAATTTACGCTATGTACTTGAAAAGGACAAACTGAATGCACAAAACTTTCTAGGATGGGAAATGGCTGTGAGAATCGTTCTCAGAGCCGAAGGAAGGAGGGAAAGTGTTCTTGACAATCCTCTCCCTGAACCTTGCCAGAAGATGCTACTCTAGTTGAACGGAGAGCTAGGCAAACCCTAGAGGCTAATTCTATGCAAGTAACATGTTTGATGCTTGCTTGCATGATACCAGACTTTCAATAGCATTTTAATGGTCTGGATGCCTACTCCATTATGCAGCAGCTGAAAACTATGTTTCAGAAGAATGCTAGATTGGAGAGGTTTGAGGCTCGCTGTAAGATGTTGGAGTGCAAATTGCGCAAATGAAAACCCGTTGGTCCATATGTGTTCAATATGATTGGGAATTTTCATATCATGGAATAATTGGTCTTCCTTATCCCTAAATACTGGCAACTAATATTGTGATCAAATCATTGCCTGAAACTTCTCAATACTTTCAGTTGAATTTCTACATGCAAGGAGGGGAGGCTACCTTGCAAGAGCTGCATGGTATGCTAACTCAGGCTGAGAGGAGCTTACCTACTGAACCTGAACATAAGAATATTCTAATGGTTAGGAAGGATAAGCAGTTCAAGAAGAAAGAGGCTCCTATGAAGAAGAAAAAGAGCAAGGTTGTTGCCACAAATGACACTTCTAAGCCAAAGGCCACTCCTAAGGCAAAAGTAGCAGCACTATATGAGTACAATCACTGCCATAAGATAATTGACCACTGGAAGAGGAACTGCCCCAAGTATCTGGAGGAGAGAAGAGTGGTGCTTCAACTTCAGTAATCTATGTTATATAATTTAATTTAGCTACATCTACTTCTTGGGTATTTGATACCACTTGTGGATCTCACATTATTTATAATGTCCAGGGACTAAAAAAAGTAAGAGCTTGAGAAAAGGCGAAGTAGATCTCCGAGTAGGCAATGGAGCAAGGGTTGCTGCTTTAGCTGTAGGAGTTTATAGTTTACATTTACCCTCTGGTTTAATATTAGAACTAAATAATTGTTAATACGTTCCAGTTATTACCAAGAACATAATTTCGATTTTGGTTTTGGATTCAGAAGGTTTTTCCATTTAATATTAAGAACAGTTGTTGTTATGCATATTTAAATGATTTGTTCTATGTCTCTGCTAAATTATCAAATGGTTTATATCTGCTAGACTTAAAAACCCACATCTATAGCATAGACAACAATAAACACAAATTAAATGTCTCAAAGCCTACTTATCTATGGCATTGTCGATTAGGCCACATAAGCTCAAAGCGCATTGAGAAACTTCATAAAGGAGTTCTCAAATCATTTGATTTTGTATCATTTGATGTATGTGAGTTTTGCACTAGAGGAAAAAAGCCCAAGGGCTGCGGTCAAAAAGGGCCCAAGGGCTGCGTTTTTTGACCGCAGCCATTAGACTAGCAGCCCTTGACATTTAGGAAGGGCTGCGGTTTTTAACCGCAGCCCTTAGCGCGTTAAGGGCTGCGGTTTTTGGAAAAACCGCAGCCCTTAGTGGGTTAAGGGCTGCGGTTAAGGGCCAAAACCGCAGCCCTTGGTGAGTTAAGGGCTGCGGTTTTAGCCCTTAACCGCCCTTAACCCACTAAGGGCGGTTTTTCCAAAAACCGCAGCCCTTGTGACCCAAAAAAAATTTAAAAAAAAAAATTTTTTTTTTTTTTGAATTTTTTTGTCCTAAATGTTCCCAAACAGTTATATATATATATATATGTATCATTTTTAATTACAAATTATGTTTTTTACACGAATATAGAGAAAATAATAACTAAATTACATTAGTTCGAGGCTGCCCTCGAATGTTCGAATTGCAATATATGAGCAGGATCACAACCATCAAAAAATAACCAACCAAAGAACAGCCATGAAGACATTACAACTACTCCACCAAGATCAGCATTCGAATCCCTCAAAAGCAACTTTTCTAGAGATGATAGAACCTGGCAAATAAAACCAAAACCGTTATAATTTGGAGTTGAAACTATATCTATGCAAGTACTACAAAGCGAAGGCGGACAGACCCACTCCACAAGAACAACTTTCAATTTGTTGATGTTGTAAGTACATGGCGGCTTACAAATGGCTAAACAAATGGCTAGCGGGGGTTGCGGGGCCGGGGGCGGGGGGGAGGGGCGGCGGGGGTGGGGGGGGGAGGGGAGCGGGGGTGTCTTGGGCCGTGCTAGGGGTGTAGCGGGGCGGCATGGGGGTAGCGAGGGGTCTTGGGTTGGGGTGGGGGGCTAGCGGGGGGCTAGCGGGGGATCTTGGGGCAAGGCGGGGGCCGGCGAGGGGCTTGGCAGGGAGTCGCGGGGTGGGGGGGGGGGGCGGGAGGGGAAGCGAGGGTGGGGGTGCTAGGGGGTGTAGCGGGGGGGCGAGGGGGCGAGCAGGGGGCGCCCGGGGTGGGGTGGGGTGGTGTTACGCGGGGTGGTGGAGTGAAAGGTACTGGAGGTGTAGGATATGGAGCAAGAGGAACCGGCATCCTTAGATTATCCTCTTTCTCCACCACCAAAGTAGCTATTAGGACCTTTAAGGCTATAACATGATTCTCACCATTGACAAAGAACAACCACCAAATTATTACTAGTCAAGATTTTCTTTTAGTGATTCTTACATTGATTTTTTGGTATAAAATGATTACATCTAAGTTCAACTACCATACATACATTATATGATCCTAACATACATCCAAAGCAAGTAAACCTAATCATAAATAATAAATAATAAAAAATAAAGTTAAATGACTCTTATAGTTAGTAAACTAACTATTATTATCAAATGTATAATCAAATTATATTACATGACCCTAAATGCGTAAAATTTTTCCTATATAATCAAAAATGTCCTAAAACGGCCTTTAATTACTCAAAATGTACTTAGAAACAAATAAATGATGTTATATAAGCCTAATTGTTTGTAAACTAATTATTATTGCCAAATATATGGCCAAATTACATTATATGATCCTAAATGTGTTAAAAGGTTCATAATGGTCGAAAATAGCCTAAAATGTTCTCTTCTTATCCCAAATGTAGTTAAAAATAAATCAACAAACTTAGATGATTATAATAGTTTGTCAAATTATATTTGATGACACTAAATGCATACAATTACATTATACCACCATGTTTTTGCATGAATCAATGGACAAAAAACCCATGAAAACATTCACTTAATTGCTTATTAGGCCAATAAATCACACAAATATCAAGCTATAACCACTTCATTATCCATGGATCAAGCAATTAAAGTCCTAAAATAACCACTTTGATGCATATTAGGCCAAGAAATCCCACAAAAATCAATAACTAACTAATATTCACCAACTTTATGCATGAAGCAAAAATCAAGGTCAAAACAATTCAATAAAACCAGCACCATGATCCCAAAGGGGCTACAATGCCCATACTAATTCCTCGAACAATCATCTTCAACTAAGGGGAAAAGGGGGATAAATAAGGTTCATCCTCGAACAATCAACTTCGGATAAAAGGGTTCTAATTTCTAAAACATAATCGGAAAAAGAATTCTAACCTTGTCTCCCTTTGGTTTCTTCACACCATCTCCAATAATAATATTAGCCATGGTATACTCGCATCGCAACGCACCCGAAAAGCATTATAACCATGTATCATGCTATTAACAAATGAACTTTCCACGTAAGAAAGATATATCCATTATCAACATATCGACAATATAAATCAATGTATAAACTCGTATTGAGAATCGAATAAGCTAATATAGTCTAGACAAGGATTAATATCTAATTAACCTAAATTGTATTCTATAATATCGGTCCCGGGATTAAAAAGTATGTTTTTGATATCTTATAGATGCTCACCGATCCTATTCCTTAGACCCCTTACTAAATACTCATATGTTTACGTGTCCATGCTTTATGCAATGTTCATTTACCGGTATATTCTCGGGTGTGCGGGGGGTGGGGGGCCGGGCGGGGGTGTGCGGGGGAGGGTTGGCAAGAGGTGTGCGGTATCGGTGAGTTCTCTCGCAATGGTCCACAAAAACCGGTTTGTGTTCCGTTTATCAATGAAACAAAGATCGAGAAATGCAACCGAGATGTGATGCCGAGATCGGGAAGCAAAAGGTTGGAAGCCAACTTATTTACAAGTAAAAGTGGCACAACATTACGGTGTCTAAGAGATTGTGTAAATAATGTTATAGCCGAGAATTCAGTGTACCAAACCATTGGATTCAATAATAGATATAGACAAGCTTTAGCCGAAATATTAAACACACTAAAAATTCAAAGAAGATAGTCGAGTTTTACCCGTTGAACCAAAACTCTAAGGCGAGCAAGCGAGCAAGAATCATTACGAGAGAACCCCACGAAAAAAGAACGGGCAAGCGAGTAGATATTTCGTTGTAAGAAAGTCAAGGAATTTGTGTGGGTGTCATTAATTCATCAACCAAAAAGATCCTACTTAAGCAGAGAATATGAGTTATTAGTGCACTTTGCATGTAAGTTGACAAGATACAATCATTAATTTCAGAGATTCATCTAAGCACAACACAAAGGATGCATCGTTGCCTTGAAAGATAGGCTCAACCATCTCAACGGCACCAAAATTGACAGCAGTATAAGAACATGTCATTAACAAGGAATCATTAAATAAACCATGCACATTCACTAAACCACAATCCAAGAAAAGAAGAATTCTTAACAAGCGCTTACAATCACCACAATGCTACCAAAATCAAATCTGATTTGCCTAAAACAAGTGAGAAAAACAAGATTTTCATAGCGCTTATAGCCATCTAAGACGGGAGAAATAATGAAATTGCTTTAACACAAATTCATCAAGACAATAATCAAATATTTCCTTTACTTCCACCAATTTAAACATAAAGAAAGTGATAAAATTCCAACAGTAAATAAAAAGTCTAGAACTTTCAAGGTTTCAGCCCCATTAAAAAATTCACCACTAACATACAAACAAGAAAACCCATAAATTCTAAAATAAAGGAAAGAAGAGCAAGAGTACCCAAATCATTGAACTTGCAAAAGCGACTCAAAGAATGATCAACAAAATTAAAAAAAAAAGAGAGAGAGAGAGAGATGAGAGATAACCTGGTGAATAGGTGGTGCATTAGCACAAACTGGGCATTCAAAGATTTCAACAACAGTGGCGGCGGTATTAAATCGAAAGATGAGCTGCAAGAAAATTGTAAGAGAAAACAACGAACAAGATGGAGAAATTGTAAGAGAAATTTCAACGAACCCAGATAAATTTCAACGAAAGAAAAATCGAAATAAAAAAACAGAGAGCGTAAATTGTAAGAGAAAGAGATGGAGAAATTACCATCAAAAGGAAAGAGAAGTAGTTGACATAGCCATAGCCAAGGAAATGACCAAGAAAATCGCAGCAAAAGAAGATCGGCGAAGTAGTTGTACAAACCCTAAAACCAAACGAATTTAATGTTGGATTTAGAATAAAAAGGGTAAAATCAGACTAAAAGCAAACGAATTCGAAGCAGAAGACGAAGATGCAGCAGAAGACTTCGCGTTTTTGGAGGAGAGAGAAAGTGAGGGATGGAGTAGCGAGAAAGAGGCGCGGTGGGAGTGAGAGAGGGAGTTAGAGGTTAGAGGTAGAAAGGGTTACTGGTTAAGAATAGAGAATCCAATGACAGCGAGAGAAATAAATGTTATGCGCGAAAATGAATATAAAAAAGGGCTGCGGTTTTTTAAATTAACCGCAGCCCTTAATTTTAAGGGCTGCGTTTTTCAGATAACCGCAGCCCTTGTATAGCAGCCTTTGGCTTTTTTTCCTCTAGTGTTGCTTGATGGGGAAAATGACAAGGTCACCTTTCACAGGCTCAAGTGAAAGGGTCAATGATCTTTTAGCCCTCATACATACTGATTTGTGTGGGCATATGAGTACTTTGGCTAGGGTAGGCACAATTACTTCATTACTTTTACTGGTGATGTAAGCAGATTTGGATATGTTTACCTCATGCGGCATAAGTCGGAATCCTTTGCAAAATTTAAGGAATTCCAAAATGAAGTACAAAACCAACTTGGGAAGAAAATTAAGGCATTGTGATCCGATCGTGGTGGTGATTTATCTCAAGAGTTTGGTTATCATTTGAAAGATTGTGGCATCCTTTCACAATTAACTCCACCCGGGACACCACAGTTAAATGGGGTCTCCGAAAGAAGGAATCGAACTCTATTAGATATGATTCGATCCATGATGAGTCTTGATGGTCTTCCAATTTCATTTTGGGGATCTACGTTTGAAACAGTGACATTCACACTTAACAGAGCACCATCCAAAGCAGTAGAAAAGACACCATATGAAATGTGGACTGAAAACGTTCCAAAATTGTATTTTCTAAGGATATGGGATTGTGAAACTTATGTAAAACGTTTACTCTCTGATAAACTTTCAGCCAAATTCGATAAATGTCTTTTTGTGGGTTACCCAAAAGAGACTAAGGGATACTACTTCTACACCAAAGCGAAAACAAAGTGTTTGTTGCTCGTAATGGTGTATTTATGGAAAAGGGGGTTTATTTCCAGAAAAGCAAGTAGGAGTAATGTATATCTCGAAAAAATTCGAGATGAACAACAAATGGATGAGTTTAATACCTTGTCAGAGGTAGCCCGACATGAAAATGCTCAGGAGGCGGTGCATTCAATTCACGTACCTCCTACCGTCCCACTTGGAGATACTCCATACGAAGTCCCTCAACTTAATGATGTAGAAACTTCTTCTGTTGTTCCCCAACGTAGGTCTAGTAGGACAATCATTCCATCAAAGAGATATATTGATTTCCTTTTGACTGAAAGTTCTGAAATAACGATTTTAGAATCAGAAGAACCTACTAGCTACAAAGATGCTTTGGAGAGTCAAGACTCCGAAAGATGGTTTGAGGCCATGAAATCTGATATGGATTCCATGTCTGAAAATCAAGTATGAGACTTGGTTGATTTGTCTGATGGGGTAAAACCCATTGGATGCAAATGGATTTTCAAGTTGAAAACAGACAAGGATGGAAACATTAGTGTTTTCAAAGCAAGGTTGGTGGTGAAATGTATCAAACAAATTCAGGGTATTGACTATGATGAAACCTTCTCACCAGTAGCCATGCATGCTGAAGTCCATTAGGATAATCCATACGATTGTTGCCTTTCATGACTATGAAATATGGCAGATGGATGTCAAAACCGCTTTCTTGAATGGGTTCTTGAAAGAAAATGTGTACATGACATAACCTCAAGGTTTTGAAGATCAAGAAAATTCAGGGAGCGTATGAGCTTATGAAGTCCATTTATGGACTAAAGCAAGCATCAAGGAGTTGGAACCTCATATTTAATGAGGCAGTCAAGAAATTTGGCTTTCTCGGAAATGAAGAGGAATCTTGTTATACAAGAAGTTAAGTGGGAGTAGTATTACTTTTCTGGTCTTGTATGTGGATGACATACTTCTCATAAAAAATGATAAAACCATGTTTGAGTCAGTCAAGGAATGACTTAAAAATTGTTTTTCTATGAAAGACCTAGGAGAGGCAAAATACATCTTGGGAATAAAGATCTATAGAGATAGATCGAAAAGGCTCATTGGACTCAGTCAAGAGACTTATATTGATAAAGTTCTTGCAAGGTTCAAGCTGGAAAACACCAAAAGAGGCTTCATTCCCATGCAACATGGCATAAAACTTGGTAATACTTAGTGTCCTTCGAGTCCTGATGAGGTCAAGCATATGAGTAATGTTCCCTATGCTTCTGCAGTAGGATCCATTATGTATGCCATGATATGCACTCGACCGGATGTTGCATATGCTTTCAGTATATGCAGCAGATACCAGTCAAATCCAGGAGATGTTCACTGGATGGCAGCGAAAAACATCCTTATGTACTTGCGAAGGACTAAGGATAACCTTTTAGTTTATTGTGGAGATGATGAGTTGGTTGTTACTGGATACACCGATGCAAGCTTCCAGAGTGACAAATATGATTTCCGATCCCAATCTGGTTCTCAATAGAGGAGCTGTGAGCTGGAAGAGCTCTAACCAGAGTACCATCATAGATTCTACAACAGAGGTTGAGTATATTGCAGCATCATATGCAGCAAAGGAAGCTGTTTGAATCAAAAAGTTCATTAGTGAATTTGATGTAGTTCCTAGCATTGAGAATGACATTAAGTTGTATTGTGAAAACAATGGTGCCACTACTCAGTCTAAGGAACCCAGATCGCATCATAAGGTCTAAACATGTACTCAGAAAATTCCATCTTATTCGAGAGATCGTTGGAAGAGAGGATGTGAAAGTAAGCAAGGTTCATAAAGAGGATAATGTAGCAGATCCTCTGACTAAACCACTTGCTCAACCTAAGCATGAGTGTCATACTAGGTCTATCGGGTTTAAGCATATGAGAGAATGGCTTTAGGTTGTTTACTTCATGTTTACAATTGTAAAGACATTTATTATGTTTTGAATGTTTATTAATAAAAAAATTTATTTCTTATTTAATTGTTTGGTTTAGTATTAAATAAAATGTCCAAGTAATTTGTGTTTTCAAATAGGATTATAAAAAACGTTTTGATAATGGAACCTTATAAAGTGAACTGAAATCACAATTTATTTAAAATCCCTAGTCTAAATCACTAAATTGGACATAAGTGATTTATTCAAAGACTAGTATATAATTAATTAATAGTGGAGTTCCATGGGCTATAGGGACATAGAGATGTCTAATTGATTATATGGATGTATATTTGATACATTAAGACTTGACCTGATTAGATTCTAAAAGTAGAATCAAACTACTATATATAGTGCATTCCTTAGTCATGAGTATGTCTTAATAACCACAATATAATTAGTTTAACCTTGACGCTGTTAAACACCGTGCCATAAAAGGAGGTTATAAAGGCAGTGATCAGGTGGGCTAAGAATTGAGTGGGAGTTATGGTCATACAAGAGTGGATAAGTCCTCCTATTAAATAGGAATGGTGTATGAGCCTCTTGATGAGCGAAAACTGAACAATTGCATGGCCATGCGGAATAGGATTAAAGTTGTTAATCCTTGTTTGAACAGTTCGACCTCAGCAATCAAAGAATGAAATTTGAGAATAACATTGTGTTATCAAATTTCACATTAAGAGACTTAAGGAATTTAGTATTCCATTCTTGTCTTCGGACAAGTGGGAGATTGAAGGAATATGTCCTTAGACATTTCCGGCAATCACTATATATAATAGGAATTATTATACAGATAATTAATTACATTAGTTTAGTAATCACATTTATTTGCTAGAGAATAAATAATGGTTGGTGGGACAATATAGATTGGACCTACAACTAAGCTAATCTAATCTTATGAAGTCACATTTTGTAGTAACCAATTGAAGAAAGTAAATCGGCCAAGAGGGGAAATTAGGGTTGAACTAGGTCTCTCACTAAACCTATTCTCCTACTATTATAAAGGGTTATAATAACAGGGGTGGAGTAAAGCGTTCAGTCAGTCAGTAACATTTAAACTGAAAAGTGGAGAGAGAAACCTATTCTTCTCCCTTGAAAAATCCGGCCACCCTCCCTAAAAAGCAAAAGAGTGAAATTTATTCATCCTCTTCCGTTCTAGCAGACGTGAGACTTCAATTGATGCTCGTGGACTAAGAAGAGGGACAACAATTGGTGTTCTTTGATCTCTAACGCTTGCAATCCGGTGGAAAACACGCTGCAATGGTTGTACATTCTTTTCCTTATAATATGATTTATATTTATCTTATGTATGCGATCCATTGATAGATGTTAGGAAACTGTTTCCTGAAATTCGCTATATGTACATCTATATGTTCTTACCGTTACAACAGAATGATGATTACATTGCAAAAGGGTATATACAGCTGCCTTTCCAGTTCCACTCCAATGCGCTGCCGGCTGAAGATTAACAAATTGGATTAATTGACAATATGCATCTGTCGAGCAAAATGGATTATAAAAAAGATGCAAATTATAAAATCCCGCAGGACTTTAGAAATAAAAAAAAAGTCAAGTTTGCTTTGTGATGTTCATGTTCGCGTGCAATTTGAAAGTTGGGCAATGGAATATGAAGCTTATCAACTGGATTTAAACGTTAATGTAAAACTGGATGAGTAAGAGAAGTCAGGCATGAGACGGGTCTAATTATGTTTTAAAATCCAGTGAAAGAAAGGTTTGCAAACCCGTCCAAGCTTATATGTCATTTGTAACAAGTAAAGTAGTACTTGGATATACCTTAGTTACGTCGATGAAGTCTTGTAACTCAACTAATCAGTTAAGTCATCATCAAGGAAATCGAGCTTCGCATCATCATCCGTGGCTGGACCAGCATTAGGATGTACTTCCAAGGGCTCTACATTTGCTAGTGTCCCCATGTCTAGAATCCCCTCCTCATATCTGAGTTATCATCATCATACTCGACTATATCATAGTCATATCCATCTCCATGGTCAACGATATCTTGCTGACGAGAAATCAGAAGTCTAATTCATCAGCATATGTTAAGCAGTATCCGCATAGGACTCATACAATAAAAAGGAAACAAGGAGGCAACTAGGCATGGAAAAAGGAAAAAGGGGAGGTCTGGTGTCAACTATGCTCTATATTAATTCTACTGCAGGTGTATAATGTACCTCATCATCTTGCATGGCTTGTCTGCCAGCCTGATCTACAACCCAGTCATCGAGTAAACCTTCTAGAAGAGCACTGTCAAGGGACATCAACTCATTTGACCGTCTTATTGGCGCTCCTTGAGTCTCAAGTTATAGTGAGCATACAAAAAATCAGTAAACTTCTTGTGTGCTAGAAATTGAATTCAGAACAATTGTAACCATGATAATCCCAGAATGCCTAATTTTTTTTTTTTTGGGGGGGGGGGGGGGGGGATGGTTCCTTTAAAGAGTAAGGACAATCCCATCATGAAGAGAAGCAAAAACATTTTTCTAGTTATAAGTCTCACACCTTCGTGTACTGATTGCCAATTCAGTCCCAAAATCAGCTTTAGCCGATATAACACGTCAGACAGTGGCGGATCCAGGAATCTGGAAATAGTTGGTCACACTTTAGGTAGCACGAAAACAGATATAGGAACGGGTACGGGGATGGAAAATGCCAAAATCAAAATTTCAAAAACGGGTACGGCATGGATTCGGCTAAAAGAAAAAACAATTTAACTAAATTAAAATCATTACATAAGTACTTCAAAATACAAAAACGAACAACAACAACTAGGGCATTGTTCAAAGATCACTATAAGTTTCTAGTTTTTGGTTTTATGAATATAAAAGTCATATGATATAAGTGGTATAATAAACTTAATTTTTTTTTGAAATGATAATAAACTTAAAATTAGTCATACTTATAATAAACATACCAATTTTGAAAATTGACAAAACGGAAAACTGAAAACTACTTTTTCTGGTTTCAATATTTTTGTTTTTGGTTTTCAAAAAAATTGAAAACTGGAGAAAACGATAACGAACGAGCCCTAAGTTTAATGTTTTTAAAATGAAAAATTAACACATAAATCAAAACAGAAAAAAAATACAGAACTCAATGCATCTAAAGAAAAAAAAGAATGCAAAAAACACATCCAACTAACACTACAACAATTCAACACAACACTACAACAATTCATCCAACAAAGGAGGAGAGACTAATAAACAGAAAAATAAATACATATCAGAAGCAAAAAAATACAACATAAATTACACAATTAAAAATAAAAACATATGAGAACCTACTGCCTCTATATAAATAAGAAGGAGAGAGACTCAGTTAAATATACACACATGAGTACA
Source organism: Beta corolliflora (assembly GCA_947648045.1). Taxonomy (NCBI): domain Eukaryota; kingdom Viridiplantae; phylum Streptophyta; class Magnoliopsida; order Caryophyllales; family Amaranthaceae; genus Beta; species Beta corolliflora. The sequence goes on along the minus strand of CANSZD010000007.1, from coordinate 2,278,017 downwards.
CCCTCATACTGTCATACACACAAATACCAAATCATCGTCTTTTTTTTTTTGGTAGAAAAATCATCGTCTTTACTTTCTCGATGTCTCTGCCCTCCCAATCCTTTCCTATACACACAGTAAACAGCAAAAAAGAAAGCACTTATAAGGTTGTACATATTTGTCAAAAAAAAAAAGGTTGTACATGAAATAAGGGAACACACAAAAAGGAGGCCCACTGGCCACTTGCCCACTTGTCCCAACTAAATCATCATTTAATTTGGGGAGAGAGAAGACTAAAAGTTAAACAAGAGAGTCCATTAAAAAAAAAGGTTAAACAAGAGAGAGAAATAAAAGGTAGAAAGAGAAAGAAAGAAAAAGCAACGCAGAAAGAGAAAGAGAGAGAGAAAAAAACACTTGAGTTCCAGGCTTCCAGCTAGAGATGGCCACTGGTGCGGGCTGGGTGGGCTGGTCCGTGGGCCCTAGTGGGCCGGGCTGAGATTTCACGGCCCAGGACCGGACCGTGAAATTCACGGTTTGGGCGGGCTGGTCCACGGGCTGAGAAATCTTGGCCCACACCGGTCTCATTCACGGTTTCGCGTCGAACAGCGGTTTTGGCGGTTTGTGCCTACTCTGGCTGGCGGTCCAAGATGAGAATTTTTTTTTTCAGAATTATTTAATCATTAGAATCATTTATTATTGTTACATAAAACCTTCAAAATTAATTAAAATATATACAATTATTAATATTAATGAATAATTTCATTATTTTTGAATTTGATTGAATTATAATATATGAAATTTCATTAAAATATATACAATTTGATTAAAATATACACAATTTGGTTGAATAATTACTTGGGCTGGGCTGGTCCGGTTCATGGGTTGGGCTGGACCGAATTCGTGGACCGGGCTGGGCGGTTTTAGTAGCGGGCTTTCGTGGGTTGGGCTCAAAAAATCTAGCCCACGGCCCACCCACCAATTTCACGGTTCGAGCTGGGCTGGACCGGGCTTCGTGGGCTCAGCCCACACGGCCCAAGAGGCGGGCTGGGCTGGATGGGCTGGATTGGCCCGCACTATTGGCCATCTCTACTTCCAGCCATAGCTACCTGAGGAAGAAAGAAGCGCCGAGTTCAATTTCATCTACCAGGTCCGACTCAGCTCGTTGTGAGAATTTTTTTTCCCCAATATTAGTTGGTCACGTGACCAACTGTGACAACAGCTGGCTCCGCCACTGACGTCAGAGATCTATCATTAGAGATTAGAGAAGTAGCGGATTAGAATTTTTTTTAGATATAAATCTAAATGAAAATTTGATATTTACCTGCATGGACGCAGAATCTGTCTCACCCTGTCTGGTTCAAGACGAACAATGCATTCATTTAGTCCACGAACTACCTATGGGTTTTTCGCTAATGAAGCAAAAGATCATGCCTAGAAACTGTAAAAATGTACAATTAAACATGAGAGTTTCAGTTATCGGCCTGATAATCTCGCGATATCTATAGGCTGGAAGCTGGATTTGAGGAGTATGCAGCAGCACATAATGGATGATGGAACAAGGAACTCAAGTGACTATCAATCACACTCCAGAATGGACCAAATGATTGCGACTTTTGCCCTCAAAAGGTCACTAATATGGCATAGACAGGTTGCTGTTACTGTCATACTTATGCATTGCTGCAGAACTGGGTCTATGGAATTCAAAACATACTGCATTTCTCTAGAGTAGTCAAAAGCAGCGGCGGAAACGGTCTGAAGAGGCGTGTAGGTTGGGAGACATTTTCTGATATGTTTGAGAGCATCTCTCTGGAGTGGTTCTTAGACCATGTAAATAAAATCAAACCCATATAGTAATGTGTTAATGTCTAATTTATGCTCTGTAATCTATGTCAAAAATTGTAAGGGAATCTGAACAAAGATTGTAAAGGGAAGCAGCAAAGAAAATTAATCATACAGACATTCAAGATGGCTTACGCCTACACATCGTCTCTGACAAATTAACTACCAAGTTCAAGACACTGCATTGTTCTAAGTAAACCTACAATCCATAAGAAAACAAAGGAAGACAGACACAGCAATCTAGCACCCAAAATAAGAAGAAGATACATTTACATAACAAATCATCCAACCTTAACCCCCCAAAAACAAAAAAAAGACAAAAAAGGGTAAATCTAAGCCTTACTGTTACAAGCGTCATCAGACTTATCAACTGCAAGAACCTTAACTTTGTTATAGTCATACATCACCGGTTTAACCACATATTCTTCAGGAGCAACAGGTTTTTTAGTAAAGAAAATACTCCAAACAAACATCACCATGTATGCTCCTAAAGCACCACAAGCAGTGCCAAGAATGAGAGCTGTAAGGACCTTAAGCGCGCAGTCGCGCTTTGGTTGAATCATCACCGGCTGAGCATCTTTACTAACGGTTTGAGGATCCAACGGGTGCGAATGCATCCAGTAAGGCACTTGTCTTAACTTGAAGCTCCATGAGTACAGCTTGCATATTTGAGTGGAGTTTGCATTTGATGAACTTAAGCCTATGAAAACTTCTTTATTCTTGAACATTTCAGACAAGTCAATTGGGTAAGATAACAATGGATAAACTGGTCTATTTTCTCCTGCTTTACTTATTCGAACTTCGATTCGTTTCGAACTCGCTTCATAATCAATCCAACATTGTAGTTTCTTACCACTACTCAATGATAATTTCACATCCGACGCATTGCTCACTTTAACTGATACCAGACTACCCACATTAATTCCAATATGATTATTGTTCAAATCCCCCAATTCAGCATCAAATTTAGTGTCAATTTCAACAGCAAAAAAAGCCCTGTTTTTCTTCTCAATCAGCTCATTAGATAACCCAAACAATTTCCCATTATACCCCCCAGATGAAAACCCATTTGGGAGCATCACAAAGACAAGACCATCCCCATTTTCTGAAGAGAGAGAAAATGAAAAATAACTCCCAAATGAAGCCTTCCTACCACCATTTCTTTCCAATTGCTTTATGGGTATTTTGTACATCAGTCTCCCAGCACTATAATTCCAAGATTGAGTCATTTTAACAAAAGACCCATTTCCACCAACCATAGCATCACCATAAAATGCGATTTGTGAGTTCAAAAACTTGGAATTTTTGTCAAAATTTTTGAACCCAAATGAAGGAGATGCCTCAGCTAATAACAAACCAGCCATTGAAAAGAAAAACACTAGAAAACAGAAGAATAAATAGTACCTCAAAATGTAAATTAAACCCATTTTTTGATGTGGGTATTTATCAGCTTCAAAGATTAATGGGTTTTTCGGATAGAGAAGAAACTAAAATTGGGTTTTCTTTCTCTCTTCTTTTGTTGTTGTATTTAGGGTTTAGTTGAGTGCACGAGAAGAGTGGTATAGTAGTGTGAGTGTAAGGAGATATGGCATTCTCTTTGAGACTCGAAGGAAGTGAAAAACATTTAATGCGCTTACTCGATTCTGCAAATCTTTACTTCACTTTTTCTCGTGGTCGTTGATCAATTCTGACTGAGGGTGAGGGACTAGAATATGGTCCATCATTTATCTGCCCTTCAATTCTGCTTTTATATTTTTTAAATTCAAAAAGATAAAGAAGATCAAAAAGAGGGCCAAGAAAAATAAACCTAAAACCCTGCTTTATAGACAACTTTACTTTTTCTTGTCTTAACTAGTAGTTGTTGCAATTTGCAAACCTTTTAAAAAAAATACTAGTTGTGACTTGTGAGGGAGGAGGGGTGATAAAACGCTCATTGTGAGCGGTTTATCTTCCCACTCACAACCAATTATTAATTAAAAAAGTTGGTGTGACACCTTTGTCAGAAAAAAATGAACCCATGTTTGTGTATTTGAAACCCTGGTTATTGTTAAACCAACCCCTGTTTATGTGTTTGAAACCCATGTTTTTGTTAACTCAACCCATGTTTGTGAAAAAGTAAACATGTGATATCCGACATAAAGATGTGATATCCGACATAAAGCAAAAGTTGCGTTGATTTGCGTGTCCCATTCATTTTTCCCCAAAAAAGTACATTTGATTATTGATACGAACCCATGTTTGTGTATTTAAAACCCTGATTATTGTAAAATCAACCCATGTTTGTGTGTTTGAAACCCATGTTTGTGTTAACTCAACCCCTGTTTGTGTATCCCTTTTTCCCTTTTCCCCTTTTACCCCTGTGAGTGGGTAGTGATAACCGCTCACAATGAGCGTTTTATCACCCCTCGTGAGGGAGTGGTGGAAGCGCTTAGTGGTATATTCCTTCCATTTCTTTTTAATTTACACAATTTTTTTTTTAGTATGTTTCTTTTTAATCTACACACTGTTGCTTTTTCTATTTTTGGTAACATGTCACATCTACTTTCTCCTCTTTTTCCATCCATGTTATTCACTTTTTAATAATTTAACCTACTTTTTAGTTTATCTCTCATACCTTTTAGTTTCTCTCTCCACCTTTTCAGTTTCTCTCTCATACTTTTGTACTTTCTTCTTGGTTCTCCTCTAAAGTGAAGTGATTAAATTAAAAAGAAACAGAGGGAGTAGTAATGTGAGTGTAAGGAGATATGGCATTCTCTTTGGGGATTTTCACTTGTAGTGATAGTGGGCTTTAGGTCTGTTGTCTTCTAGGCAGTTTATCCTTATACTCCGCCTCTTAGCTGGTGTGCCCTACATGCTAGTAGTCTACCAGGGGTTGGTCTTCAGACAGGGTCGTCTCAAACCTATTGGAGGCCCTGTGCTAACGGGTGCCCGACGGTGGATAAAAAACTTATATTTATTATTTTTGTAGACCATCCACTATATTTATAAAAATGCAATTTTTATAAATATGTTTGACAAAAAAGAACTTGAAACTCAAAAAGGTGGAGAAAGTCACAAATTACTAAATAGATAAACTTACGAATCGAAGATAGATGTTTCATGTTTGTTGACATACTTTGTTCTCTCTCTAGCTGAAATAAGACAATCCTACAATATCATCTTCAACTATTCCTTCTTTCCTCCCCAAGCCCAAGTAAAATAATTTTGTGATAATTTTTGTGAAGGTATTCTATAATGCAAATTTGTAGATTGAATGGGGAAATGGCTTATAATGCAAACATCCTTAATTTATTATTAGAGAGATTTTCGGAGAGAAAAGAGTAATAATTGAAGTAATTCAATTTACTGCTTCTCCACATCTTAATTCCTTTTGTTTCTGTCAAAAAAAGAGACAGAGCATTAATGGAAGTTTCTTCATTTCCCCAAAACAGTATACCGCATCCTCTAGTTGACTAATTCAAAGGGAGTTATTTTGGGGAGTGAGATGAAATCAATCAAATTATGGTAAATAGTGCAGGATTAAAATGCTTAAATTAAAGAGGGAGAGTTTTTATAGGTTTACTTAAAAGTTGGAAAATAGTTGAAACATTTACAGTTGAATTTTTTTCGCCATTCTGGGGCCCCAAAAAACAAGAGGCCATGTTATATCGAACAGGTTGAACACCTCTTTAGCCGGGCCTGTCTTCGGACCAATTATCTTTTCTCGTAAAAAAATACAAGTTGTTGCAAGGTGACAAAACTTATTTAGGTAATCTATTTCTGGCAAGCTAATTTGGTATGTCTAATTTATTACCGGCAAATATTTAGGTAGCAACAATTGATTCGTTAACTTAAAAAGGTTGGATTTTAGCTTCTTTTGTGTGAATTCAACATGATTGCTTGGATGTATCTACCTTTGTAAATAAGAATTATTAATTATATATGTATGAATTTTTCTAAATAGTTTGGGTAATATTTATTATGGTTTGTGAATTGTGACATAAGTACCTGGTTTATTTACGATGTAATATTTAAGAAAAGATGAGAGAGAAAGCTAGAGAGAGAAAAAAAAGAAGAGAGCCCCTTTTCCCTTGTTCCAGAACCCTAGAATCCCGAAAAAATTCCAAATCCTCAAGAAATTATACCCTCAAAATTATTCTTTAGTAAATCTTTTGATTTCGAGTCTGGTTACTCCTAATGGAGTAATTTTTACTATTTCTTGCCAACTAATTGTGATATATATTACGCTGAGTTTGGTTAGTAATTCAGTATTCCTAACTTCAATGGTGAATCACCTATGTTATTATGGTGTAGTGTTAGTTTTCAATTAAAGCTACATAATTGGAGTTGCAGGCCTAGTTTCCAGGCTGGGTTTGCTTTAATTAATTAAGTATATTACTCCTCTCTTATTAGGAGTAATCGAGTTCCCCCCTTTTTCTAGGGTTTCCTGGCAATTTGGGGCTTACAAGTGTGAGTTGTTTTTTCCTTCATTTATTGCGCTGCAGAGAGTTAGAGTGAGGAGTGTGTGTTTTCTTGGCGTTGCTGAGTGGTTTAATTTCCCTCTCTCAGAGGGAGTTTGATGCTTTATTATGCCAGTAATTGGTGTGTTAATAGAAAGTGGCTGAAGAAATTGGATTTATTGACTTTGCTCGCATTTAATGTGATGGTAAGTATCATCTCTTTGTGTAGGCGTGGATTTTATTTCTTTATGCCTGAGCGCGTACTTGATTTAACTACCACATTGTAAAGGTTTTATTGAAAATTATTTTGAAGTCGCCAACAATTCTTTAAAGGAAGAATTATAAACCTAATTGGATATGGAAAACCGTAGGGACAAATTGTGGGACTTATCCAATGTAGATTTCCCCGTCTAGACTCCATAGATGGTCAAAATGAACCAAAGATTGAGTTCGGGGGTGAGGGTACGAACACGGTCATAATGAACTACATTCGCCCATTGTTGGCCTCTACTAAATATCGATTCATTTCAATGTTTATGCAAAAGAATAATCAAATAATATTTTAAGCACCCTAAAAAAATAATTAGTCTAGGTTGGTTCAGGAAACACATTAAAAGACTATTTTTTAGTGATATATTATTTAGCAATCAAATTACAGGGAACCTAACAGGTTGTCCAAATTATCTGATTAATATTAGAACAGTTCTTAAGGTCTTTGATTAGCAATAATAACATGTGGGTGATAAAAGCAACAAATCAGGACAATCATATAATATGCATAGAATAATCAGGCAAACATATAATAATATACGAAAATAAATAAAAAGAAAGAAAAAGGTTTAGAATATATAGTAGAACGATTATATATTAAAGATCTACATCAGGAAAGAAAACAGTTAGTAACTTCAATATAAAAATAATGGATTTATTCAAGGACCCTCAGGATTATACCGTGGCTTGAGTCTTCGAGATTAACAACCTTCGGGACGAGCAATCGTGAAGCCTGAAGATCTGAATGTCTGAAAGTATGTAGATTGAATGTGTTTGTGTTTGAAAGTATGAGTTTTGTAGGGAAGTTTTATATTTCGTAGAGAGGTTCGTAATATATTCGTCGAGTTCGAAGTGTGTTAATGTGTAAAATCCGTTCTTAAATCTGGCTTTTGACTCGCCTTTGCCGGCCTTTCTTAAAACTTGTTTTAAAAGATTTTCTTTTATCCTTTAATTCCGGAATTTGATTTTACGGGATAAAATCTGATTTTAACTATAAAAATTATCTTTGAAAATATTTATTTATTAAAATAAATAATTAATTATTATTAAACAATTAATTGGGCTTTTCAAAGGATTGAGCTCAAAATACAATTAATTATCATGAATAATTAATTGGGCTTTAAAATAGGACTTTAACACTTTTCGAAATAGTTTTGAATGGCTTTTCAGACTGCTCTGCCCTTGGGTCGGACCAATTAAGACCACAATATGTTTCATCATCGGATCCTTAAATGGGGAGACACGATTATGTGTTTATAGAAGCCCCCACTTTGACTGAGGTTCAGGAAATCGAAAGTCAAAGTATACGGTGTCGAGAAGGAGAGCGATTCTAAACGCTCAGCAGTTTAGAACTGATCTATATACGCCGGTCTCTACAAAACAAAGTTAGTATGCAGGATAATAACTACAAGCAATCTGATTACCTGCAGGGAAAGATGTTAGGAGATAGGTGCAAACAACTCAGATAAAGCACATAATGATGCAATAAAGCAAACTTAGACTCTCTAAGGATGCATGAGACGCTATGCAAGGATTAAGGTTATGCAAAGCTAAGGAAGATGATACGTCATGCAAGGTCAGGGTTATGCAAGACTAGAATGTATGTAATGCAATGCAAGGTCAGGATTTTGCAAGGCTAGGAGATCTGGATATGTAGAGAAATAGAATGATTAGAAATGAATAGAATGATTTTCGAAAACTATTTTTAGCAAATAATCAGGGTCCGTAAACGAGGTCCACGGATTACGACTCTTTGGGAGTTTGATTTGGAGACACCACCACACATAGGAAGCCCTCACTTTGGGTGAGCTTGTCTTGAATTAGGCATCTTGAGTCTTGATTGAAATGTAGTTGACATGTCTTGAACGTTGAAAGTTGTTTGCTGGGGATTCTTCATTGGGAAGTTGATAAGGCAAAGTCAAATATCGCCAGTAACCATGGAATTGTCCGAGAGTCTTTCAGGGAAAAGGAGAGTTTGGATTGAAAAATAAAAAGGTCTAAATTTTGTGACTTAAATAAATGTAGGTGGGAAAAGGCTTTAACGAGGCTAGGTTTAGACTCGAGTCTATGTCGGTATCTAGAAAGAATATGCTCTTGAATTCTAGAAAGTTAAATCATTAGACAATGACTAATTTGTTTTTTATTTTAGCGGTCGGACCTCGAGATGAGGATTCCTACTTATCCTTGCGGAATCAGACCATTCGTAATTCTTGATCTGATTTTTTATTTTTATTTTTTTTGTGCCATAACTTTTGCCTAGGCCGCCTGTAGGCGTGGATTTTTCATTCCTTTAATGCCTACACGCGGTGTGAGCGCGTTTATTTGACTACCCCATTGTTAGGGTTTTATTAAAAAATATGTTTTGAAAGAAGTCGCCAACAATTCTTTAGAGGAAGAATCATAAACCTAATTGGATTTTGAAACGGAAGGGACATCTTAGGGACTTATCCAATGTAGATTTCCCCGTCATGACTCCAAAGATGGCCAGGAACCAAAAAGTGAGTTCGGGGGTGAGGGTACAATATAGTCAGGAACTATATTGCCCATTGCTGGCCTCTACTAAATAACGATTCACAACAGATTTTATGCAAAAGAATAATCATATAACGTTTTAAAGCACCCTAAAATAATTAATCTAGATTAGTTCAGGAAACACATCAAAAGACTAATTATTTAGTGATCAGTTATTAGGCAATCATTTTACAAGGTTCCTAACAGGTTGTCCAAATTATTTGAATTAATGAGAACAATTATTTAGGTCTTATTTAGCATAATAACACGAGGGTGATAAACAGGCATGTAGGACAATCATAATATCAAGAATATTATATACAAAAAATAAAAGAAAAGAGGTTAGAATTTACAAAGGACGCGATAATTAATTAGGAATCTACATCATGACAAGAAAACGTTAGTAACTTCAATAAAATAAATATAATTATTTAAGGGCCCTCAGGATTATACCTATGCGGTTTAGATCGAAGAGCGTAATGACCTTCAGGCAAAGCAATCTTGAAACCAGGAATATAATAGGATCAGGAACAATAATTGACTTGGAAGATTGAAAGTGTTTGAGTATTTTTGTATTCGAAGTGTATCTCGGAGTTTTTGAGAGTATTTGTGTGCGTAAAAATAATAATTCGAAACTGTCTCTAATTCGGGAAATCAGCCCGTATTTATAGGCAAAACAAAGCGTGCGCTCCACGCAAGACCTGCGCCAGGCGCAGTCCTACGTGGCAGGCGCGAGGACACTCGTCAGGCGCGGGTTGGCCTGCCTGACGTGGTCCGTCCAATTAAAACGCTGCACATGGAAACACGTTTTCAAAAAAATAAAACTTTTACTTGCGTCTCACACAGGACTTGCGCCAGGCGCAGGACTCTGTGTGAGTCACAAGTCCACGTGTCAGGCGCTCATTGGCGCGCCTGACGCAATTTGGCCAATGAGCTGGACGCACGTGTCGCACCGAGCGCACCCGTCGCGTCCGGCACATATTCCAGAATATTCGCTTTTTATTGTATGCGTGCTTTCAAGATGCCATTTTTATCCCAAAAAATCTGATTTATGGGTTAAAGATGATAATAAAAGCTTTTAAGAAAATATTTATTAAAACAATAAATATTAAGAAAATATTTATTAAAACAATAAATATTAAGAAAATATTTAGTTGGGCTTTTAAAATGGACTTTAACAATTCACGGGTTGAACTTACAATTAATCATCATGAATGATTAATTGGGCTTTTAATATTATTTTAAAACACATATTACCTGGTTATTCGGACTACCCCTCCATTGGGCCATGCCAACTAAGACCGCGGTATATTTCATCATTGAACCCTTAATTGGGGAGACACGATTATGTGTCTACAGAAGCCCCCACTTTGACTGAGGTTTGTAAAACTGAAAGTCAAAGTATACGTGTCGGGACGGAGAATGATTCCGGATGCTATGCAATCCAAAACCACCCTTTTACGCCAGTACCTGCAAAACAAGCAAAAGTTTCAGGAACAGACATATGTGAAACAAATGTGCAAAATAAATGTAAATTTGCAAAAATGAAATGATATAAGTGAAAAGAAGTCATGAGCTATTATAGTCCGACTCATGTCGGTGTAGAGCTATTATGGTCCCGCTCCAGGGTGTTGATGATGTGTAGAGCTATTATGGTCCGGCTCACGACGGGATAGAGCTATTATGGTCCGGCTCACGACAGGATAAAGCTATTATGGTCCGGCTCACGACGGGGTAGAGCTATTATGGTCCCGCTCCAGGGTAATGAGTAGAGCTATTAATGGTCCGGCTCACGACGGGATAGAGCTATTAATGGTCCGGCTCATGACAGAATAGAGCTATTAGTGGTCCCGCTCCAGGGTAATGTGTAGAGCTATTGATGGTCTGGCTCTCGATGGGATAGAGCTATTAATGGTCCGGCTCATGACGGGATAGAGCTATTAGTGGTCCCGCTCCAGGGTAATGTGTAGAGCTATTATGGTCCGGCTCACGACGGGATATAGCTATTATGGTCCCGCTCCAGGGTATTGATAATGTGTCGAGCTATTATGGTCCCGCTCCAGGTTATTGATAGTGTGTAGAGCTATTATGGTCCCGCTCCAGGGTATTGATAGTGTGTAGATCTATTAATGGTCCGGCTCATGACGGGATAGAGCTATTATGCTCCCGCTCTAGGGTAATGATGATGGTCCGCAGACCTAACGGTGTGTTTTCCGCTGTTAATACTCCTGAGTACCTGTTGTCTCTTGAGCAAGATTTGTGTACAATATAGCATGTTGGAAGAATGGCAAAATTGTATTTTTGTTGTGGATTTAAAAATCCGTTAGTTTGTCGCGCGCGATGTCGTAACGAACATTCGAATTCATTTGGATTTAAGCGTGTGGGCCCCACCAGGCTAAGAAGCCCCCAAGCGCGTTGTATGGGACTGTGCGCTGGACGCACAGACCTGCGCTTGGCGTGGCAAGCTGCGCTGGACGCAGTACTGCGCGTCAGACGCACGTCTGGGTAAAGCGTCAGGCGCGTTTAGCGCTCGACGCGGGTCATTAAAACGACCTAAAAAACACGGGCGACCTTCTTTTCTCTCATTTCTCTCTTTCCCCGCCGTTTTCTTTCGTTTCTCTCTCTCTCCTAAGTCCAAACTCCATTTTCGAAATTTCAAAGCTCCAAACTCGTTTCTCGAGCATTTCTTCAGATCTAGCTTAGAGGAGTGATTATTTTTGCTTGATTGGTGTTTTTTGGGCGTTTTTGAGCGATTTTATAAACTTTTTCCGGCGAGTTCACGACATTAACGGTCGATTTTCCGGCGACTTATTCCGGTTAGTTCTCTTGCTCTTTTTTTATTTTTTATTTCGGCATCCCCCTTTTTTTATTATTTTCGCGGTTTGCATGTGAGGCGAAAATGTGGCTGTGGCTGCCGCTTTTGTTGCTCCATTTCCGGCGAGCTCAGGCGATTTTTTTCGGCGAATTTTCGGTGAGCTCTGGCAAGTTTTCCGGCGAGTTTTCCGGACAGTTTTATTATTCTTCACCAGTTAATACTCGTTTCATGTGAGTTCGTTGTTAAATAATTCTTTAGATCATGAATCTAGAATTATATTGCTTGATGTAATTTCTAAATCTGGAACTTAGAAATATGTTTAGGAAAGTGTGATGATTCTTGGATCATGAATCTCAGAATTAAGATTAGCGTAGCTTCTAAGTCTGGAACCTAGAAACATGCTTAGGGAACTTTGAATGTGTGATGATTCTGCCGGTAGAAATCATGTTTTAGACAATGTATCCATTTGCTGTGTGAAATGGATTCTGGGAATCTCATGCAGTGGTGACGCTTTGAAGCGGTTTTTAGGATTTACCGATTCATGAAATCTGGTAGTTTATAGTCGGGAACTTTTTGATTCTTAGTTTCATTTGTGATGTTCAATCCGATTAGCATGTCGTCGGGAGATTCGGGCAGGGAGGACGATGGTAGGGCAACTTCAGAATCTAGGAGGGCGTGGAAGGTCGTGGGGTGGACTCCCGATCAGCTGTACTTTGATCCGGAGCATCATATTTCACACCGCCCGCTCTCAGGCGTCGTAAGTATCCGTGTTATGTCAACTTCATTTTATATGAAAGCCTAGATTGTACTCACGTTTGCAGGACGAGGGTAATACTCGTCATTTTGGGACTTTTGACTTTGCCTGGCTCAGGAAAGTCCGAAAGGTCCGAGATCGAGCTGTCCTCATTGAGCAAAGCGGTCTTGCCCCTTTTCTCGATGTTTATGAGAGTGTGGGAGAGGTTCACTCCTCCCAGATTGTCGTCCGAGGCTTGTTGGAGTGGTGCTGGGATACCACCAACTCCTTTCACACGCGTCGTGGGGAGTTGACCATCACTCCGCTGGATTTCTCTTTGATTTTCGGCCTGTCTTTTACCGGCACCCGAGTGCCGATAGGTGATTCGCTACCGTTCAAGTCAGCGGTGGTCTGAGGTTTGATCGGTCCGGTTGCCGATATTCTTCCTCCAAATGCGTCTTATGCTTCTCGGTCTAAAGTGGCTAAAGGACTCACTCTTCATGGAATTACTGAGGAGCAGAAGGTACGCATTCTGCTGTGGTTAGCTGTCTGCGGCCTGTTGCGCACTGATAGGGGATCGCGCGTTTCGACGCGATACTAGGAGCCCTTGAGGGAGTTGTCTCAGGTGTCGACCTATGACTGGGCCGAGCTGGGCTATTGCAGTCTTTTATACTGCATGCGTATTGCTTGCAGGCAGTTGAGTGATGGTGGGCCAGTCTCTCTTTTTGATCCATGGAGACTTCTGGAGGTATGATTGTACACAGCGTCACTCTTTTGTCTCGTTATCGTGATCAAAACTGAGATGATCTTATTGTTGCAGATCTGGTTTTATGAGTACTTTCCGGGATGGACCCTGGAAAGGGTTCGTGACCCCACATTTCCTACCGGTTTGTCCTGGGCGGAGCACGGGATGACGCGATATGGTGCTGTGGAGAGTGTCCGGAAGGCTATCCGGTGAGTCAAGGATGACAAGGTAATCGTAGTGAATCAACCTTGTCCTTTGGTGTATGTCGCAAATGTTAACTTTTCTTTGCTCTTCAGGTTACCTCTTATCCTTGGGCGTCGTTTCCGGAGATGCCGGCTTGGGCTCATAGAGCTCGTACTCTGACTCGTGAGAGGGTCATTTTTTATGGAGAGTCATACCCTGTGTGGTATCTGGGTGAGAGGGTGACATGTCAGCATGACGGGACGAGGCTATTATTGGTGCCTCATGACCCTCCTGTCACTATGATGGACAGGGATGCTCTTGTTCAGGCTATCGAGGGAGGGGCGACGCTTCGGGCGACCTATCACGACTTTGTTTTTCGTGATCACGATTACCAGACTGCCCTCTTGCCTCGCTTGGCTCCTCCTGTCAAGTTTAACGAGGTATGCGTATTGAGTTTGCTTATTCTTTGTTTATTTTGACATGATCAAAGTATTGAATGTTATTGCTTTCTTTCTTTTGCCAGGAGGCTGCTGCGTCTCGTATCTCTTTTGTTCCGGATCTGAGAATTCGGTACACTGGAGATTCTGGGCTTGTTGAGGAGATGATCGATGTTGCCCCAGAGGCAGAGCAGCACGCTGTTCGTGCGATGCCGGCCCATGTGAGCTCGATAAGTGCCGAAAGTCAGGAACTTTCATTTTATCTATTTTACTTGTAGTGACTTATGCACTGTTTATTTCTAGGTCCCTCGGGAGACCGTCGTCCAGATTCTCCGAGTGGTTGACTCGTTGAAGCATGGGATGGCCAAGCTGAAGAGGAGCATGTCCTGTCGCCGCAGCGACGTGCATAGCCAGGTAGATCGATATATTGTAATTTGGTTATTTTTTTCTTTGTTGCACTTGTTTTGCTAATGCTTTGTGACATTTTGTGCAGCGTCGTCCTCATGATAGTGTGCCTCATCCCGAGGTGAGGATATCGACCCAGTCCAGGCTCTCGACTCATATTCCTCGAGAGTCGACATCTGAGAGGCCTCCAATGAGTTCGTTTGCCGGACAGTTCGGTGTTGGCAGTATGGATTTTATGGGGGGTGCTAGGCCCGATCTATGCCCTGGGCCTTCTCCGATGTGGATGGAGCAGATGCGGATGCATCAGATGCAGTTGTTGCAGATGCAGCAACAGATGTTGGGGATGCAGCAGATGCCTCCCCTGTGGCCGACTCTGCCTATGCATCCTTTCTTGCAGCCCGGGATAGGCTATCATATTGGCGAGTCTAGTGGGGTCCGGGTCGAGGAACGGGAGGATTCCTCGTCGAGGGAGCAGGATCCGCCCTCGTCTTAGATTTCCGCATGACTTTATTTTTTGGTGTACCTGTGCCCTGCACTTTTGTTATGATGTATATTTTGTATGTTGATATGTATTGCGCTTTTTGTTCAAACATTATATGATCATTGGTGTTGCTTCTTTGTTTCGTGTTTGTTGGTGAGATTTTGTTGGTAATGACTCCTCTCCTAAAATGCAATGTATGAATGCAATGTGACTGACTCAGTTTAAAGCAAGTTTGAATGGAGCGTAGTCGACCTTCTCCCAACAATAAAAAAAGAAAAGAAAAGGAGAGCAAAAAGGGTTTGGGGGGGTGGGTGTAAAAAATGAACCAAAAGTGTAGGAAGTAAGTAAAAAACAATATTTTTCATCCGAATTGGAGGGGGAGTGGCCCGAAATCGTGTGATAGATCATAATCCGAATGATCATATGTGAATCGAAAGCTGTGCGCTGAGCGCATGTCTTTGGCGCGTGGCACAAACGTGGCGTTTGTTGTGTTTAGTGTTTTTTTCCCCTCTTTTTCTTCCGTATTTTACTTCTTTTTATGAAAAAAAAACCAAAAATATTTTCTTTTTCTTAGGATCTGGGAGTTTTGTCTTTTCATTCTAGGATTTCTATCTCTCCTATTTAGTTTTATTCATTTTTCTTCGTTTTGTAGGAATTAGTCTTTATTTAATTTTTATTTTTTTTTTGTTTCCCCCCCAAACACCTTTGTTGTGTTTAGTGTTACTCATATGGTTTTCTTTATCCTGGTGCAGGAACATCTTCTCTTTGCATCCGATATCAACACTTCCTGTCGTCCAAGCTTGGGGGAGGGACTACATTTGGTTTTGATTGGTATAGCCATGGCTATGGCAGCTCCAAAGTGCAGCACTCTGTCATGTGTTTGAGCACCCTTGTGCACTCCCCATCTTTCCGTGGTTTCTTGTATTCTCTAATGGACAGTCATGTGCTCCAAGCTTGGGGGAGAAAGGTTCACAGTTCAACATATCCCTTAATCCGGTGAGCTCTTCTCCTTTTCTTTTTCTCTCCTTTTTTTTTTTTTTCCCACATTGAGGACAATGTGTGATCTAAGCTTGGGGGGAGGAAATATGCTTGAATTTATGGAGAGGGTGTGGTTGTTTCGAAATGGTTTGTGTGATCATTTGTGCTGAAACATGCTGGAATAATGGTATTATTTTGTTTTTTTTGGTTGAAAACAACTATTAGTTGTTTGGTTTTTGTCCAGCTTTCGGGGAGATGCTGCCGAAATTTTTGTAAAATTTAGCTCCACTATATTTGACTTTGGTGTTTGGACTTGTGTATATGCCTTTGTATGAACTTCTAAAAGTCATAACTCTGTGAATTTTCAATCGTTTTGCTAAAGCTATTTTTGTAGTGAAGTGAAAAAGAAGAGATGATTTAGGCATTTAAGTTGTACCACCACCTTGAGCCAAAAAGCCTACCAATGACATTTTCCTCTAGTGAGCCAACTTTGAGCTTTATTAGCTTATTTTTCATGATAAACTCACAAAATAACTTTTTACCAGAAAAAGAAGTGTTTTACCTTTCTCTAAGATTAGTAGAGCATTTGTAATTGTGAAGTGGAATGTTGTCCTGATTGAGTGGTGATGTTTATGTACTGAAAAAAAAAAGTTTCATATTTTGAAGGCTCTGCGTACTAATGTTTGGGCATGGAAAAACACAAGTGAAAAAGAAAAAAGTTGGAAACTCTCAAATCAGAATATGAAAAAGTTTCTACAAGAAAAAAAAAAGAAATTTGAACCCAAATATGTACGTGTGGTGTTTCTATCTTTTGTTTAGATAGCTCGAGTGAGTAGACTCGTTGGGGTATTTTCATGCCTAGTGCCTTGGGCCAATTGGACCGGGAGTCACTAGTTGAAATCTCGTTACAAGAGCTACTTGACAAAGACAGAACATTTAGAGTCATGAAACTCAGTGAAATGGTGTATGAATTAAATAAAGTTGGTGTGTTTTTGTATTTGTTTGTGGTGCCGCTTCGCTCTACTAGTCTTAGAGTTTTTACCACCACTATCCTAAATATTTCCCACACTTTTCTTTACCTTATCCCCATTACATCCATGATTAAAGTCCTAATGATCTTTGAGGTTGTTTCACTACTATTTAGCAAACGTAACTTGCGATTGATTCATAGAATTTATAAGTGGCCTTAACAGTTCATTGATTGCATATATGCTGGTTTGATGCTATTGTTGGGTGTTATGGTGTGTTTGGCTAAATCTCATTCCTTTGTCAAGAGTTGAACTTTCCTTCTATTTCATGTCTTTACTTGAGGACAAGCAAAAGTATAAGCTTGGGGGAGTTTGATAAGGTCGTAAAAGTGTGTATTTTTATTATCTTAAACCCTCAATCTAATATTAAGTTTTATATTTTACAAGGGGTTTTAAGTTATTTTTCTTCCGAGACATGAGTTACTACAGTTTTATTTATTTGTCTGCAGGAAGATGATTTGAGCAACTAATTTGCAATTGGATTTGGAGAGCCCATTTTCCCTCTCCTACTTGGGCTTATGTTGTGAGGAGTTAGATCTCATGTTGGGCTTGTGCAATTATCATAAGATGAATAATTGTTGTTTTGCTGGGCTAGGTCTCACGTATCATTAAGTCAAAAGAAGTAAATCCTATTGTTTGGGGGGAACAAAAGACTACAACCACCCCATCGTTTCATGTTGGGCTACAAAACCCCACGTGGGTATTAGAAGAAAGGAGGAAAACCCTTGGGGGGTTAAGATAGGCAGCAGCAAATAGCGTTGAAAGAGGAATGGAGAGCAGCGAATAAAAGGGGAGTGGAAGATAGCACTCAACGGGGCAGCTAATAGAAGAAAAAGAAGGGAGCAGCGTTGGGGAATTGAGAAGCACAAAGCAGCGAATTAGATAGGAAGAAAATACAGAGCATAATACAGTAGCTTCTTCTTCTTATGTTTAGTTTACTTCCTTTTTGTTTCTACTTCAATTCGTTTTTAGAACTATTAGTTGTTTGCAGTTTCTTTTAAATTCAATTTATTAATTTTCTCTTTTGATTTGATTGTGGGTACATTGATTCTTAGTATTATTTTTGCTCTTAATATGTTAGGCTAAAACTTTTTAGGGTAGGGAGATATATTTAGTATTAGATTATTGAATTGTGAGAATGAAAAAGTTGTGATCTTTCTTGTTGGATGATTATGTTTATGCTTTGATTGGATTAATAAACTCATTTTTATTGTGATAACTTGTCAAATTATATTTTAGACAGGCCATCTGTAGTGTAATTTGTTAGTTCACTTGCTAGGATTTTGGCTTGTGATACGTAATTGTCCTAGTTAAATCCGCTAGTAGCAATTAGGTGTTTGATTGGCAACTAAAGCTTGTCGTAATACCTATGGTTATTTAATCCTTTAAGTTGCATAATTCGAGCTTGTGTAATTATGGCTTAAGTTAACTTCTTCCTAGAATTCATGTTGCTAATTAATCGAGTCTAGAGAGCTTGTTCTAGATTGTTAGTTAGTTAGACAATATTCCAAGAGCTTGTTTGGTTTATTTTCAACTAAGGGAAGTTTAGAATACTTGTTTGAGTTCTGGGTTAACGTTAAGGTGTATGCATAGTTTGTCCAATTTTTATTCATGATTTAAGACTTCGATGATCAATTAATTTTCCAATACCAATATATATCTCCCGATCCCTATTTTAGTATCTTTGATTATCTCTTTCTTAGTTTTAGTTATTTAGTAGATATTTTCTAGTTAGTAGTTTATTTAGTTTATTGATTATCAAAAACAAGGGTTTCTAACTAACACAAGAAATAATAAAATAAATCCAATTCTCTGTGGGATCGACCCTGACTTACCCGACTACATTGCTAGAAGGTTATAGTTAGGTTATTTTTGGTAGACACACGACAGCCGTACCAAATTTTGGCGCAGTTGCCGGGGAATTGGGATTTTTATTTTAGTATTTTTTGTGTTTTCACTAATTTTTCTCAATTACCTTCATTACTAACTTTCCTGCTAGTTCTCGTGTTCTTTGTTTGTGAATGTTTGACACAAACTTAAAGCACAAAAGGTTAAGAGCATTTGCAGCAAGTAACAAGGGACTTATAATTCCTCCATTCAACTTTCATTCTCTCACCCCAGCTCAACAACTTGAGGAGGCGTGTCGTATTCCACTTCCTCTTAGTGAAAGTTCATCTTCCGAGGAGGAAGAAGAAGCTAAATTTGAGATGGTGCACACTTTAAAGGAGCTAGCAGCTCCTACTTTTGATCCAAACTTGTTGTGCATTGTCTATGAAGATGAGGAGACCGAGTGTGAGATCAAGCCTGGGTTGTTACGAGCATTACCTACTTTCTCGGGTTTCCGTAATACCAACTCTTTAGGTTCTGCTTATATGACTGATCCGAACAAGTTTTTGAAGGAATTTCACATAGCTTATTTTTGGTAGACACGCGACAGCCATACCAGTCATCCGTTATTAAAAGTTTGGGATTAGTAGACTTTGAAGTAATTGACCTGCCCATAAGTATACCTACTGGAGAAGTCATAATGTGTACCAAGTTGTTTAAAGATTTGCCTCTGAAGATAGGAGACTGTGTATTTCCTTCTAATTTGATAGAGTTTAATCTGGGATACCTAGATGTTATTCTTGGGATGAATGGGTTAGGTTTCTATAAGGCCAAAATAGATTGTGAAGCTCAGAGAGTAGTATTGAGAAGCCCTTTGGGGAAGTTAACTTCGTATTGACGTTTTGGGAAGCTAAGAACTTTGGGGTCATTTCTGCAATGCAAGTGAAGAAGTTGGGGAAGAAGGGATGTGAGTTGTTTTTCTGTAGTGTGCAAGATAATATAATTCGAGGTTTATTAAGTGCAAATTGAGATTTACGAATGTTAAGTGTAATTAGCTAGCAGCTCGGAAGTAAAGAGGTTGGATTGAAGATTGAGGATGTACCAATTGTGAATGAGTTTCTGGATGTGTTTCCAAGTGAGATTTCTGGTGTGCCACCTGAAAGAGCCGTTGAGTTCACCATAGACTTAGTTCCTGGCACTGCACCTAGTTCTAAAGCACCTTATAGAATGGCACCTCCTGAGATGAGTGAATTGAAGACGCGGTTGCAAGAGCTGTTCGATAAAGGTTATATTAGGCCTAGTGCATCACCTTGGGAAGCTCCTATATTGTTTGTTAAGAAGAAAGATGGGAGTATGAGGTTGTGTATCGATTAGAGGGAATTGAACAATGTAACCATCAAGAACAAGTATCCTTTGCCTAGGATAGATGACTTATTCGATCAATTGAATGGAGCGAGCGTGTTCTCTAAGATTGATTTGCGTTCGGAGTATCACCAGTTGAGGGTAGCTGATAAGGATATACCTAAGACTGCATTTAGGACTGGTTATGGTCATTATGAGTTTACGGTAATGCCGTTTGGGTTAACCAATGCACCTGCCATATTTATGGACTTGATGAATAAAATTTTCCATGAGTTCTTAGATAAGTTCGTTGTTGTATTCATTGATGATATTCTGATTTATTCGAAGAATGAAAAAGAGCATGATGAACACTTGAGGATTATATTGGAGACGCTTAGGAAGAATCAATTGTATGCCAAGTTATCTAAGTGTGAGTTTCGTTTGGAGAAAGTAGCATTTTTGGGTCACTATGTGTCTAAGGAAGGAGTCTCTGTAGATCCTGCTAAGATTCAAGCTGTGAGTGAGTGGCCAACTCCAAAGAATGTGTCAGATACCAGAAGTTTCCTAGGTCTAGCTGGCTATTATAGAAGATTTGTGAGAGATTTCTCGAAGATAGCAAGACCAATGACCAACTTGATGAAAAAGGAGTCAAAGTTTGAGTGGAGTGAGAAGTAAGAGGAAGCTTTTCAGATTTTAAAAGAGCGTTTGACCTCCGCACCTGTTTTGACCCTGCCTGATGGGAATGAAGGATTTGAGGTGTATAATGATGCTTCAAAGAATGGTTTGGGATGTGTGTGCAGCAGAATGGGAAGGTGATCGCGTATGCGTCGCGTCAGTTGAAACCTTATGAGGCTAATTACCCTTCCCATGATCTAGAGTTAGCTGCTATCGTGTTTGCCTTGAAAATTTGGAGACATTACCTTTATGGGGCAACCTGTAAGATCTTTACTGACCAAAAAATTTTAAAGTACATTGTCACCCAGAAAGACCTCAATACGAGGCAGAGAAGATGGTTGAATTGGAATGTAGTTGCCGATGCTTTGAGTAGGAAGTCAAGCCATAGCATGAATGCCTTGGTAGTTCCTGAGGAGTTGTGTTGAGATATGCAAAGACTTAGCCTAGAAATATTTAATCCTGGGGAGATCGAGGCAAGATTGAGTGCTTTGTCATTGGGGTTGTCAGGTTCGACGAGATCAAAGAGGGTCAAGTTGGAGAGGAGCACCTGGATAAGATTAAGGAGAAGATCAAGTAAGGTAAGGAAGTCGATTTTAAGATCCATGATGATGGAAGTCTAAGGTTCAAGAGAAGGTGGTGTGTACGACATAAATGTTATGACCTTAAGAGGCGTCTTATGGATGAGGGGCATAATACTCCTTATTCTGTGCACCATGGGGGTGATAAGTTGTATAATAATCTTAAGGATATCTATCGGTGGCCGAATATGAAGTGTGAGGTCGCTGAATTCGTGTCAAAATGTCTAGCCTGTAAGAAAGTGAAGATAGATAATAAGAGACCAATGGGGTAGGTTCAATCCTTAGAGGTAGTATAACAATAGTTATCATGCAAGTATTAAAAATGGCTCATTTTGAGGTGTTGTATGGAAGAAAGTGTAGAAGTCTCATTTGCTGGAATGATTTTAGTGAGAATATAGTATTGGGGACAGAATTTATTGAGGAGACTGTTAAGAATGTGAAGTTGATTCATGCTAGAATTCAAGCTGCTCAAGATAGGCAAAAGAGTTATGCCGACTTGAAGCAAAGGGAAGATGAGTTCGAAGTAGGTGATAAAGTGTTTCTGAAAGTATCACCAACTAAGGGTGTGATGAGATTTGGGAAAAAGGGCAAATTAAGTGCCAAATATGTAGGTCCATATGAGATTCTACAAAGAATTGGAAAGGTAGCTTATAGGTTGGCTTTGCCAATGGAGTTCGAGAAGATGCACAATGTATTTCATATTTCCCAACTCAAGCGTTATATCCCTGATGAACGTCATGTCTTGGAGCCTGAGAGAATTCAGATTGATAGTAGCCTCACATATGAGGAAAGGCCTGTGAAAATACTTGATAAGAAGGTGCGTAGTACACGCAATAAGGATGTCAATATCGTGAAAGTGCTTTGGTCAAACCATGAGTCCGAAGAGGTGACGTGGGAAGCTGAAGCTGAAATGAAGAAGAAGTACCCAGATTTATTCCTTGAGGTGAGTTACGAGGGCGTAACTCGTTTTTTTAAGGGGGGTAGAATGCGATAGAATTTCGCGCTTTTTACCAATTTTTACGGTATTTTAATGCATTTTTATGCTTATTTTGGCGATTTGCACATGTAGGTGCAAAATAAATAGATACTCCGCATAAGAAAAGGTGTTCATGAGTAACACAATTGTTTTTAAGATGGCAAAAGAGTGCACATGAGTGGCACAAGTATTTTCTCCTTGAAGAGTTGAGTTAAAAACTTTTAAAAATGTGTGGAATTTTTTTTGTGTGTGTCAAGTTTCGGGACGAAACTTCTTTTAAGAGGGGTAGACTGTAATCCCCCGTAAATTTATTGGATTTTATAAATATATTTTAATGTATAGTTATTTATATTTGAATATATTTAGGTATTTTTAACGATTTATTTCTTCAAAGGTTGATTATTTGAAAGTCAAATGATTTATTTTAATGATTTATTTTAATGATTTATTTTAATGATTTATTTTAATGATTTATGCAAGTCAAATATTTTATTAAAGTCATGCTTTGAAAGTATTTGAAAATTTTGAAACACTTATTAGATTTAGATAAGAGTTTGTAAATGGGTGTGAGGAGCCCAAACCTTTTGGCTTAACCTATAGTCATTCTCATTTAATTAACCCATCAAAGCCCAACTCTTTATTGGACCCCTAATGGGGAAAACTATAAATACCCTCAATTACACAAATTCCCACTCATTAAACACATTATTTTCTCTCTCCTCCTCCCCCTCACTTTCGGCCCTCCTCTTCTTTCCTTCTCTCTCTTTTCTTTTCTCTCTTCCTTCTCTCGGTTTTCTCCACCGTCGACGGCAACAGTTGCCGCTGCCACCGCCGACCACGTCGTCGAGCCACCAGCACCCGCGTCCCCCTCGGTTGCCGCGAGCTTCATTCCTCCTCTTCTTTGTTTGGTTGTTATTTCTTCCTCCTCAAGTTTTATTTAATGCAAAGTTTGTATCTTTAGGGTTTGTTTTAATAAGTTTATGTTTAAAAAGTTATGATTTGATGGTTTGTTTATGAACCTAAAGTTATATAATTTATGTATTGAAGAAATAAAATTCAGATTTGCATATTTGGGTTTAAATTAGAGTTTTAATTATCAAAGCATGAATTTTTAGAGTTTTGAAAGTAAGAAAAACATAGTAGTTTATTATGAGTTATGAAAGTTATTATCTTTATGATTCTAAGCATGTTTGAATATGTTTTGAAGGGGTTTTAACTTATGTTATATTGCTGGAATTTTAAAGGGAGTATTTTTATGAAGTTTTATGATGGATTTTAACCACTAGTGTAGTAAATACTACGCTAGGAGGTTTATTAATCAAGTTTTATTATGGGAAAGGTTTTTAAACATGTTTAAGAAGGATTTAAAGTATTTTATTAGTGCTGTAAATTCATAAAGGATTGATTGTGAATTTATATTGGTTATTTTAGGCGGAGAATTCTCTCTAGGCGACTTTTAAAGTTGTTAAAGTGGCCTCGAATTTTGTCTACACAAGGTACGTACATACCTATGTGTTGATTGAGGTAGTATCATGATTTTAAGAAGGAGAATTATGTAGTATCATGTATAGGAACTATGTTGAGTTCATATATGATATCTATTATGTTGGATTTTGCATGTTTTATGCTGTTGTGTAAACATGTTGATTATGAGATTTATATTATGAGATTTGTATCATGTTTGTATGGAAGATTGATGCAAGCATGTTGGTTGGGAGCTTTATTTTTATTAATTCACATGGGGGAATTAATATATTTATTAGTATTGGATCATGATTGATCATTGTTCCCTTTTGAGTATTTCACTGCTTTATAAGGACCGAGGGCCTTATTTGGTAAGTTGATATCTTATACTTGTGAAAGGTAGTTTGGTTGTTGGCTAGGTTCAACAAAAAAAGAAAGATTGGATTAAAGTTGAAATTAATCTTGGATTGTTAAGTTGTGTGATCACTTATCTAATCCTAAGATAAACATGGAAGTTTGTGATTGTTGATTGATTATGATGTTTGTTTTACTTGTGAGTCATAACAAGTAATAACTGGTAATTCATGTAAAGTGTAATTGGATAGCAATAGCTTTAGACTGGTGCACGTCTGAAGTGTTGGACAATTAGGAGTTGGGGTACATGGTGAGCGGGCCATGGCTTTTTCTGGGGCCGGATTGATCACCGTGTCCTATTTTTATTTAAAAGGTTCCTCGATATCGTAGGTTATGGTAATACGGAGTCGCGCCCGTATTTCGTCTTCCAAAGGGAAGGCTGGTTTTAGTTAGACAACTCGGTCCATTGACTATTCCATTTAAAGTAATAAGAATGTTGTTAAAGTTTAGTTCAGTAAAAGTTATCTGTAAGTTATTATGTTATTATTTATTCCTGCTTACTATTTATTAGTATCATGTTAGGATTGTTTATTTGTTTAGTATGTAGTACTCAGCTTTGCTGATTACGTGCTTTTGTTTGTGTATGTTGATCATGGCTATGCCTTATTGATCCTGTGATGACCCATTTTTGTGAGCAGTCTCAAGGGATCAATAGTGCATTGTCCATCTACAGGTTTGAAGATGATGCATCATTGGGTTCTCGGGATTGGAGAGCTTGTGTAGTCTATTGATCATACTTTGAGTTATACTTTTATAGTTGGTTTGGTTTTAAGTTTGACTTTGACTTTGTTGGTTTGACTTTTAGAGTTGACTTTGTAGTTAACTAAGTTTTAGTTATAAAATTTGTTATTATGTTTTCCGCTGCAAAATTCTGAATAAGCCGATACGTTTTCACACGGGCGATAATACTTTGATAATTTTTATATTTAAAAGGTATTTTAGAAAAGAGAGAATTATTGGGGTGTTACAGTGGTTGTCGTCGCTGACTATTGTTGAGAAACACGAGCTGGGGAGGCGACATACGGATGTATTGGCATCCCTGAGGTTTGTACAATTGGACTATAATTTTCTTTATGCAGCTGTTAATTTTTGGGATGTTGCCAATCACTGTTTTTGCTTTGGGAACCATGAATTAACAATTTTGCCTGAGGAATTTGGTGCTATAATTGGATGGCCCTGCAGTCAATTACCTGTGTCCCTAGTTTAGATGATTATTTTTTTAAGGCTTTGAGAGGTTCATGGATTTAAAGGAAGAAAATATGTCCGAAATTGTGTATGGGAGGAGGGTTAATTTGACTAGGTTAGCTGCAATGTATAGTCCTCCTACTGAAAGGGCTAAACAGACATATCGTATGCGGGCGCTGGTATTTTGCCTGCTTAGTCGTTTTCTGTTTGTGAACGGGGACAATGTTGCTGGTTTTGCTTCCTTGATTACTGTAGCAGAGCAACTTGAGGTAGGACGGACACCGATGCCACTCAGCGTAGGGGATATGATCTCCAGTCTGGATGCTGTGAAGAGGGACCCAAAAGGGCAGATTTCAGGGAGTTCCCTACTGTTGCAGGTAAAAATATATTTTTTTCAGTCATGAACCAAATAAATAATTTTTCTTCTTTTTTTTATTTTTTTTATTATATTTGGCCATATTATGACTCTATGCGAAGTAATAATATATATAATAACTTTTTGGACTGTATTGAATAATGGAATTATGATATTACATCCCCGAAAAAAAAACAACAATGAAGACATTGACTAGGAATGTGCGCTGGGCGCTGTGACATGCGTCGGGCGCGAACATCAGCGTCTGTCGCTGACAATGCACGTCTGGCGCGGACTCTTTGCGTCGAGCGCAGTTTCTGTGACAACTCTATGTGACGCGACAGTTGTCGTAAATACTACTCGATAGGAAGTAATATTGTGTATCTTTACTCGTTACGAAGTAATAAAATTTGTGCATGTATTATTACTCTTTGAGAAGCAATAATGAAATAATGTATATGTATTATTACTCGTCAGGAAGCAATAATAATATATATTTTATTTGCTGATGCAGATCTGGCTTATGGAACATTTGAGGTTCATTGATCCTCCCGAGAATATGGAGAGATATAATAAAAAGGGTTTCATTGGCAGGAAGAAAATATTCACTAAGAAATCCTTTGAAGACTGGACCCTTTTCTTTGGGGATGATGAGTTGAGTGTCAGATGGGTAGTGCTATGGTGGAGGATTGGGTCCATGGTAGGTATTCGTGACGATTCTCCCTATGTGAGGTTGTGTAGTCTGTATACCATGACCTTTTATTTTCCTTCGAGGGTTTTGAGACAATATGGGTACCGCCAACTGATCCCTGCTGAAGACACCATTGCTCCCAAAATATATGGCCTGACTTGGAGTGGAATTAGGAAGTGGGAGAGATATTGGGGGGAGCGCCCACTTTGGTATACCCAGGAAAGAATAGAATCAGAGAAGGTGTCTAAAAGTTATATCGTATGGATGCTGACTAGAGACCCTGCTGTGAGGAAAGAGATGAGGGAGAAGGAGTCCGCCGAAGTGACTAAGAAGCGGAAATTTACTCCCCGAACCGGGGGAAAAACTTTTGATACTTTGGATAACAGGGGTAAGAGACCAGTGGGACAATCATCTGTAGGGAAGAGCAGCCAGAAACCTATTACTAAAACTTCCTCTGTGAAGGAACATTTAGGGCCACGGATGCCACCGACAAAGAGAAGACTACGCTTAGGGGGCGTAGTAATCAGGGAAAGGGCTGACACAGGAAGGGTGACTCAACAGACAGATACTCCTATTGGCAAAGGGAAGGAACCTATGGTGTATTGGGAAAAGAGGAAGGCACCTAGACCAAAACTACATATGGAAAAAGGAGAAACTTCTAGCAAGGGAAAGGAGGAAGAAAAGGGGAAGGAAAAGAAGGACTGATTGCAACTTTTATGTGTTGAGTTATTGTTTTTATGTTGATTTATTGCTTTCAATAAGGCTTGCATGCCACATAGTTATTTTATAGTGTAGTCATAACTTATGTTTCATGTTTTATTTTCCATTCAACAATTTTAATAAAAACAAAGTTCATTTTTATTTAGACCGAAGTGAGCCTAAATATGTCGCAAAATATATTATCGTATTAAGCATCTTAGCGAATGCCGGAAGAATGTTCGGACCAGCAGCAAAGCGGGATAGTGTGCTAGACGCAAACTGATGCGTCTGGCGCACTGCGCTGCGTTAGGCGTATCATATTTGCGTCTGGCGCGAATAGACAGTTTTTAAATATTTTTTTGTTGTTGTTGATGTAAACTCATATGAACCGCAGGAGGTTTTGATTAATGGGGGGCCGAACCTTGTACAAGGTTGCCTACGTATCCAAATAGGAATCAGGCCGCACGTAGTTCATGCTAAAGAATTGGATTACTTTGACCAATCAAAGAATTGGTTGTGTTTTACACATAAAATTTCTTGAGTTGATCAAGATTGGTTGGATTATGAAATTCAGTGCCATCCATGTCAATAAGTTGAGCTGCTCCTCCAGATAGGATTGTCTTGACAATGTATGGACCGGCCCAAGTAGGTCTGAATTTACCTCGAGGATCTAACACATTTTTCCTTAATGCCTTGAGCACTAAGTCACCCTCTTTAATTTTTCGGGGTTTGACCTTCTTATTGAAAGATCTCACAATACGATTTTGATAAACTTGCACATGATGTAAGGCAGCTAATCTTCGTTCATCGAGTAAGATGAGCTATTCGAATCTAGCTTTGACCCAGTTAGCTTCCGGAATTTGACTTTCTAGGACAATGCGTAGGGATGGTATTTCTAGTTCAATAGGTTGGACAGCTTCTATGCCATAGACAAGAGAATAAGGTGTAGCTCCGGTAGATGTTCGGATAGAAGTGCGGTATCCCCATAAGGCAAAGTGTAGCTTATCAGGCCAATCCTTATAATTTTCGGTCATTTTCTGGATAATAGCCTTGATATTTTTGTTAGCAGCCTCCACTGCACCGTTAGCCTGGGGTCTATATGGGGAGGAGCGATGGTGTTTGATGCTGTATTTTTCAAGGACTTGTTCGCATTCGGCTTGAAAGTGGGTACCTTGGTCACTTATGATCTCGTGGAGAACCCCATAGCGGCAAATTATGGTCTTTTCTAAGAAGGCAACTACATGTTTGCCTGTCAACTTAGCATAGGACGCTGCTTCTACCCACTTAGTGAAATAATCTATGGCCACAAGGATGAATGCATTAAGTTGTTTGATGACTTCTTCTTTGATTTTGAGAGCTACATCTGGTTTCATTCTGCGCAACTTTTGTTTGACAAGCTTCATCCCTTCGATTAGAGGAATGGTATGCTGAGCAATTTCGCGATCAATACCTGGCATGTCCTGGTAGGACCATGCGAATACGTCGAGATATTCAACTAACGTTTTGATTAATTGAGTGCGTTCGTATTTGCTTAAAGTTAATCCAATTCTTACCTCCTTTGGTTCATTGTCATCAGAAAGATTAATTTTTTCTGTTTCTTCGATGATTGGAGTCTTATTTTCATGTTCTTCCACTGCTTTAATTATTACTTTTTGAGATTCATTGTTGCAATCAGAAGGAGAAGAGGAAGTAGAGATAGTGCACAAGTCATAAGCAAATGAGTTCATATTATTGAAATCGGAAATCATTGAGTTGAACAATGACTCAGCAGAAACTAAAGACTCTACTTGAACGCTAGAATTAACAGGCTTAGAAATAATCCCGACTGGGACACTAGACTCAACAGACTCAGATTCAGACTCTGACTCTAACTCAGATGACTCGGACTCTTCAAACATTGGCCCTTCCCCGGTGGTGAAGATCATCTTCTTTCCGTCTAGAGTAGTCAGCTTGATAGTCTTCCTCCATCCTTGCATGACGCCACTTGCAGGAGTGATCAGCATAGCAGGTCGAAATCCTCATTTTGTAGCACAGCCTGGATATGAGCAATATTATTTGGGCATTTGACTCGTTCTTGACCGAATAGAAGTCCCAATGCCTTGTAATCTAAACAGTCTTCAGTTAACTGTTTAATTTTGGGATCAGGAATTCCTTCTTCTAGAAAGTGACAGTTTAGAAATATTTCAAATCCGGGGTAGATCACTCCCTCCTGAGCCTGATAGAATGGTTCAGGGAATTTATAGCAAGGATAATCTTATCCTTCCCTCAGAAATTGCCCATTCAGAGTGGGTTGATAGGGAGGAAAAGGGATACTGTCCTTGTCCTTGGTATTGCGGTATGCCATGCGTTGTGCAATACGTTCTCTGAGCTCCTTCCTGGAGGGCTTGTATCCTAAGCCAAATAAATTTTCTACTGACTTAGCGTTAGTGACAGGAGGTGCTCTAGATTTCTTACTACCCAGTGACATGCCTGGGAAGTGTCCCTTCTTGCGCATGATATAGTTGACTGCTAGATTGGAGAAGCAATCAAAGTCAAATGGCGCTAAATCCTCTTCAATAAAGGCTACTTCTTCGGGAACGAATCCTCGAAGATCTTCATCTTCCTCATCATGGTCTATGTGGATGAGAGGTTTGTCTACTACTTGTACTTTCATTGTAGAGGCATCGAGAGTTATGGGAATGCCATCCATAATCATCTTAACCTTTTGATGCAAGGAAGATGGGACCGCACCAAGCTCATGAAGCCATTGTCGTCCTAATAGTAAATTGAAGAAGGCCTTAATATCAATGACCTGGAAGATCGTGCGCTTTTCTATAACCCCTGCAGAGATGTTTAGGGCTATAGTTCCCAAGGATTGACGACGAGAATTGTCGTATGCTCGGATGCCTTGATGAGAGGGACTGAAATCCTCATCTTTGAAACCTAGGCGGCGCGCAGTTCGTAATGGACATACGTTAATGGCAAATCCATTGTCTACTAATGTCATTGGGACATTCATGCCCACACATGCTACAGTAAGATGTAGGGCCTTATTGTGCTTACTTCCTTCGAAAGGAAGGTCATCATCAGTAAAGGAAATAGTATTTCCTTGGATTGGCTTATCAGCAGTCAGGAAATTGACCAATCCTTGAGGAGAAGTATCAGATGATACATTCATTTTTGTGAGGGCATTTAGTAATGCCATGCGATGTCCATGAGAGGAAGCTATTAATTGCCAAATGTTAACATCAGCCTTTGTTTTCATGAGCTGTTGAATGAGAGAGTTCTCTTTGGGAAGAACTCCTTCAGGAGATGCAGACGATGTAGGAAGGTTATCCTGAACAGGCTGAGTTAGCCTTCCAGTTCGAGTAAGTACTCGTACTGCTTCCTCATCACTTTTGTACCAATCCATTGCTAAAGTAAAGCGATCAGTTTTAGGACTAATGAATTCATCGTCGTCATATAATCCTAGAGGTGGAGAGATACATGTTCCCCGTATATTGTCACTTTCTTCTGTGGCATACTCGTCTTCCTCATCACTATCCCAGATACCGTTGATATCTGGGGAAGTGCTAGTAATAATGATAGTGGGGATAGGATCCCCTATTGGTGCAATCAAGAGAGATGGATCATAGCAGTATTGATCCTCAGAGATAGCCAGAAATTTGTTTAATGGTCTATCTTGATTGTTAAGCTTCTTCCCTGCAGGAGGAATGGGAAGTCTACCTTCATCAATCATGTCTTGAATGGCATTTTTCAGTTTGAAACAGTCCTCCGTCTTGTGACCATTCCCTCTATGGTATTTGCAGTAAGAATTTTTATCCCAATATTGACTCCTTTTACTTTCTTCTGGATCAGGAGTCGGTCCGATGGGAAACAGAGCGCCCTTTGAGTTGAGGCGATCAAAAGCGGTGGCATACGACATGCCTATTGGAGTGAATGTCCTTCTTATATTCCTCTGGGAGGATCTTTGGGGTGCCTCAAGAAGGTTCACCTCTCCACCTTTAGAAGTGGATCCGTAATCATTCTTCTTGTTGTTATTATTGCCCTTATAACGATTGTTGTCATTTTGGGCATTTTTCAACAAGTCATCTTCGATTTGCACACCTATGTCGTATAACTTTGTGAAATTATCGATACCCAAGTATTTGAGATGAGTTTTGTACTTGGGTAACAAGTTGTTAACAAAGATGCGGACGAGGTCCTTGTCAGCAGGTCTGGAGACCATGTATGCAGACTTTTCCCTCCACCTGTTAAGGTAGGTGGTAAAGCCTTCATTATTATCTTGCTTCAACACTTCCAATTCCCTTAGTGAGGTTTGGATTACAGTGTTATGTTCATATTGCTTCATGAACTCTCTAGTGATATCACCCCATGTTTCAACATGTTTGGGGTCCAGGGAGTAGAACCAGTTTTGACAGGCAGGGTCCAACGACATCGGGAATACCGTTGGATAAAGTTCAGGGTCCACAGACTTAATGATCATAGTGGCCTTGAAGTTCCTCAAGTGATACTTGGGATTGTCAGTAGGCTTGAACTCAGGAAAGTCACTAGTGGAAAACTTTTCTGGTAGTTTTCCCTTGAATTTGCTGTTCTCATCCAAATCGAAGTAGGACTCCTTATTGGTGACTTTTTGAACAACATTTTCCATTTGTTGGCGAATACAACATTTTCACCACTTTCAACTTGGTGCAGACGGAGAGTGACCTCCTCCAAGTTCTTTGCCATTCGTTCGATGATATTAGTCAATTCAGTAACCTTTTCGTCACCCATGGTTGCTTCAACAATTGACCGTTTTTTAGCCGGCGGAACAGATCTAGACTGTTTTCTCAATTACCCTGTTTGACCAGGACACATTGACTTAGGACACACTCCAGAAATGGATAGGGTGGGGAATGAAAATATTTTCGAAAATATCATTTTAATTTGTTCGAAACTCCTGCCAAAAGGAGAGGACATTTATGGAAGGAAATCTATTTTGTGGATGGAAATGGATAACGATATATGAATTTATTTTGTGGAGGAAAATGGATAATGATGAATTTATTTTGTGAAGGAAAATGGATAATGATATATTGGACGTTATGGATATGAATTTATTTTGTGGAGAAAAATGGATAATGATATATTGGACGTTATGGATATGAATTTATTTTGTGGAGAAAAATGGATAATGATATATTGGACGTTATGGATATGAATTTATTTTGTGAAGGGAAATGGATAATGATGAATTGGCAAGAGTATGTCACCAATCAAAATGCAGTTTTGCAAAAATACACGAAAAAAAAGAAAAATGATTTTTTTTTTTAAAAAAGAAAAGATAAAGATGGGTAAGTTGTTGGGAGGATAGGAATATCCGACTTTCTCCAAAAAAAAAAAAACCAAAATATGACCATGCACCTAGATGGGACCTAATGATGATAGAACTCGAAAAGAAAACAAACTCTCTTTTTTTAGGTGAAGTTACATGCGAGATGTTCTGAATAATCCATGACTCAAATGCACGAATCATTATACGAAATTGATCACCACATTGCCTAAAGTGACGGAAAACGAGAGATGCACAACAATACGCCACGTAGCGATTCAGCGTGTGGCGCAAGGTGTGCGTCTGGCGCAGGACAACAGCGTCAGGCGCATCCTCATGCGTCTAGCGTGCTGAGCCTAGCCTCATATTCGGGACAGTTTAGACGATGTTTTGATAAATCTGGTATAATTTCAAGACGCGACAACTGACGCACTAATTATATTGACGGTTTAGGACGCACTAAATTTAAGTCGCACTAATTGACGCAAATTATTGACGCGAACAGTGGTCAGAAGACCAATTTGCATGGGACGAAAAGACTGCGTGTCATGCAACAGATGTGCGCGGCTCGCGGGCTTTGCGTCTGGCGCAGGAATGTTGCGCCGGGCACAACTTAATGTGTTTGGCGCAATACTCTGCGGCATGCCTATTGGTAATTTGACGAATGTTTGGGCGAAAACAACGACAATTTTTAGACGCGAATTGTATTATTTTTTATGCGCAACACATATCAACATGTTAATATGATCAGGCAAAAATTGCAATCACACATAAATGTCAAGTAACATGGATGCAAAAGTTTTCAACCTAAAGCCTAGTTCTACATTCAACTATTGGTCAGGTTTAGGTTAAGGCTGAAAGGGTCTATGACTAAGAGATTGATCCCACGCTTCGTACCCCTGCTTAAAGAGGTGGCCACGTGTAAGAGACACTCCAGTCTCAAGTCAGGATCAAGAGAACAATGCCACAGTTGGGTAGGTTTGCTTATGACTAAGATCCAACACTATCGCTCAGGAAGCTTTTTGGAAGGACAACGCGCAAACCCCCCGGGGGTGACCTCACACATAGAACATGTGCTAATGAGGCAAGGTAGATTGTCCTTATGGTAGCTGAACAATAGCCATGCACATGCAAAACTGTATACTATTCTATGGCATAAAATAAGAATGAATCGTATTTTTCAAGTTTCACCCACTCATTTTAAAAAAATTAATTTTTTTTAAAATGCTCCCCAGTGGAGTCGCCAAATTGTAGGCGTGGATTTTTCATTCCTTTAATGCCTACACGCGGTGTGAGCGCGTTAATTTGACTACCCCATTGTTAGGGTTTTATTAAAAAATATGTTTTGAAAGAAGTCGCCAACAATTCTTTAGAGGAAGAATCATAAACCTAATTGGATTTTGAAACGGAAGGGACATCTTAGGGACTTATCCAATGTAGATTTCCCCGCCATGACTCCAAAGATGGTCAGGAACCAAAAAGTGAGTTCGGGGGTGAGGGTACAATATAGTCAGGAACTATATTGCCCATTGCTGGCCTCTACTAAATAACGATTCACAATAGATTTTATGCAAAAGAATAATCATATAACATTTTAAAGCACCCTAAAATAATTAATCTAGATTAGTTCAGGAAACACATCAAAAGACTAATTATTTAGTGATCAGTTATTAGGCAATCATTTTACAAGGTTCCTAACAGGTTGTCCAAATTATCTGAATTAATGAGAATAATTCTTTAGGTCTTATTTACCATAATAACATGAGGGTGATAAACAGGCATGCAGGACAATCATAATATCAAGAATATTATATACAGAATATATAAGAAAAGAGGTTAGAATTTACAAAGGACGCGATTATTAATTTGGAATATACATCATGACAAGAAAACGTTAGTAACTTCAATAAAATAATTATAATTATTCAAGGGCCCTCAGGATTATACCTATGCGGTTTAGATCGAAGAGCGTAATGACCTTCAGGCGAAGCAATCTTGAAACCAGGAATATAATAGGATCATGAACAATAATTGACTTGGAAGATTGAAAGTGTTTGAGTATTTTTGTATTCGAAGTGTATCTCGGAGTTTTTGAGAGTATTTCTGTGCGTAAAAATAATAATTCGAAACTGTCTATGATTCGGGAAATCAGCCCGTATTTATAGGCAAAACAAAGCGTGCGCTCCACGCAAGACCTGCGCCAGGCGTAGTCCTATGTGGCAGGCGCGAGGACACACGTCAGGCGCGGGTTGGCCTGCCTGACGTGGTCCGTCCAATTAAAACGTTGCACATGGAAACACGTTTTCAAAAAAAATAAAACTTTAACTTGCGTCTCACATAGGACTTGCGCCAGGCGCAGGACTATGTGTGAGTCACAAGTCCACGTGTCAGGCGCTCATTGGCACGCCTGACGCGATTTGGCCAATGAGCTGGACGCACGTGTCGCACCGAGCGCACCCGTCGCGTCCGGCGCACATTCCAGAATATTCGCTTTTTATTCTATGCGTGCTTTCAAGATGCCATTTTTATCCCAAAAAATATGATTTATGGGTAAAAGATGATAATAAAATTTTTTAAGAAAATATTTATTAAAACAATAAATATTAAGAAAATATTTATTAAAGCATTAAATATTAAGTTGGGCTTTTAAAATGGACTTAAACAATTCACGGGTTGAACTTACAATTAATCATCATGAATGATTAATTGGGCTTTAAATATTATTTTAAAACACATATTGCCTGGTTATTCGGACTACCCCTCCATTGGGCCATGCCAACTAAGACCGCAGTATATTTCATCATTGAACCCTTAAATGGGGAGACATGATTATGTGTCTACACCTCCCTTTCGGGGTTTCAACCTAGCGGGCTTGGACATACCTTGAAAAAGGAGTTAGGGTTGATGAAAGGTTGAAAGGTTTAAGGCTTGAGGTTTATGATAAGGTTTAATTGGTTGGGCTAAGGTAAAAATCATGGATTTGGATTACATGGTTAAGGTTTGATGGATTGAAGGATTTGAATGAGGGGTAGAACTTGTGTGCAAGCCCCCTAGCTTGACTTTTTATTTATTTGCCTTTGGCTTTTTCTTTTTGAATCTTGTGCGCTTTCTTTTGCTTTTTTTTCTCACTTTGATTTTTTTCACTATTTTTTTTGTTTTTGCCTGGCATTGATTTGTTTGTATGTAGTAAGGCTTGCACACAAGCTATTGGTTTAGGGTAGTGAAAGGCTTGAAGGATATTTGTGGAGCTTTGATTAATGGAGGGATTATTTGGCTAATGGAAATGATGGTTTATGGATGATGGAAGGAAAGGGGAATAACTCCTGATCCAAAGTATGTTCTTTTTTCATTTTTTCTTTCATTTTTTTTTCAGATTTTTTTTATTAGTCAAGATCATTAGGTGATTTAAGTTTCATCATCGAACTCGAAGCATAAATGATGGAGAAAGGCCAATGAAAAATTAAAATAAAAATGAAATGAAAAAGGAAATGGAAAGGCTATAATAGATGAAGTCCTAAAGTGACATAGACTCGATGGGAAAAGACAGAAGAGGCTCAAGGTAAGGACTCTCTGACTCATCCTAGGAAACCAGAAATAAAAGACTAAGCCTTCGAATTGTTGATGCGCTACGCAAAAGGGTTGCTGGTGATGCTGTTTCTCGTTGCAGCAAGTATTAGTAGTATATTGTCATCAGTTATATTTCGCAGCGCATTGATGGTATTCGACACTGGATGTCAGGTGGAATTATGCCATTGGAATTCGTGGTAGAAATGTAGGTTTGCACCTTTTAAATTTTCTTTTAAGTGCAGGGTTTTGGAGTAAACCCGAAAAAGTGATGATGCCTCTAATGTGAAGGCGGTAGACACTATGGAAGTGATCGCGCCTCTATTGTGAAGGCGGTCAAAAGTAATCTTCATGACTCTAAATGAAGTCGGGGTGGTGATAGTGCGATTAATGAGCTTTAGAGTAGGCTCACCTTTTATTTCCTCCTTTAAGCATTCCTAAGTTGTAATCTCTCGACCGGACATGAACATAATCGAGTGGATCTTGTAAATTTTAAGAAACAATGTTTTCGAAATGAGAAATGGAAATGAGGGATGGAGAAATGAAAATGGAAATGAGAGGTGAGAAATGAAGATGAAAGTGGAAATGGGAATAGTAAATGATTAGAAATGGGTGTGATTATGGTTATGATGGCGACATGGGCCTAACTATAAGCAAATGCAGACATGGACTGGACTGGACTGGACTGGATTATGCAAGCAGACTGGATTCCACGACTGGGCTTTGGTGATGATAGGAGAGACTAGACTTTGAACTTACGAGTGAGTAAGTAGGCTAGACTTTAAGGATGACTGGACAATAAGGGAGACTAGACTCTTTACTTAAGGCAAGCAGGCTAGGCAACTAGACTTTGAACTTATGGGTGAGCAAGCAGGCTAGACAACTAGACTTCGGAACTTACATTAGACTAAGCAAGGTAGACTAAAAAATTGCCTATGTGGACTTATGGAATGCTGGCATCGCTAGACTTAGGGGGTTGCCACTATGGTCTTACAGGGATGAGTAGCTTTGCTAAACTCAAGGACTTGGGTAGTTATGGATTTATGGAACGACCAGCTACGCTAGACTTGAGGGATTTGGGCTATTATGGACTTATGAAGGAGTTGGACTTGACTAGGGCCTACATGGAGATGCAAACTAGACCTAGGGAATGAATTGGGCCTAAATGGACCTAAGATTTGGATTGGATTAGGCTTAAACTTAGATTGGAATGGATTAGGAATGCACTTGGATTAGACTTCACATAAAGATGCAAATGGACCTAGATTTTAATATGAACTAGACTTATATGGGCCTAAGATCGACTCTAATGCTAGCGAATGTTTGGACTGAAATGCACATGGACCTAAATGAATGCAAAATGGACTCTAATGCATATGGGCCTAGAATGAATGCAAATGGAATGGATTAATTGGATTGGATTGAAGGTGTTTTGACTGGGCTTAGAAGTTTTGAAATTCGTTTTTTGAAAGGAACCCCCTGTTTTTATATTTTATTAGGAAAAGATGATGGATTAATTTTGAAAATATTTATTATTTG
The DNA here is from genome assembly GCA_947648045.1 of Beta corolliflora. Taxonomy (NCBI): domain Eukaryota; kingdom Viridiplantae; phylum Streptophyta; class Magnoliopsida; order Caryophyllales; family Amaranthaceae; genus Beta; species Beta corolliflora. The sequence continues at coordinate 2,240,576 of CANSZD010000007.1, read as the reverse complement.
AATGTCATGTATGATGGTATTTAGTAAATGCTTTTCGAAAAAGAGTAGAATAGAATATGGTGTAGGATTGATAGGGAAGATTAGTTGAACAGCAGGGAGAAAGTGGGAGGAGGTAGACATGCATGATAACTCTAACTCTACAACACTTTACATGCAATTTTTAGGATAGACTCGACCTTGCATGAAAAGACTGATTTTTTGAATTAGGTGAGACTCCTAAAATGACCATTTTTTTACGCGAATGCAGACAGACCGAATATAGGACCGAACATAAGATCGACCACCATGCTTTGATGTACAGACTGCGTGTCGCGCAGCATTACTGCGCGCGGCGCACAGTCGTGCGTCTGACTCGGGAGTGGTGCGCCAGGCGCAACTTAATGTGCTTGGCGCACTACTCCCCCGATATGTTTTTCGGGGATTTAGGCGAAGTTTTGGTCGATTGGCGATTTTGTTTAGACGCGATTTTTAGGAACGACGCATAATAATGACGATTTGACAAGATAATAACAGGCATAGATTGCAATCACAGACAAATGTCATATAACATGGATGCAAAAGTTCCAACCTAAAGTCAAGTTCTATGTTTAAAACTATGGTCAGGTTTAGGTTCAGTCTGAAAAGGGTCCATGACTAAGAGATTGATCCCACGCTTCGTACCCCTGCTTAAAGAGGTGGCCACGTGTAAGACACACTCCAGTCTCAAGTCAGGAACAAGAGAACAATGCCATGGTTGGGTAGGTTTGCTTATGACTAAGATCTAACAATATCGCTCAGGAAGCTTTTTGGAAGGACAAAGCGCAAACCCCCCGGGGGTGAACTCACACATAGAACATGTGCTAATGAGGCAGGGTAGATTGTCCTTATGGTGGCTGAAAAATAGCCATGCATATGCAAAACTGTAATGTTATTCTAAGGCATAAAAATATAATGAATCGTATTTTTCAAGTTTTACCCACTCATTTAAAAATTTAATTTTTTAAAATCCTCCCAGTGGAGTCGCCAAATTGTAGGCGTGGATTTTATTTCTTTATGCCTAGCGGTGTGAGCGCATATTTGATTTGACTACCCCATTGTAAAGGTTTTATAGAAAATTATTTTGAAGTCGCCAACAATTCTTTAAAGGAAGAATTATAAACCTAATTGGATATGGGAAACCGTAGGGACAAATTGTGGGACTTATCCAATGTAGATTTCCCCGTCTAGACTCCATAGATGGTCAAAATGAACCAAAGATTGAGTTAGGGGGTGAGGGTACGAACACGGTCATAATGAACCACATTCGCCCATTGTTGGCCTCTAGTAAATATCGATTCATGTCAATGTTTATGCAAAAGAATAACCAAATAATATTTTAAGCACCCTAAAAAAATAATTAGTCTAGGTGGGTTCAGGAAACACATAAAAAGACTATTTTTTAGTGATATGTTATTTAGCAATCAAATTACAGGGAACCTAACAGGTTGTCCAAATTATCTGATTAATATTAGAACAATTCTTTAGGTCTTTGATTAGCAATAATAACATGTGAGTGATAAAAGCAATAAATCAGGACAATCATATAATATGCATAGAACAATCCGGCAAACATATAATAATATATGAAAATAAATAAAAAGAAAGAAAAAGGTTTAGAATATATAGTGGAACGATTATATATTAAAGATCTACATCAGGAAAGAAAACAGTTTGTAACTTCAATATAAAAATAGAGAATTTATTCAAGGACCCTCAGGATACCGTGGCTTGGGTCTTTGAGATTGACAACCTTCGGGACGAGCAATCGTGAAGCCTGAAAATCTGAATGTCTGAAAGTATGTAGATTGAATGTGTTTGTGTTTGAAAGTATCAGTTTTGTAGGGAAGTTTTATAATTCGTAGAGAGGTTCGTAATATATTCGTCGAGTTCGAAGTGTGTTAATGTGTAAAATCCGTTCTTAAATCTGGCTTTTGACTCGCCTTTGCCGGCCTTTTTTAAAACGCGTTTTAAAAGATTTTCTTTTATCCTTTAATTCCAGAATCTGATTTTACGGGATAAAATCTGATTTTAACTATAAAAATTATCTTTGAAAATTTTTATTTATTAAAATAAAACAATTAATTATTATTAAACAATTAATTGGGCTTTTCAAAGGATTGGGCTCAAAATACAATTAATTATCATGAATAATTAATTGGGCTTTAAAATAGGACTTTAACACTTTTCGAAATAGTTTTGAATGGCTTTTTCAGACTGCTCTGCCCTTGGGTCGGACCAATTAAGACCACGGTATTTTTCATCATCGGATCCTTAAATGGGGAGACACGATTATGTGTCTACACTTTGTGTATTGAATCTGAATGTGTGCAATTGGCTCATGCAAACCCTAACTGCTATATATATTCTCCTTGGGTGAGTTCTTTTTACTCTCATTCTTCTTGATATCTTTTCATTGTTCAAATTGTGCGTCCTTTCATTGTCATATTTGTGTTGCCTTTCTTATGGCTAACAATCATTCGTTTCAAGATGTTATTTTGTCCAATTCCTCTTTGGGTATTGGAAGCTCTGTGGGTACATTGGCCTCTGTTGGTGCTAATGCTCAGGATGATGACTAGTTTCCCTGGTAATATTCCTCCTCCCCCGTATAGTTTTGATGTTGATCCCCCTAATTCTGTTAGTTTCTCTGAGTCTATAGTTTTGGATGAATTTTCTCAATTTCAAAAAGACATTGATGAATTGTCTAAATCTTGTCTGGATGGGAAGTATGTCGGGTGCTCCTTTAGATATTCGTAATATCATCTCAAAAACCAAGTCTGGTTGGAAGTTTATTAAGAGTGATGTTGAGTATTTTGAGATGGGTAATCTGTGGATTTTAATTCTTTTTTCTAATCCTAATGATATGTTTCTAGTTTGGTCAGAGAGACCTTGACATGTGCAAGGTGATCTCTTTGTGATTCAGTCCTGAAAACCTGATTTTGACCCCTAGTTAGAGGAGATAAAATGGGTTGATTCGTGGGTTCGCATTCCTAGGTTCCCTACTAAATTACTGAACTTTTAATCTGTTGCTAGTTTGCTTGCTCAAATAATGTTGGTGCTCTTGTGAAATTGGATTCAAGATCCTTGTTAAGGAACAAAATAAGATTTGCTAGAGCTTGTGTTAGAGTGAATATTACTGAGCCCCTTCTTGAGTATGCTGAAGTGAAAAGAGGGGGGGGGATAAAACTTGTGCTTATATTATTTTGTATGAAGATTTTTCAGCTGGACGTTCTTTTTGTGGGTTTGAGGACCATGCTATTGAGAGAATGTCTTCTGTTAACTGCTCCTAAAAAAGAAGTTAACATGTGCTGGTTGAAGAATCCTAAATAGAAATTTCTTGTTGAAATCTTATCCAAGGCTAATAGGCAAGAAAATTTTGGCACTTGGGCTGAGCAAGCCAATCTTGTGCCAGTAAAGCCTAAATCCTTGGTGAGAAAGCCATTTAATCATCCCCCTCTACTACATTTGTTAATGTTCCTATTAAGAATGTTAAGAAAGCTTCTGGTGTTGTGTTAAAGAACCTGTTATTGCTGCTTCTATATATTGGTAAGTTGGTGAGTCATGGTGATTATGGTAAGGGAAAGGGGAAAGCTTTATTGATTGCAGTTCTGATGATGAGAGTGTGAGGTCTTTGGCCAAGCTTTGCCCCTCTACTAAAGCTTTTTAAGCTAGTTTGATTAGAGGGGAAGTGATAGGTGAGAGTTATTTGCTCCACCCATGGTTGATGATGTTGTGATCTCTCAAGTCCCTCTTTAGGTTGTTTATCCTCATGAATTTGTAGAGAATTAGTTTGCTCCCCTGGATGGGTTTGAGCGGAATGAACTCTCTTGCTTTGAGTCTGATGTTAAAAATGATGCTTTGCTGTTGCATGCTGAGCACTCTATGGATGATTACCAATCTCAACCTCGAAATTCCTTCCATTCAATACCCATCATCTTCTTTTTGACTGCCGTTTCATGCATGATGTTGCCTTTGCTCTTGCTCAAGGTGATGGTTGGCATGTGATCCCGCTTGTGATTAGTAATAGAGATATGGATGTTGTTTTTTCTTCTCTTAGAGATGTCCTTTCTTTAGATGATATTTTGTAAGCTTGCTATTGTTTGGTGGCATGTTTGGTTTTCTAGGAACAAGGTGATTTTTCAAAATGAGGATATTTCTTGTTTTAAAGTTGTTGCTCTAATCAGGAATTTTATTAAAGATTGGTGTCTTGTTTAAGTATCAGAGTAGCTTACTAGTGTTTCTCTAAATAAGATTACTTCTCCTAGTATTCCTAGGGCTAATGCGGTTACTAGAGAGGTGTAGTGGGTTAAGCCTCCGATGGAGCAATTTAAGATTAATTTTGATGGTTCAAAGTTTCAGCATGGTAGTGCGTCTTGTGATTTTAATATTAGGGATTGGAATATTTGTATTATTGTTATAGGTGCTCTTTCTCTTCATAATAATACTTTTATTCTTTCTGCTGAAGCTTGGGGTATGAGGGAAGGTAGCTGTTGTGGCTTTTGGTATTAAGAACGTCCGTGTTGAAGGAGACAACCTTGTTGTCATTAATTCTATCCAGAAGACCTGGAAAGTCCCTTGGGAGATTGATAATTTAGTCTATGAAGTGATTTTAATTTGCTTAATTTTGGGAATGTGTCTTTTTCCCAATATTTCAGGGAAGCCAATCAGGATACGTAATTCCTGGCTCACAAAGGTCATTTGTGTTGTTCTCTTCACCACTAGTTTGAACTTCCTGACCTTAATTTTCTTTCCATCATCCGTAAGAATGTTTTAGGTTGGTCCTATTCTAGGGGCTAATACCTAGGTTTCTTTCCTCATTAAAAAAAATTGACGTAAAATTAAGTTATTATTAACTTACTTTCCATGCTTGGACACTAGCAGGCTTCTTATCATTCTCTCAAGTGACAAGGGTACATAAATCTCTGAAACAACTACTCTAATTAGTGGCAAAATTTCATAATAGTTAGTAGTATTAGGCCTTAATTAAGCTGCTAACTAGGGTGGACTGTTACACAACCAGAGTTCCATGTTTCGTTTTGAATTACAAACGTAAAAAAGAAAAAATAAAAAGAAGAAATTGATACCAACTATGATCATTAGCTTTTCAAGCTTAAGATGTAAGTTCAATTCTCGTTATTCACTCTATCTGATCACTAGTAGAGAAATAACGATTTGTGTCGATTCTGAAACCCGTATCTGCTTCGGTTCTGGGTTTGACGCTATAGCCTCAGACGCAAATTACCCAAGAGTTATCTGCATCGGTTTGTGCGATAAAATATGGACCATTTGCGTTGGTTCAAGGCCACCATCGGACGCAAATGTTGTGGAAATGGAAAAGCAATGAGAATACTTATTTGCGTCGTTTAATGGTCAGGATCCGCCGCAAATGTTATTTTCCAAAAAAGAAATTCAGTTCCTGTCCCCACTGTGCATTCTATAACTACAGATGGCAAACACCACACGTCAAAAGCGAATCTGCAACACGAATATAGTAAAACAACAATAATTACAAATTTTCTTTTCAATTCTAAATATTAATTATGAAGCTATTTTATTTCTCCTAAAATAAACTAGATTTTGTTCCAATTTGAAATATTTTTGACCGGTATTGAAACATTGATATGAATTATTTAAAGATCTGTTAAATGTAATATATATATATATATATATATATATATATATATATATATATATATATATATATATATATATATATATATATATATATATATATGCAATTATATTTTGTATTTAATTAGACGAGTCATACTTTTCTTATCTTTTTACCCAAATAGATAACATATTTTCTCTTACATCTAATTAGTTTACATAATTAAATAGTAAATTATTGTGTTACACTAATTCAATGTCCTTATTATGTCATTAATTATTCATAAATATAATTTTCAGACGAGCAGTGTTCCAAGAAGGAAACAGGCCGACGTAGGCCGAACTTCTTTGACCCACAATTGGACATGCTTAATTAGTTTTTGCCCATAGTAATAATCTCACTTGCCAGCCTTGTTGAATATGATTGCTTTTATGAGCTTATCATTTTATGGGTAGCTTCCTTTAGAAGGCAATGTCCATCTTGTAATAATGGTTCCCTTACTAGGGTCATTACTACTTGGTCGACCTTGCTTTTGAAAGTTAGATACCTTTTCCCAAAGGTTTGCTTATTTCAAGCCGGCATCCTTTAGGAAGCAATGTTTAGTTTTGCAATAATGTTTCCCTTACTAGGGAATATTACAAATTGGCTGACCATGCTTGTGTAGATAATTTACCTTTAATGAGGTTTATTACTGCCTGGTCGGCTTCCTTAAGGAAGTAATGTGCATCGTAAAAATGATTATCCCTTACTAGGGTATTTCATTCTTTTAGACTATTTATATTAGGTTACTTCCTTTAGACGTTATTGGTTTCTTCAGTTTTTAGCTAAGTTAATGTCACTTGAAGACCATTGGTTAACCAGTGGTAAAAATGCCCCAAAGTGAATGACTCAAGTAAAATAGAGAAACAATCATAAGTATAGAGAGAAGGTAGAAATTGCATTTTGTGAATTTTGCTTGGCAAAACACCAAGATACATGCATACATTCCTAATTCTCTTTTGTGCCGTGGCACTTTTTCTGATTACAAACTACCATTGCTGAACACTGCTTTAAATCAAACATGGTACTTCTTCAGAGTGTCTGAATTCCAGGTTCGCTATATGGGTCGTCCATCTAGATCTTGAAGACAGAATGTTCCACCTCTTTCTTCTTCCACAACCAGGTAAGGACCTTCCCAGTTTGCTGTCAGCTTGCCCTGTTCTTTGGCTCGTCCTACAACTTCCATCTTTCTCAGAACCAATCCCCTACTTTCAGCGGTCATCTAGTGACCCTCTTGTTAAATTCACGAGCCATTCGAACCTTGTACAATTGCATTCTTAACAGTGCATTACCCCTTACCTCTAGTAACTGATCCAAGGCAGTGCGTAAGGCGGCCCAGTTGGTCTCTTCAGTGTACATCATGACTCTTAGGGTGGGTTCTTCGATCTCAATGGGCAAAACAGCTTCAGTTCCATATACTAACATGAAAGGTGTCTCGCCTGTAGAATTCTTAGCCGTGGTTCTAATTGACCATAAAACCAGTTGTAGTTCTTCAACCCATAATCCCTTGGCATTTTCCAACTTCCTTTTAATGCCGTTTGACAAGATCTTGTTGAAAGACTCTACTTGCCCATTGGCTAGTGGGTGGGCTACTACAGCAAAATGAGCCTTGATCTTTCTTTCTGACAGCCAATTTTTTAGCTTTGGCGTTTCAAACTGTGGACCATTGTCGAAGACAATTGATTGCGGCATGCCGAACCGAGTTATGATGTTCTTCCAAATAAAAATCTTGACATCATTGCTAGTTATGCCTCACACTGCCTCCGCTTCTACCCACTTAGTAAAATAATCAACAGCCACAATCACAAACTTCTTTTGTCCAGTTGCCACAGGAAAAGGTCCCAAGATATCCATGCACCGTTTGGTAAAAGGTAGAGGGAACAAAATGGGAGTTAGGTAGTTGGACGGCTTCTGGTGCAAGTTTTCATGCTTCTGACAACTGTCACATTTCTTAACATAAGAAAGGGCATCTTCTTTTAAGGTAGGCTAATAATACCCAGTTCTCAAGGCCTTCTCTCCTAAGGCTTTTCCCCTAATGTGAGATGCACATGCCCCTTCATGGAGTTCTTTCAAAACTTCCAATCCATCTTCTCGAGTAATACACTTAAGTAGAGGACGATTGAAAGACTTCTTATACAAAGTTTCATCCCACAGTTCAAACCACTTGTCTGTGGCCTTGACATACTTAGCCTCCAAAGGGTCTGAGGGTAACTGGCCCGTCTTTTTGAAGTTTATGATGGGCTCCATCCATACTGTGCCTCGGCTTAGGAACATAACTTCCTCTTGATCAATACTTTTCTTTGACTTAACTTCCCAGAACACTATCCTTGGTATGTCACAATCAGCTGAACTGATTAGTTTTGAAAGAGCATATGCCTGATGGTTTTCTGATCTTGATACTTGCTCCAACACGAATCGTTTTAAAGGTTCAATCTCGTCTTTGATAAGACGCATGTACTTGCTCATAGATGCTTCCTTGCATTCATAATCTCCATTTACTTGGCTGACCACTAAGAGAGAGTCCGATTTGGCCTCAATCTCTAAAGCCTCAGCCGCTCTGCACATCTTGATTCCAGCCAGCAAGGCCTCATACTCAACCTCATTGTTGGACGCCTGGAACTGGAATCTTAGAGCATATTCAAACTTATCCCTGCTCCACAGCCATTGGTCGTTGATGATCCATCTACCATGAGAGTCCAATACTTCCCGCCTTCTGTTGGATCAGCTATTGGGGTCTATAGTTGGCCGAGTAAGCTCAATTATAAAATCAGTTAAGGCCTGACCTTTAATTGCCTTTCTTGGCTCAAAAGTTATATCAAACATATTCAACTCAACGGCCCATTTTAACATTCGTCCAGTGGCCTCCATCTTTTACAATACTTGCGTTAAAGGCTGATCAGTATAAACAAGTATACTATGAGCCAAAAAGTAAGGTCTCAACTTTCGGCTGGCCATGACTAGTGCCAATCCGAACTTCTTGACCGAGGTGTATCTACATTATGCATCTTTGAGCACATGACTCACAAAGTATACCGGAATTTGCACCGACTCTCGCTCGGCCAGTAAGACAGCACTTACAGCTTGAGGGGATACTGCTAGGTATACAAACAATTTCTCCCCTTCGGCTGGGCTGACCAACCTGGGTAACTGACGAAGATGATCTTTGACTTGCTGAAGCACTTGCTCTGCCTCAGCCGTCCATCCAAACTTGGCTTTTTTCTTGATTGTAGCAAAGAAATGATGACATTTGTCCCCCGACTTAGAAAGGAATCGGCCAAGAGCCGCAAGGCAGCCAATCAGACGTTGCACTTCCTTAATCTTAGCCCGTGACTTCATATCCATAATGGCTTGAATTTTTTCAAGATTAGCTTCAATTCCCCTTTGATGTACTAAGAATCCCAAAAACTTTTCGGCCATGACCCCAAAAACACATTTTTTTGTCGTTTAACAATAACATTGTAGGCTGTTAAATCTCTGACGACCAGGAACTTGATGAACAGAGTTCGGGAGATATCCTTTTCTCCTACTCGGACCGGTAAAGTAACCGTCCCCATAAGACGAATAACTCCTCCCCCAAACCAAATGATGGGGTGATGAACGGGAACCAAGTTCTTCTCATCAAACTTCAATCTAGACAAGCAATCTGCACTGATGATGCCCGTCGAACTTATAGTGTCAATCAAAATCCTTCTCACTCTTAGATTTGCTATCTTCATTTCCACAACAAGAGGGTCATCATGAGGGGTTTTTAACTTTCCTCGATCTTGCTCACTGACCACTACCTTTGGGAAGGGCTCGGCCTTTGTTTAGTCAGTTAAAAAAACTTGGCCGAGCTCTCGAAGATAGTTTTTGTGTCCCCGATTGGTAGGTCCTCCAGCTGCAAATCCGCCTAAAATGACTAGGAAAACATCTTCGTCAGTGCTTTCACTCTCCCTCTTTTTGCTTTGACGGTCATCCTTCTTCTGAAATTTCCTTCCCCAAAATATGAGTTCATCTTTCCTCGCCGAGCCAAATCCTCCAGGGCCCTCTTAATATGCTTACATTCATTAGTCTCATGTCCACAATCCTTATGGAAATGACAATACTTGCTTTTATCCCTGTTTCTATAGGGAGTTTTCATCTGAGCTGGAGCTTTGAGCTCATATTGATCCTTTATCTCCATAAGAATGGAATAATGATCTTTGCTGAATTCTAATAGGTCGGCTGAAGACTCTGACTCTTTTCTTTTTCCTCGTTTTGACGAGGTAGTTGTGGAGGTTACTACCCAGGTCTCATCCTTCTTAGGGTTGTTCTTTTTTACCGGAATCACTTCCTCAGGCTTTTTGGACTCGGAATGCTTAGCCTCGACACAAACTTCAGTAGCATGTATAAAGGCTTCAGCCTCCTTCAGGGCTTCTGTAAGACTAGTGATTTTCTTCTTGACAAGATCAAACTTAAAACTCCCTGGCCGAAGCTGTAATACCCCTCATGATTACTTTAAAGAAATTTAACAGGCTACTCATTCCAACAAGATGCGTCTTTCTTTGAGGAAGCTCATTTCCTTGGTTACTCCACAGTTAAGTGTGCTTGGCTGGGAGTAGTCCAAGGATGGGTGACCTCCTAGGAAGTTTCTCAGGGTGCGCATGAGTAAGGACAAAATGTGCCGGAAGAACTTGTGTTGGTTATTGAGGACAGTTGTTGGCCCCGGATGCGCATTGGTGACGATATACTCGACTCCGTATGGGTTGGGTGTTACAAATAGTATCGGAGCAACCCTACGACCGCGTGCTGATCGTGTGGATAATTAATCCAAGGTTAGTCGCCTAGTGGGGGAGGATTCTGGTGCTATATCACCGACTGCATGTCGAATATGTGATTTGTTTCCAGGCTGGGGCGACCCACAGGACGTATGCCTGGATTTTAGGTGGAAAATAATACTAGAATGACAGAGAAAGAAGAGAATAACATCGCTCCCGAAAACTCCAGGAAAAACCGGTTGACTCGTCTGTTTGAAACGGAAACTGCAGTCACGTATTTCACTTTCTTCAAAAACAAATTACACCACAAGCAAGATCTTTCTGAGTAGATGGATTTTGACTACTCACACGTCCAATTCCGATAAGAAACGAAGGAGATATGGGCAAAGAAGATGGGTGGGAATAACTTCATGTTATATGCTTGTTCCATGAGTTTTTATGAAATTTATGAGTATATGAGTGTTTGGAGAACTTGTGAATTTTGTTGTCTGATTGGAGAATTTGTTATGAGCCTTATTCATATGTTTTGGTATCATTGTTTTAGGATGTTTTATGTTGAATGTGTTTGCTAGTTAACTCTTACCTTGTGATAAATTTCTGTTGTTGTGAACATGGTGGCTGTCAATCTACGTTTAATCCTGAAATGTTATACTGAACATGGTTTATGGGAGAGTAATGAAGTCAGATTGTGTGGTAGTATGGTGTTTCGACTGGGTTGGAGATTCAGTGCACGAAATCTTAGCTTCTTGGGCTGGCAGCAACTTGTTGCTCATATTTGTAATGCGTTTTATGTTACTGCTCTCTGGTAATTCATGTGAGTAGCATGGTATTTAATTAGTGGGTTCTTTAAATCATGATCAGGTGGTACTATCTTATGGGCATGTAGTGATAAGGTTTAAGATTTCTTGTTGTAAGTATTTTCATCATAGCTTGCTTAGTATGATCTCCACGTTGGTCTGCTGGTGCTATTTTCATTTTTCTTCTTTTCTATTTTTGCTTGATATGTATTATATGGATTATATGTGGGGTATTATTATTTGTTTATGACTTGGTTTATCTTGTTGTAAGAGTATATATATAAATGACAAATTTGTGGTTCATTTAAGTTTATGATAATATTAGTTATTTTATGATTGTTTGTGTTGTTTTTAATTAAATTGAGAGTATAATAGTGTTGTACTTTTAATAATCAATATCTAAGTGGTCGACGCTTCAATACTCGAGGGAGAATAATACTGTCTTTATTACCGTTTCGCCAAGAGTTATGTACCGGGGGTATTATAACTACCGTTGTAATTAACCTTGTGCCCAAACTCAGACAACGAGAGTGTAGTGGTTGAAGTATTTGTTTATATTGTGTATTTGGTGTATAATTATATTTTAAGTGAGGTTTATGTTTTTTTAGTGGGAAAAATTGATTTTTATTATGATTATTATTTTTATTATTATTACTATTACTTTGAGAAGAATATATATCGTTGAAATGAGACTTTTGGATTGCGATCCTAGTTTCTGCTGATTTTAGGTGTAAGGCCTGAAGGGCATCCTTATTATTTATATTTGATGAATAAATTATAGTATTTATTTGTAGAAATATTTTATTGAGATTAAGATATCCGGTGGGATAGATGTAGTCCCCGGTGAAGAACATGCCAACTACCTAGGTTGCGATTTAGGGGTATTACTTGGGTTAATTGTTGTCGTTCGAGAGGTTGGGAAGTACTGAGCTGGGTACTATCCTGCATCGGGAGTTTGGCCATTCTTAGACACAGGCAGTAGGGAACGTAAGCCCATAGGCTGTCTGGAGATTTCGATCTGACAAACCTTAAGAAGTGGGTTGTGATCCACTGGCGTTCTGCTCTTTCTCAAAACCTATTATATTATTTTGTTTAATTATTTTAGAGGCTTATGCTATGGATCTTGTATGCTTATCTTAAGTTCGTTATTGTTGATTTGCTTTATTTAAGCATGTTAAACTGTTAGTTGTTGTTTGGCTGTTATGTGGTTCAGTTTGATATTTTATGTTATTGAGACTTATTTATTAATGCTTGATAACTCCTATGTGGATCCTAATTGAGCTGGCAGAGCTGTTAGTTACTCCCCACTGATTGTGGATATTTGTGGTATGTTTTTGCAGGTTATGTTGATGGGAATCTTCTTTGATTTTGGGCTCCGGTTGAGATGTGAGCATTAAAATGTTAGATGTTTTAGGCCTAGACTTTTAGTTAGTTTAAGAGTTAGTTTTCTCTTTTGGATATTAATCTAATTAATTTAATTTATTTATACTATTTATTTATGTTGGTTTTATCACTTAGTTATTTAAACGTATTTCTTGTAGTAGTGGCATTCCCAGAAGACGATGTTTCCGCCATCGTCCTATGATACTATTATTATTTCTTTCTTTCCCGCTTTCAAATTTTGGGGTGTTACAAATGGTATCAGAGCAACCCTACGACCGCGTGCTAATCGTGTGGATAATTAATCCAAGGTTAGTCGCCTAGCGGGGGAGGATTCTGGCGCTATATCACCGGCTGCATGTCAAATATGTGATTAGTTTCCAAACTGGGGCGACCCACAGGTCGTATACCGAATATGTGGAGTCCTCAGGCGCAACGAAGGCGTTGCTGTTCTCAAGTGGGGGTGTATGTAATACCCCTCATGATTGCTTTAAAGAAATTTAGCAGGCTACTCATTCCAACAAGATGCATCTTTCTTTTAGCGAGCTCATTTCCTTAGTTACTCCACAGTTAAGCGTGCTTGGCTGGGAGTAGTCCAGGGATGGGTGACCTCCTGGGAAGTTTCTCAGGGTGCGCATGAGTGAGAACAAAATGCGCCGGAAGAACTTGTGTTGGTTATTGAGGATAGTTGTTGGTAGGGGTGATAATGAGTCTGACAAGCTCGTGAGCAGCTCGGGCTCGGCTCGGTCAAAGCTCGGCTCGTTGAAGCTCGGCTCGTGCTCGGGCTCGGCTCGAGACTTAAACGAGCCGAGCCGAGCTAGGCAAAGCTCGGCTCGTAAAGCTCGTGAACAGCTCGATTATTATTTTATACTAAAAAAATATTTTATATTAAAAATTATTTATATATATTAAAAATTATATTAAAGAATCACTTGAAAAAAATAAGTAAAACAAACACTAGTTAATAGTTTTTTTTTTTAATATGAAGCACTTGCATTTGACCTAGCACGTGGTATGAAGTATGATGGCTGATGCATTCAATTTCGACCTTATTATAATAACAAGAAAATCAAAGGCAAGAAAAAGATGATGCAGGCAACAGGCATGAACCAGAAGCACGTGTTGTTGTCGGTAGAGTTTTCATTAGCAAACAATGTGAGTCCTTTATTAAAAGCACAATAAGGAGCTGAAATTTCTACTGTCCCAGAGTCCCACATCGGTGATTTAACAAGAGTGTCTCTCAAATGCTTCTATAAAAGAAACCTTGGAGTTACACTTTTTCAACAGCATGCCCATCATTTTTTTGGGCTGTGCAAGTAACAATAGTTTGGATATTGGGCCTTCAAACAACTAAAGTTTGGGCCTTATAAAATCTGACCTTGGAGTACTTGGTTTAGTTAAATTTAACTTCGAGCTTTTCGAGCCTAACGAACTCGAGCTCGAGCTGCAAGTTACGGCCTAAACGAGCCTTAACGAGCTCATGAGCCGAGCCTAAACGAGCTCACGAGCCGAGCTCGAGCTGCAAATTCTAATCACGAGCTCGAGCCGAGCTCGACTCCCCCAAGCTCGACGAGCTCACGAGCCGAGCCGAGCCCATGAAAAGTTAAACGAGCTCGAGCCGAGTCCAGTGCTATTCGGGCTCGGCTCGCTCGATAAGCACCCCTAGTTGTTGGCCCCGGATGCGCATTGGTGACGATATACTCGACTCTGTATGGGTCGGGTGTTACAGAAGCCCTCTGATAAAGGCGTCAAAGGCCACTATAACATTAAGATTTTGGATCTTTCTAGATTGAACCTCTTAACGAAACTCCGAAGAGCTTCCTTTGGGCCTTGAATGACCTTTCCCAAATGCATGCTAGTCTTTTGTTCTTGCCGGTTTGCTACAAAATAATTTGTAAATAAGTAACTGAGTTCAGTGAAATTGTTAACCGAGTTGGGGGGAAGATTGTTAAACCATTTCCGAGCTACTCCCTTCAGAGTAGCTGGAAAATTCTTGCACCAAGTAGCATCATCTACTGCTTGAACATACATTTGATGCTTGTAGGCAGAAAGATGATCGTTAGGATCAGTCATTCCATCAAATGGCTCAATTGTATGGAGTTTAACCTTTGGGAAAGGGGGAGCCTCCATAATCCTGGCCGAGAAAGGAGTTGGCCAGTTGATACGGAGAGCTCCCAGCTGCCCTTCGATGGGTATGAACTCCTTACGATACTCCTTCAAAACAGGGTTAGATGAGGTGTTTGCTGGGGCTGCACGTCGATAGACCATCGGCTGCACCACTGTTTTCTCTTGCCTCGAACGAAGAAGGGAAGGACCCAGACTTCTTCCTTCTGTTCAAGAATGTATCTTCAAGGGTGGATCTATCCAATACGGTGTAGACCATGTGGCCGACTGTTGTAATGCAACAGCTTTCTTTGCTTCAAGATATTCCCGAGCATCTGTTTCCATCCAATGCCCATTCGGACGCGGGTCATCCTGGGACCTAACCACTAGGTTCCAGTTCATCATCCTTCGCTGTTCATTATATGCCGGTTGTTTCTCTCTGGCTGTCCTTCTTGAAACCTCTGGACGAGTAGGTCGAGTTGGACCTGCAACATTCTCCTGAGAGCGTCCCCGAAGAGGAGCTGGATTGGGAGCAGCCGTCTCTGGATTCACCTGAAAAAAACAGCATATTGTTCTTGATATGTTCCTAGACGACTACTGCCATCTTGGTTTGGAAGTCGTTCAACACATTTTCACTAGTGGAAAAAACATCATCGAATCCGGTCAAAATAAGGCTTACTGATCCGTTTTTGGGTCGGAACGGATGGACTAGGAGCGGTTAGAAAAACTCAACTGATCCGGTTTTGAACTGGATCAGTTGAGGACTAACTGATCCGGTTATGCGTTAAAACCGGACCAATTAAGTTGATTAACTGGTCCGGTTTTAACACATAATCGGATTAGTTTGTCTTCAGTATGAGCCAAAAAAAATGGGCCAGCATCCAGCTACCAGGCAACAATTCAGTCTATACACCATTATTCGCAACATTTCAGTCTTTTTTTTCAGTCTTGCATACACAAAATTAAAAAACACAAGTTTATACAAAAAAAATCATGTATAATATTTTCAATAATTTTACATATATACTAAATACAACAAAAAAATTAATACATAAAATTAGAAAATGAAATATTGTACAGAAAATAAAAAAAAAAAACGAAAAACATATACATAAAATTCAAAAAAAAACAAAATGAAACTTATACGCAGAATTTAAAAACGAAAAACGAAAAACAAAACAAAAATGAAAAATAAAATACGAAAATAAACCCTAGATCTAAAAAGCTCTAAAATTACAATATATATAAAAAAACCCAAAAACTCAAACCCTAGAGGGTGGCTGGTGTTCGTTGATGGAGAGCGAGAAAACGGCGAGTGAGAGGCGTGGGACATCGATTTAGACGCCGGCAACGACGAGTGAGAAAACCCACCAATGGCGAGTCATACGCCATTCTTCCTCTCTCGTCATTTTGGCTGTTCGTGGTTTGGACGGCGATGGCGAGTAGATTTATTCATCACATTTTTAGTTTTAGTTGTTGAGGGTGGTGGCGTTGGTCTTCGTGGCTGAGGAGGGGAGAAAATTCGTTGTTCATGGTTGGTGTTTGGTTGGCGAAACGATGGTTGGTGGTGGTTGGTTGGTTGGCGAAACGATGGCTGGTGGTGGTTGGTCGTGTTTGGTGTTTGTCAGTGGGTGGTTGGTTGGCGAAGAAGAGGAGAGTGGAGCAATGACGATGGCTGGTGGTGGAGTAGAGCGGCGGCTGGTGAAAGGAAAGAGATGAGGAGGGGATTGAGTGAGGAGAGAGAAGAGAAGTAAGGAGGGTTGGGGTGGCTGGGTAGAGTTACGGTTTGGAGAAGACAATTGAGGAGAGAGAGGATAAAAAATGGGACGCTGAAATCTGAATTATGAGGAGAGGATTGAGTGGGAACTGGGAAGGGCGAATAACAGAAGAATGGAGCGTCTTTTAAACGGCCCAGGCCCACGTAACTGATCCGGTTTGTAGCCCAACCGGACCAGTTATTTGAACTTTTATTGACGCGCCCATTTTTAGTGAATTAACGGATCCGGATCCGGATTTTGTAGAACCGGATCTGTTCTCTTGTGTCATTTAGCCTTTTTTTCCACTAGTGTTTCTAGATGAGCAACAGTTACAGGACGTTCAAGATTTTCCAAGAGAACAGGTACTTGCTGATTTTGACCAGGAACGTTGGATGGAGGCCTATCCCTCCCTCGAGGTGGTCGATCATCATCCACAGTGTCTTCTACCCGAATCTGATAACTGCGGTTTCGAGCTATGTTGGACGAGTGACAGTCAGTCATCGCTGCGTCTCCCCACAGACGGCGCGAAATGTTAAGTCTACTTGAGAGTCAAGCAGTTTCTTCCTTTGATATGTTCTTGGAGAGACTTGTGCAAGCGATGCCTGTGTTCCGTGCTCCGAACCTACAGCAAAGGAAACCAACCCTGGAGGTTTGGGTGGTGGTTCCCCTCCGAAGCTTAAGTCAGTTTAGGTATGGAAACAGGTGTAGAGATAGAGAGAGAAAGAGATAATATTTTAGCAGAGTAATGTCACAGTATTCAATGATCTACCTTTTACCTGATTTTGAGGAGACTATATATAGTGTTTGGAATCTGAAAGTTGCCATTTGATGTCACCCTAGAATGGGGGCATTTGATTGGCTAAGAAATGAGAATTCGACACGTGGCATGCAATGATTGAAGGCTGAATTTCAACCAATCACATACAGACGTTTTTTGGGAATTGGGCTTTGTTTATTCCTTATATCCAAAAGTGGGCCTAAAACACCAAAGGAATGAAACCCTTTAAAAAGCTAAGTTTCCCTCCAAGTTTAAGGACACGCGGAGGCCTCTGATTGGTCCACGTGTCCGCCTCATCAGTCATTCATTTTTAGGTCACAACACGTTGGAATTTTGCTTCAATGTTTTAGTTGGCAGTAAGAGAAGAGAGTTTGTGTCAGTGTTTGCAATTACCAAACTCCATCAAAGACTCCTTCAATCAGCCGACATTAATGATAGTCTTGCGCCAAACTCAACAAAGTCTTTGTTCCAAACTTTGTCTTCATATTACCGATAATGATACCCTAAGGATTTTTGGACAATCCTTATTTTTAATAGGTTAGTGTTAAAGATGGGATCACCTTTTTTGGTTGATTTAGCTCTAGATTGTTGAAGGATTTAAAATATAAGTTAAGTTTCTTAATCTAGGTTTTCTTTTTTGTATTTTTAAATACTTCGTTGTTAGTAAAAATACATTTTTATGATTATAGTTTGGTTGTTTGTCTTTTCGTATCTGTCTTGATAGGAGCACGAAATGAGTTTTGATTCCAAGAATCGTAAAATGAGTGGATCTCCAGTCACTTGAAATATTCTCATACATCGAATATTGGCATAGTCACATCCATATTACTATTCAAGATGCTTGCTCAAGTATGCATCTATGTAGATGCTTTAGAGAAGATAATTGTTACGATATTTTAGAGGTCTTCTTGTTCAGGAAATTTTTTGATCGCACAAGTTTTATGGCTTTAATTTAATAAAAAAAAGTCCATCTATCCACACCAAATTCAAATTCAATAAGGTTGTGTTTGGAAACTTGCAATTCATTTCAAATTCTTGAATTGAATTTCAGCATTTGAAATCTTGGATTTCAAGTCCAAAATCCATGTTTCGAAATCATGAAAATGCCATTGCTGGAATTTCGCATCTTATTAGTTATGGAAAAGATTTACTGTAGAATGTTAGATGTAATATAGAAACTTTCAATTGCTAGCTGGAGAAATGCAATTGAACAAAAAAATGAAAAATCAATCTTCTCTTTATTTGAAGAAAGAAAAAAAAACAAAGATGAATCCCAAACTTATACTACCTTTTGTATTTCTCTCTCCTAAAAAAACAAAAGATCTAAATAGGATTATGAAAAATGAACAAATTAAGAAGATGAAGATGATGATGTTGATGGAGTTTACCAAAGCAGCCCAGATTTTATGAAGAAGAAGAAGAAGAAGAGTGAGAAAGGCAAATGATTGATTTGATGATCATCCAATATTGTGAGATGGTGACGAAAATCACAAGGCAACTTGTTAGGACTTAGGGCTGGTCCAAGAAAAAGGAAGTGGGTGGATTATTGGGAATTTCAAATGACATCATAAAACTTGACATTTCAAATCCTTCAAAATTGGACCTGCATAGGCTTATTAGTAGAATTTGTATAAAATTCTACATTTGAAATTCTTAGTTATCCAAACAACTAATTTGACAAATTCCAGGATTTCAAATGAAATTCACTTTTCCAAACGTAGCATAAAGGAAATATGCCAATTCCAATCCAAATTTCAAGCCAAATTATTTTATCGAATCATCTATATTTATACAAATGTTTAAAAGTTTAAAGGTTACACGTAAGTTATTTAAAGTTATGTGAAAAGTATAAATACTTGTTCTAGGACATGAAACCTAGCTCCTTAAAAAAAAAAAAAGGACATGAAACCTACATCAGGACCATCAACAAGTTGTATGTACAATTCTATTGAATTAAGAAATTTTTGATTTTCACTATCTTTTATGATATTTATATTTTGTAAAACTACCATATACAAAAAAAAAATCGAATAAAACATCAATTACAAATCCACAAATACTCCAACATGAAGTGCCAATTTTCAATTGGCTAGTAAAAATGGTTTGGGAAAAAATAATTTAACCTCTCAAGTCTCAACATTTGCCTACAAGTACACCGTAAAATATCACTTCACTAGAGCACTTATGCCAATTAGCTTTAAGTTGTTATTTTTTCATCTGAGCCACCAATCCTTACTGAAAACTCCTTGTATGTGGTTGACGCTGAAAGACTCGCATGTTATAAAAGATACTGATGAGCCAAAAGTAGGATGTTGATATGACCTCTAACAAGCAGGGAATAATCGCATTCCTTTGAACAAAATAATTGATTGTTTTAACTGGGTGCCTTAGACTGTGTAGCCAAGATACAACAAAGCCTGTAGCAACAGAATGATGATTACATTGCAAAAAGGGTATATAGTATATACAGCTGCCTTCCCAGTTCGACTCCAGCGGGCTGCCGGCTGAAGATTAACAGATTGGATTAATTGACCATATGCAACTGTCGAGCAAAATAGATTATCAAAAAGATGCACGCTATAAAATCCCACAGGACTTCAGAAATGAAAATAGTCGAGTTTGCTTTGTGATGTTCATTGTCGCGTGCAATTTGAAGGTTGGGCAACGGAATATGAAGCTTATCAACTCCATTGAAATCCATTTTGTTAATTTAGAGTCAATAGTGTTGGTTTAAACGTTAATGTAAAATTGGATGAGAAAGAGAAACTGAAAGAAAGGTTTCCAACCTGTCCAAACTTGTATCACATTTGTAAGCAGTATAGTAATAAGCTATACCTTAGTTATGTCGATGAATTCCTGCAACTCAACTAATCAGTTAAGTCATCATCAAGGAAATCGAGCTCTGCATCATCATCTGTGGCTGGACCAGCATTAGGATGTACTTCCAAGGGCTCTACATCTGCTAGTGTCCCCATGTCTAGAGATCCCCTCCTCATATTCGAGTTACCATCATCATACTCAAGTATATCATAGTCGTATCCATCTCCATGGTCAAACATATCTTGCTGAGGAGAAATCAGAAGTCTAATTCATCAGGATATGCTAAGCAGTATTCGCTTATGACTTGTACAACAAAAGGAAAGAGGGAGGCAACTAGGCACGGAAAAAGGGAAAAAGGGGGCAGTCTGGTGTCCACTATGCTATATATATTTTCTACGGCAGGTGTAAAATATACCTCATCATCTTGAATGGCTTGTCTGCCAGCCTGATCTACAACCCAGTCATCGAGTAAACCTTCTAGAAGAGCACTATCAAGGGACATCAACTCATTTGACCGTCTTATTTGGCGCTCCCTGAGTCTCAAGTTATAGTGAGCATACAAAAAATCAGTAAACTTCTTGTGCGCTAGATGGTTTTGCCTTTCACAGTGAATCTGATCATATATGCTCCAATTGTGTTCGCATCCAAATGAAGAGCAGGTTTGACTTAGTATGCGTACAGCTAATTGCTGCAATTCCAAACAATTTATGCCATGTTGCTGCCACCAAACAGCTGATGCGAAGAAATTGATTTCAGAATATTTATAACCACGGTAATCCCAGAACACCTATTTTTTTTTTTGGGGGGGAGCAAATGGTCCCTTTAAAGAGACAATCCCATCATGAAGAGAAGCAAAAACATTTTTCTAGTAATAAGTCTCATCACCTGGATCAAGCTCAGTTCTTGTACTGATTGCTAATTCAGTCCCAAAATCAGCTTTAGCCGATATAAAGTCAGAGATCTGTCATTAGAGAAGTAGCGGATTAGAGTTTTTTTAAACATAAATCTAAATGAGAATTTGTATGCGCATATTTACCTGCATGGACACAGAAATCTGTCTCCCCCTGTCTGGTTCAAGACGAACGATGCATTCATTTAGTCCACGAACCACCTCTGGATTCTTCACTAATGAAGCAAAAGATCAGCCTAGAAACTGTAAAAATGACACTTAAACATGAGAGTTTCAGTTATCCTACCGCCTGATAATCTGGCCGATATCTATAGGCTGGATTAAGGGAGTACGCAGCAACACATAATGGATGATGGAACAAGGAACTCAAGTGACTATCAATCACACTCCAGAATGGACCATATTTATGTACATCATCACCATGCATGCTTTTGATTGCGAATTTTGCCCTTAAAATGTCACTATATACATATGGCATAGACAGGTTGCTGTTACTATCAACCTTATGCAGTGCCTGCAGAACTGGGTCTACGGATTTCAAAACATACTGCATTTTCTTCCAGAATGAAGCATTTGATACAATTTTCTCCACTTCTTTGCCATCATCTGTTCTGGAAAACCGACATATATGCCATTTGTTTGACTGGAACATCCTTCTAAGACTCATCCTATGATCATATACACCTTGTAAGCTAATAAAGGTAGCAGCATTTCTTGTAATAGCAGGTCTTAGAATGTCTTGCCCCTCTGTATGTTCCTTCTTCATAAAATTCAGTAGCCATATCCGGTTGTATATGAACTTCGACACTTTTTGGGCTTTCTCAATGCATTCACCGACCAGCTTCATCTTTGTGAAATCTTCAAGTATTCTATCCATACAAAAGGCAGCACATGGAGTCCAAAACAAATTCTTTCTTTTGTCTTCAAGCATCTTTCCAGCAGTCTTAAAACTCTGAGTATTCTGAGTAACTACCTACAGCATATACAAGAACAATAATGTGAGAAGAGCCAGATAGAGGGTTTCATTAGTCTCACAGCTGAAAACACCTGTTGACGAAGCACCATGAACCAAAGTCACATACCTGAACAACATTTTCCTCACCAATCTCATCCACCACTTTGTCAAGTAACTTAAATAAACTTAAAGGGTCATCTATTAATTCAGTGGCATCGACTAAAGACACAAAGTACACACCACGAGGACAGGACACCAAGAAATTAATTAGAGTCCTATCCTGTGAATTTTTCCAACTATCTGCCATAATGGAGCAGCCAGTGACTGCCCAGCATGTCCTGTACTCAGCTAGATAGCTTTTGACTGTTGACAGTTCATCCTGGAGAAATCGACCAGCTATCATCCGGCTTGAAGGCCCTATAAGACCTGGTCCATAGTAACCAACAAGCTCTAGCATCTTCTGAAAAGATAGAGAGTTAGCTACTTGCATTGGGATCCCCGCATAATAGAAGAACTCACAAATGGCAGAAACTACTTCCCTGCGATTCCTTTTGTTAGAACCACAGCTTCCTTGCTTGTAAGTCAGTGGCATATGACTCATTGAGGTCTTGAAGACAGAAGAATTTAGCCTTGACTTTTTCAAGTACATCTCTGAGCCACTTCCTGAAGACATTCCACTGAAACCCCTCCTGAAATCTTTTCCCAATCTCTTGTCCCTAATAACTACTCTGTCCTTGCTCAAGTGATGCAAGACATCTTCTTCTGGTTCATCCTCTTCAGGTTCATTATCAGAATGCACAAAAAAGGACGGTGTTTCCTTGGAATCCGGCATTCTATGCCTTCTTCCTCTGCGATGCCATTTCATATTCTCCTTTATCTTCATATATACTTCATCAGGAGCATTTTTACAAGGTGCAACTTCACCTGGAATTCTGGCCAGGTGTTGTTTAAATCTATTAATGCCTCCACTGACTATTTTGCCACAGTAGTTGCACTTCACCTTTTTCTTCCTTTCATCTTGAGCAATCCCATGCTCCCAACCAGGATCAACATATCCCAATGAGCGAAGAGGAGTTAAATTTAAAACCAAACTCTTATCATTCATTACTTTTTTGCCTTTTCTTCTATATCCAGCATTCTCCATTGCATCATCATCATCATCGTCAGGAGACTGAAAATTCAAGTAAGTTTGCTCATCATTTTCAGACAGCTTTGGCTTCTTATTGGAGCGGCAACCTTCCAGATTTCCTCTCATTTTCAAATATACCTCTTCCGGAGCCCTCTCACAGTATGTTACTTCTCCAGAGACTCGAGCCAAATGTTGCTTCAATCTATATATACCTCCACTAACAACTTTCCCACAATAATTGCACTTAACCTTCTTCTTCTTTTCATCTTGGGCAGTCCCGTGCTCCCAGCCAGGGTCAACATATCCAGCCGGACGGAGCGGAACCATCTCTCCCATCATTTTGTACACCAAGCATACACCTTAACTAGTACAGACAAGATCAACATTTACTTCAGAATTTCAAAATTAACGAACCAAGCAAAAGCAAACAAGTTTGGATCAAAAGAAGAAAATAGTAGAAGAGAGGAGACAATAGGCACTTCTGATAGAGCCACACCAGCAAGGGTGGCAGGATCAAAATGGATGCAAAGGCAAGCAATGTTCAGCCAGAAGAGTAAAGTAACCAGATAGTAAAAACTAAAAAGTGAGTTGCTCTGAGGCAACATGCAGCATCAAACAGTGAAAAAAACCCAAGCAGAGAACAAAATAAAGAAAGGTCAAATGCCTCTGAGTCTCCGACTCAGTGTGCCTCCATATACAGGCAAATGCCGATTCTGATGTTCATCCTAACCCATCCATGAGACCATGACAGATGAGAAAAGCAGAAGTAGAACCTTTGCAGTGAAGTAAGCCACATATATACTAAGAATGAAGATAGTTTGGAATACCATTCCGGAAAACAATGTCTTTTCTATAATCACAAAGCCTGGACATAACATACTCCTAAAAAACTTGCGCTCTCAGTAGGGTAATTGTTAAACTCGTGATAACATACAAGTTGTTTCCATTTCCATTTCACCCTTAGTCCATAAGCCATGCTCCTCAGGAAGCTTGTTCTATGAAAAAGAAAGGCAAAAGAATAATGATGGCACTACAGAGCAACAAACATCTCATTTAACTGATAGAAGTTGCCCTAAACTTCCACAACAACAACAACAACAACAGCAACAACAATAACAACAACAAAACTTCATCAATTTCTCAAAACAACACCAATGTTATAGTGTCCAAATTAGGCTACTATGAAATGCCATTTTGGATTTTCAATAAAGAAAAGCAGCAAGAGTGATTGCAGAATTCATCAAAGTTGTCAACTTTAGAGCTTTTAAAACATAAAACTAATTACAGACAGCATATAAACTTCTAACCGTCATTTCATTGCTATATTAGTGAATTTCATAGCTACATTAGAAAAAAAATTCATACTTTTTGTAGACAATTTTATACCTGCAGCTTTGATCGTTTCTGATAACGCCACAATCCGAGAAATGTTACAAAATTTCAGCTTTTTAGCGATTTTCTTGGTCAGAATATCGATGATTGAAGCATGGAATTGCAAACTGGGGGAGAATTGAGCGATTTTGAGCAGGAAAGAGAAGGAATCGGCGTAGAACGATTTGAATCGAACGAGTCGCGTAACTCGTGAGGCGTGGGAACGTAACCCGGTATTAGGGTTTGCTTTTGCGCGTCAAGTGATTCAGAATTCAGGATCGATCGCTGGGTTGACTCAATGACGAAACGCCTCATAATTCAGTGAGTTCAAGTGTGGTAATTACAAGATAGGTGCATACCACATACTTCTTTTTAGTTTTTCTTGAACCTCAATTTACACTTTGTTTGGTATTTTTTCAGTAAAGGAAGGGAAAATAAAGGAAGAGAAAGGAAAAGAAAAGAAAAGAAGATAAAAGAATGTAGTTGTAGTTTCCAATGTTTGGTATAATTGTGGATTTGAGAGGAATCACATGTTTGGTTGTCATTAGTAAAGGAAAGGAAAGGAAAGGAAGGAAATAAAGAAAACATAGGTAAAAGCTTGTTAGCTTTCTTTCCTGTCAAATTCCTTCGATTTTGGGAGGAAAGGAAAGTAAGGATTTAAGAGTATTCTTTTCCTTCCACTTCCTCTCCTTTCCAATCAAACCCCTCTTATTTTCTTTTACCAAACATGAGAAAGTTTGTTTTTACCTTTCCTTTCCTTTCTTTTCCATCCAAATCCTTCCTACCAAACAAAGCCTTAGTGAGGTTGCACCCAAGTCCCAGCCTCCCAGGTTCAAATCTTGTCAAAAGTATAAGTTTTTAGTTTTTACGTGTTAAATGTAATATTTCCTTCCTAATATAAAAATTGCAATAATTGCAATGGACATGGACTCCTAGAGATAATTTGCTAATGAAGTGTTATGGGAATAATTAATCTTATGAGGAGAAAGAATGAGATAATTAATTCACAACCACACCAACCAGGCAACCACCACTGTTGGCCACCAACCACCACAGTCACCTGCAACCACCGTCGGCCGCCACATTCACCGCCACTCCAACCAAATCGAGCACCTCAACCACCGAATCAACCACCGCAACCACCACCAAAAACCTAGATTTTGAACAAAAAACCCCCAAAATTCGAGCACCTCAATTACCAACAATTAGCAACAAATCGAACCACTGCTCACGAATTGAACCCCATAAAAAATAATTCGAGCAAAACCACAAAAAATCAAAGCAAAAACCACGAAAAATCATACCCCAAACCCAGAAATCGAACCCAAAACCCAGAAATGGTGGTTGGTGGGGGTCGAAATGGGTATTTTGATAACTTTGCACCTAAAAAGTTACCAAAAATAGGTAAAAATAAAATTGTTGCTTTTATTGTGTTACGGCCTAAACTGACAATTGTTGCGTTTTTTTCGTTACGGAGGAAGTAATAAATTTTCTAAATATAAAATCTTATGTAAATTCGGTGTATTAAAACACCAGGTTTTATGTACAAGGCTTAGATGTCATAGGTATGTGGTCTATTGTTTCTTTTAGGGGGCGTTTGGTTTGGGGTCTTTAGGAAAGAGTAAGGGAATTAAGTAAGTTGATTCCCTTACTTGTTGTTTGTTAGGTGCATTCAATCATTCTCTTTACTCCATGGTTACCCCCTAACTCCTCTACATTGATTCCCCACCCCTACCCAAGGTATCACTTATCCTTTCTCTCCTCTACTCCATGTCACCATGACAACCACCACAACCACTACCCCTCCACCGAAATCACCACCCTCAACCCGAAACCCCAACCCAGCCACCAAAATCCGGCCAACCACCCGAAACCACCGCCTCTCCACACAAACCCCTAGCCCAGCCACCGCAATCCTGGCCCAGCCACTTGAAACAACCGCAGGATCCACCCAAGACCACCGCACAACCTACCAAAACACCACCAGACCAACTGAAAACACTATCCCCCGAAAACTCCATCCCACGCACCCATAACCACCGGATCTACAAGAGAAGGAAGGAGATAAGGGGAAATTAGGCATCAGAGGCGGGGGGAAAGGGGTTGCGGCAACAGTGGAGGAGTGGAAGGGGGCAGTGACGGAGGCAGGATAAATTATTCTAAGAGAAAGGGTGGTGGTGGAATATTTAGGGTTTCCTTTTGAAGGGACTGCCGAAATTGAAGGGAGGGGAAAGGACGACGGCGCACGGGAAGGGGAGAGAGAGGTCGGCGGTGCAGCGGTAATGGGGTGGGGAGGGGCGGCGGCGACATAGTAAGAGAGGGGATATGGTGGTGCTATGGTGGAAGGAATAGTAAGCGGAGGAAGAAAGAGGAAAGACAATGTTGCCAATCAAACAACACTTTAAATCTAAGGGTTTTGCTTTCCTTTCCCCATCTACCCCTTTCTTGATTCCATTCCCTTTACCCCATGACAACCAAACGCCCCATATAGTCTAGTCATTATATTCGTTTATATTTTTTCCTCAAAACTCTAAGTATTCCATTTCTTTCTAATGTTTCACGCCCTTCTCATTCATTACTTGCGGTTTACTCGAAAAGCTCCCATTCTCTTGGTTCTTTTTCGAATTAAGTTTCTTGTCTATAAGAAAATCTATGGCGCCTAAGAAAATCCAACTAATTCTCTTACACTCAGTGAATGGATGAAGCAGTCATTAGCAACAAAAAAACGAGGTTCTTCTTCGATTAAATCCATTCAACACGGAGCAAAGAGGAAAAGGCAAAAAAGGTGAAAAGTTTGATAACAAAGGGGAAATTACTGATAAATAACCATTGTTTCTCTAAATGTGCACATCTCAGTTTTAGCTTTTATATTTCTAATTCTAGGTTTTTCTAATTTGTGATTAGTTATGAAATTGTGTTCTCTTCCTTCGATTTCATTTTTGTTTTGATTTTGGTTGTGAATTTTTTGTGTTCTTATTGATGCTTTAGAGGCTTTAGCTGTGGAACAAAATGGAATTTTTTTATAACTAAAAAAACAAATTGATCTGGCGTTGAACCGGATCAATTAATTTTCCTCGCCGCTCCGCCCTTGACTGATCCGGTTCAATATCGGATCAGTTCAGCCCAAATTTACCGGATTAGTTGGGCTTTTTTCCACTAGTGTTGAGTGCATTTTTGGAAAATTAAAAAGTTCCATCAAACAAATGCCTTCATAAAAGGAACAAAAGCTCCGTGTCCAAATATCTCTTACACGTATACACTTTTCATTATATTTATCATTTTGGGATTAGATATCACTTTTAAGATGAAATCATTCATTTGCATGTTTGGTTTAATTTGTTCATTTTTCAGTATTTTCATTATTAAGAGTTTACTTTTAAGGTATCATTAACAAGTTTTATTTCTCCTTTTCATCGTTCATATTTAAGTTTTATTTGTTCATTTTTTACTAAGAAGAGTTTACTTTTAAGGTATTATTAACAAGTTTTATTTCACCTTTAGGTTTTCATCGTTCATATTTAAGTTTTATTTGTTCATTTTTTACTAATATCTTTATTCCTTAATTGTTGTTTAAAAAAATGAATTACCTCATAATTTACATGTTTTAATTTAATTTACTTTATTTTTAGGTTGTAATTATTCAATTTTAAATTTGATTTGATCATATTTTATTGATACCCTTTTTTCTTTTGAGAAAATATCCTTTCAACTTTAAGAGTTCTTTTTAAAAATAAATTGTCTCATCAATAACATGTTTTAGTGCAATTAAAGGATTTTTCTATCCTAAACCACAAAAATGGGATAATAAATATTTATTGTCTTATTTTTTATCCCATTACTTAATTAAAACATCTCATTTAATTAGATTTCACTAGAAAAAAATGCTAAACCAATTAATTTAAGAATTATTAAATAAGCCCTACGCACATTATCCCTCTTGTCAACCCTCAATCTTCCTTGCCATTTCACGTAGCACCTTTAATTGAATATTCAATTCAAGGTTCAACATTGAATGACATAATGCCCATAGTTGAAGGATAACATGACATTCATGGTCCATGTGTTGGTGATACTAATGTTTCTTTGGATGTACATGTTCAATGACCCCCATCTTGAAAGACCAAAGGACGTCCTACAAGCAAGCAGGCAAAAGGTGGAAAGGAATTAGCAAAACAAGTGAAGACTTGTAGCTTTTGTAAGAGAATTGGTGACAATATTGCTACTTTTTTTGTTTGATAAGTTGGTTTATTTTATTTATGGTATGATATGCTCACAATACGCATATCAAAATGAAAAGATTACAGCCTTAATTCACCGATTCGTTGGCAACAGCACCAACTCATCCCCATGATTAGTACAACTGCAAAACTATACAAAGAGTGAATCAAAGTCAAGCAATGAAATAATTTTCTCTACGGAGTCCCCTTTTGGCCAATGAATCTGCTACTGCGTTTGATGCCCTTCCTTTATGAATTATCTGAGCATTGAGTTGTGAACTGATGGCATGTCTTATGAAGTTCAACATGAAGTTCAAATTCCAAGGCCCTCCTTCCTTCTCATTGCACCATCTCACGGCATTTACTGAATCTGATTCAAAGATGATTGTAGAGGAGCTGATCTCGGGGGAGGAGATTGAGATTTTGACAGCTCGAAAAATTGTGTGTACTTCCGCGGAATTGATCTCCATGGATGGAATGGGACATGAAAATGACACATGAAGGAGCCAGTTCATCACGAAGGACTCCTCCAATGGCACTGAGATTACATATAGGGTCAAAAGATACATCAATATTCCACTTCAAAGAAAATTGGGGAGGTGGTTTCCATATTAGTTGCTCACAGGTTTCATGATGATCTTTAGTTTTCCTTGAACTTGATCCCCCTTTTAGGCACAAAGGATTTTGTAGCACTTCATTGTATAAATACGAGAATGGGTCTTGCCACCTTTTATCCACCAACATAAGCGAAGTAATACCAAATCTTGAACCTGTTTGGAAGAGCTAGATACGTTGCTGAAAATTCTAGAGTTGCGTTTTTCCACAAAGTCCAAGGGATGATGAAAAATACTGCTCTCCATACTTTCTTGAAGAATACGTCGGAGGTTCAAAAATTCCATTAAAGGAAAATATCTTTCAAAGAGGCAGGAAGGGTCCAGTTCAAGCCCCAAAGTGACAACCACCAATACCATAATTCTCGTGCAAATGTATAATGAATGAACAAGTGATCACCAGATTCAATGTGGGATTTGCAAAAAATGCAATAAGCGTCGGTTGGAGGGAGGATTCCAATCCTCGACAATTTTTCACGAGTATTTAATTTTCCCAACAGAGCAAACCATACAAATATTTCTATTATGTGAGGGACCAAACCTCTCCAAATATTTTTCAGATTTTCATTTGATGCTAAGGGAGAGGTTTTATCCAACTCTCTAGTGAAAGATTTGACGGAGAAATTACCTGACTTGTCAGGTATCCATATGAACTTGTCCATGCAATTTGGATCAATAGCCACTGAATCCAAGAGAGAAAGAAGCTGGCCCAGTTCGAATGTGTAGCGAGTACGCAGCCCACGAGTCCACTCCAAGCTCCATTGCCATTTACAACCATCCCAAACGTCCATTGTAGAAAAAAAAAAGCGTTTGGGCTGCTGTTGATCTGAAATAATCTAGGGAATTGGGCCTGTAGAGAAGAGTTCCCCACCCAAGTATCCACCCAAAAGTAAGTGTAAGTACAATCCCCTATCCACTTATGCATCTTTGATTTTGAGAGGCTTTTAGCAATAGGATGATGAGTAATTACTGAGCAGATGTTTCTCCATGGACCACCACTCGTGGAAATGGAAAAATTACGAATAGTTGTGAGAGGGGAGTATCCATATTTTTCTTGGATAATTTTGTGCCACATCGCAGATGGTTCATTAAAGTATCTCCACCACCATTTAAAGAGGAGGGCTAAGTTTCTATGTAGGAGATTCCCTACACCAAGTCCTCCTAAACACTTTGGAAGCTCAATCAAATTCCATGAAGCCAAAGGCAGCATCTTCTTTCTTGCTTCACCACTCCAAAAGAATTGTCTTTGAAGCTTCACAATTTTTTCAATGACCCCTTTGGGGATGGGGAACAAAGACATATAGTATAGTGGAAGGCTAGATAGTGATGCCTTTATTAGAGTTATTCGGTCCCCCAAAGATAATATTTTACCTTTCCAATTCGCCAACTTTTTGCTCATTCGATCAATCACAATGTTCCAAGTGCTCAATAAAGATGAATTTCCCTCCGATAGGAAACCCTAAATAGGTGAAAGGAAACTCACCTATTTTACATTGGAGGGAAGCCGTGGCAAAGTGTAACCATGAGGGATTCAAGTTCAAACCCAAGATATTGCTTTTATGAAAATTCACTTGCAACCCCGAGGCTAATTGGAAGATTATTAAAGTCTTCTTGACATTCATGAGTGAGTCAATGTTCTTGGGGCAGAAAATGATGGTGTTATCCGCATATTGGAGATGCGAGATTTTTGTTCCCTCTCTTGAGATTTCGACCCCCTCCCATAGATGCATAGAAATAGCCTTTTGAATCAAAAAAATTAAGCGGTTCCACCGCTAGATTGAAGAGGAAAAGGGAGAGAGGGTCACCTTGTCTAAGGCCCCTTTGAAGTTTGAAGGGGGGTGATGGAGATCCATTAATAAGCACCGAGGCCGATGCACTCATAACACACGATCTAATCCATGAGCGCCATAATAAGGGAAAATTCATTTGACAAAGAACCCATTCCAAATAGCTCTATGAGATACTGTCAAAGGCTTTATAAAAGTCCAATTTCAACACAACCGCCTCTTTCTTCAACTTTTTGCAAGAGTCAATCAACTCACTAGCGATGAGGAGTACACCATCAAGAATTTGTCTTCCTTTAATGAAGGAAGACTGATAGGGGCCAATGAGTTGATCCATAACTGGTTGTAGCCACCGTGCCAGTAGTTTCGCCACGATTTTATACAAGCATCCGACCATGCTAATCGGGAGAAAGTCCTTGAAACCCTTTGGTTGCTGAATTTTTGGTATAAGCGCAATAAAGGCATTATTGCATCCATGAGGGAGACAAGATGATGCCCAAAAGTCTTCAACTATCTTGTAGATGTCTTGTTTAATCACTTCCCAGGAGCTTTTGATGAACTTGAAATTAAAGCCGTCCGGACCCGGGGCTTTTTGGGAGTCACACGAGTCAACAACCGCGTCAATCTCCTCATGGGAGAAAGGAGCGACAAGAAAGGAGCAGTTCGCATCAGTGAGTTTGTTAAAATTCAGTCCGTTGAAGGTAGGTCTGGTTGGATGCTCTTCGCGAAATATATGCTGAAAATATGAGACTGCTTCTTCCTTTACATCATCAGGTTTCACAATGAGTTCGCCATCAACTACCAAGCTTTCAAAGTGATTTTTGCGCCGTCTGATAGTTGCGAGAGTGTGAAAATATATTGTATTGCGGTCCCCCTCTTTGATCCACTTGGCCCTAGAATTTTGGGCCCAATAGGATTCTCATCGCTTTAACCAGGTCCATAAGTCCAATTGAGTAGCTTTTCTTACCTGCAATTCGTTAGTGCATAATAATCGAGAGTTTATAATTTTATCAAAAAAATGAATTTTGTCCTCACAAACCTTGATGTTTTCATCTATAATACCAAATTCACTTTGGTTCCATTGCTTGAGATCCTCTTTAAGAGCCCTCAATTTTTCAGGAACCTAGATATCATTATTTTTTTACCAAACCTCTATAATGATCTTCATGCAACGGGGGTGAGTGAGCCAACAGATGAGGAAGCGGAACGGCTTGGGGCCCCAATTCCGTTCAATAGAGCAGGCTAAAAGAGGGCAATGGTCCGAGATAGATCTCTTCAAAAGAGATAACTTTAGTGATGGAAAAGTTGTTACCCAATCCGATTGGACAAACAATCTATCCAATTTGCTTTTGGATTGACCACGAAACCAAGTGAACATCCCATTTATTGCTGAAATTTCGATGAGACCCAAGTCATGGATTAAATTTTGGATGTCACTTGCACCATGAGAAGAAATAAACTGACTGCCTCGGTCAGTAGGTTCAAGGGTTTGGTTGTAGTCACCTATGATAAAGCAAGGATATGCATGTGTAGAGCAGAAGTCAATAATCTCAAGCCAAACCAAGGCCCTTGCATCCGCAGAACATGGATTATACAAGTTTATGATTGTGCACATGAAGTTAGGGGAGGAGATGATGCCAGTCAATCCAATCCAGTACCTTGAAATAATACGTGTTTCCATCGTAAAGAAGCTCAATTTCCAAATTGAAAGGAGGCCACTGAGTTACCCACCGAGGGACTAAAGAGACATTCGATGTCATCATCACTCTAGATTGTTTTCAGGGTGACACTTGCGATTCATTCAATTTTCGTCTCTTGTAGAAAGACGAAGTGGGGATGGTGAAAGTCAATGAGTTTACGGACGGAGCTTCGTTTAATTCGAGCGCAAAGGCCTCTAGTGTTCCATGATATTACTATCATTGTGATTCGCTTTGAGAATGATGGAGTATGATGCTCACAACTCCCTATACTGATCAGCCAGCCAGGCTGATTTTTGTCTCTTGAGGATGGTGATAATTATGTTGTGCAGCTCTAATGGAGGTCCCTTGAAACTTATACCCAATTCTTAGCTAGTTTGATAGTGTCTTCGGGAGTGATGGAGATGGGTGAATTTGTGGGAGAATTTTTTGGAGGAGGGGAATTGATTTGAGAGGTTATAAGGGGGGGTATAGGGTGCTGTTTGGGATTGAGACTTTTTGTGGTGTTCATATTTTTTGGATTGTTTCCTAGCTCTTTTGGATTCAAGGGCAGATTTGATGTTGGGAGGTACATTGTCTTCAAAGCCTGGGGGAAATAGGGGCCCAGACGAAAAAGAGGATGATGATTTTGAGTTGGGCCTGCGTAGAAGGTTAAATCTATTTGAGGTGGAAATTGCTTGGGAAAATGAAGAAGATAGGGCTTGGCCTCTGTTGAGGTGATGATTAAGAGGAGACTGGGCCTTAGAAGGAGATGGAGCATTCAAAGGCCCATACTTGATTGATGGCGAGGGCGGAAAAGAGAGATTGAGTGGGGAATTTTGAGGGACAAATGGAATATTAGGCTGGGAGTGGATAGAGGCAGAGGGGTCCACAAGGGTATTGGGGTTTGGTTGTATCTGACATTTTCCAATATCCTTGGAAAATGAGGAGGCAGCTCTGCAATTAAGGTTTGGATTTTTGGGGCTGGCGACATCTTTAATGATTGGATGTGTAGGTGAAAATGGAAAGCCGTCATTTTCTTGGATTGTGTGCAAGCTTGATGCCCTTGAGAATTGCTTGCTCTTAGAGGATGAAGTTTCCGGCGAACTCTGAACACGAGCGTGATCCGAAGGTTTTTTATTGGAGGAGTAGGCTTAGGGTTGTTATATGGACCATCTTCAAAGGTGTAAACTTTGTAGTTTTTCTCATTGACTTCAAGGATAATTTTTGCATTTATCTTAAACAAACTGTCTGTATAGACTAGGATGTTTGCATGATCAATGTGGGAGTGTTATACTGATAACACCCTCCCATAAATACATCCGATATTGTAAAAGTTCTCGTAGCTCCAAGCCGATAATGGAACTCCAATGACTTTAATCCATGTTTCACGCCAAATTGACGAGGAGGATTCATCGACATCTTTAATGATATGAAACCAGTTCTCTAACCATTTGCTATTCATCATAGCAGTTTTATCTTCAGTGGAGGAGAAAGTAATTAAATGTAACATACCTCCCAGGGGGTGTATTGTGAGGCAGTTAACCCCAGCTGCAAGAATACCTTCTAGGATGGAGTTTGATGATGACGAAGATGACGCAACTGCGATGACTCTCCTACAGAGGAGATCAAGAATTTCAGAATTCGTTGATCCTTTTAGCACTGCGAAGCAATCGTCTTCAAGTTCTGTTGCACCTAAGCTATCTCT
The DNA here is from genome assembly GCA_947648045.1 of Beta corolliflora. NCBI lineage: Eukaryota > Viridiplantae > Streptophyta > Magnoliopsida > Caryophyllales > Amaranthaceae > Beta > Beta corolliflora. The sequence goes on along the minus strand of CANSZD010000007.1, from coordinate 2,206,179 downwards.
GATCTCCTTAGTGTCTTGACCAAGGGTTCTTGAACTCATACATCGTTGTTTAGAGGCGGGTTGAAAAAGTACTGTTCTGCAGAGGGGTTCTTATCATTTAAGTCTTCAAGAGAGACGTATGTTTGCGTCCCCTTCATAACTGGTGATTTTGGGAGAGATGGATTGGTGAAGTTTTGGGGTTCATTGTTAATCGGATTTGGGAGGGGTATTTAAGTGTTTGAAGGGCAGTTAAGGGTATGTTTGGGTTGAGCTACGTCTCTATAGGATCGATGGTCTCTTTTTGATGGAATGGGTTTAGGTATAGGGGGGTTACCTGATGAGTATGGGTGGGTAGTATTGTAACACCCCAGAATTTCAAAGGCGGAAAAGAAAGAAATAATAATATATTTGATAGGACGATGGCGGAAACATCGTCTTCTAGGAATGTCACTACTACAAAAATACTGTTTAAATAACTAAGTGATAAAACCAAACATAATTAAATACTATAAGTAAATTAATTACTTAGATTAAAATCGAAAAGAGAAAACTATCTCAAACTAAAGAGAAGTCTAGAACTAAAACCCTAATAGATTATTTCTCGCATCTCAACCCGAGCCTAAAATCAAAGAAAATCCCCATCAACAAAACCTGCAAAATATACAACAAATATCCACAATCAGTGGGAAGTAACTAGCAGTTCTCCCAGAACAATAGCAATCAAAGCACGATTCAGAAGAAGATTATTAAGAAAGGAATAACATGCAATCATTACATCAATAGCATGCACATAGAAATCATAAAGCTATAGATGAAACAAGTGATCATCAACAATAAGTAAACATGATAGAGTGAGTGACATAATTCTAATGTATATAAATAATAATAAATCAAGAATTCAACAAGTTATTGAGTCAGAAACCGAACGCCGGTGATTCGCAAATCACTTCCTAAGGTTTGTCAGATCACAATCTCCAGGTCAGTCTATGGGCTTACGTTCCCCACTGCCTGTGTCTAAGAATGGCCAAACTCCCGATGCAGGGTAGAACACGCAGAACTCCCTGACCTCTCGGACGACAACAATTAACCCAGGTGTACCCCTAGTTCGCAAACCAGGTGGTTGGTATGTTCTTAACCGGGGACTACATCTATCCCACCGGATATTCTTATCTCAAAATACAATCATGCATACAAACTAAGTATCATTCATCAAAAATATTCATCAAAAAGGGGATGCCACCCGACCTTATACCCACAGTTCATCAAACAACTCTTCATAATTCCTCAAAATAAATCACTTATACAATAATCAACAAATAACTCTCACAATAACACTTGAACATTCCCAAACATCATCAATGACAATATACTGGTTTTTACAGCAACCACACTCAATCACAAATACATCACCAATTAACTCTAAATTATATTCATTAAAAGAGTAATAACAATTAAATAATTTTATTCCATAAATCAAACCTAAACATGTGGTTACCGAAATGATGCATACTGTATACTACTGAAAATCAGCAACCCAGAATATATTAAATTATAAATTATATCTGATTTACAAGCCTTCAAACAATTTAAAAGTGTATCCTCAATTTCATCACAAAAACACCATAATAATTATGAAACTAACAAATTCGAGCATTAAAATCACACAAAAATTATCATATAACCCTAATAGCTCTACTGACATGGTACAATTTTTATTTATAATTTTCAGACTCAAAAAGTATTTTTAACAGTTAATATACAGATTCCTCAAATAAGCTATTATAATAATTAAAAATATAAACAGACGCCCAAAAATTACCAATAATTCACATAACATGTAAAAACTCACTAAAATACATATTATTCAAACAAATTAATTTTTCTGCCTCTACAAATAATTTTCATGGATTATATACTGACAGAACGGAAATTACAAAAACAGATATATCAATTAATTAAAACAGTAAATAGTAGATAAAAATTATTCTAAGGCATTGAATACATTATACGCATGTTACATGATCTAAGAAAAATGATTTCATCAATTTCAACAGTCGATCAATAATTATTATGAAATTTAGCCAAAAACGCACAAAATACTAATTAAGTCAAATAAATATTAAAAATCATGCAAAAAATTATTTTTCTCTACACAGTATTCACATAGCATGTGTCACGTATGTTCATGTAAAATTTCGTCAAAAATCTCATTCAAAAAGTATTTTAGATAATTCCTAACGTATTAATCTAATACCGAATACTACTCTAATTACTATGATTCTAGGATAACAACTAGTTACCTGGATCGTCGGGAGGAGAGCTGAGTCCAAAGATACAATCACGAGTTAAGCATGCAATCCAAATCCTCTTCTAACCCCAAGGCATAACAAACGAGAATTGTAGCAACAAGTCACTAAGCATTTCTTCTTGAACGTTGGAAACTCTTGTTTCGCACTGCTCTGTTACGACCATGATTCCCGATGATCAAAAGCTCAGATTATAAATCGCTCCGGTCAGAATGTATAACAAGATGTTATAAACGTTGAGTCCAAAAATGAAGACGATCCAACGGTTAGATCTCCGGTTACGGTTATTTTCGTGAAGGTGTGACAGGAAAAACCGGGTTGAAACTTCCTATTCTTTTCCTCTTCCTTTTCTCTCTTCCTTTTCTTGAAAAACGGTGGGTGATAAATGCAAATGATGCTGAACTTCTTTGAATAAAAATCAGAATTTTATGGATGTATAATGGTTGATATAAAGGGTTTTAATGAAGGAGAATGATTAGGGGGTTATAGGAGTTACAAAGCTACCAAGAGTCACAAGGAAAAATATAAAGAAAAGAAAAAAGAGGAGCTCTCCTTCTCCATCTCCTTGGCCGGCTGTCAAGCCCAACACACCAACAAAAATTTCGGCCCAAATCAACAAGAGTCCATGCTTCAAAAACCCGCTACGCGATAAAACGATTAATTCTTAAATCGCGCCTAAACTTTGAAAATACTTAATAATGAAAATAATTCTAATAAATTATATTATAAATATAAATATAATGCACACATTAACACACCATATAATAAAATCATAATTCGGCTCCCAAATTATAAAGAATAAAAATCATTGATCTAGAGAAAATAATAAATTATTTATTTTTTTACGAAAAGAATATCATTTTAAAATAAACTAACACCAAAAATAAAAGGTGAAAATTACGAAGTGTTACAAGTATAGACTCTTGGTTTCAAAGGTTGAGGGGTCTGTCGTATTTGGCTGGTTGAATAAGGATGTATGAACTTCCAATTTTCCGGCCGTTCATTCTCTGAATTGCGCTGAGCATGGAGTTTGGGGTTGCAAATTGGATAAAGGCAAATTTATGTTTCCAGTTTGGCTTGATGTTCTGGGCAATGAATGTGTTTAAGATTCTACCAAAAGGTCTAAATAAAGCTTCAAGATCTTTAATGGTGAATTTTAGGGGAAGATTTGAGATGAAAATGGTTCTAGAGGCTATGGGGTTCGGTTTCCTCTTCCTATGGCTCACCGTATTCCAACCATGAAGATCACTCTCTCTCACTTTCTCTCTTTCTCTCTCTACCATTCTCTCTCTTATCTATCTTTTTTTCCTTAACTCAATTATATACTGCTTGATCTAGGTGACAATATTGCTACTTGCCCCGAGAAGGAGAATTGCAGTATAAATCAAAGCTTAATTTAATGTTGCAAACTAGAGAAAGAAAGCTGCCCAAAATTGTGAAGACCTCTCATTAAAATTTTAGAACTCAAGTACTCGATCCTCCCCCATGACGAGTCAAATACTAATTTGAATTTTTTGAGGTGTTCTTTTTATGAAAAATGATATTGTTGAAGGATTTTTTTTGAAATATATGGATGGTGAATGCCATATAGACAGAAAAATGAAAATTGCAAGCTTGATAATGTGCAAGCTTTATTTTCTTTTACTCTGTGTAATGCGGAGATATGATAAACCTATAATAGGTAGATGTATCTAACACAACTTTCCGTGTAACAAATATTGTTTGTGTATATAGCAAATATTATTTGTGTATATAACAAATATTGTCTGTGGTTCGTGTACCAAAAAAGGGAAAACAACACAAACAATATTTATTATATACACAAACAATATTTGCTATATACACAAATAATATTTGTTACACGAAAATTATGTCTAACACATCTACTATTAGAGGTTTATCATACCTCGGGTAATGTGTGCATTTACTTGATAATAATGCTAGATTAAGAGGGGAAAATATCACCCTTACTCAATAGTAGATAAGGATGGGAAAAAATGTGACATGAAAATAAAGTGACAACAAATAGCTGGAAAAATTAATTACATAATATTCCCCAAAAAAGAAAAATAAATCTTGAATTGAATGTACTACGTGAAATGGCAGGGAAGATGGAGAGTTGATAAGAAAAAGAGGATTACTGTGGGGTGGAGCTTATTTGATGCTTCTCAAATTAATTGGTTTACTATTTTTTTTCCTAATGTAATATAATTAAATGAGATGGTTTAATCAAGTAATGAGATAAAAATTAAAATAATAAATGCAATCTTATCTTTTCCCTTGTGGCATAGGATAGAAAAATCCTTACTTTTTGGGTGTGACTCAAGCAAAAGACTAGTTGTAACTATAATATATAAAAGATAAATATGTACATTTGTAGCCAGATATTTCTTAAAGGCATGTAACCAAGAAAAATTAAGTTATGAAGTTAACTAGTTGTTGACCCGGGCTATGCTCCGAGGTTAATTTATATATTGCATTACATTTTAATTATTTAAGATGGTTAATGTCGTTCTTTTTTTTCTTCTTGTTTTGTTAAAGAAGGTAACCGATTAATGAGAGTTTGTTGTTTATGGGTGTTCATAATCGGTTACCTAGTTATTCGGGTACCAAATATGCGATACCAGAATACGTTGGTACCCCCTTTTCGGGTAGCTAGAAAAGCAGCCCATGACTCGACCCTGAATAACCGGGTACCCGCAAAAGTGTCATAGCTTTTTTTTATGAAAAAAAAAATCATTGGAAGAGCTATAGAAGAAGCTACTACTATTAGTATCAACTGTCGATCCATGTTGATTGCAGTATTTTGGGATACTACCATGAGTGACAATTGTCAATTGCATGTCAACTCTCATCCTCATTCGTCAAAAGGATCTACTACCAATCAACCATAACGTAAATATTCTCACTTGCATATTGCATCACAACTAATTTTTTCATTAACATGTTGATTCATCCTATCCATCTTTTTACAAGTTGATTCATCTGATCCAACTTCTCTTGTAAAATGTTGATTCTTTTCATTATTCATATTTTCTTTCCCCTCGAAAGTCACAAGCACAACAACGTGGTATTGGTTAGCTTATAAGATAACTCAATACATTTTCACAATTGTTTCTAATCTTATAAGAGGAGATTAAAGTTACTGTGAAAAAAGAAAGAGAAACAAATATAACGCTGCGTTTATTCGGGATACACGTGTAACTTAAAAGCAAGCTCATTAACCGACCTGATTTTTGTATCTTTTTCCCGAGTCAGGTACCCGACCCATAAAAATGAACTTTCATATTTATACCTTTTTCGGGTGACATGTCAACATGATGGGTCAAACATATCAGGTCTTCTGAACACCCCTACTTACAATTTGGTTCTTAAATTAGAAGCAATGTAGTTTATAGCAATGTAGTTAATTACATGTAATGTTGGGTCTCTTTAATAATTGTGGGGTATATTGTGGGATGTAAGTTACCATATCTTTAAATGCTTTTCTTAGATGTATGTTATAGTTTTTTTTCTCCCCATAAAAACCAAAAAAAAGATTGTAGATTAGTGGTTAGTATGTTTGTATTTCAAGTGAGAGGTTGCGTGTTTGAGCCTTCATACATATATTTTTGTTGATTAGTTTGTATCATTTGTTTGGGAGGGGGGTACATGTGGCAGCATGACATTTGTTTGCTTTGAGTTTTAGATATATATATAGATTCTACTGCGATAATATTATGAATTGTTATATGAGGAAATGAATGATAAGAATCAATGTCAGCTTTTACTAAAATAGAAGTAGATTTTTATCCAGAATGGTAGTTGCACAGTTGCCAAAACTATTATTAGTTAATGGCTAAACTTAAGATCCAAATAATTAGGAAGTCAACTCTAAATAAAAGTTTCTAATGAAGTGTCTGCTTCAATATATACCACAAATTAAGAATAATTTCCTTGCCAATTGGCTAGCCATACCCATACCATAGGATTTAATTGGTACATTTACTAACAATAAGATGAAGGGAAAACTAATTGGATTAGGAGTATCAATTATCCTTATAGTTTGTGTAGCCATTGGTCTTATAGAAGTTGTACGTCATGCAAATACTTCAAATCATCCGAACCATGATCCATTATCTTCAAAATCCAAAGCAATTCAAGCTATATGTGGCCCTACAGACTACAAAGATGCATGTGTTACAAGCCTCAACTCGGTTGCAAAGAACCAAAGTGCCACCTTAAAGGACTATATACAAGTTGCCATAAGTTCCACAATGGATGCTGTGAAACAAAGTATTGAAAAATCAGACTCCATAGGCAAAGAAGCAAATGACCCTCTAAATAAGATGGCTTTTGCAGATTGCAAGGAATTGTTACAACTTGCAACTGATGAGTTACAATCCTTGCTTAGAGATACAAATGATACCAAATTGTCTTCGTTGAAGAATAGAGAAAATGACCTAAAAAATTGGCTAAGTGCTACTATTTCATACCAACAATCATGCCTTGACGGTGTTGAAAATTCTGATCTTAAGGAAAAGATGACAAAAGGTCTTAAGATTGCCTCCCAATTAACAAGTAATATGCTTGCTATTGTTTCAGAATTTAGTCCAATTTTAACTAGTTTTGGCATTGATTCAAATACAAGTATTAACTCTCGCCGACTCCTCAATACTAATGAAAATGTCTCCAAGTTTGGTAAAGATGGCTATCCAAATTGGATTTCAACTGAAGATAGAAAGTTATTATCAAGGATCAATATAAATAACCCATTGCCTAACGCAATTGTGGCTCAAGATGGAAGTGGGCAATTTAGGACAATTTCTCAAGCACTTGCAGCATATAATCCAAAGAATTTTAAGGGTAGATATGTTATTTATGTCAAAGCAGGGTTATATAATGAGCAGGTACTTATTACAAAAGATCAAGTCAATATCTTTATGTATGGAGATGGGCCTCGTAAGACCATTATCACTGGAAGAAAAAACAACCGGGATGGCGTTAGCACATATCAATCAGCTACTTTTGGTGAGTCACATTCCAACTTTCACTCTATGTGTATTTTGATTTTTTATAGTGTGATGATGATAAGATATAATGTAGAGTATAGGTTAAGATGTCAAATATGACTGATTGGTTGCCATGCTTAATATCTATACTTTGTTTCCAAATAATGAAAATCTTTCATGCAAATTTTCATGTCTATTTCTAAGAGAAAAACATTTCAGATCATCATTGATATTAAAAAACTTATTGAAATTATATGCTAATGAAGAGGTAAATGTAAATGGAGAACAAATATAACAAAAATTGTATAGTCTCTATATTCATCCTCTCAAACATTATTATACTTTTTGAAGGGATATACATTAAGATTAATAGTAGTGTTGTAAACTTTGAAGTAAAACATTATCTTGTTTCCCATATCTATGTGCAATAGATTAAAATTATTACTTGTTTAGTTAATTCCTAATTCGTCCAATGGAGGAACAAATAACGTTCTTATCGTGACATTTTGGTAAATAAATAAAGTAATTTATTTCCAGAAAACATATAAAACTTAATACCGATTTTTAGATATACTAATGTTGTATGTTAAATGACAAATATTATACGGAATGATTAATGTCGCATGACTATAAGTGTTGTATAAAATATTCCTAAGGCTACATAAAAAGTGACTGAAATATTATGTTCAAGGTATTAACAATTTATAGGCAAAGCTTGTTTGTAATGAGTGTTTACTTTTACAGCTGTAATTGGAAATGGATTTATTGGAAAGTCGATGGGTTTTCAAAACACAGCAGGTCCAGAAGGACACCAAGCTGTAGCACTTCGTGTACAATCCGATATGTCCGCCTTTTATAATTGTAGGATGGACGGATACCAAGACACACTCTACACGCAAGCACATCGCCAATTTTATCGTAATTGTGTGGTTTCAGGCACGGTAGATTTCGTTTTTGGAGATGGAAATGCAGTCATCCAAAACTCACTTATAATTGTTCGAAAGCCCTTAGACAATCAGCAAAATACAGTGACTGCACAAGGTAAAAAAGATCGTCGTGAAACTACAGGGATCGTTATCCATAATTGTAGAATTGTTCCAGAGCAAAAGTTGTTTCCCATTCGATACCAAATTCCAACATTTTTAGGTAGACCATGGAAGGAATACTCTACAACAATAATAATGCAATCTATGCTCGCCGATTTCATACAACCAGTAGGATGGATGCCTTGGGCAGGCACCTTTGCCTTGGATACATTGTACTATGGAGAGTATGGGAATCGAGGTCCGGGTGCCGATACAAGTAGGAGGGTTAGATGGAAGGGCTACCATGTTATTACAAACAGAGATGAAGCTATGAGATTCACTGTTGGTCGATTTATTCAAGGACAACAATGGCTTCCATTTTCAAGCATGCCTTATCTTCTTGACCTGAAAAATTAATCAACATGACATACAATGTTGTTGTAAAGGCTTATATGAATTAATCAATGAAATTATTTGGCCTTTTTACAATCAGTTTCTTCCATGTATTTTTACTTTATACGTATTAAACTTCAAAATACAATATATGAACCACAAGTTCATAACTAATATGTGATGAAACAAAAAATAGGTTTCATATTAATAATCAACCAAGAGTTCATTCATCATACACCCAGGTATACCATGCACATGGTACACCCAAAACTAATTTTTTCTCATTTGAAACTCTCATTTTTTTAGTACAATTTGCTCATTTAGATGATTTCAAATGAATAATGAGCAAAAAATAGCCTTAAATTTACCATATTCACGTTACACCCGAGTGGAGTATATGATAAATTTTTGATCAACTAGATATATTAATTCAGGCCAGGTTTATTTCATATCAATTTAGTTTCGAGTCAGGTCCAATTTAAGTAATTGTGTTACTAATGTCCACGAAAACAAGTAACGACCACAACACCAATAACTAACAACAGCCACCAATTGAATGCTATTATCACACTCACCCAACTTTCCCCCCATTTCTCTCACTCTCACTCTCACCCTCTCTCTTCAATGGAGCTCCGATCTAATGACTTCAAACTCCACTCAATCCCTAATTTCAAAACCCTAATTCCAATCTTCCACGCTTCATCCACATTTCTCCGCCGCCGGAGATCCTCCGTCGCCGGAATTCGAGCGTCGGCGGTGAAGAATATTCCGGCGACGGTGTTAGAGCAGCCTGGTGGAAAGATGGTGGTGGAGTTAGTCGGAGCTTTCAATGAGTTGAGTGAGAGAATGAACTACAATGCTTTATCAACAAGCTCATCTCGCATACTTTTTAAGGCTTTGAAAGTTTCGATTCCCATTTTACAAACTCTCCCTCTCTCTCCTGATGGAAGGTCTCCTCTCTCTAAGGCTTTGTCTGTTGCTTTCCTCCTCGCCGATCTTCAGGTTTCTCTACTTATCTTTTATTCGCCAATTGGTTTTAGGATGAAACCTTACTGGGCTTGTATGTGATCAGACTCGCCTCTGGAGTCTGGTGGAAGCCTGCGTGTGCGCACGCGGGCTGATTTTTGAAATTTATGAAAATTCTTCCCGCTCCCTTGTTTGTGTGTGATTTTTGATTGGGGTATGATGTACAGTATTATGAAATGTGTGTATTTGTGTGTTTGTAATGCTTCATGTTTTAAACTTCACGGATTCCGGTTTGTAACACGAAAAGATATATATGTATCCCTATAAGGGAAATGTGGTAGGATGGAGATAGAGAGAATATACTACGAAATAAGGTAATGTTACAATTAATATAAAAGGAAGTATTTGTCTGTGTAGTTCTTGAAAAGAAAATGATTTGATAAACATTGTTCTCGTCCAATTATATGATAGTGGGGAGAGAGCATGAGCGCAAAGCTTGCAATGACAATTAGCAAGTAATAATTGTGGGGAGTTCTGCTCATATTCCAAAAGGAGTTATGGGAGGATGACAGGATGTGCATGCTCCTAGCCTATGTGGACTTGGGTATTCGTGTGGCACACGTGTACTTGTCCATGTTTTGACTCGACTATTTTGTGAAAAATTTCCATGATTTTGGCCCAAAATGAAGTGTTTGTCCATACCCATGCTAGAATATTGAATGAAGTGTTGAATTTATTTAAAGGAAGCCTTTTAGTCCCTTTATGGACTTTTACGAGATCACTTCAAAACACATGCTTGATAGCCTCCCGGCGATTATAAATTTCATTACGGTCTCTTTATATTAAAGTATTACTATTAGCAAGTAAGCCTCACAAATTCATTAATAAGCTTGAAGTTTTCGATTGGACTATAGCCATTCTTCGTGACTGCTGTCATCTCTGGTGCATCACAATCATGAGATTGTTGAGTCCTGAAAATTTTGATTGTGCAGCAACTGAAGTCTTCTTCCAACTAATGGCTGCAGATAGATGCAGAGGTAATTGCAGCGGGCATACTAAGGGAAGTTTGGGAGGCAGGTGCAATCTCCATACATGAAGTGAGAGATCGTATAGGTACTGGTACTGCCCATTTACTGCATGAAAGCCTACGTGTGAAAAAAGCTCCATTTCGGGCAGAGGTTGTGGATGACGATAATGCTGCTGCAATCAGGAAGTTCTGTCTGACATATTATGATATCAGGGCTGTGGTCTTAGATCTTGTCTTGAGACTAGATATGATGAGACATCTGGATTACCTTCCTAGATATCAGCAGCAAATTATTTCTCTTGAAGTTATGAAAATTCACGCTCCTCTAGCTCATGCCGTGGGCACATACTTCTTATCACTGGAGCTAGAGGATCTATCTTTCAGATATTTGTTTCCTTCATCTTACCTCTATGTTGATACGTGGTTGAAGAACAATGAAGAGGGTAGCAAGAATTTAATAGACATTTGTAGGGAGCACTTACTTGAGTCTTTGAGTATGGATCCTTCGTTGCAGAATATGGTTGATAATATTTCAGTCAAAGGTCGATATAAAAGCCGTTATAGCACCATGAAGAAGCTTTTAAGAGATGGTCGTAAACCTGAGGAGGTACATGACATCATGGGTTTGAGAGTAGTTTTGAAGCCCAAGCCTGGTGTTGATATGTCAGAAGTAGGAGAGAAGGCATGCTATAGGGCTCAAGAAATTGTCCAGTCTTTATGGAAAGACATGTCTCACAGAACAAAAGACTATATAGCTAAACCAAAAGCAAATGGGTACAAGAGCTTACACATGACTGTTGCTGTAAGTGATGGGAATACTATACCACTTATGGAAATACAGATACGGACTAAAGAGATGGATATGTTAGCAGCTGGTGGCACAGCATCCCATTCATTGTACAAAAGTGGGCTTACAGATCCAGATGAGGTAAGCTGTTTTCATTTTTAAAAATAAGAGGACATTGTTAACATTATGTTAAACCAAACTAGGTATTCCAAGCGCACACACATTAGGCACAGTAAAAAGTTAATCGTGGAAACAATCAAAAGATCCCATAAGAGGCAAAACAGTTACGAGAGCTCAATGCCCGCTAATTTCTTGTCGAGTTCTGATTCTTATTCCAAGTTGTCTGTTATTGAATCTCATTTTGTGACTAAGATTGAGTAGCAGCTATTGTGATTCTATGTGGAACAACAGTAGTGAGTCTGAAGTATTGTTGGACATGTGACTTTTAAGTAAGTGAAGCCTCTTTGCTTGACTGGGTTAAGGTTGTGCGTACCATACCCTCTACACTCTTCCTATATATGATGGGATGCACACTGGTCTCTTCATATTTAATGATTTAAATCTATATGTTTTTTCAACAAAAATTGTCACGAGTCCATAAGTTCGCCAAGGTATTATGATCATTAAAATTTAGAAGTGAAACTCAAATTTAGGAAAATTCGTAGTGGATTTTATATAATCAAGCAGCCTTGCTCCAGTTGTAACTTTGTAAGGCAGTAAGGGTAAGATTGTGCATCTTTTCCATCATCCTTAACCTGCTATGGTGGAAACTTTTTATATTTTGTCTTTTGAATAATTTCATTCTAGGAGTACAACAATTTTGTTTCCAAGTTTCTGCTAGCTTGAATTATCAGCTCAAAATATCCAGATTGTTGGGGTTTTTCTTTATCTTTTTTGATGAGGTTCACTATATGATTGAAGCTTTCAGTGGCTAGATTAGAAGTATCTCTGAAGTAAAAGAATACAATTTAGGATGTCTTACCAGGAATTCATTTTCTTGGCGTGCTCAGGCAAAACGGCTCAAAGCCATTATGGTGGCTGCGGCAGAGTTGGCAGCTTTGCGTCTTAAGGATCTTCCCTCTGTGTACCATAACAACTCTGAGATTCATCAGAAAGATAGAGTATTTTTCCTACTGGACAAAAATGGTGATGGTAGGATTAGCATCGAGGAACTAACGGAAGTGATAGAAGAACTTGGTGGACAACGGGAAGATGCACAAGAGATGATGCAGCTTCTTGATTCAAACAGCGATGGTTCCCTGAGCTCCGACGAATTTGATTCATTCCAGAAACAGGTAAATGCTGATGCCTGGTTCTTCCATAGTTGGAAACCGTCAATTCTAGTTTCAACTTCTGTTATCATCCATACTCTTGGAATAGCTCTGAGATTTGAACTGCAAACTTATGCTCTTGAGTCTTGACTTTTACCCTGCTTGCTTATCTTATGTTAACAAAGATCATAGTCGAAAGTTACTAATCTACTGGTATGATTGTGACATTTGGCATAAGCAACCTTCTCTTTACTGCATATTCATTTTACACAAAGGTATGAGCTGATTAACGTAGAACATTGATCGATCTCATAATTGTGAGAGCTAATTTGTAGCTGAGTAAGGACTAGAAAACCTAATATATCTGGAATACCTTTGTTATGTCAACTTTCCTCTACGATACTACCAACAGAGTGAATTGGACATTAATTTTGTTACCTGCAGGTTGAACTGATGCGCAATATAGATGATAGAGATGAACAATATAAAACTATGCTCGAGGAGAAGCTTCCCATGGCTGATGAAAGTGGCTTAATTCAGATATACAGGAAGGAGCTTTGCAATGGGGTTGCGATGAATTAGTGAGCGTAGCTTAAGTTTGCTCCCACATAAATTTTTTTTGTACAGTCGCAGATTTGACAATGAAAACAATGTAAATACCTACTACATATGAAGCTGCTGTAAATACAGTAAGTTTGTGTATATGCGAACCCAAGGTTCTCATTTTTCATAAGGAAATCATCTTCTTCTATGGTCTCTTAGGCCATATATTTTCATAATCAACATTCTTCTTCTTAGCGAAGTGAGAGGAAAGAGCTAGAGAGGATAGGTTGACTGAATACATACACATTGAATACTATCTTTGAAGAAAACAGTTATACAAATAATTCACCAAAAAAGTTCCCATTTTTAATTTGGGATTTCTCAAGGTTTATTAGATGTTTTCAAACCAAATCACATAGCTCATCCTTTGAAGTTTTAAGGGGTTTTTCATTGTTTATCCCTATACGATTACTCGATTAGAGAATGCATTGGGTACCATTGTATTTTTACGAAATGCACCGTGCATCATTGTAGTATAGTAATATAAACGCCAATAAATGTCATTATTCACTGACGGTGTTAGGATTGGAAACCTTTTGCACCATATACCGCTATCTATTTTTCAAATGCACTAGATAACCTTGTATTGAAATGAACATTTCTTTGCTGTGGTTGAGTACAAGTTCTTATCTTTTACTTCATTACCTCCAATAAAATAGGGGACCTCTTCATATGAAGTCTACCTGAGAAACCTTCTTAACCACCTAACTCCTCCTCCTCTCATAAATACCATTCACAACCCTTTGAGTAAACCTCACCTTTCCTAGTATCATCTTGATTTCTATTGTCCAACCTCCGGGAGCTCCAAACCCAGCATTGTCGCCACTCCCAAACTTGGTACTTCTCTTAGCTTCATCCTCCTTTTCTCACTCTTCCTTTTTAAATTCTCTGCTCCCTAGTCCCTCCTAACAACCATACTCATTACTCAACCCATGTACTTTAACCCCTGCAAACATGGGCCACAAGTCTAGTTCTAAGTTCTGTGGATCTACATATGCTAAAGTACATAGTAATCCTAGTAGTTGCATTTACAACTCACTATAAAATTAACGAATTAAGTACAAGTCATATTGGCTACTAATGAAGTACAGATGACCTTGATTTAATCTTGTCTAACATCCTCCAACATATGGGAAAAGTTTATTTGCAATTCACTCTACATACTTTTTACAATCCAGTGAAATTTTATCAATTAATAAGTAGGAGAAGGACTTTTATATGTATTTTACAGGGATGATAAATCTCTAACAGTTAGATGTTTACGATTTATCTAACCTCTTACATGAACAATAAAGTCACTACTGAAGGTTTCAGTAGTGACTTACATAAATCGTAATATATTAAAGCTAGACGCTTAAGTTTGAATGAAAAGTTTCAGCATAGAACTTTTAGAAACGATAAACATCAAACTGTTATATCTTTGAGAATTATCTAACCCTTTTTACATGGATAGTAAAGTTTGCTACTAAAGGTAGCGACTTATAAAGGTAAAATCACAACTTTAAATAGCAACTTTACTATCCATGTAAAAGACTAGATAAATCGCAAACATATAACAATTTCATGTTTATCATTTCCAAAATTTCTATGGTGAAACTTTTCATTCAAATTTAAACTTCTAGCACTAATATATTAGGATACGGATACACTTAATATGAGTAGAACTTGCCAGCAAAACTAGGCGTTGTGCGTATCCTCCAACTGCACAAACATCACGAGAAAAAATAAATAAGTTATTGTTACCTTTCAGTATCACATTATATTAACTCTTCATATAATTTGGTAAAGAGACTTATAATAATATAATTGGATCATTCTTATGCTCTTTCCATTACTTAATCTTACACTACTGACGAAATAACATTTTTTTTTACGGGGACGAAATAACATTATAAATCACTAAAATCAGTATTGTCTTACACTTTGGATATTAATTATGGAGCGAAACATTCGGGAAGAGAGAGCGAGAAGGATAGGAAGGGGGAAGAGTGAGTTTGCATTTCCTTGTAAACCTTTTTCAGCATTGAAAAGATTTGATAATATTAAAAGTAGGAGAAAAGGAATTATTCTAATTTCTTTCCTTTTCCTCATTTATGTCGTATCTAAAGCGAACATTAATCATTCTTGTTGGATTGTGTAAAACTCCTTGAGTTTGGAGTGAGTTGTATTGATCAATATAGAGAAAAATATTATCCTAATATTATTCTCTATCAATTCTCTTCCTCTTTTATACATTTTCTTTTTCCTATCCCATCTAACGTAGTACATCTAGTACTCCCTCTGTTTTTTTTTTCTTTCTCACTTAGAAACTTGACACTATTCATGCTTAGAGATAATCTTCTCATTTCAAATTAGAAGAAAAAATATAATCATGTGGGGGTCTTGTTGTTTGATTCGTCTCAATTTAGTACTTTATTAATATTCAATCGTCATAATTTTTACTAATACATAATGAAAGATATTTAACTTCAAAAATATGCTTTAGGAGACATACACGGGAGAGTGAGAAGGATAAAAAAAAAAACAGAGGGAATATTAATTAGTGAAAGTGAGCTTTTTTTTCTAAACATCCTGACATAGGATGGAGTATAGTAAGTTCCATCCCCCCCCACCAGTAAAATAAGTCAAGTTTTTACCTTGATTTGAAAGCAATTGAACCAAATCTGGACCTTAATTAGGAGATAATTAGTTACTTTTTCCAATACATATTGGATGGACCGAGTTCACAATAATTTATTGTGCATCCAAACTGACTTTATTACCCAATAACTGACTATATTAAAGAAAAACCAACTATATCATACGAAAACTGAGTATATAAGAAAATTGACTATATCATATAAAAACTGACTATACAGAAGGTGATTATTTCATACAAAAACTAACTATATCAAATGAAAACTGGCCATATTTTGTAATTTCCGGTGCACAATAAGTTATTGTGAACCCATTTTATTTTTTTTTTAAACTTTTTCAACAATGCATGATGTATATCTCACCTCAGGGTAGCAATTTTGTGTATTTGTCTGCTGCTTCATGTTCACGACTATCTCACATGAAATCTTAGCCTGTCAAACGTTAAGATTAAGCGCATCATTGTAAAAATTATTAAAAAGTAATTTTGAGAGTAGGCAAAATGCTCAAAATAAACCCGTGTTTTTTTTTCAAATAACTGACCCTTAGATTATAAGCTTATAGTCAATTATACTTCCTCTATTTTAAATAGTTGCAACGTTACGACTTTTGCACTAATGTATACACTTACTTTGGTTAGATATTTGCCACTAATTAATATATCATACAAACTTTAGCATGTAAGATATTGGATTTATCTCAATATACATTTACAAGATTTTAACTTTTTAGAGTTTTCACAAATACAAAACTAGAGATATTAATGGTCAAAATTATGTATCTACAAGTGTGAAAATTAAAATATTGGACTATTAAGGACAGAGAAACAGAAAGGAAAAGACTTAACCGTTTCCTCTCCTCTCTCTTTCTTTCTTTCCCTCTTCAAGGTAAATTATATATCCTAGGGGCTGTCATGGATACTCTTGTCCATGGTAAGCTCCTTTTTCTCTCTTATTTTCAGTTTTTAGTTTGTTTTCTTAGTGCATTCAATAAATTAGTCTCTCTTTATGAGATCTTCTCTCCATCCTTTGTGGTGATTTTTTTTTGTTTCGTATGGGTTGATTTGTCCCCCTTTGTCGAAATCTAGTCTCCCTATGTTTATCATGGTGGTTTTGTTTGTTGGGTGCTTTTGTGTGTTTGGGTATAGATTCAAGATCCAGAGTCTTAAGTT
Organism: Beta corolliflora; assembly: GCA_947648045.1. NCBI lineage: Eukaryota > Viridiplantae > Streptophyta > Magnoliopsida > Caryophyllales > Amaranthaceae > Beta > Beta corolliflora. The sequence continues at coordinate 2,189,026 of CANSZD010000007.1, read as the reverse complement.
AAGATTGTTTTGTTGATCGGAAGTTGTGCAGGGCTGCAACAAATGCCAGTTCTTTATTTACAATCAGTTGAATTAAATCCGGTTCTACTTCAAAACTACATTAGATCGATAGACCCCCTCGCAGAAGGCTGCATCAGACAGCGATGAGAAATACGAGGGTTTTCTTCAATGCTAGATCTACTCAATGATCATGCTTTTGCCATATTAGAATTATGTTTATTTCAATATGATATGTAATATGTATTTGTTACTTTTTGATCTCTATTATAGATGTATTATGATTTCAAATCAATAATGAATGACTTTTCACTTAAAAAAAAAAAGGAGAAATTAAAAGGGCAAAAAAATAGGACTTACCTTAAGAGGAACTTGAAAGAAAGAAAAACCAAAAGAGCCATCAACTTGAGTAACAGTATCAAACTGAACAAACCCCTTAGCCAAGTCTTCCAACAAGTATATCAAGTCCCATCCCACTTCCACCTCACAAAACTCCATCTTCGTGTTCACGTACGACGAACCTTTCGCCCTCACATGGCCGCCACCGGACACGACAAGACCCAGCTCCTTCCCCCTATACCCGATCGTCATATGAAGGCGATCGTAATTCATCGTGTACACTGCCCTATTCCTCACTCTCACCATAGCGTCCAACGACACGTTGACGGTTATGTGAGGGTGTGTTTGGAACTTGACGTGGTGCAACGTTGTACGTACGATACCCACGTCAGGGCACGAGGGCCACAGTAAGTAAAATAATGTGGTTAGGATTAGGATGATGAGAGAAGTTCGGTAGATTTTCTTCCGTAGGGGTGGATCCCAAGCGGGGAGATTAAAGGGTAGGTTTAAGACTATGTAGTTTCGAGTTTGGGGATTAGAGGGTGGGATAAGCGGTTGCGACTCGAGCAGCTTTCTTGACTCCATGGCTGGATCTAGAGAGAGAGGATAGGGAAAGAGGGGAGGAAGGTGGATTTTTTTTGTCTAGTTCTTGTGCATTATTTTCTTTGTTGGGGGCTTGATTGTCGTTGTGCAGTGATATTATACAAACTATGTATAAGCTAATAAGAGTGAAGTGAAGATGAAGCTTTAGCATTACTATTGTTAGCTAGATTTTTTTTTCCCCTTAATTATCTTATCAGAGTTTTTGTTTGTTTAAGTTGTTTGTTAGGAGAACTATTCTAGCTACAAATAAGGAGTATGTGGACTCTATTTTTACTTTTTTGGAAAAAGAAAATGTAAGGCGTAATGTTGTATGGAAACATATACAAATATGAGTACGATACTAGGTATATACATTGGCAACGTTTCTGTTACTCCCTCGTGCGAGGATCAAGATTAGCCGGCCCGGGTGATTGTAAGACCCTCCTTCTACCTCTGTGGCAGGGGTTTGATTCTCACCCATTGTAATTAAGAAGGATTCCCAATTTTCCCCAATTTCTTACAAGGAAATTCTCTTTACCTTTTCAAAAGAAAAGAGTTACTCCCCCTGTACTTAAGCTCCATATCAAGACTGATATTTCATATTTTGTACCAATCTTTTATAATTGCAATGTTTGGAGTCTTAATACGGATACTAAATCCCTATATTTTTGGATTGAACTGAACTGAAGTGAGTTGAATTGAACAGAACGAACTGAATTGAACTTAAGTGAGCTAAACTGAACAGAACTGATTAAACTGAATTGAAACTGTGAGAGGAAAGTAGCTGAATTGAAATGAATTAAGCTAAACTGTACTGAATTGAACATGTGCCCAAAAGAACAAAAGACTAACACATAACTTTGACTATTTATATATTTTTTGGTCAAAATTATAAAAGTTGATATTATGACACTATTGACAAATTGAAGGATATTTACGTCGTTTAATAAGTCCTTTGATCAAACTCCTAAATCACCAATATAACTAGTATAATTGTAAGTAAGGGTTGAGACCCACGACTCGAGGACTAGCAAAGTTTAGACAAAGAAATTGTGAATTAGGATTTAGGAATAAGAATCGGTCATTTTTAGACATGTCTATATATAAGTGAATGTGTTAATTCAATTAAAAGCTGCAACTAAATGCCGTCAATATTATTTCTTTTATATTTTTTTCAAAGCAAAAAGGAAAAAAAGGGCCCCGACACAGAGCCGACCGGAATATTCCAATTCCACAACGATGATATTGCCCGAATTTCAGGTTTTGCCATGGTAAAATGTCCCGAAATTCTCGGTTCCATTATTGTAGTCACATAATCGCGTCTCATCATTTAGCACCTAATGATGAAACATACTTTCTTCCTAATTGGTCCAGTCTAAAGGAAGACGAATCTGAAAACCTAAGCCCAAAATCATTTCAAAAAGTTAAAGTGTATTTATTTGTGTAAAATAATTCCAAGCCCACTTTTAAGATCCCAATTAATTATCCATGATAATTAATTGTATTTTCAAGGCCATTGTCATAAAGCGTAATTAATAATTCTTGATAATTAATTGTATTTTTTATAAATATTAATTATTCTTGATAATTAATAAATATTTTCTAAATTCCAAATATTATGAAAATTAAATTTTTATTCTTTGAGATTTATGATTTCTGAACTCTAAAATATAATACTTTAAAAAAGGATAAAAGGAATCTTTTAATTTTGGATTAAATATAAAAAATCGCTCAGATCTACGTTGCGTCCCGCGCACCAGAATGCGCTCACGCAACACAGAGGCAGTTCTCCGCGCGATTTTCAGACTTGTTTTCTTATAAAATAAGCCTATTTTCGACTAATTTAGAAGAACTTTTCCAAGACTTTTGAACGACATATTTCATCATACTTCATATCCAAAACACTCTCAAACATCAAATACTCTCAAATATATAATGAGATACATCCAAGCTCCATTAACACAGTAGAATCTCCATTAATTTTGCATTTTCAGTTTCAAGATTGCCCCTCTTGCATATCGTCGTTCAACATCCAGCAGGCGACAAAAGTATAATTTCTAAGGGTCAATTCTAATTAATTCCTTATTTTACCAACACTCTACTTGTCATTATGTAGATCTTCAAAGAGGTTGTGCTTTCTTGTATATTCTAACTCTTAGTAGGGCTAGCAATAAGTCGGAGATGGGTCGGGTGGACCTCAACCGGCCCCATCACCCGCGAACCAAATTCCCATTCACACCATCCATCACTCGCCAAAAGTTCCATCCATATCCGCCCATCCATCAACAGCGGATGGGGCGGGTGGGAAATGGATAATACTAGAAAAAATAGTTTGCATACTTAACAATTTAAAAAATTTAATAAATGAAAATTTAGCCTTCGATTAATAGCAAAGTGTAGACACAAAATCGTGTCTCCCCATCGAGTACCCAATGATGAAACATACCGTCGTCCTAATTGGTCTGGTCCAAAGGAAGAGCAATCGAACAAGCTAAGCCCAAAAGCATTTCGAAAATATAAAGTCTATTTATTTAATCCAAGCGCTTTTTTAAAGGCCCAATTAATTATTCCTTATAACTAATTGTATTTTTAATATTTTAATATTAAATATTCTCGTTAATTAACTTTCTAAAGGATATTTCGAAAATCAGAATTTTATTCCTAAAGATAGTTGGTTTCGGATTTCAAAGGATAGATTTTATCAAAGGATAAAAAAAACTCTTAAAACAATAAAAAACCGGCCAGAAATTAAGTACACGTGGCGCAACTGTGTGTCCGGTGCACAGCTTTCTATGCGTCAGGTGCGTAGCTATGCGTCAAGCAGAAAGCGCTGCGCCACGCGTGCAGTTTTATTGTATCTTTTCAATTCGTTTTCGGTTTCCTTTGCCTATAAATACCTCGTTTGTTTGAACGACTTTTCACAATGATTTACAATGCTTTCCTACGCTTTAATAGCTCTACGTCCCTAATAACAAACACTCAAAATCATATTCAAACACTCAAACTCATGTTCAAAGACATTCATACCTTCCAATTTCCTATTTCAAGCTTCAAGATTACTCATCCTGAAGATCGTTGCATAAGACCCAGGCGACAAAGGTATAATTCCTGAGGTTCAATTCCAATTTAATTCTTTTTTTACTTACAATTAACTTGTCATGACGTAGATCTTCAAGGAATTAACGCTATACTGTACATTCTTCCCTAATCTCTATTATTTTTATATTATATTATTATTATTTTTATGTATATACATGATTGTATGTTTAATGCTTTCATCACCTCACATGATTATTATTACTAATCAAAAGACCTAAAGAACTGTTCTAACGCCTAATAAGATAATTGGACAATCTGATTAGGATCCCAGTAATTTGATTGCATAATAACATGTCACCCAAAAATTAATCTTTTGTTTGTTTAATGAACTGACATAGATTAATTATTAGATTGCATTAAAATATTACGTGGTTGTTTAATTGCATAAATCTCGACATGAATCGATATTAAGTAGAGGTCATCAATGGGCGAATTTGATTTCTGACCTTATTCGTACCTGTAGACACATAATCGTGTCTCCCCATTTAAGGATCCAATGATGAAACATATCGTGTTCTTAATTGGTCCGACCCAAGGAGAGAGCAGTCCTAAAAGCCATCCCAAAACTATTTCGAAAAGTGTTAAAATCCTATTTTAAAGCCCAATTAATTATTCATGATAATTAATTGTGTTTTGAGTCCTAAAATAATATTTTGAGCCCAATCCTTTGAAAAGCCCAATTAAATATTCATTGATAATTAATTATTTTATTTGAATTAAAATAAATATTTTCAAAGATATTTTTATAGTTAAAATCGGATTTTATCCCGTAAAATCGGATTTCCGGAATTAAAGATAAAAGAAAATCTTTAAAATGCGTTTTATGAGAAAACTTGTCAAAACGTGTCAAAAGCAAGGTGGTGCGCTTAGCGCACCAACGTGCGCCGAGCGCACCATTCTGAGCCGAGCGCACATGCCTGCCACGTAGACCTGTGTGTCACACAGAGTCGTTCCCCGAGTGCACTTCTCTGTGTGATGCACATGCTGTCAATTTTATCTTCTTTAAAGCGTGTGCCATGTGGGCACTGAGGATTGGTCATGCCACGTCAGGCACACCTATGTGCGCCTGACACGTGTGATTGTGACTCACACAACCATCTGCACCTGGCGCAGCTGGCGCGTAAAGCGTAGTTCCGTTTTCCGAATTAAAATACGGTTTTTCCACACTTAACACTCGACTTTTACATTACGAATACCTTACAAATTCTCTCTACGTACAAACTCATACCTTTCAAATATACAAACACAAACACATTCAAATCTACATACTTTTATACATACATACACGTTCAGATTTTGAGGCTTCACGATTGCTCGTCCCGAAGGTTGTTAATCTCTCAGACCCAATCTCTATTTTTTTTTTCTTATTATTATGCATGTTAGATACATTGCCTGATTGTCTTGTTTAATGCTTTCATCATCACAATGTATTTATTGCTAATCAAAGACCTAAAGAACCGTTCTAATATTAATATGATAATTCGAACAACCTATTAGGTTCCCAGTAATTTGATTGCCTAATAACATATCACTAAAAAAATAGTCTTTTATGTGTATCCTGAACCAACCTAGACTAAATCATTTTTAGGGTGCATGAAAATATTTTATGGTTATTCTATTAATAAAAATTGACATGAATCGATATTAAGTAGAGGCCATCAATGGACGAATTTGATTCTTGATCTTATTCGTACCCTCACCCCCGAACTCAATCTATGGTTCATTGACCATATATGGAGTCAGGATGGGGAAATCTACATTGGATAAGTCCCAAGGTTTCCCAATATCCAATTAGGTTTATGAATCTTCATTTAAAGACTTGTTGGCGACTTTAAAAACGTTTTAAATAAAAGCTTTGCAATGAGGTAGTCAAATACGCGTTCATCCCGCGTAGGCGAAATAACAATACGCCTACAGTACCCTCACCCTCTAACTCAATTTATGGTTTATTGACCATTAATGGAGTCATGACGGGGAAATCTTCATTGGACAAGTCCCTAAGTTGTCCCTAAGATTTCCCAATATCCAATTAGGTTTATTAGTCTTCCTTTAAAGACTTGTTAGCGACTTCAAAATATTTTTCCATAAAACCTTTACAATGAGTTAGTCAAATACGCGCTCATCCTGCGTAGGCGAATAAGAGCACGCCTACAATTTGGCGACTTCACAGGGGAGGATTTAAAAAAAAAATTAATTTTTTAAATGAGTGGGTGAAATTCGAAAAATACGATTCATACTTGTTTTATGCTTTTAAATAACATTACCTTTTTGCATATGCTTGACTATTATTTAAGTCACCATAAGGACAATCTTACTTGCCTCATTAGCGCATGTTCTATGCGTAAGGCCACCCCCCGGTGGTTTGCCCTTTGTCCTTCCGAAAGCTTCCTGAGCGATAGTGTTGGATCTTAGTCATAAGCAAACCTACCCAACCATGACATTGTTCTCTTGAACCTGACTTGAGAACTAGAGTGCGTCTTACACATGGCCACCTTTTAAGTAAATGTACGAAGCATGGGATCAATCTCTTAGTCATGGACCCTTTTCAGCCTTAACCTAAACATGACCATAGTTTCAAACGTAGAACTTGACTTTAGGTTGGAACTGCATACTATTCTTGCCTATATGACATTATTGATTACCTGTTTGCTATCTTGAACATGCTTTCCCCTCGAATTAGGCTAAAATCATCGAAAAACGACCAATACATCGTCGAAAACAAAAAATCGCATCGCTAGAGTAGTGCGCCAAGGGCAAGTATCTTGCGTCTCATGCAAGAAGCCCGCGCCTAACGCAATAGATTGCGTGGCACGCAAGCTTGTTGCGTGTGGCCTAAGGTTCTTACGTGGCACGCAACTCTGTTGCGTGTGGCGCAAACCGCTTTTGCGTGGGACGCAACTTTTATCGGTGCAATAAAACCCGCGGTTTTATGGTTTCGTCTGTTTATTTGCCTGATTTCGATCTATATGCGCATTGTCGTTCATGATCACTTTAGGACATATTTTTCAAACAAAACTCACCTAATTCAAACATAAAAATCAATCTTTTCATGCATATCATCTAAGGTCGAGTCCTTCGTAAGAAGTGCATCTAGAAAAGTGATCATGATAGAGTTAGAGTCGTCATGCATGTCTACCTCGTTCCATCCGATCCCTGCTATTCAACAAATCTTCCCACACAACTACTCTACCATATTCCATCAATTTTTAAAAAAACTTATTCTTTTTCTAAATCAATCCTACACCCTCTTCTATTCTACCTTTTTCGAAAATATTTACTAATCATCATCATACCATCTATTCAAAAAAAAAAAAATTGCATCATCTTTTCCCAATTAAGATAAAAATAAGGGGTCCCTTCCAAAAATGAATTTCGATAATTCTAATCCCATTCTAAATACCTATAATCTAATCCAATCAACCCAAACCCAATTCATTTGCATTCAACCTAGGCCCATCTGAGTTTGAGTCCTTGCATTCATATTAGGCCCACTAGCATTAGAGTCCATCTTAGGCCCATCTAAGTCTAGTTCATGTCAAAATCTAGGCCCATTTGCATCTTTATGTGAACCTTAGTCTATGTCAATCCCATGTGCATCTCCTAGTATATTCTTAGTCCACTCCAATCTATGTCTAATCCTAATCCAATCCAAAGTTTAGGTCCATTTAGGGCCAATTCATACCCTAAGTCAAGTTTGCAACTCTATGTAAGCCCTAGCCAAGTCTTCAGACTATAAAAGCTCAATCCATATAGGTCTAATTTGCATCTTCATGTAAGCCCTATTCAAGTCTTCATACTATAAAAGCCCAATCCTAGGTCTAGTTTGGATCTCCATGTAAACCCTTGTCAAGTCTTCAGACTATAAATCCCAATGCTAGGTCTAGTTTGCATCTCTATGTAAGCCCTAGTTAAATCCAATTCCAATTTCAGACCCATATAGGACGAAGTCCAAACTCTAAACCCATTAATATTTTGGTCTAGCCTGCTTACTCTCCCGTAACTTCAAAGTCTAGTCACCCTTAGGTCTAGCCTGCTTACTCTAAATGTAAGTTCAAAGTCTAGCCTTCCTTATTGCCTAGCCTACTTACTCTCCTGTAACTTCAAAGTCTAGTCACCCTTAGGTCTAGCCTGCTTATTCTAAATATAAGTTCAAAGTCTAGCCTTCTTTATTGCCTAGCCTGCTTACTCACCCGTAAGTTCAAAGTCTAGTCATCTTTAGGTCTAGCCTGCTTATTCTAAATATAAGTTCAAAGTCTAGCCTTTCCGTATCACCTAGCTTGCTTACTCACCCGTAAGTTCAAAGTCTAGTCACATTTAGGTTTAGCTTACTGTAGACACATAATCGTGTCTCCCCATTTAATGATCCAGTGATGAAACATACCGCGGTATTAGTTGGCGCGATCCAACGGAAGAGCAATCTAAAGAACCAATCCAAAATTTTATTTTAAGCCCAATTAATTCTTCATGATGATTAATTGTATTTTAAGCCCATAAAATATTTTAAGTCTATTCAAGAGCGCAATTAAATATTTATTATTTTAATAAATATTTTTTATAAATATTATTTATCTTTGAGAAATATTTTAAATACAAATCAGATTTTTAATCTGTAAAGTTCAATCCCCGAATTTTAGGGATAAAAAAGTATCTTCGAAAGACGCGTAGAATCAAAAAACAAATAAGCTGGAATATGCGCCGGACGTGGCAGTTGCGCTCAGCGTGCCACGTGCGTCCAGCGCATTGGCCAGAATGCATCAGGCGAGCCAGTGAGCGCCTGATACGTGGACTTGTGACTCACACAGAGTCCTGCGTCTAACGCAAGTCCCGTGTAAGACGCAAACTTTTTTTTCTAACTTTTCAAAAACGCATTTCCACATGTTTAAATCTGATTGGGCTGGCCGCGTCAAGCACACCAATGTGCGTCTGACGGGTGGCATTGCGCCTGCCACGTAGGCCTGCGCCTAGCGCAGGACTTGCGTGCAGCGCACGTTTCTGTTCTCCTATAAATACTCGTGATTTCCCGAATTACAGACGGCTTTTTCATTATTATTTTACGAACACAAAATCCTTACGAACGCTTACGAATACTATTACGAATCTCAAAATACTTCAATCCTTTCAAAATCAATTTCAATTACTGATCATACTATGTTCCTGGTTCCATGATTGCGCCGCCTTAAGATCGTTGCACTCTTCAATCTAAGCCGCATAGGTATAATCCTAAGGATCCTTGAATAAATTCCTATTTTTATATTGAAGTTATTAACCATTTATTTCATGATGTAGATCTTTGATATAAAATCGTTCTACTGTATATTCTAACCCCTTTTCTATAATTTCTTTTATATTCATATTATTATTATTCTTGCCTTTGTATATTATATGCTTGCCTGATCATTCCATGCATATTATATGTTTGTCTGCTTTATTGCTTTTATCACCCACATGTTATTTTGCTAATCAAAGACCTAAGGAACTGTTCTAATATTAATCAGATTAATTTGGACAACCTACTAGGTTCCCTGTAAATTGATTGCAGAACAACATATCATTAAAAATAGTCTTTTTATGTGTTTCCTGAACCAACTTAGACTAATTTTTTTTAGGGTGAATTAAAACGTTATATGATTATTCTTGGGCATAAAATTTGTAATGAATCGATATTTTGTAGAGACCAACTTTAGGCAAAATGTGGTTCATTATGACTATATTCGTACCCTCACCCCCGAACTCAATCGTTGGTTCATTTTGACCATCTATGGAGTCTAGACGGGGAAATCTACATTGTATAAAGTCCCACAATTTGTCCCTACGGTTTCCCATATCCAATAAGGTTTATGATTCTTCCTTTAAAGAATTGTTGGCGACTTCAAAACATATTTTCAATAAAACCTTTACAGTGGGGTAGTCAAATCTAATAAGCGCTCATCTCACGTAGGCGAAATAAAATCACGCCTACAATTTGGCGACTCCACTGGGGAGAATTGTAAAAAATTTTTTTTTTTTAAAATGAGTGGGTGAAACTTGAAAAATACGATTCATTCTCCTTTTATGCCTTTGAATAATATACTGTTATGCATATGCATGGCTATTGTTCAGCCACCATAAGGATAATCTACCTTGCCTCATTAGCACATTCTATGTGTGAGGCCACCCCCGAATTTTTGCGCCTTGTCCTTCCAAAAAGCTTCCTGAGCAATAGTGTTGAATCTTAGTCATAAGCAAACCTACCCAACCATGGCATTGTTCTCTTGTTCCTGACTTGAGAAATGGAGTGCGTCTTACACGTGGCCACCTCTTTAAGCAGGGGTACGAAGCGTGGGATCAATCTCTTAGTCATGGACCCTTTTCAGCCTTAACCTAAACTTGACCAATAGTTGAATGTAGAACTGGACTATAAATTGAGAACCTTTGCATCCATGTTATATGACATTTGCCTGTGATTGCAATTTTTGCCTGTTATTATCTTGTCAAATTGTCATCATTATGCGTCGTTCCTAAAACCGCGTCTAACAAACAATAAAAAATTCGTCAATCGGCCAATACGGCGCCTAAATCCCCGAAAAACGTGTCGGGGAGTAGTGCGCCAAGTGCATTAAGTTACGCCTGGCGCACCACTCCCGCGCCAGACGCACGGCTGTGCGCCGCGCGCAGCAATGCTGCGCGGCACGTAGTCATTACATCGCACGCTTTTCGTCAATTTAGTCGTCGTAATGGTCGATCCTATGTTCAGTCCTATGTTTGTTTGTCTGCATTCGCCTAGTACATGGTCTAATCAAAGGTCTCACCTAATTCAAAAAAATTAGTCTTTTCATGCAAGGTCGAGTCTGTCCTAAAAAGTGCATCTAAAGTGGTCATTGTAGAGTTAGAGTTGTCATGCATGTCTACCTCTTCCCACTTTCTCTCTGCTATTCCTTCTACCTAATCTTCCCTATCAATCCTAACCTTACCATATTCAGTCAATTTCAAAAAACTTACATCTTTTCAAAATCAATCCTACACTATATTCTATTCTACTCTTTTTCAAAAAGCATTTACTAATCATCATCATACCACGACATTTCAAACAATTATTTTTCAAAAATTAATCCATCATCTTTTCCTAATAAAAGATAAAAACAAGCGGTTCCTTTCGAAAATGAATTTTAAAAAAAAAAATTCTAAGCCCATTCCAAACACCTTCAATCCAATCAGTCCAATTCATTTGCATTCATTCTAGGCCCATCTAAGTTTGAGTCCTTACATTCATCTTAAGCCCATGCGCATTAGAGTCCATTTTGCATTCATATTAGTCCTTTCTAAATTTGAGCCCATGCATTCTATTAGGCCCACTAGCATTAGAGTCCATTTTAGGCCCATATAAGTCTAGCTCATGTCAAAATCTAGGCCCATTTGCATCTTTATATGAACCCTAGTCTATGTCAAGCCCAGTCCAAGTCTAATCCAATCAAAGTCCAGTATATTCCAATCCTAGTCCATTTCCAATATCAAGCCCATGTGCATCTCCAAGTCTAAGTCAAACCAATATAAGACTAAGTCCGAAATTAGGTCCATATAAGGCCCAACTCATTTCCAAAGTCAATCCAGTCCAATTCCAAACCCACATAGGACGAAGTCCAAACCACTAAGCCTAGCGAAGCTTAAGACCATAACGGCACCCCTTGACTTAGCTAAGCTAGTCATCCTTAAGAGCATAACGACACCATTTGACCTAGCGAAGCTAGTCATCCTTAAGACCATAACGGCACCCTTTGACCTAGCGAAGCTAGTCATCCTTAAGACCATAACGACACCCTTTGACCTAGCGAAGCTAGTCATCCTTAAGACCATAACGGCACCCTTTGACCTAGCGAAGCTAGTCATCCTTAAGACCATAACGGCATCCTTTGACCTAGCGAAGCTAGTCATCCTTAAATTCATAACGACACCCATTGATCTAGCGAAGCTATTCATCCCTAAGACCATAAAGGCACCCTCCAAGTTTAGCGAAGCTACTCCTACCTTATATCTATAGCAGTCCAAATCCTCGAGTCTAGCGAAGCTAGTCTACTCTAAGTCCATAATGGCCCAAAAACATCAAGTCTGGCGAAGCCAATTCCTCCTTAAGTCTAGCGAAGCTAGCATAGGCCATCCTTCTGAGTCTAGTCTAGTCTAGTCTACTTGCATTGTCCAGTCCAGTCCAGTCCATATCTGCATATGCATATAGTTAGGCACATGTCGCCATCATAACCATAATCATATCCATTTCTACTCATTCCCACTTTCATTTCCACTTTCACTTTCATCCTCATTTCTCATCTCCATTTCCATTTCTCCATCCCTCATTTCCATTTCACATTTCGAAACATCATTTCTTAAAATTTACGAGGTCCATTCAATTTCTGTTCAGGACTGGTCGTGAGATTATAACTTGGGAACTTTGACAGAGAGGATTCAAGGTCAACCTACTCCTAGACTCGTCAAACGCATTCTCACATTTTCAGACGAATCCTCTGACTCTTCTGAATCATCATCTGAAATGGGGGACACTAATGAATAGCTCAGTGCCATTATGGCCCAACTTCAACTGATGAACTCTCGTCTTGCGGAACAAGACAAAGAGATTAAGGCACTGAGAGAGAAACTGACTGAGGAAGAAGAGCAGGACGACACTCCTCCGCCACCACCACCTTCTGACAAAACCGAGACAGAACTGAGGTTTGAGAAACTCGAGCAATTGATCCAGTCAATCCCTGCGCTCGAGGGTCAGGCTCTTGGCCATGACATTATTGATCCTGAACTGAGGGAAAAACTCCCTAAAAAGGTAACATTGGGTGACCTCCCAAAATTCAAGGGGGTTGAAGACCCAGATGACCACTTGAGAGCTTTCTCCATCTCTATGGCTCTCAAGAGCATGAGTAAGGACTTGTTTGCTTATGTTTTTCCTTTAACCTTGGATGCACATCCATCCAAATGGTTCAGATCACTGAACAAAGCCAAGCCGAATGACTGGGACTACATCAGAGAAGAGTTCCACAAACAATACATATACAATACCCAGCTTCCCATTGGCCTTCGTGAGTTGGAGTTAACTAAACAGAACTCCAACGAAGATTTCGTCACCTTCCTTAACAGGTGGAGAGAAAAAGCTGCACAAATGACTAACATGCCATCTCAAGAGGATCAAGTCCGATTGGTGATCCGTAACCTGTAGCCTAAGTATGGGGATCATTTCAAGTTTCAACCCATAGAGTCTTTCATGAAGCTCTATAAGGTTGGTCTGCTGATTGAAGAAGAGGTACAGGCCAACAAGAACAAGGGTTCCAACAACAACAACTCTTTCAAGAAGAGTAATAACAACCCTTTTACCTCTAAAAGCAACGACATTAATGCCCTCACTACTGACAAGAGAGGTTACCAAGGACCTCAAAGAACATTCACTTCATTGGGCATGACTCTAGAAGAAGCCTTCACTAGGCTTCATGCAAAAGGAGCACTTCAGCCTATTGGTCCTACTCCAGATCCTGCTCCTGAGAAAAGATCCAGTAAATGGAATCCTAATGCCTACTGCAAGTACCATCAAGGAAATGGGCATATGACATCACAATGCTGGACTTTGAAGCATCATCTGCAGGATATGGTTGAAGACGGTAGATTGCCAATTCCACCTGCAGCAAAAGTCAGCAATAGCGGCAACCCCTTGGGAAGTGCCTAAATAATGTCGGGGCATAGTCATTTAACGCTAGTTTTCTAGGTTGAGTCGGAGAGTCCCTCCCCTAACTCCTTCATTTCCCTTCCTGTCAAGTCTATGTCATTTAGGTTAATTTTTTTTATTTCTAATAAGCCTTGTTCTATTTATTTCTAATTAATAAAATAATTGCATTTTCATTTTCATTTTCATTGGCCTTCCATCATTTTATTTATGTTTCTAATTCAATGATGAAACTTAAATCACCTAATGAACTTGACTAACAATAATAATAAGGGATCTGAAATAAAAAAAAAAGAAAGAGAAAAATGAAAAATGGACATACTTTGGATTAAGAGTTATTTCCCCTCTTCCCTCCATCATCCATAAACCATCATTTCTATCAGCCAAATAGCCTTTCAAAATCAAAGCTCCACAAATAGCCTTCAAGCCTTCCAATACCCTAAACAAAACTTGTGTGCAAGCCTTACTACAAAAAAAAAAATCAATGCCAGGCAAAAATAAAATAGTGAAAAAATTCAAAGTGCAAAAAAAATGAAAAAAGCAAAAAGAAAAGATTCAAAAAGAAAAAGTCAAAGGCAAAGAAATAAAAAGTCAAGCTAGGGGGTTTGCACACAAGTTCTACCCCTCATTCAAATCCTTTCAATCCATCAAAACCATAACCATATAATCCAAATTCATGATCCTTACCTTAAACCTCAAGCCTTAAACCTTCATCAAACCTAAATCCTTTAACCTTTCAACCTTTCACCAAACTCCTTTTTCAAGGTATGTCCAAGCCCGCTAGGTTGAAAACATGAAAGGGCGGTCTAGGCAAAAGGTAGGGCATAAAATAAAATAAAATAATAATAATAACAAAAGAAATCAGATCAGGAACTACGAATGGTCTGATTCCGCAAGGATACGTAGGAATCCTCACCTCGAGGTCCGACCGCTTCAATAAAAATTAGTCAAGGTCTAATGATTTGATTTTCTAGAGTCTAGGAGCATACTCTTTATAAATCCCGACATAGACTCGATTCTAAACCTAGACTCGTCAAAGCCTTTTCCCACCTATATTTATATGAGTCACAAATTTAACTTTTTATTTTTTATTCCAAGCTCTCCTTGTCCCTGAATGACTCTCCGACAATCCCATGGTTTCTGGCGATATTTGACTTTGCCTGTATCAACTTCCCAAAGAAGAATCCCCAATGACAACTTTCAAAGTTCAAGACAGATCAACCACATTTCAATATCAGATCAAGTACATTTCAATTAAGGCTCAAGCCTAATTCAAGGCAGGCTCACCCAAAGTGGGGGTTTCCTATGTGTGGTGGTTCCTCCGATTCAAATCAAACTCCCGAAAAGTTGTAATCCGCGGACCTCGTTTACGGACCCCGATCATTTAGTAAAAACGGTTTTCGAAAATCATTCTATGCATTTCTAATCATTCTATCATTCTACATATCCACATCTTCTAGCCTTGAAAAACCCTGACCTTGCATTGCATTTCATACATCCTAGTCTTGCATAACCCTGACCTTGCATAACGTGTCATCCCTTAGCTTTGCATAACCTTAATCCTTGCATAGCGTCTCATACATCCTTAGAGAGTCTAAGTTTGCATTATAGCATCATTATGTGCATTATAATTTGAGTTGTTTGCACCTATTTGCTAATATCTTTCCCTGCAAGTAATCAAATTGCTTGCTTGTAGTTATTGTCATGCATACTCACTTTGTTTTGCAGAGACCGACGTATATAGATCAGTTCTAAACTGCAGAGCGTTTAGAATCGTTGTCCATCCCGATACCGTATACTTTGACTATCGGTTTCCTGAACCTCAATCAAAGTGGGGGCTTCTATAGACACATAATCGTGTCTCCCCATTTAAGGATCCAATGATGAAACATACCGCGGTATTAGTTGGCGCGACCCAACGGAAGTGTAATCTAAAGAACCAATCCAAAATTGTATTTTAAGCCCAATTAATTGTTCATGATGATTAATTGTATTTTAAGCCCATAAAATGTTTTAAGTCTATTCAAGAGCCCAATTAAATATTTATTATTTTAATAAATATTTTTTATAAATATTCGGTTATTTCACCAAATACCCCCAAGTTTTTCAAAAAATTCACCTGGTACCCTCCTTGTTTTCAAAATTCACCGGGTACCCCTCAGTTTTATGTAAATACACCCAAATACCCTTAATGACTAACGGCGTTAATCGCCGTTAGTCTTAACCATAATTAACCTCTAATTAACCTAACTAAACCTAATTAACCTAACTCCTAACTAACCCTAACTTCTAACCCTAACCATTAACCTAAGGATGCAAATCTAAAATGGGTAAGTGAGGGAGGGGATGAAAATCGACGGGGGTTAGCGGAGGGGAGGTTTCGGCGGGGTGGTGCTTTGGGGGGCGCGGGGATGGGGGAGGGCGGGGGGCTGTTCCGAAATCGAGGGGGGCGATGGTGAGGGAGGGGTGGGGAGGCCCGCTAACCGAACTAGGTGGGGGAGGGGGGCTGGGGTGGGGGGAGGGTTGGGGTGGGGAAGGGGGCCGGCGGTGGTGGGAGGGTGGGGGGAGTGGATGGTGGGAGGATGGGTTAGGGTTAGGGTTAGGGTTTGGGGCTAGGGTTAGAGGTAGGGGTTAGGGTTAGCATTAGGGGGTTAATTAGGGTTTAAAACAGAAAATGAGGGTTAATGACTAACGGCGGTTAACGCCATTAGTCATTAAGGGTATTTGAGTGTATTAGTTTAAAACTTAGGGGTACCCCGTGTATTTTGAAAACACGGGGGGTACCAGGTGAATTTGTTGAAAAATCGGGGGTATCAGGTGAAAAAATCGTATTTTTTATCTTTGAGAAATATTTTAAATACAAATCAGATTTTTTTAATCCATAAAGTTCAATCCCCGGATTTTAGGGATAAAAAAGTATCTTCGAAAGACGCGTAGAATAAAAAAACGAAATCCCCTGGAATATGAGCCAGACGCGGACTTCCCGAATACTCGTGATTTCCCGAATTACGGACGACTTTTTCATTATTATTTTACGAACAAAAAATCCTTACGAACACTTACGAATACTATTACGAATCTCAAAATACTTCAATCCTTTCAAATCATTTTCAATTACTGATCATACTACGTTCCTGGTTACACGATTGTTTCGCCTAAAGATCGTTGCGCTCTTCAATCTAAGCCGCATAGGTATAATCCTGGGGATCCTTGAATAAATTCCTATTTTTATATTGAAGTTACTAACCATTTATTTCATGATGTAGATATTTGATATAAAATCGTTCTACTGTATATTCTAACCTCTTTTCTATACTTTTTTTATATTCATATTATTATTATTCTTGCCTTTGTATATTATATGCTTGCCTGATCATTCCATGCACAATATATGTTTGCCTGCTTTATTGCTTTTATCATCCACATGTTATTTTGCTAATCAAAGATCTAACGAACTGTTAATCAGATTAATTTGGATAACCTGCTAGGTCCCCTGTAAATTGATTGCATAACAACATATCACTAAAAATAGTCTTTTTATGTGTTTCCTCAACCAACTTAGACTAAATATTTTTAGGGTGTATTAAAACGTTATATGATTATTCTTGGGCATAAAATTTGTAATGAATCGATATTTAGTAGAGGCCAACTTTAGGCGAATGTGGTTCATTATGACTATATTCGTACCCTCACCCCCGAACTCAATCTTTGGTTTATTTTGACCATCTATGGAGTCTAGACGGGGAAATCTACATTGGATAAAGTGTCACAATTTGTCCCTACGGTTTCCCATATCCAATTAGATTTATGACTCTTCCTTTAAAGAATTGTTGGCGACTTCAAAACATATTTTCAACAAAACCTTTACAGTGGGGTAGTCAAATCTAATACGCGCTCATCCCGCGTAGGCGAAATAAAAACACGCCTACACCTATTTTCTCACCCGTAAGTTCAAAGTCTAGTGTTCCCTATCACCTAGCCTGCTTACTCTCCCGTAAGTTCAAACTCTAGTCGCCTTTAGGTCTAGCCTACTTATTCTAAATATGAGTTCAAAGTCTAGCCTTCCTTATTGCTTAGCCTGCTTATTCACCCGTAAGTTCAAAGTCTAGTCACCTTTAAGTTTAGCCTGCTTACTCTAAATGTAAGTTCAAAGTCTAGCTTTCCTTATCACCTGGCCTGCTTATGGTAGAGAGTCGTGTCTCCCCATTTAGTACCCTATGATGACCAATACCCTGCTCCAATTGGTCCGGATCGAGGAAAGAATAAAGAACGAGTCTAAAATAAAATGTTTTAAGCCCAATACCATTTTCTAACCTCTTTTTATTAACCCATTTTCGAACACCCTTTTTATAAATAATTTTATAAAAGCCCATTATCCAAAATGTTTTAAAATAACCTTTTAAAAGCCCATCTTCGAAAACCTTTTAAAAATAGTTTTTATGAAAACCCAATTTATAAAACCCCTTTTCTAGCCCAATTTAATAGAATTAATTAATTATATTGATTAGTTTTATTAATAAAAATATCTTTTACAAAAATAATATTTTCCCAAAGTGTTTTTAAATATCTCTTACAAACTATTTTCTAAAATCTTTTTTAATAAATATCTTTTTCTAAAACCTATTGCATCTCAACTACTAAATCTACCTACCCTATATAACTCATCTCCCTCATTCACACTCGTATTTCACGAAAAAACCTTCCAATATCACTCGGCAGCGTAACAAACTTCACACAAGAGTTTACACGACACAAACAAAGAACCAACACCGACTTACCTCTAATTTCTCTCGCCCAACATACCTATTACCTACAGCATCACCCTCTAATTCCATCAAATACATCATCACCAATCACCATACTTAATTCCAATACACATTTAAGATCCCCTAGCATCTATACACCTACACTCACGACACATCATCCAACTTCGTCAATTCATCATCATCATTCAACAGCACCAACGCATCATCTAACAAATACCACTACCATATACTAATACTTGCGCCTAATTCAACATAACACAAACTTTTTAAAGGCTCGTACAATTCAATTTTCTAAGATCTGTACAAATCAACGAGCCCGGACGGTGGTATAATTTCTGAGGGTCAACTAAATTAACTAACTTTATTTGCTTTCTTTATTTATTTTTATTATTTTTCTTGAAGTTACTAACACTCTATTCATGATGTAGGTTATTAATATATTCTCGTGATTGTAAGTATTGTACATATTAAACTAACTCCCTGCATTATTTTCTTTTGTTATTTTTTATTTCTTATTCATGAACATATTATTTTTCATGCATGATTGTCACCTTGTATTTATTGCTAAACAAGACCTAAATAAATGTTCTAACTAAATCAGATTATATGGACAACTTGCTAGGAACCCAGTAATCTGATTGCTTAATAACTTGTCACTAAAATTAGTCTTTTATGTGTTTCCTGAACCAACTTAGACTAATTATTTATAGGGTGCTTAAAACGTTATATGATTATTCTTTTGCATAAAATCTGTAATGAATCGGTATTTAGTATAGCCCAGCAATGGGCAATATAGTTCCTGACTATATTGTACCCTCACCCCCGAACTCAATTTTTGGTTCCTGACCATCTATGGAGTCATGATGGGGAAATCCACATTGGATAAGTCTCTAAGATGTCCCTTCAGTTTCAATATCCAATTAGGTTTATGATTCTTCCTTTAAAGAATTGTTGGCGACTTCAAAACATTTTTTTAATAAAACCTTAACAATGGGGTGGTCAAATAAACGCGCTCACACCGCGTGTAGGCATTAAAGGAATTAAAAATCCACGCCTACAATTTGGCGACTCCACTGGGGAGGATTTAAAAAAAAAAAAAAAATTTAAATGAATGGGTGAAACTTGAAAAATATGATTCATTCTTATTTTATGCCTTAGAATAATATACTGTTTTGCATGTGCATGGCTATTGTTCAGCCACCATAAGGACAATCTACCTTGCCTCACTAGCACATGTTCTATGTGTGAGGTCACTCCCGAGGGGTTTGCGCTTTGTCCTTCCAAAAAGCTTCATGAGCGATAGTGTTGGATCTTTGTCATAAGCAAACCTACCCAACCATGGCATTGTTCTCTTGTTCCTGACTTGAGAACTGGAGTGCGTCTTACACGTGGCCACCTTTTTTAAGCAAAGGTACAAAGTGTGGGATCAATCTCTTAGTCATGGACCCTTTTAGCCTTAACCTAAAACTGACCAATAGTTGAATGTAGAACTGGACTTTAGGTTGAGAACTTTGCATATTATCATATTTGCGCATATTTGTGTGTGAGTGCCATTAAATGTTTCGTATTATCAGTTTTCGAGTCAAAACTCTCGAATGAATTTGCGCGACGAGCAAAAAATTAAAAAATTCGTCTCCACTTCATGTGCGCTCCACGCACTACTTTTGCGTATGACGCGGTATATATGCGTGTCACGCTTTCTCGCGCGTTCTGCGCGGCTCTGAATTTGCGTCTAGCGCTTCCTTCTGCGTGATGCGCAAGGTTGTTGCGCCATGCGCAGCGTGCTTGTTCTATTTCAGTTGTGTTGTTTTGTGGCACGTAATTCTCATTCCGCTTTCCTATCCTCCCATTTTTATACTTTTTCCATTATTACCACTTTATTCTTCTTTCTTCTTTTTTTTTTCTTTCTAAAAAAAAATCATCCAAAAAATAATCTCATCATTTCTGTTTTCCATCTTTCCTATCTATTTCGAAAATTCTATCCCCATCCTTTACCAAACTATATCTCCCATCTTTTTTAAAAAAAAAAGATCTCCCATCTTTTTTGAAAATTTATCCCCATCTTTTTTTCAAAAATCATTCTTCTATGTTTTTCAAAATTTGATCCCATCTTCAATCTTCTATCTACTTCAAAAATTCTATCTCTACCTTTTTTTCAAAAAAAAATCCTCCATCTTTTTCCTATCACATATCTTTTTTCAAAAATTCATTCTTTCATGTATATTATCCATCTTTTCATGTGCGCATCATTTAGGATTCCTTTTAGTGTCCATCTTGTTGTAAAAGTCTCATTTTATTAGGAATTCTAGCTGCACTAGAAGTCTATTTAGCCCATATGTCTAGGTTCATCCAGTTTCACTCCATTTAGAGTTCTTAACCTCGTCTAACTCTGTCCATGTTAGGATTCTTCATTCGCTTGAGTCTCATCCATCTTAGAAGTCTATAATCCATAGAAAGTCCATGCATAATAGGAGTCTAAAATCATTAGAATTCTGTCCATTTTAGGAGTCTAAAACCAATAGAATTCTGTCCATCTTAGAAGTCTCGAATCCATTAGAATTCTGCCCATATTAGAAGTCTAAAACCATTTGAATTCCATTCATTTTAGGAGTCTAGGTCCACTAGAGTTTCATGCATATTAGGAGTCTAGGATCCTCGAAAGTTTATCAAATCTAGAATTCTAACGTCATCAATTAGAAGTCTATTAAGTCTAGGATTTTGAAGTCATTAGAGTTTCATGTCAATTAGGATTGCATTCATACAGGAGTCCCTCTGCATTGCATAGTCCATCGTTCATACACTTCATACATAACAAGAGTTATTAGACATTTAGGAGTCTCATTGCACCAATGCTCTCCATTTCATTTCATGCGTTCCACATTTAGTAGTCCCGAACTACAAGCGATCTGATTCTCTCTTCTTGGGATATGTAGGCAGCCTTTACTGGTTCGAACAAATAGATTGAGTCATTCATACATGCATTAGGCCTAGGTGCATCCAAAAGAGTCCTACATACATGCATTAGGTCTAGGTGCATCCAAAAAAAAATCCAAAAAAAAATCATCATTCATTTAGGATATTCAGATTTGTTCCTAGAAGCTCAACTTTTAAACAAACATACATTCTTTCATTCCATTTCTCTCTCTCCATCATTCTATCTCTAAATCTCCTTTGATGATCTATGTAGAAATCAAGCGACATTGAAATGGGCAGTCCATCGAATAACGAGCAACAACTTGCTGAAATGGCTAGAGCTTTAGCCAAGCTGTCTAGCATGATGGAAGAAATAGCTATAAGGCTTGAGAAGATCGAGTTTGGTGAGTCTCCTGGATTCAACAAGAAAATGGAGAGTGTTGTTCATAGGGTAACCAATGCAAATTCCTATTTTGAGCCCATTGATAACACTAAACTGAAAGGGAAACTTCCTGAAGAGTTCTCTACAACTGACATCCCTAAATTTAAACCAACTGATAATCCAAAGTATCATTTAAGGAACTTTCGTGCAACCATGATCATCAAATCGGTTGACCCTGAACTTTACCCAATGATATTCCCGATGTCGTTGGACCCAATCTGCCAAAATTGGTTCTATTCCCTAAACCCCAAGCAAACTGAAACTTGGGAAGGCATCACTATTGCTTTCATGAAACAATATAGATCGAACGCACAAATGCAAACCTCCCTTAGAGAACTCGAGGTTCTTAAACAAGGTGAAAATGAAGGTTTTAGCACTTATTTGAATAGGTGGAGAGAGAAATCAGCCCATATGGTATCAAGGCCTGCAGAAAAAGACTTGGTACGAATATTCGTTTCTAACCTCCTCCCTAAATACAAAAACCACCTCAAATACTTTGGTCTTGATAGCTTTGCAAGAGTATATGATGTGGGTATCCCAATTGAAAATGACTTACTAAAAAATGCCGAAGATAATGATCTCAACGTCATAAGAATAGACGCATCTCTGAGCTCAATCGCTCGTTAAAACATTTGGACTCGGTTAGGTCCAATCAACACGGAAAAATACACTTCTTCTCTTTTCATTTAGAAATAGAACTCATAAAGATCGAAGCAACGAAGCTGTCTCGTCACGTGACGTGGGAGTCTAAACTTAGGATTTCATTTTCTGTTCCATCTCTCTTGTTTTTCTCTGTTTGATATAGGATTTCCCTTTTTTTGCACGTACTCACAATTTTCAATTAATAAATGAGTATTTCTTTTCTAACTTTGCACTAATGAGCATCAATGGAAATCACGATTGTCGCCTTAAAAGAAATGAATTTCTAATTCTCATGACTATTCTAATAAAGGCAATGAACAACTGGCATATATAAAAGAGGCATTCCTTCCCTTCACTACAACTATTCCTCCATTTCAACCTAAATGCATAACATCCCTCTCCCTTTCACCTACCTCATGGGAAGTACATTTGACGATAATAACGTAAAGGGCAAGTAAAAAAAAAATCAAAGCAAAAGTAAGAAATGATGAAAAAAGTGCAAAATACAAAAAAAAAAAAATAAATGTTGCAAATTAGCCCATCAATAGCTTTATCAAATGTACCTTCTTTTCAAGACCTTCACCCTTCATTTCTAAACCTCGAACTTCATCAAAGGCCTTGACCTCCACAACGAAAAAACATTACAAGCCAAATCATACCTCTGTTAAACAATCCATAACCATGTATATCATATCACAATAAGCCACAAAAGACAAACCCGAGCCCGCTATCTAGGTCGAAAACCCATAAGGGCGACTTAGGCAAAAGTCAGGACATCTTCTAATTCACTAGCCAGAACTACGAATGGTCTGATTCTGCTAAAGATACGTAGGAAACCTCACCCTGAGGTCCGGCCGCTTTAAACCAAACCAAACCTACATCATACTCCCCCTTGCCAAAGACCTCTTCTAAATCAATGCTTAATTCAATGCCTAATTCATTGCAAATGGCTCCAAAGCAAAATGCTCGGCCACCATTAAAATGCTAAGAGCTACGACTGACCTGATTCCATTATGGATACGTAGGCAACCTCTTTTGAGGCCTGGCGATTTTAATTCAAAACATATTTTTTAAGGCTCACCTAGGCCCATGAGAAAAGCGCGATCGCCCAAATCATGAGTTTTCAATGCTCATCCCCTACCCTTAGCTTAGAACTAGACTGGGATTTGAATCTGCATCATCAGCCTACCTCATTACGTGAGTCGGTTCATTATGACTCAGCCTTTTCTTATTCTAATCACTTCCTTTTTCTAAGCCACATCATCGCTTCTAAGCCAACCTTAGCAAAACCTTTCAACACTCAGCGCTATGACCGCGCCTCATCTTTCGAGTGTTCCTTTCTTTGGCCTTTCTTGTCTTCTCACCTTAGGAACCCAATATGGAATCTTTGGTCTAAACTTCTACTAAGTGTGACGAGATATCTTCAAAATCAAGCAATTAAGCTGAATATTTCATCAACTCCATCTTACTGGGGGCTTCATCACTGGTCCACACAGAAAATCATAGGCTCCAAGTCTAGGCGTATCGTAATAAAGACTTCATTACGAGTCCATACATGAAGGGTTTCAAGACCCACACTTGTAGACACATAATCGTGTCTCCCCATTTAGTACCCTATGATGACCAATACCCTGCTCCAATTGGTCCGGATCGAGGAAAGAATAAAGAACGAGTCTAAAATAAAATGTTTTAAGCCCAAATCCATTTTCTAACTCATTTTATTAACTCGTTTCGAAAAACCTTTTTTTATAACTCGTTTTACTAAGCCCATATCCTAAAACGTTTTAAAATAATAGTTTTATGAAAGCCCAATTTTTAAAACCCTTTTTATAGCCCAATTTAATTAATAGAATTAATTAATTATATTAATTAGTTTTATTAATAAAAATATCTTTTTATAAAAAATCATCATTTCCCAAACTGTTTTTTAAATATCTCTTACTTTTTTTTTTTTAATCTTTTTACAATAAAAATCTTTTAAAAATCTACTAACTTTTGAAAACCTATGACAACCCAACTACCTAAACCTATATATAAATCTCACTCCCTCCTCTAACTAATTTTACACGGCTCATAATTCCCACGGCATACACAACACACAAAATCTCTCGACAACTCTCATCACCGTACTGCCATACTAATCTACACCTAAATCCTATACTACACTTCACCACCTGATTACTCATCATTATTCATCATCAAACTCCATCAACCACAACAAAATCAATTCGCCACATCATCCACAAAAGTCAATGCTAAACATATTCTGTACCCAACGCCTTGCTACACCAAGATAACAAATTCATTCTAATCTATGCGTAGTATTTGACCGCAACACATATTATACGCAAAATACAAATCTTTTTTAAAGACTCGTACAATAATTCAATTTTCTAAGATAACGGTGGTATAATTTCTGAGGGTCAACTAAATTAACCATCTTTATTTTATTTCTTTATTTATTTTTTATTATTTTCTTGAAGTTAGTAACATTCTATTCGTGATGTAGGTTATTAATATATTCCTCCGCTGTAAGTATTGTATATATCATGCTAACTCCCTGCAGTATTTTATTTTCATATTTTTATTTATTTTTATGAACATATTATTTTTCATGCCTGATTGCAATATTTATCACCTTGTATTTATTGTTAAACAAGACCTAAAGAATTATTCTAACTAATTCAGATAATTTGGACAACCTACTAGGAACCTTGTAAAATGATTGTATAATAACTGGTCATCAATTAATTAGTCTTTTTGTGTGTTTCTTGAACCCATCTAGATTAATTATTTTAGGGTGTTTTAAAATATTGTTTGATTGTTCTATTGCATAAAATCTGCTGTGAATCGTTATTTACTAGAGGCTAGTAATGGGCAATATAGTTCCTAACTATATTGTACCCTCACCCCCGAACTCACTTTTGGTTCCTGACCATCTATGGAGTCATGACGGGGAAATCTACATTGGATAAGTCCCAAAGATGTCCCTTCCGTTTCAATATCCAATTAGGTTTACGATTCTTCCTCTAAAGAAATTGTTGGCGACTTCAAAAACGTATTTTTGATAAAACCTTAACAATGGGGTAGTCAAATAAACGCGCTCACACCGCGTGTAGGCATTAAAGGAATTGAAAAATCCACGCCTACAATTTGGCGACTTCACTGGGGAGGATTTTAAAAAATTAATTTTTTTAAATTAGTGGGTGAAACTTGAAAAATACGATTCATTCTTATTTTTATGCCTTTAAATAATATACTGTTTTGCATATGCATGGCTACTGTTCAGCCACCATAAGGACAATCTACTTTGCCTCATTAACACATGTTCTATGTGTGAGGTCACCCCCGGGGGGTTTGCGCTTTGTCTTTCCAAAAAGCTCCCTGCACTAGTAGAATCAATGCTTCTTGCTGCGGTCATTAAGTGGCCTATTGCGGCGGTTTTGGCCGCGCAGCAATTCAGGGCCCAGCAATAGGTAATTAACCTATTGCTGCGGTTTTAAACCGCAGCAATAGGCCAAGATATTGCTGCGGTTTCTGGCACAAACCGCAGCAATAGGCCAAGATATTGCTGCGGTTTCTAGCACAAACCGCAGCAATATACGTATTTTTTTATATTAAAAATTAGGTCTATTGCTGCGGTTTTGGATAGAAACCGCAGCAATAAATGCACGTTTTTTTTAAATTTTTTTTTTTTTTAAATTTAAGTATCTATACAATTTTCGACCTTAAAATGCAATTAAACCAAAAGTAACTAAGACGAACTAGTACAACATATTGAGTTCATGCAATGACTTGAAAAATAAAAAATAATGAAAATAAAGAATTAGAATATCTAACAGATAAAATAAAAAAAATCCTATATTCTAATGAGCAAATCAAACTAGAACTAATTTAACATAATTACATACAAAAAATGAAAAAAAATAAACTAAATAAAAAAAGAATTCAAAGAAAACGAAAAAAGAAAAAACTGACTGTAGATCTGAGTTTTTACGTACAAAAAACGAAAATGAAAAAAAAAAATTGAAAACGATAAACCAACTGTACATAATGCTGAGAAGGGGGGCGAGCGAGCGAGGCTGAGGCAAGCGACGGTGACGGTGACGACGAGCGAGCGACGGTGACGGCGAGCGAGCGGCAGTGAGCGAGGCTGGGCTTCGCGTGGTCGAACGACGGCGAGCAACGACGACGGCGAGTAGAAACCGCCGAGATCTGTAGGCCGGCCACGAGTAGTCGGATGTTAGAGGAGAGATTGTTGAGGATTTCAAGTAATTTCAGATCTGAAAAAAACAACAAAAATGAAAATAAAATGTAAAAAATCCATCAAGTAATTTCAAATCTGAAAAAAACAACAAAAATGAAAATAAAATGTAAAAAATCCATCAAGTAATTTCAGATCTGAAAAAAAAACAAAAAAAAACAAAAAGAACTTACAAAGAACTGAAACTTACCGGTGAACGGCCGACGAAGAAACCAAAAAAAACATCAAAATCGTTGCTTGACTTCAAACTCGAACTTGTTTTCAACCATCGGTGGCGAACCTTCGAAGAATCACACTTGTTTCATAGGCGGCGAACAATCGAACCTTCGAACCGAGAAATGGAGGAGGAGCGACGCCGGTGAGGAGGAACAAAAGAGAGGAGCAGTGAAAGTGAGGACACGAAGAAAGGAGGAGCGAAAGTGAGAAATGGGAGTGAGAGGATTGAGAGGGAGAAGTAGATCTACCATGAGAGAGGGTGAGAGGATTGAGAGGGAGAACTGAGAAGTGAGGGAGGCGCGGGTTTGATTTAGGGTTTAAAGAGGGAGGTGCGACTCAAATATTTTTATATAATATTGAGGCCTTATATTGCTGCGGTTTCTTTAAAAAACCGCAGCAATATATTAAAATATTAATATGGCTCCTCTTATGAAATAAATGAGGATATTGCTGCGGTTTTTTGTAAAAACCGCAGCAATATATTAAAATATTATTTTAATATATTGCTGTGGTTCTTGAAAGAAACCGCAGCAATATGTCTGGTCAAAAAGTCAACTTTTTTTCGAAAATTTTCCGTTGAAACCATATTGCTGCGGTTTTTGGCCGAAACCGCAGCAATATCTTTATTTTATATTTTACTTTTTCTTTTTAAGTGATATATTGCTGCGTATAGGTAAAACCGCAGCAATACCACCGCAGCAAAAAACAATTATTCTACTAGTGCTGAGCGATAGTGTTGAATCTTAGTCATAAGCAAACCTACCCAACCATGACATTGTTCTCTTGTTCCTGACTTGAGACTGGAGTGCGTCTTACACGTGGCCACCTCTTTAAGCAGGGGTACGAAGCGTGGGATCAATCTCTTAGTCATGGACCCTTTTCAGCCTTAACCTAAACCTGACCATAATTTCAAACGTAGAACTTGACTTTAGGTTGGAACTTTGCATATTATACTATTTGTGCATCTTTGTGTGTGTGCCTATAATTATTTCGTATTGTGCGATGCTTCGAGTCAAAACAATCGAACGAATTTACGCGAGTAAAAAGTGAAGAAAAGGAGCTTTTGCAAATTTGCGCGCCGCGCGCCTTTCCGCGTCCCACGCAGATAATTACGTGAAGCGCATGCTAACGCGTCGCACGCATGTAGTGCTGCATCCCACACTGTGATTTCTACGTCCCGCGCTCGTCCTTGCTAGCTTAGTTGTTCACTTGCGTCGCGCGCAGCGCTCTGCTTCACACGTAGCACTCAGCTATCCTTGCTTGTGTCTTACATTTGCTATATGCGTGTAGTGTGCATTAATCCGATTTGTTTGTTGCCAATTCCTATCGTCCCCAATTCCCCATTCTTTGTCCCAATAATCCCAATCTTCATATTCCAAAAAAAAAAATCTCCATCATTTTTCTTATTAAAAAAAAATCCATCTCAAAAAATATTTTCAATCTCTAATCTCTTATGTATTTCGAAAATTCTATCCTCATCCTTTACCAAACTATATCTCCCATCTTTTTTAAAAAAAAAAATTCATTCTCCCATCTTTTTTTTTAAAAATTTCATCCTCATCTTTCTTTTCCTATCCTTTTTTTTTTTAAAAAAAAATTTCACCCCATCTTTAATCACCTATCTATTTCAAAAATTCTATCTCCACTCCTTTTTAAAAAAAAAAAAATATCCATCTTTTTTTTTCCTATCACATATCTTTTTTCGAAAATCATACTTTTTCTCTTTCCTATCTTTCTATGTATATTATCCATCATTTGTGTACGCCATCTAGGATTCCTTTTAGTGTCCATCTTGTTGTAAGAGTCTCATCCATTTAGGAATTCTAACTCCATTAGAAGTCCGTCTGACCCAAATGTCTAGATTCATCCAGTTTCATTCCATTTAGAGCTCTTCACCTCATCTAACTCCATCCATGATAGTAGTCTTAACCCTGTCTAGGTTCACCCATCTAAAAAGTCTAGGGTCGTTAGAATTCTTGCCATCTTAGAAGTCTTTAATCCATAGAAATCCATGCATAATAGGAGTCTAAAACCATTAGAATTCTATCCATCTTAGGAGTCTAAATCCATTATATTTCTGTCCGTCTTAGGAGTCTAAATCCATTAGAATTCCGTCCGTTTTAGGAGTCTAGGTCCACTAGAGTTTCATTCACTTTAAGAGTTTAGGTCCACTAGAGTTTCATGCACATTAGGAGTCTATCATCCTTGAAAGTCTAACATCATTAGAAGTCTATCAAGTCTAGGATTCTGAAGTCATTAGAATTTTATGTCAATTAGGATTGCATTCATACTAGAATCCTTTTGCATTACATAGTCCATCATTCATACACTTCATGCATAACTAGAGTTATTAGGCATTTAGGAGTCTCATTGCATCTATATTCTCCATTTCATCTCATGTATTCCGCATTTAGTAAACCTGAACTACAAGCGATCTGATTCCCTCTTTTGGGATATGTAGGCAGCCTTTACAGGTTCGAACGCATAGATTGAGTCATGCATACATGCATTAGGTCTAAGTGCATCCAAAAAATCAAGCATACCTGCATTAGGTTTAGGTGCATCCAAAAAAAAAAATTCATCATGCATTCAGATTCGTTCCTAGAAGCTCAACTCTTTTAAACCAAACACACATTCTCCCATTTCATTCCTTTCTCTCCATCATCACTCCTGCTGGATGATCCATTATAGGAAATACGCAATATGTCGAGAACATTTCAAGAACAAATCGATGAATTGAAGGGAATACTAATAAATCTCGTAGCACGTGTCGCCAGACTAGAGGCACATTACCCTGTTATTCAAGAGAATCGTAATGCAAATATACAATAGGATGCCTATTGCAAATACCATAGAAGTAGTGGACATAAGATTGCTTCCTGCTACAAGTTAAAAGAGCTTATCCAAGATATGATATAGACGATGGGAGGCTTACAGTCCCCACTACTGCAAAAATGCCGAAGACAATGACCTTAATGCCATAGGAATAGCCATATAAGCCCAATCGCTCATTAAAGCATTTGGACTCGCTTAGGTCCAATCAGCACGAAAAAATACACTTCTTTTCTTTTCATTTAGAATTAGACCTCATGAAGACCGAAGCAACAGAGTTGTCTCGTCACATGATGTAGGATTCTAGACTAAGGATTTCATTTTTTGTTTCATTTCTGTTATTCGCCCAGTCTAATATAGGATTTCCCTCTTATTGCATGTACTCATAATTTTCAATTAATAAATGAGTATTTCTTTTCTAACCTTGTACTAATGAGCATCAATGGAAATCACGATTGTCGCCTTAAAAGAAATGAATTTCTAATTCTCATGACTATTCAAATAAAGGCAATGAACCACTGGCATATATAAAAGAGTCATTCCTCCCTTCACTACAACTATTCCTCCATTTCAACCTAAATGCATAACACCCCTCTCCCTTTAACCTACCTCATGGGAAGTACATTTGACAATAATTCAACGTAAAGGGTAAGTAAAAAAAAGAGCAACAACAAAAAATCAAAGCAAAAAATTAAAAAACAAAAGCAAAAAAAAAAATTGATACAAAAATTGCAAAATGTATATATAAAAAAAAAGATAAGCCCGTCAATAGCTTTGTCAACTGTACTTTCTTTTACCTTCAAACTTCAATTATCAACCTCCAACTTCATTATCAAAGGCCTTGACCTCCATAACCAAAAATCTTTAAAAGCCAAATCATACCTCTGATAAACCTTTTCATAGGCTCATAACATTGCATTCCAATAAGCCATAAAAGACAAACCCAAGCCCGCTAGGTCGAAAACCCAAAAGGGCGACTTAGGCAAAAGTCTGGGCACCTTCTCATTCATTAGCCTGAACTACGAATGGTCTGATTCTGCTAAAGATACGTAGGAAACCTCACCTTGAGGTCCGACCGCTTTAAACCAAACCAAACCTGCATCATTTAGACACCCATGCCAAAGACCTCTTCCAAATCAATGCTTAATTCAATGCCTAGTTCATTGCAAATGGCTCCAAAGCAAAATGCTCGGCCACCATTAGAATGCTAAGAGCTACGACTGGCCTGATTCCATCATGGATACGTAGGCAACCTCTTTTGAGGCCCGTCCATTTTAATTCAAAACATATTTTTAAGGCTCGCCTAGGCCCATGAGAAAAGCGCGATCGCCAAATCATGAATTTTCAATGCTCATCCCTACCTTTAGAACTAGACTGGGATTTGAACCTGCATCATTAGCTTACCTTATTGCGTGAGTCGATTCATTATGACTCTGCCTTTTCTTATTCTAATCACTTCCTTTTTCTAAGCCGCATTATCGCTTCTACGCCAACCTTAGCATAACCTTTCAACACTCAGCGCTATGACCGCGCCTTATCCTTTGAGTGTTCCTTTCTCTGGCCTTTCTTGACTTTTTCACCTTAAGAACCCTATATGGAATCTTTGGTCGAAACTTCCGCTAAGCGTGAAGAGATATCTTCAAAATCAAGCAATCAAGTTGGATGCTTCATCAACTCCATCTTACTGGGCTTCATCACTGTTCCATCCAGAAAATCGTAGGCTCCAAGTCCACACCTATTGAAGGACTTCATTACGAGTCCATATATGACATCTTGGGTTTTAAACCCGCACAAATGCAACATTGCACCTATTCACGGGCTCACTTAGGCCCTTGACATACAAACCTCGAAGCATATACAACTCAAGCGCTACAAAAACTCGTTCTATAACGTATTCCAAATCGAACATATAATCTATTGGCTGCATAGAAGATCATTAGGCTCCATGTGTACCCTGATCAGGATTTCATTACGAGTCCATACAAAAGGTTGTGGGCTCTAGACCTATACGAGATCCTAATTGTTTTATGGGCTCACTTAGGCCCGTAACAACTACAACACATATCGCATCAAACATAGCTTACATGGATCATCCTTAGGGGCTTCCCCTTTCTTCTCTTTCGAAAACAATTTTCTAAAACGAAAATTTGTGCTTCTAAGGGAACGATCAAATCATCAAATCATATCATCTGCATTAGTGTCATACCTCTGCATTAGTGTCATATCTCTACATTTGCATTACATATCTGCATCGTCCAAACATTGTGTCAAAGCATTGCATCCTTCGTCCTTAACCATAGGATCCTTGCATCAATCATCGAGTCACACACACACACACACACGTATACACACACGATATTATCTTTAAGTCTAGGGTATTAGAGGTCACTTTTTATAGGTAAAGTCTTGTCCTATCCATACACTAGCACCCACATCACGGGACACATGCATGTCCCCTAGTTGTTTGTCTGCACATTTGTCTATTATTTGTATTCACAGGTACCCAACATTAAACGACTCTACACGAGTGATATTCCACCAAGGTCTGAGGACCAATACAAATTAACAACAGAAGACAAGTGCTATATACATGGTGCGTCCAGCGCACCGACAACGACATCGCACGCAGCAAACTGCGTCCAGTGCAGCACACCACGCCAAGCGCAGACCAGTGTGTCTGGCGCACAGTCCTGTACAACACGCTTGGGGGCTTCTTAGCCAAGTGGAGCCCACACACTCAACTCCTTATGAATTCAAATGTTCATTACGACATCGCACGCAGCAAACTGCGTCTAGCGCAGCATCCCACGCGAAGCGCAAGCCTGTGCGTCCGGCGCACAGTCCTATACAACACGCTTGGGGGCTTCTTAACCAAGTGGGGCCCACACTCTCAACTTCCAATGAATTCAAATATTCGTTACAATTCGACATTGCACGCGACTAAACTAACGGATTTTTAAATCCGCAACAAAAATACAATTTTGCCATTCTTCCAACATGCTATACTCCAGACAAATCTTGCTCGAGAGACAACAAGTACTCAGGAGTATTAACAGCGGAAAACATACTGTTAGGTCTGCGGACCATCATCATTACCCTGGAGCGGGACCATTAATAGCTCTATCCCGTCATGAGCGGGACCATTAATAGCTCTATCCCGTCATGAGCCGGACCATTAATAGCTCTATCCCGTAATGAGCCGTACCATTAATAGCTCTATCCCGTCATGAGCCGGACCATTAATAGCTCTATCCCGTCGTGAGCCGGACCATTAATAACTCTATCCCGTCCTGAGCCGGACCATAATAACTCTACACATCATCAACACCCAGGAGCGGGACCATTAATAGCTCTATCCCGTCATGAGCCGGACCATTAATAGCTCTATCCCGTCGTGAGCCGGACCATAATAGCTCTATAAATTATCAACACCCAGGAGCGGGACCATTAATAGCTTCATCTCGTCATGAGCCGGACCATTAATAGCTCTATCCCGTCGTGAGCCGGACCATAATAGCTCTACAAATTAACAACACCCAGGAGCGGGACCATTAATAGCTATATCCCGTCGTGCGCCGGACCATTAATAGATCTATCCCGTCGTGAGCCGGACCATTAATAGCTCTATCCCGTCGTGAGCCGGACCATTAATAGCTCTATCCCGTCGTGAGCCGGACCATTAATAGCCATATCCCGTCGTGAGTCGGACCATAATAGCTCTACACATCATCAACACCCTGGAGCGGGACCATAATAGCCCTACACATCATCAACACCCTGGAGCGGGACCATAATAGCTCTACACGTCATCAACACCCTGGAGCGGGACCATAATAGCTCTATGATTCCTTTTCACCTATATCATTTCATTTTTGCAAATTTACAATTATTTTGCAAATTTGTTTCATATATGTCTGTTCCTGAAACTTTTGCTTGTTTTGCAGGTACTGGCGTAAAAGAGTGATTTTGGATTGCAGAGCATCTAGAATCATTCTCCGTCCCGACATGTATACTTTGACTTTCGGTTTTGCAAACCTCAGTCAAAGTGGGGGCTTCTGTAGACACATAATCTTGTCTCCCCATCTAGTACCCTATGATGACCAATACCCTGCTCCAATTGGTCCAGTTCGAGGAAAGAATAAAGAACGAGTCTAAAATAAAATGTTTTAAGCCCAAATCCATTTTCTAACTCATTTTATTAACTCGTTTCCGAAAACTTTTTTTATAACTAGTTTTACTAAGCCCATATCCTAAAACGTTTTAAAATAATAGTTTTATGAAAGCCCAATTTTTAAAACCCTTTTTATAGCCTAATTTAATTAATAGAATTAATTAATTATATTAATTAGTTTTATTAATAAAAATATCTTTTTATAAAAAATCATCATTTCCCAAACTGTTTTTTAAATATCTCTTACTTTTTTTTTTTTTAATCTTTTTACAATAAAAATCTTTTAAAAATCTACTAACTTTTGAAAACCTATGACAACCCAACTACCTAAACCTATATATAATTCTCACTCCCTCCTCTAACTAATTTTACACGGCTCATAATTCCCACGGCATACACAACACACAAAATCTCTCGACAACTCTCATCACCGTACTGCCATACTAATCTACACCTAAATCCTATACTACACATCACCACCTGATTACTCATCATCATTCATCATCAAACTCCATCAACCACAACAAAATCAATTCGCCACATCATCCACAAAAGTCAATGCTAAACATATTCTGTACCCAACGCCTTGCTACACCAAGCTAACAAATTCATTCTAATCTATGCGTAGTATTTGACCGCAACACATATTATACGCAAAATACAAATCTTTTTTAAAGACTCGTACAACAATTCAATTTTCTAAGATAACGGTGGTATAATTTCAGAGGGTCAACTAAATTAACCATCTTTATTTTATTTCTTTATTTATTTTTTTATTATTTTCTTGAAGTTACTAACCTTCTATTCGTGATGTAGGTTATTAATATATTCCTCCGCTGTAAGTATTGTATATATCATACTAACTCCCTGCAGTATTTTATTTTCATATTTTTATTTATTTTTATGAACATATTATTTTTCATGCCTGATTGCAATATTTATCACCGTGTATTTATTGTTAAACAAGACCTAAAGAATTATT
This sequence comes from Beta corolliflora, assembly GCA_947648045.1. NCBI lineage: Eukaryota > Viridiplantae > Streptophyta > Magnoliopsida > Caryophyllales > Amaranthaceae > Beta > Beta corolliflora. Next base: position 2,154,090 of record CANSZD010000007.1, on the reverse strand, counting down.
CTAACTAATTCAGATAATTTGGACAACCTGCTAGGAACCTTGTAAAATGATTGTATAATAACTGGTCATCAATTAATTAGTCTTTTTGTGTGTTTCTTGAACCCATCTAGATTAATTATTTTAGGGTGTTTTAAAATATTGTTTGATTGTTCTATTGCATAAAATCTGCTGTGAATCGTTATTTACTAGAGGCTAGCAATGGGCAATATAGTTCCTAACTATATTGTACCCTCACCCCCGAACTCACTTTTGGTTCCTGACCATCTATGGAGTCATGACGGGGAAATCTACATTGGATAAGTCCCAAAGATGTCCCTTCCGTTTCAATATCCAATTAGGTTTACGATTCTTCCTCTAAAGAAATTATTGGCGACTTCAAAAACGTATTTTTGATAAAACCTTAACAATGGGGTAGTCAAATAAACGCGCTCACACCGCGTGTAGGCATTAAAGGAATTGAAAAATCCACGCCTACAACACTGATACAAGATTGAACCTACTTCATGGGCTCACTTAGGCCCTTGGCATACAGAGCTCGAAGCATATGCAACTCAAACGCTACAAAAGCTCATTCTATAACGTATTCCAAATCGAACATACACTACAAGAAAATTACCTTTTCGTGGCGATTATTTCAAAGCGAATGTACATTCGCTACAATAAACAATTAATGTCTATGAAATAGTATAGGAAAATGTAGCACTTTACAATTACCATATTAAACTCTTTAAAAATCGATACGATAAGCCTAATAAGAGATATTCACCATTTATTTTCCCACGAATCTATATACATATTAGATACTAGATATTGTATCGTTTTACAATCGTCGTATTAATCCAAAAATCGGTACAAAAAACCTCGAAAATAACCCCGGCCTCCGCGCGGTGTTTTTTTGGTGAAATTTTCAAAACTTGGCGCCTTGGCGGACTTTCACCCAAAACCACCGCCCACTAATTCCTGATTTTTTAGGTTTATCAATTACTAGGTTAACACCCGTGCGATGCACGATTTGAACAAAAATATTTATAGTACCAGATTTTATGAACTCCTCATACATAATTTCTAAAACAATGGTTCCTATTTGAATACATTTAACAAAATAGACATGGATTATTAACTACTCGTTATTGATTAATATAAAAGAATTAAAAATCATCTTAGGGTGTGTTCTCTTAAGCTGCTTCCTTTCTTGTCTGCCCTCTGAAACTCCCCGCGGATGGCCAATGACCTAAGAAAATGAAGGAATCGGTTAAGTTTTCATATGATCTCCGATCGCATCTTCGAATATGGAATTCAAAGGGATCAAATACGAAACGATACAACTTTTTTTTGCTGCACTTAATTTATCATTGTTGAATTCAACAAATTTTTACTGAATTTATTCAGGCTAACTTTCTTTTTGCTTAATCTCTAACTTATATTAATACTAAAATTAATTTAAATTTACTTAACTTAAACTAATCGTTGCTGAACTTAACTTATTTTTACTAAAGCTCTTATGTTTCCTGGAACAAACCCTTAGTTATATATGAACATTATCTTTTATCAAGTAGTTATGCACTACTTGATTGCTATAATGGGAAAACGTGCACACAATATTATATAGAGATTTCCAAAGATAACTTAATGAAACTTAGATAATAATGTAATGTTGATCTTATTTGTTATAGCACCGACCTTCTTCAAACAATCTCATCTTAATGTGGTGAATTTAACAAAACAATACTAATAATACATAAATGTTTATATATATACATGTGTATGCTTCTAGAATTACATCATGTTAACAAACTGAAGGTCAATACTACATTCAAATTGTGTGAGCTAATTTAATTTATTTAACTCGCAATGCTGCAAAAGGTAAAGAAAGTATAGTTTGAAAGAGAAAGAGAAAGAGAAAGAGAAAGACATGAAAGAAGAATGCACAAAAAGGAAATCAGAGATACAAATTTAATGAAATGAGGAAAATCGAAGGTCATTTCTTCTGATTAGCTCTTGTTATTCACAAATAAAATGACCTAGGTTTAGGATATGCTTGATATAGAACTCCTGTTTAGGATATAAGAAAATTATAATAAGAACCCATAAGAGTAGAATTAAATTATAAAAAAGAGAGATATTAGAATCTAAAAGATAACTTTTAGGGGTGAAGCTACTCATATAGCAAAACATAAATTCCACCTAGACAAAGAAACTCCAAATATACCTACCATGGCTGACAACTATATTATATTGGTGCTAAAACTTGACTCTAATTACAACTCCAAAAACAAAATCTTAGATTGAGGATCAGAAAAAAAAAAATCAACACAAACTTGAATCATAATTTTTGGAACGAAATTTTTTTATAAATTTGGAAATTGGAAAATTATTAATTTGACAAAATAGTACCAGAGACTATATTGGGTTCATTTTGTTCTTCATCTTCTTCATGGAAAAGTACTCTACCATCGTTTTAATTTGACTTTCCTCCAAGATAAATGGAGCCCCAACCCCTTCACTATGAATTATGTTTATTTCTCAACCTACAAACAAATCCCAAAATAACAAATTTTAATTTCTCAAGAAAATAAAATAATTGAAGGTATGTGAAGTTATGTTTTAGAATAGAAAGAAAAGGAAGTGTACCTGAGATGATGAGAGAGAAGGACCGATCGAGAAGATAAATTAGCGGAGGTGAAGTGAGAATTGGAGTATCAAGATTGTAATGCAGATAGAGTTAGATAACTAAAGGAAGGCGAAGAGTCATGGAACAGTTAAGCAAAAGAATTTTCTAGAAAATATTTTTCTTTTTGAGGAGAATGAAAGATTTAAGGGAAACAATAAATAGCTACCAAAGCAGTAAGCGGGAAATAGAGTCACCACAACATGCCACGTAGGATAGTTTTGGGGGTAAAGCTGAATAGTGTATTCTGTTTTGGTATATAGTAATAGATAGATAATAGATAGATAGATAGATACTCAACCCTCTCCTTGCTCGTAAAAGAAAAATTCTGCTCTTGGCTGCAATCTCTTCTCTCCCTCAAGGCGATCAATTAACTGGAAATATTCAACTCGACTACTTTTCCAGGTAATTAATTGAATTTGCTATGTGAATTATCATTTCATATTGGTGTTAAAATTCGCTGCCTGAATTTGCTGCTTGAGTTGTTGAGTCGATCAATTTGCTGCTTGAATATGTTTTATTTATATTTGTTTCGAAATTAATCTCTCTACCCTCTTATCCTCAAACTAAAATATGTTTTCATTCATATTTGCTGCAGAAGTAGTAGTGAGTCGTGAGTTTGAAATGTTGGTTTGAAATATAAGTTTGGGTGGTTAGGGTTCAATTGTTTGTCAGTTTTAAGATTGTCTATCTTAATCCGTGAGTTTAAGATAATCCTTTTTGGACTTTAATTTGAACTTATAAATTTCAATCCTCTTGAATCTGTAATTTTCATCTTACGGGATTTATGATGCGTGATAGTTTTTGTTGGTATTGTTTGTCAAGGATCAAAATTTTAGTTGAGAATCATAGTTGTTCATTAGGTTTATGGAATTGTTTGTCAAGGATCAAAATTTTCATAAGCACACATATGATAGTGACTGGCATTTTTCTTGTGAATAAACTGAATTCACTTTGATTCTCTTCTGTTGTTCAAATTTTTGTTTTGTTATAAATGATACCTAGCTATAGTATTTAATATTGTTTGGTTAACATTGAATTATATCGAGTGCAAAATCTATTTACTTGAACAGCAGTATCTGTGCTTTCCTATTTGATAAAAAACTGTTAGACAATAATAATATTTATTTAATCTGTATGTTACTAAGAGGCATATCATTTGTGCTGATGTTAAGTTTAAGCACCATGGTTGGGTCTTGCTCAGGTGAGATAACACTTGGAAATGTTTTAGTTATATTTTTATGTTTTGATGTTTCAAGCACCATGGTTAAGCACCATTACTCTTGTTGTTTTTATCTGCTTACTCGTCACATATGTGTTTACATATAATGTATGTTCTTGATTGCATTGCATTGGGATCTCGAATAGCAGTAACTCCTTTTTTTTTTATATTATATTGACAGGAAAAAGATTAGAGGCTATGCTATTGCACCTGCTAGGAGTCATTAATTAAATGTTGCTGTGAGATATGCAGATGTCATCAACTTTGTTGTACTTCAGGTGAGTTTCTAATGTTATACTCATTCATTTGTCACTGAAAATTATGTTATTGAATGGACAACTGTTTACCAGTACCCGTATCTTTTCATTACATGGTTTAGCTTAATTAGCTACCAGTGAGTGAGCTTGCCTAATGTATGGAAGTTAATCCGTAAAGAGAAATTCAAGAATGTATAATGTGGCTTTTAGTAAACAAAATTTATGATGATTGTAATTATTGGTGATGATGATAGACATACTCTAAATGGAAACTATTTTAGCATTATTCTAAACTTTTGAGAGCTTGTTCAAATATTAGTCGGAATAAACTCGTTAAAATATTTCTTTGACTTCTCATGGTGAAATGTAACGAACAGGACAATTCTGTTTTACATGGCAGCTTTCGTATTGGTTTAGTTTGGTAGGTTATTATAATAGGCAATGAGATTCATTGGACTGTGTGCTTTCTCGATAATTTATCATGCTATGATGTCTGATAAGAGCTATCTGCTAACATGCCACATGCAGACTGGTCACCTATTGATGGTGAATTTGATGACTATATTGTTAAACGCCAATTCTTATGTTAGTATGTCACTAGCCTGCTAAGTTAGATGTATTAGTTTCAGGCTTAACTTGATTGCATGTAGTTGAATTCATCTACAGTTCAAGTTTAAGATCTATACATATCATAGGCTTAATTTACTCATACAAATTTAATTGATTTTAGATACTTCCAGTTTGTTACTTTTTAAGTTTCTCTAGTTTTCTCAGTGGAGTGGCTTAAGGAAAAAATTAAAGCATTTGAACCAACTTATCCCTACATTATCGAAAAAGTTAGTTCTATCTCAATTCTCAGTCTAATCTGTCACTTGTTCTTCTGTCTGTAGAAAATCAGTGGCGTAAAGTTGTGGTACCTGCTTCGATGCTAATCTTTTCTGTGTCATATGTCGCTTATCTTTAAGGATCCTTCTTGCTTCCTAAAGAAGCTAAGGCTCACCATGACATTCAGGCAGCTAATTATATTAGCATATCAGCACGACACCCTTGCTTTGGTAACAGGTGAATATCATTTTATCTTCCTTATCATAACTATAAATTGTCGAGCAATCTAGTTCTCCTCACCTATTACTTGTTACTGTACCTCATATCTGTTCCCATCAAGTGCTAAGGTCTAATTTACCCCTAATTAGTTGAGACTAGTAGGCAGCATAGGAGTTGATATACTAGAGAAATTTTATTTATCCATATTTCCATATAATGAAGATGTTGCAGGTAGGATGACATAAGTAAAGTAGGTAGTCAAGTATAAACATACTCCAGTACTTAACACACCACATACATCATATTAGATTATGATTATCCAGAACATAGATGCGATGCTTACCTAATGAAGAGAACTACCAGTAAGGAGTAGTTTTAGAAAATAACTTACTTTTTATCTTGAGTGCCATTCCAAGGATAATTAGTAACAAGAGCACCCTGCAAAAATAAGGAAAGCCACATGATAACACCAATAATCTGAGAAACTTTTTGTTGTTGGATACTAGTTGTCGTTATAAAGGAGCGGGAGAAGACTCACGCCTAGATGCATCCTAGTGAGAAGAGTGTCCATGTGCTGAACAAGACTTTAAGATTTTTCCTTGAATTTAGAAACTAATCTTCTACTATCTTGTTATTGCTTTTGGAACAGTTGAAACTAGTCATTAATTAGTTTACAAACTTTTTTTTAAAGTGAATTAGTCTACTAACTATGCATGGATACAATGCGATTAGGTTTGTAATGCCCCAAACATCGAATATTTCACAATACAAGATCGAGTTTTGTGGCATTTCATTTCTTTGGGAAATATTCCCGACTCTTTGACAATTATCGCACGACTTACAGAAATGGAATGCATCTCTATTCAAACTAGGCCAATAAAAACCACAATCTAATACCTTTCAAGCAGTTCTCCTTGCTCCAAAATGACCCCCACATGCATGAGAATGACAAAAGGTGAGAATCGATATTACCTCATTATCGGGAATGCACCTTCTAATCACTTGATCCGCACAATGTTTCCACAAATATGGATCGTCCCATACATAATGCTTTGCATCACTTCGTAATTTGTCTTTTTGTGCTTTTGAAAAATGAGGAGGAAATTTGTTAGAGACAAGGAAATTCACAATGTTAGCATACCATGGACTAAACTCCTTAAGGGCGAACAAATGTTCATCCGGGAATTCTTCTCGAATTGGTTCTTTCCACGGTTTTTCAACATTCTTCTCTAAATCATAGGAAGACACCAATCTCTATTCAAATGATCCGCTACTAAATTCTCGGTCCCCTTTTTGTCTTTCACCTCCAAATTAAACTCGCTCAAAAGTAGAATCCACGTGATCAATCTTGGCTTGGCTTCTTTTTTCGTCATTAAATGACGAAGAGCTGCATGGTCAGTATATACAATAACTTTTGTTCCAAGCAAATAAGATCTAAAATTTTCCAAAGAAAATACTACAGCTAACAATTCTTTTTCAGTAGTAGAATAGTTACACTGAGCCTCATTTAGTGTCATGGAAGCATAATAGATAGCATGAGGTGCTCTCCCCACCCTTTGACCTAACACCGCTCCGACGGCGTAATCACTTGCATCGCACATGATCTCAAAGGGGAGAGACCAATCAGGTGGTTGTATAATTGAAGCCGAGACGAGTCTTCCTTTCAAGGTATCAAAGGCACTCTTGCAATGTTCGTCAAAAGAAAAATCCACATCCTTTTGCAACAGCTTACATAAAGGAGATGAAATCTTCGAAAAGTCCTTGATGAACCTGCAAGAAAAACCTGCATGGCCAAGAAAAGAACGTATTTCTCTAACATTTGTAGGATAAGGCAAAGATTGAATAGTATCTACCTTAGCTTTATCTACCTCGAGTCCTTTTTCGGAAACCACATGGCCTAAAACAATCCCTTGTCGCACCATAAAATGGCACTTCTCGGAATTCAACACAAGGTTAGAATCTATACATCTTTTAAGCACAAAAACTAAGTGTTGCAAACAGCTGTCAAAAGAATCCCCATGTATAGTGAAATCATCCATAAAAACTTCAACAAACCTCTCGACATATTCAGAGAATACACTCATCATACATCTCTGAAAAGTGGCAGGGGCATTGCATAACCCAAAAGGCATGCGCCTATATGCAAACGTGTCAAAAGGACACGTAAATGCGGTTTTCTCTTGATCCTCTGGCGCAATAGCCACCTGGAAGTACCCTGAATAACCATCTAAGAAGCAATAGAAGGCATGACTAGAAAGTCTTTCAAGCATCTGATCAATAAATGGCAGAGGAAAATGGTCTTTCCTAGTCACAGCATTCAATTTACGATAATCAATGCAAACACGCCATCCATTTTGGATACGTGTAGGAATCAACTCACCATTTTGGTTCTCCACAACAGTTACACCCGTTTTCTTAGGCACAACTTGGGTAGGATTAACCCATTTGCTATCAGAAATAGGGTAAATCATACCTGCTTCGAGTAATTTCAGAATTTCTGCTTTCACTACCTCCATCATAGGTGGGTTTAACCGGCGTTGTGTTTGCCTCACTGGTTTCGCGTCATCTTCCACCAAGATCCGATGCATGGATGTGGTAGGACTTATGCCTTTGATGTCGGCAATCGTCCATCCAATTGCTTCTCTATGCTCCTTAAGAACCTCAATAAGTCTTCCTTCTTGCTCCTGGGTGAGCTGACTTGAGATGATCACTGGTAATGGTTCTCCTTCTCCAAGGAACACATACTTCAAATTATCGGGAAGTGGCTTCAATTCCACTTTTGGGGCCTGCAAAACAGATGGTAACAACTTCTCTTTAGGAATGGTTAGTGGGACGGGTCCAAAATGAAAAGGGACCGTCGGAAGCTTGTCTTGATCTTTCAAAACCTGCACTATTTCCTGCAAATCAGCGCTTAAAACATACTCAATTTCATCATCTTTCAAACTATGCTCAAGAGCCACCTGCAATTCATCTTTACCATCAATTTCAAACATGTCCTGAGAAAAAGAGTCAATCACATCTATAGAATAACATGAATGATCGTCACTCGGGAATTTCATGGAATCATAAATGTTGAACTCTACTGTATCTCCATCAAACTCCATAGTAAGAGATCCACTATGCACATCAATTTTAGTCCTAGCAGTTTTTAAAAATGGTCGTCCTAACAAAATAGGGGTCGCATGTTTATCGTGCTCCATATCTAGGACATAAAATTCGCAGGAAAAATCAGCTTATCAACCTTAATTAACACGTCTTCCACTATTCCCTTAGGATAAGCATTAGAACGGTCAGCTAACTGAATCACAACACCTGTTTCGTGTAAGGCACCTAGCTTTAAGGACTCGTACAAAGAATAAGGAATTACATTTATAGAAGCCCCTAAGTCTAGCATAGCCCTTGGAAATGTGGTGTTCCCAATCACACAAGGTATAGCAAACTAGGGGTGTTCATTTCGGATATCCGACCCGATCAAGAAAAATGCGATCCGAATCCGATCCGAAAAATTTCGGATCGGATCGGATATCCGAAATTTTGGATCGGGTCATCGGATATCCGAAAACTAAAAAAAATTGAAATTTTCAAAGGAAAAGTTCAAAAAATATGTTTCGGATCGGATCGGATCATCGGATATTTCGGATATCCGGCATTGAAAACGGATATTTCGGATCGGATATCCCGAAATATCCGAAAAACCCGGAAAATTTCCATGTTTCGGAATCCGGTTTGAAAATTTTCGGATATCCGATCTGAAATATCGGAAAACTAAAAAAGCGGATCGGATATCCGAAAAATCGGATCGGGTCGACCGGATCACGGATCGGATCGCCCGGATCGGATATTTATGAACACCCCGATAGCAAACATGCCTGGATCACCGCATTTTGGAGGAAGTTTCTTTTGAATATCGCAGACACATGTTAGCTAACCCTAACCTTTTGTGCTCCCCTTAACCGTTGTTTTCTTTTGGTAGTGCACATTTCCTTAAGAAACTTTGCATACCTAGGAATTTGTTTTAAAGCATCTAAAAGGGGAATGTTTACCTCACATTTACGAAAGGTTTCGTAAATGTCTTTATCGCACTCCTTTCTTCGAGTGTCTTTGAGTGCCTCTGGAAATGGTGGAACCGGCTCATAAGGTGGTGGAGGTGGTGGTTGCTTGGATTGTTCATCTGATGTAGATGACAATGGCTCGGCATCAGGCACCGATTCATGAACAATAACCTCTTCCTCTACCTCTTTGTCTTTAGCGGTCTCTTTATCATTGCCCTTTAGTTCTCTTCCACTTCTTAGTGTTATGGCACTTGCATTTTGTCTCGGATTAACCTTCGTTTGAGACGGTAGCTTACCCACAGCTCCCGAGACCTGACTCATTTGCTTTTCCAGATTCTTTATGCTCGAACGGGTCTCCTCCTGAAACTGAACCATATTTCCCTGCATGTTAGTAACATTTTTTGTTAAAGCATTAATCATATCCTCTGTAGACATGCTGGTACTCGGTCCCTGTGATTGGCCTTGCGGCCGAAAATGTGGAGCTCCTTGCTCCGGTGGCCTCAAGTAAGGAGGTGGTGGGCGGTTATACTACTGTGGCGGCTGCTGGTTCCCAGAAGAATTCCCGTACCTCAAATTAGGATGATCCCGCCATCCCGGATTGTAGGTACCAGAATATGGATCATATCTTTTTTGGAAACCCTGGCCCTGAAAACCGACCGCCTTAACCTCTTCACTCGGTTCTTCTTGTAGATGAGGGCAAAAATCAGTTGGATGATTTGAAGAGCAAATTCCACAAGCCTTCACTTGGTGAGTTTTCTCTTTCACTATGAATTCTCGCATCATGGACGTGAGAGCTTGCACCTGATCTTCCAACTTAGAAGAACTAGAACCCTCGGCGACCACACGTCGAGTTCCAGACCTTCTACTAAACTGCCTCGAGCTTTCAGCAAGCTCATTTAACAGTTCCTTAGCAGCGAGTGCGGTTTTATTCACAATGGAGCCACCACTTGCTGCATTGACCATCCTAGCATCCTCATCACACAAGCCATTATAGAAGTATAGCACCAAATTTTCCTCTGAATAACCGTGGTATGGACAGCTAGCACATAACTTCTTACACCTCTCCCAATACTCATAAAAAGACTCATCACCCCGTTGCTCAATGTTACTTATCTCCTTCTTTAATGTAGATGATTTAGAAGTGGGAAAGTATTTCTCGAGAAAGCTCTTTTTCAATTGTGCCTAGGTGGTGATGCTGCCGGCCGGAAGGTAGTACATCCAGTCCTTTGCTGCGTCTTTTAATGAAAAAGGGAAGGCTTTAAGCTTGATTCTATCTTCAGAAACTCCACTTGGTTTCATGCTGCTGCATACCACATGAAACTCTGACAAATGTTTATTTGGATCTTCACCATTTAGCCTATGGAATGAGGGAAGCAAATGTATCAATCCCGACTTTAGCTCAAATGTGTCCCCCACTTCCGGTTCCGGAAATGTGATACACAAAGGTTGTTGGTCAAGGTTAGGAGCAGTGAGCTCCTTTAAAGTGCGGTGCTCGACTCTAGGAGGCATCTCTTCTTTGAATTCAAGCGAAAAAGGGAGCTCTCTAAAGCTTTCACGCAATTCTCTTCTCAACCTGAAAGAGTTAGTTCTAGATCTCGATCGTACTGCAAAGGCTCTTGGTTAGTAGCACGAGTAACAACCATAAACCACAATGCAAACAATACAATCAAAAGGATGAAACTACACTAATTACAAACAAGTATCGCCTTGCTCCCCGGCAACGACGCTAAAATTTGGTAGGCGTTTGTCGTACACCCCTAACCAAATAAAATTAACTTACTTACCCTCACAAATCAATATATAGCGGAAGTAAGGATTGTATCCACAGGGAGCAATAATACGAGTCAATAATTAACGCAAGCAAGATCCTAATATACCCTAAGGGAAGAGTGATTAAAATATGGGGGGTTTGGAATGATGTACCATGAACTACAATATGCGAGTTAGTAAATGAGAGGTAAACGCAATAGTAAAAAGCCTTGGACTCGATTAATATCCACTTCCAACTATGTTTCCGGTCATTGAACTCACAATCCTAACAAATCTTTTGGTCACCTATTGCATAGTCTAGACTTTTATCCTCTTAGATCGTGGTTAAACAAACACGATCAACGTGGTTTGAAACCTCTTACTATTACTTAACTTAAACTATTAGCACTTAAGTTCAAACCAATAGTAGCATTAAAACCGAAGAACAATAGGGTTGCCAATGCTATTTATGCAACAACATTCAAGCAACAAGTTAAGGTCTCCCTAAATTCAACATCAAAGTTCAGCATATAATGATGAATCTAGCATGCTACCAATGAACAAGGAACAATAACAATCCGATTAAGTTCCTAGTTCTAGCATTAGATCGTTCACACAACAAAACTAGTAGCACTCCTAGCAATATTATGCAAATATCATGAAATCAAACATAAGACACTTAACAATAACCAATGGAGATATTAAGATAAAGAAGTTCTCACATAGACATGGTTGAAAGCTTCAATTAATCGATCCCAAGAAGATGTTTATGCTAAAATCCACATGCTAAACATTACAAATCACTAAGGAAGAGTGTTTGAAAACCCTAGAAGAAAAAGTAGCTAAAAGCGTTCTCTCTCATACAATATATCGAATCATAGAAAAGAAAATATCTAAACCCTCCTTAAAAGGAAAACAAAACGCAAGTGGGCGATTACAGCAGGGGGTCGCGACTAGTTTTGTTAGGAATGCCTTGGAGCTACGAAAGTCTTCGGAATGCAAAAGTGCCTCGGAAGATGCCATAACATAAAGATGCAGTAAAAACACCAAAACTCACGACAAGACTCGATAAACTCACTAATGTCAAATCAAACCAAAAACCCGGTTCTAAGCCCAAACCGACACACAAAACAACCTAAAATTCGCCTAGGATCGGCGAATAACTTAGACACATCATATACCCACGTAAGTTTCCAAATTCACCATATACCCTCCACTTTTCAAAGAATACATCAAAGTACCCTTTTGACTAACGGTGTTAGACTTCCATTAGTCATTAACCCTTAATCCCCCCTAACCCCCTAATGTAATACCTTAACCCCAACCACCCCCTCCCCCACCCCTTACACCACCACCCCCTTACCCCACCCAACCCCCACCACCCCTTACCCCACCGCACCACCACCGCAACAGTCCCCCTCCCCGGCCCCTCTCTCCCCCCTTCCCCCGTAGCCCTCCCTCAACGCAAACCCCCCACCACCCCACCCACGCAAACCACCCCTTCCCCCACCCCTTTTGAATCCCACAACCCCTCCCCCCACCCCCCCCTCGAATCCCATGACCCTCCCCCCCCACCCTTCGGATCCCCCCCATGACTTATACTACTCTACCAATTTTTCATATTCCCAATTCAAAATTAAAAAAATTTCAGCAAAACGCCACAAATTTGCCCACTTAATTAAGCAATTTTCCCACAAATTTGTATCAACGATTCAATTTAACAAAATCCGGGAATAAAATTACAAATTCGCAACTTTAAAAAGTAGATTACAAAAGAAATGGAGATGTGGTGGTGGTATGATAGAGATGTGGTACCGGTTTGATGGAGATGCGGCGGTTGTCCGATGGAACTTGTGGTGTCGGTGTATCGCGGTTGTTGAGAGACGAGTAGGCGAGCCGCGCGCAGAGAGAGAACGTCGGGTGGGTGCGGGTCGGCCCGCCGTGATGCGCGCAGAGAGAGAACGTCATGCTAGGGGTGGGGGGGATGGGGCCATGGGGGCTGCAAGATTTGAAAGGGTGGTGGGGAGGGGGGCGGGGGTGGTGGGGAGGGGGCTGCAGGGGGCGGTGGGGGAAGGGGTAGGGGTGGGGGAAAGGTGGTTGTTGGGTGGTTAGTGTGAATTAGGGGTTAGGGTTTGGGGGATTAATTAGGGTTAGGGGGGATTAATTAGGGTTAGGGGGGATTAGGGGGTTAATGACTAACGGACGTTAACACCGTTAGTCATTAAGGGCAAGTGGATGTATTTTTTTAAAAGTGGAGAGTATATGGTGAATTTGAAAACTCAAAAGGGTATATGGTGCAAAAAATAATTTTTCAGGGGTATATTGTGAAAAAACCGATAATTATTTGGTGAATTTCAATGACTTGATCAGATAGGATGATGATTTGGCTGGTTGGGAGAATACACATATATGATCATCAAATGCCTCTTGCTTAACAGGTAGGTAAAATGTTATGTTCTATATAATTTAAAGTGCGTATGCGAACTCTTTATAATCGTACTTGTATACGTACCTGCATACTAATTTTTGCCCTTTTTTTGCAGATAATTCTACATTGGAAATAGTGAAGTTGAGCTCACTTTAGGGAACATTTTATTTTAGCTACACTATTACAATTATTTCATTAATTTTTTTATGGACAAGCAGAATTTTTTATGCTAAATTTCTAGGATTTTTTTTATATTCCCATGATTTGAAAATGATCTTTGTGATTACTTTGGAGTTATGACCTACAATATGTATCTTGATATTGCGATAATTTTAGCATCAGAAATTGTATTTGTATATAACAAGGAATTGTGATTTCCAAATTAGATAGTAAAATTATTTGTTACAATAACAACAAAGAAACAACAATCAATGTTGTCGTGAATATAATCGCTGCCATTGAACTTTTAAAAGTGTAGTCTTTTTGTTAGCAATCATGGCGGTTCCATAACTAATAACGTCCATTAAGTTCGAGATAATAATTAACAAATAGTGTTGATTACATTCGCTACCATAATTACTTAATGGTATCGATTGGATTTGTTTTCATATTATTTAATAGTGTCGATTGTATTTGCAACTATAATTAATAATAATGTCGATTATAATCGCAACCATAACTATTCATTAGTGTTGATTGTATTCGGTACCATAACTAACAAATGGTGTCTATTGTATTCGCTATGATAATTAATAATAGTGTCAATTGGATTCGCTACCATAAGTAATAAATAGTGTCAATTATATTTGCAACCATAATTAGCCAATAATGTCGATTGCATTCACTACCATATACACTTTTTGTGGAAAGTGGATCTAATATTTGTAGCAATTATAATCGCTACAATAATCACCACAATTGGATGTAACCATTCGTATCGATTATTTAGGTCAAGTCTTTTCCTATCCATACACTAACACGGGACAAATGCATGTCCCCTAGTTGTTTGTCAGTATATCTGTGTGGTATTTGTATTCACAGGTACCCAACATTAAACGGCTCTATACGAGTTATATTCTGCAAAGGCTTGCGGACCATTACAATTAACAACAGAAGACAAGCACTATATATATATAGTGCGTCCAGCGCACCGACAACACTGTGCCACACGCAGCAAGCTGCATCCAGCGCAGCATACCACGCCAAGCGCAGGCCTGTGCGTCTGGCGCACAGCTCTGTACAGCGCGCTTGGGGGCTTCTTAGCCAAGTGGGGCCCACATGCTCAACTCCTTATGAATTCAAATGATCATTACTACATCGCACGTAGCAAACTGCGTCCAGCGCAGCATCCCACGCCAAGCGCAGGCCTGTGCATCTGGCGCACAGTCCTATACAACACTCTTGGAGGCTTCTTAGCCAGGTGGGGCCTACACGCTCAATTCTAAATGATTTCAAATGTTCGTTACACTTCGATATCGCGCACGACAAACCAACGAACTTTCAAAAGTCAACAAAAATACAATTTAGCCATTCTTCCAACACGCAATACTCTATACTAACTTTAAAACAGCGGGCAAATCCAGCGTTGAGTCTGCGGACCATCATCAATACCTTGGAGCGGGACCATAATAGCTCTACCCCGACGTGAGCCGGACCATAGCTCTACACATCATCAATACCCTAGAGCGGGACCATAATAGCTCTACCCCGACGTGAGCCGGACCAGAATAGCTCTACACATCACATTACCCTGGAGCGGGAGCATAATAGCTCTATCCCGTCGTGAGCCAGACCATAATAGCTCTACACATCATCAATACCCTAGAGCGGGACCATAATAGCTCTATCCCGACGTGAGCCGGACCATAATAGCTCTACACATCATCAATACTCTGGAGCGGGACCATAATAGCTCTACCCCGACGTGAGCCGAACTATAATAACTCTACATCAATATCCTGAAGCGGGACCATAATAGCTCTATCCCGACATGAGCCGGACCAGAATAGCTCATGATTCCTTTTTCCACATATCATTTCATTTTTGCAAATTTACAATTATTTTGCAATTATGTTTCACATATGTTTGTTCCTGAAACTTTTGCTTGTTTTGCAGGTACTGGCGTGAAAGAGTGATTTTTGGATTGCAGAGCATCTAGAATCATTCTCCGTCCCGACACGTATACTTTGGCTTTCGGTTTTACAAACCTCAGTCAAAGTGGGGGCTTCTGTAGACACATAATCGTGTCTCCCCATTTAGTACCCTATGATGACCAATACCCTGCTCCAATTGGTCCGGATTGAGGAAAGAATAAAGAACGAGTCTAAAATAAAATGCTTTAAGTCCAAGACCATTTTCTAACCTCTTTTCATTAACCCATTTCCGAACACCCTTTTTATAAATAATTTTATAAAAGCCCATTTTCTAAAACGTTTTAAAATAACCTTTTAAAAGCCCATCTTCGAAAACCTTTTAAAAATAGTTTTTTATGAAAGCCCAATTTGTAAAACCCCTTTTCTAGCCGAATTTAATAGAAATAATTAATTATATTGATTAGTTTTATTAATAAAAATATCTTTAACAAAAATAATCTTTTCCCAAAGTGTTTTTAAATATCTCTTGCTTCCTATTTTCTAAAATCTTTTTTAATAAAAAGCTTTTCTAAAACCTATTATCTTTTAAAAACCTATTGCATCTCAACTACTAAATCTACCTACACTATATAACTCATCTCCCTCATTCACACTCGTATTTCACGAAAAAACCTTCCAATATCACTCGGCAGCGTAACAAACTTCACACGAGTTTACACGACACAAACAAAGAACCAACACCGACTGACCTCTAATTTCTCTCGCTCAACATACCTATTACCTACAGCATCACCCTCTAATTCCATCAAATACATCATCACCAATCACCATACTTAATTCCAATACACATTTAAGATCCCCTAGCATCTATACACCTACACTCACGACACATCATCCAACTTCGTCAATTCATCATCATCATTCAACAGCACCAACGCATCATCTAACAAATACCACTACCATATACTAATACTTGCGCCTAATTCAACGTAACACAAACTTTTTAAAGGCTCGTACAATTCAATTTTCTAAAAATCCGTACAAATCAACGACCCCGGACGGTGGTATAATTTCTGAGGGTCAACTAAATTAACTAACTTTATTTGCTTTCTTTATTTATTTTTATTATTTTCTTGAAGTTACTAACACTCTATTCATGATGTAGGTTATTAATATATTCTCGTGATTGTAAGTATTGTACATATTATACTAACTCTCTGCATTATTTTCTTTTGTTATTTTTTATTTCTTATTCATGAACATATTATTTATCATGTCTGATTGCAATATTTATCACCTTGTATTTATTGCTAAACAAGACCTAAATAAATGTTCTAACTAAATCAGATAATATGGACAACTTGCTAGGAACCCACTAATCTGATTGCTTAATAACTTGTCACTAAAATTAGTCTTTTATGTGTTTCATGAACCAATTTAGACTAATTATTTATAGGGTGCTTAAAACGTTATATGATTATTCTTTTGCATAAAATCTGTAATGAATCGGTATTTAGTAGAGGCCAGCAATGGACAATATATTTCCTGACTATATTGTACCCTCACCCCCAAACTCAATTTTTGGTTCCTGACCATCTATGGAGTCATGATGGGGAAATCAACATTGGATAAGTCCCTAAGATGTCCCTTCAGTTTCAATATCCAATTAGGTTTATGATTCTTCCTTTAAAAAATTGTTGGCGACTTCAAAACATATTTTTAATAAAACCTTAACAACGTGGTGGTCAAATAAACGCGCTCACACCGCGTGTAGGCATTAAAGGAATTAAAAATCCACGCCTACACTTACTCTCCCGTAAGTTCAAAGTCTAGTATTCCTTAAAGTGCACATAGGCAATCTTCTTTGAGTCTAGTCTGCTTATTCTACCAGTAAGTTCAAAGTCTAGTATTCACCGAAGCCCAGTCATGGAGTCCAGTCCAGTCCATATTTGTATTTGCATACAATTAGGCCCATACTACTCCAAAGCCCATACCTTTTCCCATTTCCATCTCTCATTACCATTTCCCATTTTCCATTTCCATTTCCCATTTCCAATTTCCATTCTCCATTTCTCATTTCCCATTTCTCGTTTCCATTTTCAGCTCTCATTTCAAAAAAAATCATTTCTTAAACATACAAGCGAGGTCCACTCGATTTTGTTCATGACCGGTCGAGAGATTATAACTTAGAAACGCCTAATAAAGAAACAAAAAGTTGAGCCTACTCTGCAGTTCATCAAGCGCACTATCACCTCCCCGACTTCATTTAGAGTCATGAAGATTACTCTTGACTGCCTTCACAATAAAGGCGTGATCACTTCTATAGGGTGTACCCCGAACACTACACATGAAAGAAAAAATCCAAACGATGAAACCTAAACTTGTACTGCAAATTCTACCTGACATCTAGTGTCAAATACAAATGCACTGCTAAACATGGTCGATGATAATAGACTTCTAATACTTGCTACAACGAGAATCAACATCACCAACAACCCCTTAGGCAGTGCATCAACAATTCAAAGGCTTAGTCTTTTATTTTTGGTTTCCTAGGATGAGTCAGAGAGTGTTTTCCCTAAGGCATTTTTGTCCTTTCCCATTGCGTCTATGTCACTATTAGACTTCATCAATTATAGCCTTTCCATTTCCATTTTCATTTCATTTTATTTTTCTTTTCATTGGCCTTTCACCATCATTTATGCTTCGAATTCGATGACGGAACTCAAATCAAATTGCCTCTAGTTACCTTGATTAACAAAAAAGTAAAAAAAAAAAAAAAAATTGATGAAAAAATGGACATACTTTGGATTAGGAGTTTATTCCCCTCTTACTTTCATAAGCCATCATCCATAAGCCACCTCCATGCAATCCAACATAAAATCCCTTAAACCATCATCCTCTATGAGCTTTAGCCATATAATCATTTTAAATCAAATTAAAGCTCCACAAAATATTATCCTTCAAGCCTTCCAATACCCATAATCAAGAACTTGTGTGCAAGCCTCAGTACGTAAAAAAAATCAACGCCTGGCAAAAAAATATAAAAAAAGTGAAAAAATTCGAAGTGCGAAAAGAAAAGCAAAAGGAAAAGGAAACGCACAAGACAAAAAGAAAAAAAATGCAAAAAGAAAAAAGCCAAAGGCAAAAAAATAAAAAGTCACGCTCGGGGCTGGCACACAAGTTCTATCCCTCATTCAAAATTTTCTATCCATTAAAACCCTAACCATATAATTCAAAGCCATGATCCTACCTTAGCTCAGCCAATTGAATCTTCATCAAAACCTCAAAGCCTTAAGATATCCAACCATAAGTCCTTGTCCAAGGTATGTCCAAGCCCGCTAGGATGAAAACCTGAAAGGGCGGCCTAGGCAAAAGTTAGGACATAAAAAAACTAATCAGATCTAGAACTACGAATGGTCTGATTCCGTAAGGATACATAGGAATCCTCATCTCGAGGTCCGACCGCTTCAAAAAAATAAAATTAATCAAGATCTTATGATTTGACTTTCTAGAATTCAGGATCATACTCTTTCCAAATCCCGACATAGACTCGAGTCTGAACCTAGCTACGTCAAAGCCTTTTCCCACCTACATTTATTTAAGTCATAAATCTAAACCTTTCTTTTTTTTATCCCAAACTCTTTTTTTCCCTGAAGGACTCTCCGATAATTCCATGATCTCTGACGATATTTGACTTTGCCTATATCAACTCCCGAAAGAAGAATCCCCAATGAAGAACTCTGAATGCTCAATATAGATCAAGTACATTCCAATCAAGCTTCATAATGCCTAATTCAAAACGAGCTTACCCAAAGTGCAGGCTTCCTATATTTGTGGTGGTTCTTCCAAATCAAACTCCCGAAAAGTTGTAATATGTGGATCTCACTTATGGACCCCGATTATTTACCAAAACAGTTTTCGAAAATCAATCAATCTATTTCTAATCATTCTATCTCTCTACCTATCTAGATCTCCTGACCATGCATAACCCTAGGCCTTGCATAACATTTCAACTTTCTTATCCTTGAGAACCCTATGGTATCCGATTTTTAACTGTCTTAATTAACGGTCTGAATCCCACGAAAGTCTCTCATTGGACTATGAGTTTTAGAAAACTTGAAAGTCGCCACCCTATTAATATCTGAATAGGGACAAATTTATTTAATAAATCATTTTAAGATCAATTTCAAGAAATATCATTTAAAACGATAATGACTTCTTATGGATAAGGCTTTTTTGAAAATTGGTCTTTCATAACATGAGATAGGGTTCGGGGTTTAGGATAAGAGGTGCGAACGTCTGGAACTCATCTCCTCTTCCGTTCTAAAGAACGGGCTCTTACTAAATGCATTATTTTCCGTTTTATAGTAATCATGGCTATTCAAAAGAAAGAAAATCACATAGTTTGCACATATACACATCAACCATTTTTATTTAGGACCAATATATCATTTGTACATGGTAGATTTGAGCACTGAAGTTGCACTATGTACCAATCATTGCGGGATTGGAATCCACTCATGGATCAAAACCATCGTAGTTCGATCTTATGTCTCACCCTAAATGGCCAATTCCATCGGGGAAGAAAAGGGAGGCAAATAGATTATGAATAACTCACCTTTTATAATTAGACAAATCTATTAGGAATAAGATAATCACTCCAATTAGTGATTAAGATGGGATTAAGATAATCACTTTAATTTGTGATTAAATATGAGGGAGGATTAAGATAATCACCTTAATTAGTGACTAAACTTAAGAGGAAAGATAATCACCTTAGGGCCCGTTCGGTATCACTGCCAGTTTTCATTTTTTGGTTTTTATGATTTTAGAACTATATGATATGAGTTGTATAATAAGGTTAAAATTAGTCATATTGATAGTAAACATGCTAATTTTGAAAACTGACAACAGAAAACTAAAAACTACTTTTTCTGGTTTCCATATTTTTGTTTTTGGTTTTCAAAAAAACTTAAAACTGGAAACAAAAAACGATAACGAACGGGCCCTTAATTAGTGATTAACAATGAAGGTTAGGAAGTAATCACCCTAATTGATGATTATTCAAGGTTTAAGATAATCACTCTAATTAGTAATTAAATGAGAAGAATAATCGTCCTAATTAACGATTATTAAGGTTTAAGATAATCACTCTAATTAGTGATTAAATGAGAAGAATAATCGTCCTAATTAACGATTATTAAGGTTTAAGATAATCAATAATTAGTGATTAAATGTGAAAAGAATAATCGTCCTAATTAACGATTATTAAGGTTTAAGATAATCGCCCTAATTAGTGATTAAATGAAGAGTTTGAGTCAATCGCCCTAATTAGTGATTAATCAAGGATTGAAATAACCACCTTAGTAGCGATCACGTTTATGATTTTCGAGAGGTCTTAGAAGGTTTGCTTCCTTATTGAAGGCTTTTGAGAAATAATCTTAATTGAAAATTATTAAGTCATTTGGAGAGAAATGATCAATTTGAGATCGAATTTGGAGATTTGTGTTTGGCTAATTGGAATTTGGACATTTAAAGCGAGACACGTGAAACGGCTTAAAATCAATTCGGATATCATAATTACCAATCTAATTATGTCAAATTATATGATTAATACATTTGAATATGGAGAACACATTTTTAAAATGTAAGATAGATCATCATACAATTTAACTTAGTTGGATTTGCAATTTTTCCTCTTAATTGAGATTGGGTCATTTGATTCATATACTATGATATATTGGTCCAACATGCAATATTTGTAACATTGGTTGCTCATTTTATTAAAAAGAGTTGTGGAATTATTTATGAAAATTATGCACAAACATCTCCATGTTTTTCATTAATTGAGTGATGTAATAACTATTTACAAAAAAACAATATTATTACAACAATATGTACAAATTCTATGATCTATACAAAGTATTCAATCTTGATCTTCACCATGATGCTCCTTGATCTTCCTTTCCTTGAATGGGCTTTGGAATTCATGTTTATTTGTAAATATGTGAAAAATTAGAGATTAATTAACCTCTTTGATTTTGATTTTTTATGACAATTTTTATTGATTTTTATTTACATGATAAAATGAGTCATTTTAAGATAAAGGAACTCAAAATTTAATGACTTTTAATTCACATTTTTGTATCAAGAAAACAAATTTTTTTTATGAAAGTTGAGTTATTCACTTTATTTCATTTTCCAGATTGCCTTTTTGTTCTTGTACTGACTTACAAAATTTATAACTTTCTGTACCAAACGTTAAACTGATCATGTGATACATCTATGGATATATCAGTGAGTTCTTTATATTGTGTCAAAATTTTACAAGCATTTAGTGACGACTCAAATTATGGTGAATTGTATGCCAAAACTGGTCAAAACAGGACCTTTATTCAATTTGTTCTTTAAAACCTAACTTATTGAACTTATTCTTAAGTTAATTTTGGTATGAACATTCTAGACACCTCGAAAGACTAGAATGGAAATTTTCACTTAAATTGGACATTTTTAAAATCATTTTTTTATTTATTTTCTTAACTGAAAATAAAATCAGTCTTCTCGAATTTAGTGATTTACATGAACGGTTTTATAAAAATGATGTAAAATTGTATAAAATTCATATGAATATGGTTTTTATATTTTTGAAAAGCTACTGACGTTTTCTTCAAACTTGATGTTTTTAGTTTTATCTAAATGATTTTATTTCGAACTTTATTGACAGAACAAACTTAGGTGGTACTAGACAAAATCAGTTTTGCACAACAAAGTTGTATGATTTTTAATTATTTACACAAAATTCGTTTTTTAGAAATTCCAAAGCCCAGTTGCTGGAAACATCTTGCACTTCATAGAAAAATATTAAATCCTACACACTATTCTGATAATACAGACGAAAATATGAAATGAATTACAAAATTGAAACTGATTATAATTACAGCATCACAATTTTTTTATGGAGATGTTTATGCACAACTTGTCTTGAACTTTTTTTTGAAAATATTTTTTTGGTGATGAACAACAACTTGATTAAGGAAAATCACATAATCACATTATTTCCTAAGAGTCACCCCATTAGAGGTGACTATTCTAGGTGGGGTGATTTAAGGTTGGGAACTTATTAGGACTTCCACATACCCAAATCACTCCAAAGATTAAAAAAATGATAAGAAGAAAACAAGGAGAAAGTTAGTAGATGATTAAGAAGATAATCAAAATAAACAAGAATTTCAATTTTACCTTGCTAGCTCAATGATGCACTTCCTTTTTGCCAAATTTTCTACCTTTTTTGTGATTTTCTTAATTTCTAAGTGAGTTTTTAAATCCTCTCAATTACTAACTTAAACTTTTTTTTTTGTTTTTTTTTCTTCTTTTGATGAACTTCTTTACTTACTAATTATCTTACTAACATTTACTTTCTTTTCTTAAGTGTGATTTCTTTAGAGGAAAGGAGTAGAGAAGATGAGAGAATTAGTGAAATTTAGTTGAACTCTTTTCAATTTTTTTTCTTACTAATTAAAACTTTTGCTTAGATGGAAAGATTAAGGAGGAGAAGAGTAGTAGAGAAGATGAGAGTGAAGTTGAATTGTGTTTTTTTCAACTTGGTTTTGAAGTGGAAAAATGAGGGTATTTATAGAGAAATGAAGGAGGTGAACTAGGGTTTCTAAGAAGTAGAAAATCAGATTTTTCACCCAAAAAATCTAATTTTCTTCATCCTTAATCACCCTAATGACATCACTCTAATGACCTCACCCTAATGACATCATCAAATCTCTTTGGAAACACAAATATTCTTATTCTTTTTGGATTTTCTCATCAATGAGGCAAAATCAGATTTTCAGAAAATATTCTTCCCTAAACATGCTAATACGCAAGAAAAATGCATCGAAAACGTGCAAAACAAAAATGATTAAGACGCTACGCCAAACGCATGATCCTGCGCTAGGCATAGCGCCATGCGCTAGCCGCAAGGCTCTGCGTCTGGCGCAGGGCACGCTTGTGCGCTAGGTGCACAATCATGCGTCTAGCGCATGATTGTGTGCTTGGCGAACACTCGAATCTTCCGGAAAAAATCCGGATTTCCCCCCTCTTACACATGGGATTTGATTCTTATTCTCACATCTTTTCATGATTCTTATTCTCTAACTAATGGATAAAGGATGTGATTAATGGATAAAGAATATATTCTTATTCTTTATCCAATGAATAATGACTTGACCATCAAGAAAACTAATTAATGTCGGTTTTGGGATACGACTAAAATCCCGACGCCTAATCGCGACTCTTTTTTTTTCATTTTTTCGAAAGACTTACTTAAAACAATTAATGAAACTCATCAAATTAATAAAGACGAGCATGATTATACTACGAATCATTTTATTAACACGGTGGTTGTAGCTATTGACTACGACTCGCGAAAAATTATATTTCTAAGCCGAAATCGCACGCAAAAATGGAAAACCGAACGACAGAATGAAACTCACGCTCAGGGGCGTGCGCTCCACGATGAATGATGATTTTTGTTATTTTTATTTCTTTTTAAAATCTTTATTTATCCGAAAAAGGGGTTCAAAATTTGGTGTTTACAAACCCCGACCTCGCATGACGTTCGATCTTCCTTAGCTTTGCATAACCTTAATCCTTACATAGCGTCTCATGCATCCTTAGAGAGTCTAAGTTTGCATCTTTGCATCAATATGTGCTTTATTATCAGAGTTGTTTGCACCTATCTGCTAATATCTTCTCCTGCAGGTAATCAGATTACTTGTAGTTATCGTCTTGCAGACTAAATTAATTTGCAGAAACCGGTGATATATAGATCAGTTCTAAATTGCAGAGCGTTTAGAATTGTTCTCTGTCCCGGCACAGTATATTGCATGTGTCTAAGAATGGCCAAACTCCCGATGCAGGATAGTACCCAACTCAGTACTTCCCAACCTCTCGGGCGACAACAATTAACCCAGGTAATACCCCTAAATCGCAACCTAGGTGGTTGGCATGTTCTTCACCGTGGACTACATCTATCCCACCGGATATCTTAATCTCAATAAAATATTTCTACAAATAAATACTATAATTTATTCATCCATTTATTCATCAAATATAAATAATAAGGATGCCCTTCAGGCCTTACACCCTAAAATCAACAGAAACCAGGATCGCAATCCAAAAGTCTCATTTCAACGATATTTATTCTTCTCAAAGTAATAGTAGTAATAATACTAATAAAATCATTTCACCCAACTAAAAAGAATAAACCAACATTAAAACATACTTATACACCAAAAACACAGTATAGTCAAATACTCCAACTACTACACTCTCGTTGTCTGAGTTTGGGTATAAGGTTAATTACAACGTTAGTTATAATACCCCCGGTACATAATTCTTGGCGAAACGGTACTAAAGACAGTATTATTCTCCCTCGAGTGTTGTAACGTCGACAACTTAGATATTGATTAATAAAAGTACAACATTATTATACTCTCAACTTGATACAAACAAACCAAATCATCATAAAACAATAAAATCACTTGTGTTATATACTTATATATGACACCTCGTGAAAACTTGGTCAGAATACTGTAGACACCAAATTTCGAACTCCTTTTTCAGATAAATAAAGGTTTTGAAAAAAATAAATTACGAAAACCGTCATGCATCGTGGAGCAAGCGCCCTCTCAAAATGCATGTTTCGCCCTGGAGCGCGAGTTTCATTCCGTCGTATGGTTTTCCGTTTTTGCGGTTTCGGTTTAGAAATATATTTTTCGTGAGTCGTAGTCGATAACTACAACCACAATATCAATAAAATGATTCGTAGTGTAATCATGCTCGTCTTTATTAATTTGACGAGTTTTCGTTAATTGTCTCAAGTTAGTCTTTCGAAAAAACGAAAAAAACGAGTCGCGATTAGGCGTCGGGATTTTAGTCGTATCCCATAACCGGTAATAATCAGTTTTCTTGATGGTCAAGTCATTGTTCATTAGATAAAGAATAAGAATATATTATTTATCCACTAAACTCATCCTTTATCCATTAGTTAGAGAATAAAAATCATGAAAAAGAATAAGAATAAGAATCAAATCCAAAGTGTAAGAGCTAAGGATCCGATTTTTTTCGAAAGATTCGAACTGTGCGCTAGGCACATGACCATGCGCCAGACGCATGATCATGCGCCCAGCGCACAACAGGATCCTGCGCTAGACGCAGGCCTGTGCGCCTAGCGCACGGTGTTGTATCTAGCGCAGGACGTTGCGTTAGGCGCAGTGTTCGAAGTAGTTTTATTTTGCACGATTTTCGATGCATTGTTTTACGTATTAGGATGTTTAGGGAAGAATATTTTCTGAAAATCTGATTTTGCCTCATTTATGAGAAAATCCAAAAAGAATAAGAATATTTGTGTTTCCAAAGAGATTTGATGATGTCATTAGGGTGAGGTCATTAGAGTGATGTCATTAAGGTGATTAAGGATGAAGAAAATCAGATTTTTTGGGTGAAAAATATGATTTTCTCCCTCTTTGAAACCCTAGTTCACCTCCCTCATTTCCCTATAAATACCCTCCTCTTTTCACTTCAAAACCAAGTTGAAAAGCGTTCCACTTAAATTCAACTTCACTCTCATCTTCTCTACTAGTCTTCTCCTCCTTAATCTCTCCATCTAAGTAAAAGTCTTAATTAGTAAGTAAGGAAGTTGAAAAGAGTTCAACTTAACTTCACTAATTCTCTCATCTTCTCTACTCCTTTCCTCTAAAGAAATCACACTTAAGAAAAGAAAGAAAAAGTTAGTAAGATAATTAGTAAGTAAAGAAGTTCATCAAAAGAAGAAAAAACACAAAAAGAGTTTAAGTTAGTGGATTTAGAAACTCACTTAGAAATTAAGAAAATCACAAAAAAGGTAGCAAAATTTGCAAAAAGGAAGTGCACCATTGAACTAGAAAGGTAAAGTGGAAACTCTTGTTTATTTTTGATTATCTTTTTAATCATCTACTAACTTTCTCCTTGTTTTCTTCTGATCATTTTTTTAATCTTTGGAGTGATTTGGGTATGTGGAAGTCCTAATAGGTTCCCAACCTTAAATCACCCCACTTAAAATCATTCATGTAAATCACTAAATTTCAGAATACTGATTTTCTCTTCAGTTAGGAAAATAAATAAAAATGGTCTTATAAATGTCCAATTTAAGTAAAAATTTCCAGTCTAGTCTTTCAAAGTGTCTAGAATGTTCATACCAAATTTCACTTCGAAATAAGCTCAACAATTTAGGTTTCAAAGAACAAATTTAATAAAGGTCCTATTTTGACATAAAATTCACTATAATTCAAGTGGTCACTAAAAACTTGTGAAATTTTTATACAACATAAAGAACCCACTGATCTATCCATAGATGTATCATATGCTCAATTTAACACTTTGTATAGAAAGTTATGATTTTTGTAAATCAGTACAAGAGCAAAAAGGCAATCTGAAAAATGAAATAAAGTGATTAACTCAACTTTCATAAAAAAAATGTTTTCTTTTCATACGAAAATGTGAATATAAAAAATCTTGAATTTTTAAGTTTATCTTAAAATGACTCATTTTATCATGTAAATAAAAATCAATAAAAATTATCATAAAAAAAATCAAAATCAAAGAAGTTAATTAATCTTTAACTTTCACAAATTCACAAATTCACAAATAAACATGAATTCCAAAGCCCATTCAAGGAGGTGAAGATCAAGGAGCATCATGGTGAAGACCATGATTGAAGATTTGTATAGATCATAGATTTTGTACATATTGTTGTAATAATAGTTTCTTTGTAAATAATTATTGCATCACTCAATTAATAAAAAAAACATGGAGATGTTTATGCATAATTTTCATAAATAATTCCACAACTCTTTTTTATAAAATGAGCAACTAATGTTACAAATATTGCATGTTGGGCCAATATATCATAGTATATGAATCAAATGACCTAATCTCAATTAAGAGGAAAAATTACAAATCTAACTAAGTTAAATTGTATGATAATCCATCTTACATTTTAAAAATGTGTTCTCCATATTCAAATGGATTAATCATATAATTTGACATAATTAGATTGATAATTATGATCTCCGAATTGATTTTAGGCCGTTTCACGTGTCTCACTTTAAATGGCCAAATTCCAATTAGCCAAACACAAATCTCCAAATTCAATCTCAAATTGATCATTTCTCTCCAAATGACTTAATAATCTTCAATTAAGATTATTTCTCAAAAGCCTTCAATTAGGAAGCAAACCTTCTAAGACCTCTCGAAAATCATAAACGTAATCACTATTAAGGTGGTTATTTCAATCCCCGATTAATCGCTAATTAGAGCGGTTGACACAAACTTCTTTTAATCACTAATTGGAATGATTACCTTAAAACCCTAATAATCGTTAATTAAGACGATTATTCTTCTCATTTTTAATCACTAATTAGAGTGATTACTTCAAACCCTAATAATAGTTAATTAGGACGATTATTTTCCTCATTTAATCACTAATTAGGGTGATTATCTTAAAACTGGGTTAACCACCAATTAGGGTGATTAGCTTAACCTTTCATCATATTTAATCACAAATTAAAGTGATTATCTTAAACCTCAATAATCATCAATTAGGGTGATTATTTCCTAACCTTCATTGTTAATCACTAATCAAGGTGATTATATTTCCTTGAATAATCACTAATTAGGGCGATTACTTATTTCCTTCCTTATTAATCACTAATTAAGGTTGTTATCTTAATCCTTTTATATTTAATCACTAATTAAGGCGATTATCTTAATCTCATTTTAATCATTAATTGGAGTGGTTACCTCATTTTAAATAGATATGTTTAATTCTAAAGCAGATTTATTCATAATCTATTCCCTCCTCTTCTTTCCCCAGTGGAATAGACCATTTAGGGTGAGACATATGCTCGAACTACGACGGTTTTGATCCATGAGTGGATTCCAATCCCGCAATGATTGGTACGTAGTGCAACTTCAGTGCTCAAACCTACCATGTACAAATGATATATTGGTCCTAAATTAAAATGGTTAATGTGTATATGTGCAAATTATGTGATTTTCTTTCTTTTTAATAGTCATGATTACTTTAAAATGGAAAATAACACATTTAGTAAGAGCCCGTTCTTTAGAACGAAAGAGGAGACGAGTTCCAGACGTTCGTAACTCTTAACCTAAACCCCGAACCCTATCTCATGGTATGAAAGACCAATTTTCAAAAAAGCTTTATCCATATGAAGTCATCATCGTTTTAAATGATTTTTTCTTGAAATTGATTTTAAAACGATTTATTAAATAAATCTGTCCCTATTCAGATATTAATAGGGTGGCGACTTCCAAGTTTTCTAAAACTCAAAGTCCAATGAGAGACTTTCGTGGAATTCAGACCGTTAATTAAGACAGTAAAAAATCGGATACCACAGGTTGGCGACTTCACTGGGGAAAGAAGAGGTTTAAACCTGAGCAATGCGTTATTTTCCATATGTATATATAATAAAGAAAGTTAATCATGGCTATTCCCAATTTAATTTTTGTATATAGCATGCTTATGTGAAAATTACGTGTGCTTGGTAGTTTAATCGATCCATACACGTGCACTCTTTTTAACCATTTTTTTATTAGGTCTAATACCTCTGTCTATTGGCAAGGGTCAGAATTTTAGAATGACAAATTAATGAATTAAGGGCGTAAAACCTGCATCCGCGAGCTATTGCGACCGGCTCTGTCAGGAGCGTCCACCCTCGATGGACACAATGGAAGTGACTCGATGCCACTTTAACATAATCTCTCCTTAAATGAATCACCTTTTAGTTGACTTCTAGGACACAAGGATCAATGCACAAATGTCCTTTATTTACTTCAGTTATTGAATAATGTGAAAAAAACTTTCAAAAAAAATTCCTCAGTCCGTTTTCAGTCGGTCAATATTTCGGTAATCATTAAGTATAGCTGAATTGATGCTGAAATGATTATTGAAATATTAAGAGTATTTTTTATTTATCAAAAGAGTCATGTAAGAAAATGTGTGTGCTCACCCATTTTCAAAAAAAAAAAAACTCACATTTACTTCATAATTCTTTTTCATTCAAATTGGTTTTACCAAAAAAAAATGATTTTTTAAAAAAAGAAATAAAAATCCTGCTTTGAAGATATAATCCCAAAATAAAACAAATTTTTTTTTTTTTAAAAATGAAAAGAATCCTAATCACGAGTTCAAAACGTGTCATGTTTAGGAATTAGAATGTAATTAAAACATGGTATAAAAACACGAGACGTTTAGTCTAAAAAATAAAATTGACTAAAAAAAATATGTCTAATCAAAAGGGATAATCACATTTAAAAAAAAACAGAGAAAAAAAAGGATTCTTCCATTTCCTGCTAAAAAAAACATATAAAGGAAAAAATTCATTAGTCATTTACTAACATTATTAGTATGTACATTTCAGGTACTTCACATTCAAAAAAAAAACAAAAGGAGAAAACTGAAACCTGCATCATTTCACAATGTCTGATTCAGGAAAGCAAATTCAGACTAAAGTTTCAGCAAAGGGCAAAGGCCGCTGTAGATCTATTAATCAAATCTATGCAGACACGGAAGAATCTTTGGAAACCATGTACATTCGTCTGAAAAGACAGGGTCTTCTAGAAGCGAAGCATCACTGTTACACTTTGCCACCGCCAGGGGTGAGCATGGGATTATACTGTAACTTTTGCCATCAGTATGGACACGAAACAGACCGGTGTGTTGACCTTCGGCATGCCATCCACCAGCTAATAGAAGATGGAAAAATTCCCATTCCTCCATCATGGGTGCCCCCAATTGTGTCCTTCACTAAGGCTGATCTTCCCAAGGAACTAGATTCTCATCAAGCTTTGTACATCACTTTGAAATACAATGGGCGAGAAATGACTAATGTGCTAATAGATGATGGATCGCCACTTAATGTTTGCCCCAAAGGAACACTTTATGAGTTAGGGTATAACAACACGTTATTAAGCCCTACTGATACAGTATTGGGAGCATACGACAATTCTTTAGGAAGGACTATAGGAACGATCAATCTTCAACTGGGGTATAAAGACTGGATTTGTCATGCAGATTTTACGGTGGTCGAAGCTTTAACCTCATTCTCTTTGTTGTTGGGGTGACCATGGCTCCATGCGAACAAAGTCGTTGCCTCTCCTGCACACCAAAAACTCAAATGCCTAACAACGTCGGGTTTAATAACCATCCATGGGAATCCTACGCGACCAAGAAACGTTACCCCCGCACCGCCAACGATAAAGGATGAAACAGGTCCTCAGGATGTTCCCCTCAACCCCTGCATGCTAGGGAGTAACGTTCCTTCAATACCCCAAGGATCAAATTCAGAAGTCATTTACACTATCCCAATGACAATTGATCAACTCATAGCTTATGCCGACATCTGTTGTGCTCAGAATATGCCAATAGGACCTCTCAACACAGATCTGGCTGAAACCACCTCTGCCATAACCTTCTCTGATAAAGATCTCCCCGATAACCCAGTTCATAACAGTGCTTTGTACATTGCTGTTGATCACAGTGCCAGACATATCAAAGGTGTAATGGTCGATAACGGAGCTTCTGCCAATCTTTGTCTCCTCAGTACCCTTAAATGGCTCCGGTATTCCCCTCCTCAAGGGGAAACCTCAATAGGGACCATGGTTGCATATGATGGTTCCAAGCGGGAAATTATGGGGTCAACAACTATGATCTTGCGTATCGGAGCTGTCATACGAAAGGTGGACTTTATGATCATCCACTGCGAAGCTCCTTTCACAATGTTGTTGGGACGACCGTGGCTCCACGACAACCATGCTATCATCTCGACGTTGCACCAAAAAGTTAAAATGGTAACTCCGCACGGAGTAATCACCATCCCAGGAGATATAGCCATGGGGCGACAATGCAAAAATCTCACATATCTCATGTGTGTCACTTAAATCACGAACAGAATGGCAAGGATTCCGTAGAAACCGCATCAAATATGCCGCCCCTCAAACTGGTAAAATCCTATTTCCACTGGCCTATTCCCGAGGAGAATCTTGATCAACCGAATTGGGTACCGGATATGAGAGAAGTGAAGAGAATTGAAGAGAAGTTTCATTGGCTATACAAAGAAACATGGGCCATTCAGTGTGAGGGAAATGAAAATCCGGCACACAAAGTTGTCGTCATCCAATCTATCATGGAACCCTATATATTCCTTGATGAAATTGATTATGAAACAAGAGCCTCTTGCATGCTGGTGTGCAAGGCATGTGCATCATGGCTCCTCAGTCGAGAGGATAACCCCTTATATGTCAAGAAGAAGAAAGAAAGGTGGGACATGCGTCTTCAAACAGGAGAACATATGGCTTGGCGCCCGGCAAACTGAAGCCTGAAAAGTTTAGGAAGTACCTGATTCATTTAATCGCTTTTATATTGTATTTTGTAGGCAGAGCTACGTGCGGCTTGATCCCCTAAAAAAATGTTGTATGCTTCTATCTTAGTTTCTCTACTATGTAATGTACTAAAAGGGGTACGTAGGCAACTCATTTCCTGAGTGCAGCTGCAAAAAAAAAAAAAAGGCAAAAATTATGTTAAATTTCATTTTTAGTATATCAGAACTACGTTGGGCCTGATTCTCCATTCAAAAAAAAATCATCACCGGAAAAATTTCTTCCCCAAATCCAAATCCACTTATGGAGATACGTAGGCAACCTTCGGGTGCGGCCCCTTTTGCATTTAATACTTTCTTTTGTGGTTTCAGCACTTAGAAGCAATCAATAGATGCAAACCACTACAAAGAAGAACATTATATGGGGCATTATAATTTGCCAAAATAAGGACACAAGCCTCGTTATACCGCTTTTCTCTTATTTCTATAGTAGCAGGAAATGGAAGGATATTATCAAATTGATTTTGAAAAATATTTGTGTATTATCCCCAAATAAATGAGTCCAAGAGTGGCAGTTAAAAATGTAAATAAAAGGTCCAAGTCTAAACAAAAAGAGAATAACAAGTCAAAGAAATCTAATGAAAAATCTCAAAACAAATGATAGAGTCAAGGTTTTACACCTTTTAATAAATGATAACTGAAATTGGGGTAAAAAAAAGAGAGAATTTTCAAAGATATGATTTCATTCATTCCCTGCAAAAAAAAAAAAAAAGAAACAAAGTCTGGATAAACTTCTGTGTTAACTTTTCATCTCATTTCACAGGAACTCTGCCTGGGCCCGTTCAGGATCTAGGCTGATTCGCCGAAGTTCTGACCATAGTGAACGTTCTCTATCAGTAATACTGTCATCCTTGTCTACACCAGCTGTATTCTCTGCTACACGTCTCAACAACATGTCTGAAATTCCGAACAACGAGCACCAACAGAACTCTACCCCTCCACCTGATCCAATGACTGAGCTCCGAGGACTTGTCCAGGCCATGCTTGACCGACAGGATAATATTGAGCAAACTGTGTTAGGCATAATGCGCCAAAGCGCCTAGATGCCTCCTCCTCCTCCTCCTCCCGAGTCGGAAGTAGCTTCGCCTTTTCATCTTGAGCCTCTGAACAATGAGAGAGAAATTTCTACTAAACTCGAGGAAGAAGTAGTCAAGCTTAAAGAAGTCTTAAAAGGCATGACTAAGGCTGAACCATGGATGGATATGCATGGATTAACTCTTTTCCCGAAGGCACGATTACCCCATGGTTTCAAAATGCCTAATCTGACAAGGTTTGATGGGACCGGTAGCCCCACCAATTTCCTGAAAATGTATGTAGGGGCAATAAGTCCATGGGGAGTGGAAGAATCCTTGATGGCCCAACTATTTCAACAATATTTAGATGGTGCTGCAGCACATTGGTTCCTCAACCTTGAAAATACAAAGAAATCCACTTGGGCTGACATAGTCAGAGAGTTCTCAAACCAATACAAGTATAATGAAGAAATTAATGTTACTAGAAGGGATCTGGAGACCACTTCTCAAAACCTCAATGAGGCATTTTCTTCATTCATCACTCGATGGAGAAACAAGGCTTCCAAAATGATGAGTAGGCCTAATGAGGTGGAACAACTGCAAATGGTTGTGAAGAACCTTCTTCCTGTCTATCAGAAGCATATGGCATACCAGTATTTCCCGACTTTCAAAGCTTTGATTGCTACGGGAACTTTAGTTGAGGATGCTGTGAAAAGGGGAGACATCAAGAAAGATGAACCTATTGACGGCACTACTTATAATGCAAATTTTGGAAATAACAAAAGAGCCCCAAACAATGATTCAGCAGCTCCTAAGACAACTAATGCGATCCATGCCATTGGCGCATAGTCTGCATTCCAGATGCGACCACAAAGGAACTTTACTCCTTTGAACATGACTTATTCCCAAGCTATCTCCAAGTTAAAAAAGGCCAATCTCATTCAACCCTTGAATCCACGCCCACCTCCTAAAAATCCTTACCCTGGTTATGACCCAAACCAAAACTGTGAATACCATCAAAGCCCGGGACATAATACTGAAAGCTGCACGACTCTAAAGCATCAAATTCAAAACCTTGTGGATGATGGAAAACTTTCTTTGGGATCCATCTCCAATAAACAAAAAGACTCTCAGCCTAACATCACAAAAACCCCCTTCCTAATCATAAACCCTCATTCGCTATTAATGCCATCTCTGCTGCTTCGGACGGATGCGATCCAGTTCAGTTAATCTGCAAGACAGTTCCTCAAATGTATGAAATGCCGATAGCCGTAGTTTACAAGTGCCTGGTCTATGACTATTCCATTCAAGAAAAAGTCAAAATGATGCCTTGTAAAGACCCCAACTTTACTCTCAACAAGGATCCATTCTCTGACATGTGTGGAACTTTGGATTATGATGGTGCCTTCTTCATTTTGGACTCTGATGCTGATGAAGATGCCTCTTCGGTCTTATCAATTGTGGAGAAAAACACTAGAGGACATTCCACCACTCCAAATACATACCGGCGCCCCATTTGCCTCGATGATCTAAGTGATGAGGAGTATGTGGATATCTCTCATTTGACTAGAGCAGGCCGCTACTTTAACCCATCCTATTTGGAGGATGAAAATCCTTTGGAGGTATTGAGAAGAAAGGAAAAGGGAAAAAAGCCAATGACAGAGGAAAGTAACAAGGAAGATGACGCTATCAAGCGCATGAAAGAAGTAAATGCTAATGTTTCCATCTGGAAAATGTTAATGCATTCCCAGCCTCATAGGGCAGCTATTCTAAAGCATCTTAATGAAGCCTCTGTAAGCTCTTCTATTACACCTGTCTAGATGGTGGGGCTCATTCATGGGGTAGATCGAACTCTCATGTTCACAGACAATGATCTCCCTGACAATATCAACAACAATAACTCATTACACATCACTATACGCTATAATGGATGGGAGATACCTAGGGTGTTGATCGACAATGGCTCCGCAATTAATGTTTGCCCTCTGCGTGTGCTAACAAGGCTCGGATATTCAAAACAGGATCTGGTACCATCCAACCAGGTGGTCAGAGCATACGATAATGCTAAGAGTGCAGTATTGTGTTTGATCATCCTCCTCATTGAATGTGGTCCCGTGGCAAGGAAGGTGGAATTCATGGTCATTGATATATAAGCCTGTTTTAACTTCTTATTAGGAAGACCATGGCTGCATGAAAATAGAGCAGTAGCCTCTACTCTACATCAGAAGGTAAAGCTTCTCACTGATCAGGGTGCTGTGACTATTTCTGGTGATCCAGAAATTATGACCATCTCCAACGCCGGAAAATCGGTATTATATCTGAACGAAGTGGAGGGCACTAGGTTGGATGGTTACACTATCCAATGTATTCTAGCAGCACCTAAAAAATCCTGGATGAATGAGGTCCCAGCTGCCACACCAAATGCAAGCGCTGAAGAAACAGAACCAGAGTATAGTGTGGATGACGAGGAAGAAGTGGGAGCTCCAAGCATTGACACTCATGAAACGTCAATTGAAGTACCGGAAGAATCCTGTATCGGCAATCCTCAAGACAATGATGATCATGACTCAAAGAAGAGATCTAGGACCGACGATTTTGACTTGGACTTTAATGTAGTATGCCCTGTTCGAGAGGTTCACATTGAGTCACTGATTCTTTTTTTAGGATATCAACATGAAGATCACTATCGTGAATTTCCCCAATTCCAAAAATTTGATGGGAACGGTGATCCTTTTGTCCACGTAGTGGGATTTGTGAATGCCTTGCATCCACGGGGCATACCAGAGGAAGATTACCCCATGCTGTTTGACAAGAGTTTAGAAGGACCAGCTCTGGACTGGTACTATTCTTCAGATTGTGTAGATAGGGCTAGTTGGGAAAATGATAGCCAAGCCTTTGTTAATTGGGCTCTCGAGCATAAACAAACTGATGTCAAGAAGTTCAAGCTAGTCACTTTGCGTCAAGGCGGCTTGGAAACCTTCTCGCACTTTTGTTCAAGATGCGCTTACATTCGCGCCCAGCTACGTGTCCCTATTACTGATCGGGAATTCATGCTTATATTGCTGTAACCTTTGGTCAGCCCTTTTAGGTGACAAGATGTAACAATGCATCACTCTAAGGTGACATGACCTGACAATGCATCACTCTAAGGTGATATGACCTGACAATGTCCTAATTTAAGGTGACATGATAACACATGGAGTCATAAAAAGTAAGTAATGGTGACTTGACAACTTGTTTGTTATCAAGGCCATGAAAAACTGTAAAAACTGGAGTCGACCTGTTAATTGTCGGAATTTCCCACATTAACAAAAGACAAACTCAGAAGACTAAAAAAGACGATGATGAAATCGCATTTTCAAAATTTAGAAAATTAATTGGGATTTTCTATTTAAGACGACGATAAAGTCGCATTTTCAAAAATTTAGAAAATTAATTGAGATTTTCTATCTAAGACGACAATAAAGTCGCATTTTCAATTTTAGAAAATTAATTGGGATTTTCTATTTAAAGACGACGTCAAAGTCACATCTCCTATTTTAGAAAATTAACTGGGATTTTCTACTTAAAGCGTCAACAGAAGTCGCAAGTCATGTTTTCAAAATAGCACAGATGATAACTATTTTCTACGGAGAATATGTTATCACAAAAGAAATTTTCTGTCAAAATTTTGTGTCTTTTCAAACATTGGCCATCATTTTCTCCAAAATTCGACCAATGTGGGGCATTCTGTATACACCAAATTTCGAAGCCCTTTCTCAGATAAATAAAGGTTTTGAAAAAAATAAATAACGAAAACCGTCATGCATCGTGGAGCAAGCGCCCCCTCAAAATGCATGTTTCGCCCTGGAGCGCGAGTTTCATTCCGTCGTATGGTTTTCCGTTTTTGCGGTTTCGGTTTAGAAATATATTTTTCGTGAGTCGTAGTCGATAACTACAACCACAGTTTCAATAAAATAATTCGTAGTGTAATCATGCTCGTCTTTATTAATTTGACGAGTTTTCGTTAATTATCTCAAGTTAGTCTTTCGAAAAAACGAAAAAAACGAGTCGTAATTAGGCGTCGGGATTTTAGTCGTATCCCAAAACCGGTAATAAGTAGTTTTCTTGATGGTCAAGTCATTGTTCATTGGATAAAGAATAAGAATACATTCTTTATCCACTAAACCCATCCTTTATCCATTAGTTAGATAATAAAAATCATGAAAAAGAATAAGAATAAGAATCAAATCCAAAGTGTAAGAGCCAAGGATCCGATTTTTTTCGGAAGATTCGAACTGTGCGCCAGACGCATGATCATGCGCCCAGCGCACAACATGATCCTGCGCCAGACGCAGGCCTGTGCGCCTAGCGCATGGTGCTGTGTCTAGTGCAGGACGTTGCGTTAGGCGCAGTGTTCTAATCAGTTTTGTTTTGCACGATTTTCGATGCATTGTTTTACGTATTATTAGGATGTTTAGGGAAGAATATTTTCTGAAAATCTAATTTTGCCTCATTTATGAGAAAATCCAAAAAGAATAAGAATATTTGTGTTTCCAAAGAGATTTGATGATGTCATTAGGGTGAAGTCATTAGAGTGATGTCATTAAGGTGATTAAGGATGAAGAAAATCAGATTTTTTGGGTGAAAAATCTGATTTTCTCCCTCTTTGAAACCCTAGTTCACCTCCCTCATTTCCCTATAAATACCCTCCTCTTTTCACTTCAAAACCAAGTTGAAAATAGTTCAACTTAAATTCAACTTCACTCTCATCTTCTCTACTACTCTTCTCCTCCTTAATCTTTCCATCTAAGTAAAAGTCTTAATTAGTAAGTAAGGAAGTTGAAAAGAGTTCAACTTAACTTCTTCACTAATTCTCTCATCTTCTCTACTCCTTTCCTCTAAAGAAATCACACTTAAGAAAAGAAAGAAAAAGTTAGTAAGATAATTAGTAAGTAAAGAAGTTCATCATAAGAAGAAAAAACACAAAAAGAGTTTAAGTTAGTGGATTTAGAAACTCACTTAGAAATTAAGAAAATCACAAAAAAGGTAGAAAAATTTGCAAAAAGGAAGTGCACCATTGAGCTAGCAAGGTAAAGTGGAAACTCTTGTTTATTTTTGATTATCTTTTTAATCATCTACTAACTTTCTCCTTGTTTTCTTCTTATCATTTTTTTAATCTTTGGAGTGATTTTGGGTATGTGGAAGTCCTAATAGGTTCCCAACCTTAAATCACCCCACTTAAAATCATTCATGTAAATCACTAAATTTCAGAATACTCATTTTCTCTTCAGTTAGGAAAATAAATAAAAATGGTCTTACAAATGTGCAATTCAAGTAAAAATTTCCAGTCTAGTCTTTCAAAGTGTCTAGAATGTTCATACCAAATTTCACTTCGAAATAAGTTCAACAATTTACGTTTCAAAGAACAAAAGGTCCTATTTTGACCAGTTTTGACATAAAATTCACTATAATTCAAGTGGTCACTAAAAACTTGTGAAATTTTATACAGCATAAAGAACTCACTGATCTATATATAGATGTATTATATGCTCAGTTTAACACTTTGTACAGAAAGATTTTTGTAAGTCAGTATAAGAACAAAAAGGCAATCTGAAAAATGAAATAAAGTGATTAACTCAACTTTCATAAAAAAATGTTTTCTTTTCATACGAAAATGTGAATATAAAAAATCTTGAATTTTAAAGTTTATCTTAAAATGACTCATTTTATCATGTAAATAAAAATCAATAAAAAGTGTCATAAAAAAAATCAAAATCAAAGAAGTTAATTAATCTTTAACTTTCACAAATTCACAAATTCACAAATAAACATGAATTCCAAAGCCCATTCAAGGAGGTGAAGATCAAGGAGCATCATGGTGAAGACCAAGATTGAAGATTTGTATAGATCATAGATTTTGTACATATTGTTGTAATAATAGTTTCTTTGTAAATAATTATTGCATCACTCAATTAATAAAAAAAACATGGAGATATTTATGCATAATTTTCATAAATAATTCCACAACTCTTTTTAATAAAATGAGCAACTAATGTTACAAATATTGCATGTTGGGCCAATATATCATAGTATATGAATCAAATGACCTAATCTCAATTAAGAGGAAAAATTGCAAATCTAACTAAGTTAAATTGTATGATAATCCATCTTACATTTTAAAATTGTGTTCTCCATATTCAAATGGATTAATCATATAATTTGACATAATTAGATTGATAATTATGATCTCCGAATTGATTTTAGGCCGTTTCACGTGTCTCACTTTAAATGGCCAAATTCCAATTAGCCAAACACAAATCTCCAAATTCAATCTCAAATTGATCATTTCTCTCCAAATGACTTAATAATCTTCAATTAAGATTATTTCTCAAAAGCCTTCAATTAGGAAGCAAACCTTCTAAGACCTCTCGAAAATCATAAACGTAATCACTATTAAGGTGGTTATTTCAATCCCCGATTAATCGCTAATTAGAGCGGTTGACACAAACTTCTTTTAATCACTAATTGGAGTGATTACCTTAAAACCCTAATAATCGTTAATTAAGACGATTATTCATCTCATTTTTAATCACTAATTAGAGTGATTACTTCAAACCCTAATTAATAATCGTTAATTAGGACGATTATTTTCCTCATTTAATAACTAATTAGGGTGATTATCTTAAAACTGGGTTAACCACCAATTAGGGTGATTAGCTTAACCTTTCATCATATTTAATCACTAATTAGAGTGATTATCTTAAACCTCAATAATCATCAATTAGGGTGATTATTTCCTAACCTTCATTGTTAATCACTAATCAAGGTGATTATCTTTCCTTGAATAATCACTAATTAGGGCGATTACTTATTTCCATCCTTATTAATCACTAATTAAGGTGGTTATCTTAATCCTTCATATTTAATCACTAATTAAGGCGATTATCTTAATCTCATTTCAATCACTAATTGGAGTGGTTACCTCATTTTAAATAGATATGTTTAATTCTAAAGGAGAGTTATTCATAATATATTCCCTCCTCTTCATCCCCATTGGAATTGACCATTTAGGGTGAGACATATGCTCGAACTACGACGGTTTTGATTCATGAGTAGATTCCAATCCCGCAATGATTGGTACGTAGTGCAACTTCAGTGCTCAAACCTACCATGTACAAATGATATATTGGTCATAAATAAAAATGGTTAATGTGTATATGTGCAAATTATGTGATTTTCTTTCTTTTTAATAGCCATGATTACTTTAAAATGGAAAATAACGCATTTAGTAAGAGCCCGTTCTTTAGAACGGAAGAGGTGACGAGTTCCAGACGTTCGCACCTCTTAACCTAAACCCCGAACCCTATCTCATGGTATGAAAGACCAATTTTCAAAAAAGCCTTATCCATATGAAGTCATCATCGTTTTAAATGATTTTTCTTGAAATTGATTTTAAACGATTTATTAAATAAATCTGTCCCTATTCAGATATTAATAGGGTGGTGACTTCCAAGTTTTCTAAAATTCAAAGTCCAATGAGAGACTTTCGTGGAATTCAGACCGTTAATTAAGACAATCAAAAATCAAATACCACAAATACTAACCTATCAAAAGTGCTAAATGCAATGACATAAAACTAAACCACAGCTTAGCTAAAGATAATAATAATGTAAAATCTCAATGAGAAAGTCAGAACCAACATCTCAAATGTAACTGTGGCAGCAAGACACCCACAAAGAAATTCATAAGTGAACCATGTGTTTAGTTTAATAATAACTAGAAGAACAAGAAAAAAAATATATATAAGTACAAATGTAGAACTCATAGCAGAACCTGATTCACATTCCTCTTCACCACCAAGTGTAACACGCTAGATCATAAAGAAAAAAAAAAAAAAAGATCATGCTTCTAACAACTCTACTACACCTTGACTCAGTTTCTTCTACCACACCTCATTTAAACAAAAATTCTCAATACCAAAACTAGCCACGGAGATCAAGTCTTTGCCTTACAAGTTATACTTCATGCTGCTACTTGTAATAACAATAATTGTTGTCAATTCGCAAATTACCGAGATGACAAAGTTGAACATACAAACCATAAACGCAAAGGAAACATGAACTCTAAATGAACACAACCTATAACTTAAAATTATATGGTTATATATCATCGTATTTATCAAAATACAAAACCGCAATAATCACATAATCATATAATTCATAAAAAACACATGACAACAACATATAACATCCCATTCAAATTCCTAAGATCAACACTAACCCAACTTAGTATTAAAACTAGATAAATCCTAAAAGGATTCTAATCGTACTAGGAATGCCATTAGTTACCTTGATTTTAGGTGAAAAATAATACTCGAACGGCGGAGAAAGAAGAGAATAACATTGCTCCCGAAAACTCCAAGAAAATCGAATGACTAGTCTGCTTGAAACGCAAACTGCGACCAATTATTCCAGTATCTTCAAAAACTGATGACAGCACGAGCAAGATCTCTCCGAGTAGATGAATTTCGACAACTCACACGCCCAATTCTGATAAGAAACGAAGGAGATATGATGCAAACAAAATGGGTGTGCAGAAATGACCGAAAATGCGAGAAGGGAGAAGAAGAAGAGTTGTGAAGCGGTTTTCCTGATTGTTTCCAGCTTTTGGAGGGGGGTTAAAGTGCATAAAGTAATGAGATTATTCACCTCACTAAGCAAAGAGTTTAAGGGTACATTAAGGTGGGTTAATGGTGGCAATTGATGGGGGGTTTATGAAGGTTTGACTCCTCATCTCTTGGTTACAAAGCTGAAATGGAGATGCTCATGCAATGTTTTTACACCCAAGATTTCAGACCATATAGTATATATATAACGCTTAAAAATAAAATCACACGCTACCTAATCTTATAGAATTACTAACTATATGATAAAATAAACACTACGCACATTATATATATAACTAATGAAATTACTAAATAAATATATATACACTTTAAATTAATAATCACAACAACATAATATAATAATTAAATAATTATACACTTTCAAAATAGTTTTTAATAATAAATTATTTTATTTTAACAGAAAATATCATTTTAATGTAAACAACGCCGAAAATAAAGAGTGAAAATTACGAGGTGTTACAGGTTGTGTTTCAAAATCATCTCAAAACTCTTAGCTAGACGTCTACAAGAGGTGATTGGATCACTCATTGGCTCTCATCAATCATCTTCCATCAAAGGTAGACATATTTTGGATGGTGCTCTGATAGCAGGCGAATTGATTGACTCATGCAAAAAGAATAACGTTAAAACTACTATTTTAAAGCTT
This sequence comes from Beta corolliflora, assembly GCA_947648045.1. Taxonomy (NCBI): domain Eukaryota; kingdom Viridiplantae; phylum Streptophyta; class Magnoliopsida; order Caryophyllales; family Amaranthaceae; genus Beta; species Beta corolliflora. Next base: position 2,111,763 of record CANSZD010000007.1, on the reverse strand, counting down.
GATTTTCATAAAGCTTTTGATAGTGTTTCCTGGAACTTTTTGGATTGGACTCTATCTCAGATGAACTTCCCGAAGAAATGGAGAAGGTGGATCAAATCATGTGTTATGACGGCTTCGGCAAGCATTCTTATAAATGGCTCTCCATCCCCTCCAATCAAATTGAGGCGCGGTCTTCGTCAAGGGAATCCATTGTCCCCATTCCTATTTGACATAATTGCCGAACCTCTTAGTCTCATCATCAAGAAAGCGGTCTCTTTGAACTTGTGGGAAGGGATTGAAGTATGTCGTGGAGAGATAAAGATTACGCATCTCCAATATGCGAACGACACAATCATTCTATGTCCTCCAGATATTGAATTCTTGGCAAACATCAAGAAGACCCTAATCCTATTTCAACTTGCATCGGGCTTGCAAGTTAACTTTCACAAAATTTCTCTTATAGGCGTGAAAGTTGATAGACACCGCTTGGCTCGATTGGCATCCCACCTTCAATGCAACATGGGCATCATTCCTTTCACTTATCTTGGCCTTCCTATTGGAGGTAACATCTCTCGCATCAATCTTTGGGATCCAATAATTGCAAAAATGGAGAAGAAGTTGGCAACTTGGAAAGCTAATTTGCTCTCTATTGGGGGAAGGGTCATTGTGATCAAGGCATCGCTATCTTGCCTTCCTTTATATTTCATGTCCCTCTTCCCCATCCCAAAGGGAGTAATTGATAAGCTCATAAAAATCCAAAGTAGGTTTCTTTGGCTGGGAAGCTCAGAAAAAAAACCTTTTCCTTTAGTTTCATGGAGTGTTATTGAACTTCCTAAAAACTTGGGAGGCTTAAACATTGGGAATCTTCATCACAAAAATACTGCTCTCTTGTTTAAATGGGTGTGGAGACTTCTCAATGAGCCCAACTCCCTTTGGTGTCATGTCATCAAAAGAATATACTCCATGAGCCAAACTTTCACTATCCGTGACCTTCAACCCCTTCCCAATGGAGGTCCGTGGAAATTTATCTATAATGCCATCCTGAAAAACGACTCGGCAAAATTCCTCGCCAATAAAAGAGTAAGGAAGAAAATTAGAAACAGTGTTGGCACTCTTTTCTGGTTTGATGTATGGGTGGGAGAGAGTCCATTAAAGCAAGTATGCCTTCGGCTCTTCCGGATTAGTGCCTCCCCAAATGCAACAGTGGCTTCAAATGGGTATTGGGATGGTTTTAAACGGCATTGGAGCATCAACTGGACTCGGCAGCTAAGGGCTCGAGACATTCATGAAAGAGAAATCCTATTCTCAATCATCGACCGAGCTGTTCTTAATGAATCAGGTATAAATCATCTCGTTTGGATGCCATGTAAATCTGGTTTATTTTCTGTTAAATCATTTTCTCATGAATTGGCAAAAATGGATTCTCGAAGCAATTTTGAGGCCATTAAAGGATTGTGGCACGGTTTGGTCCAATTTCGAATCGGAATTTTCGTGTGGTTTGTAGTACTGGGCAGAATTAATAAAAAAGTGAGGCTTCATCACTTGGGAATCATTCAAGATGCTGATCTTAATTGCTTGTTATGTAACTCGGCCCAAGAATACATTGCTCACCTCTTTTTCCATTGTGAAGTTTCAAGTCATCTGTGGAAATGGTGGTTATCTATATGGAATCTACATTGGGTTTTTCCATACTCGGTCAAAGAGACCTTTCACCAATGGCTTCCTCCTTTCAAAGGTAGTTTCTTCAAAAAAGTATGGAGTGCTATTTTTTTCATCATTTTATGGACCATATGGCGTGAAAGAAACGCAAGGTTGTTTGAGGGTATCTCATCATCAATGGACTCTCTTAAAGATTTGATCCTCTTAAGGTTGAGTTGGTGGATCAAAGGATGGGGAGATCCTTTCCCATACAACTCAAATGATATTCTAAGGAACCCTTCTTGCCTAAGGTGGGGTTCCTCCACAAAGTCGAAGAAGTGTGCTGTCTCCCCATCAGCCTCGGTTCAGTGGTGCCCTCCCCCGTTTGGTTCCTTGAAATGGAACGTTGATGCGTCATCAAAACTATCTTCCAGCACTTCCGTTATTGGTGGAGTACTCGGAGACCATTCCAGAAAATTTGTTTGCGTTTTCTCAAGACCGATCCCATTCATGGAAATAAACTAAGCGGAAGTACTTGCAATCCATCGAGCTCTTCAAATATCGTCCAATGATGACAGATTTGCTGATTGTCCCATTATAGTTGAATCAGATTCGGTTAATGCTGTGAGTTGGTGTAATGAGGTGGTTGGAGGTCCATGGAATCTTGCCTTCATAATCAACTTCATAAAAAATGCAATGACAAAGGAGCCAAGGGTCTCAATCATCCATAAGGGAAGGGGATCTAACGTAGTTGCAGACACTTTGGTAAAACAGGGTCTAAGTAGAAGTGATGAGTTTATAGCTTGGCTTCAATGATGTTTGTTAGCTCCATTTTGTCTTCGTTGTCCTGCATAACAAAATGTCACGGCTTGGTGAATTGTAATCAGCTGTACCTCTGTTTTTGGCTTTGCCTATCTAATGAAATCTCTCTAAAAATTATCAAAATTTTTTTTGATCAATTATAGGACACATATTATATGTCTTTTAAATACAAAAAACTAAAAACCTGAAAACCACAGTGATCCCGAACGAGCCGTTAGTTCATAGAATATTTGTTTTCCCTTCTAATGTTACAAGTAACAAAAAGTAATGCATGGTTAAGTTCATAGAACTACATAGACAAATATAGCAGCAATAGAAACAAAAGCTACCACTATTACAAAGTTTAAGGAAAAAAAACTAAACAAATAAACAAGTGACAAAAGGACTAAAGCAACATAAATTGGTCAAGAATAAGGATAATAAACATACCTCCAGGGGAAATTTGCTTTCCGGCATCAAAAAAATTCCAAAATGTCAAGCAGCTCAGACCCACAAAAGATGAAAACATTTATGGAAGAAATATCGACTGTTAGAAAAATATAACCAAAAGTTTAGATTGACCTAAGCTGCTCATGGCCAAAGATCTAATCATTAATATTTTATTCAAGGTCAACACCACATCTTCAAGACTTCGACACAATCACAAGCAAAGCTAAACAACCAAAAACATACCAAAAGAACTCACGATTAAGAAGAAGACAGACACGAATATTGCACTCTTAGAATCTAACTTCCCCCTCTTTCCTCCCACAGACAAAGACGACTTTATAATAGAAAACATAAAGCATACCAGATCTCTGTCAATCTGATTCAATTTTTACATAACAGCTAGCCCATTCTCTTGGTAATGAATAGGGAAACACAAACAAAATACAGAAACTCAGTGTGTGATTTGCTCTGATATAAACATGTTGTTAGAATGAAGAGGAAAACAAAATGCTGACAAGAAAGAGCATAACCTCGAAAAATTACAGACCCGTGTAAACGAAAAAGTTACAGAAACAACTACTTCTCACATATATTCATCCTCAGTAGTGTTATTTCACAGCAACCATAATCTTACCTAACGTCATAGCGACAGCATAAGGGTCTTTGGCTGCTAGCTCAGAGATGATCTCCAATGAGTGCCTAACAGCAACAGGATCAACAAATGAAATCCAGCAAGTAATTAACTTTATTTCATTAGACAGGGTAAACTGAACACCTACATCCATTCTATTCTACTAGAAAAAGGGAATCAACAACTGTTACAATCTACATTTTAACCCTTTAGCCTTATAGAAAGCTGTCCTAACAATGAAAATTCTTCTACTCGATAATTGGCCAAAAAAAGAATTATAGTTTTCTCAGTGTATTATTGTGTATGTTTAACATGAAAAGGCAGATAAAATTTACGAGTTAGAAGCCCAATGCCCCTGAATCTCCAAAATATAGCAGATTCTCTAGTGCCCTGCCACCTTAGCCGACAAGGAGTCGAGAACACTAGATAGGTTACCCTTTGTCCCTTTCCCAAAGCATGATGCAAGGTAAGGTGGCTGGATTCCATTCTGGCCAAATACATCAGAGACTAATTATTCTGCAACAGTAAAGGAACAAACCCAGGACTCCCCTTGGTCTCAAGTCCACATCAAAACCAGTAACTTCCTACACACATACTTTATCACCGAACAACAAAGAAAATGATGGGAGCAGGAAACCATAGAACAACAACGCATATGAATAACAACATGGTAGCAAACCCCAGCCTCTGCCTTTGAAGCATATCATTAGTCTTGGTCCTACCCAATGAGAAATTTAACACTCAAACTCGCACCTTTAAAGGAACTTTGGCCTCCCAGATAAAATTAGCAATCAATTCTGGCCAAATACACCAGAGAGTTCGAGACTAATTATTCTGCAACGGTTAAGAAACAAACCTAAGACCCCTTGGTCCCAAGTCCCCATCAAAACCAGCAACTTCCTGCAAATATACTTTGCCACCGCACAATAAAGATAATGATGGGAGCAGGATACCACAAAAAAAAACAATGCATACGAATAGCAGCACAGTAGCAAACCCCAGCCTCTGCTTTTGAAGCATATCATGAGTCTTGGTCCTACCCAGTGAGATAAACAAAATTTAAATGTAACTCTGTTACTTATTCCTTCATTGTTCATAAAAGGGATGATTATTTGGTCTTTCAAAGAGCTTGCCAGCAGCTCTAATATTCAGCAATGGAATCCCATGAGCTCCCAACTAATAATCATTGTTGTCCTTTACAGAATTCATAGTTTTTACGAACCTATTCCAGCATAAGTTCGAGCTTCTTAATTCAAACACAGTACGCGATCTTTGCTCTTTCCATAAACAGAATGCTTTTATATGGGTGATAAAAAAAAGAATCTTAAAGCAAAAAAAATCGGCGAGAAAGCAAGTGTGCGTGACGTTGTGCGCCTAACACAATATAGTGCGGGTGGCGCACAGGTTGTGCGTCAAGCGCAAAGCTGTGCGCCAGTCGCACAATTTTATTTTATCTTTTCGCTCCGTTTTCGGTTTCCTTTGCCTATAAATAACTCGTTTCTTCGAACAACTTTTCACAATGCTTTACAATGCTTTCCCTACGACTTTTTCACATACTCTCCTATACTTAAACACATTCAAACACATAAACTCACATTCAAACCTTCGAATTTCCTATTTCAAGCTTCAAAATAATTGCTCATCCTGAAGATCGTTGCATAAGACTCAAGAGACAAAGGTATAATTCCTGAGGGTCAATTCCAATTTAATTCCTTTCTTACTAATAGTTTACTTGTTACAATGTAGATATTGAAGGAATTAACGCTGTTTTGTACATTCTAATCTCAAATCTTCTCTTTTTATTTATTTTCTATACTGATTTTTATTATTCATATGCATGTTGTATGATTTAATGCTTTCACAACCTCACATGATTATTATTGCTAATCAAAGACCTAAAGAACTGTTCTAACGCCTAATAAGATAATATGACAACTTGTTAGGAATACAGTAATTTGATTGCATAATAACATGTCACCTAAAAATTAGTCTTTTATGTGTTTAATGAACCAACGTAGACTAATTAATATATTGCATGAACATATTACGTGGTTGTTTAATTGCATAAATCTCGACATGAATCGATATTAAGTAAAGGTCATCAATGGGCGAATTTAATTCCTGATCTTATTCGTACCCTCACCCCCGAACTCAATCTATGGTTATTAACCATTAATGGAGTCATGATGGAAAAACCTACATTGGATAAGTCCCTAAGTTGTTCCTAAGCTTTTTCAATATCCATTTAGGTTTATGAGTCTTCCTTGAAAGACTTGTTGGCGACTTCAAAACATTTTTCCATAAAACCTTTCCAATGAGGTAGTCAAACACGCGCTCATCCCGCGTAGGCGAATAAACACACGCCTATAGTAATAGTTCTTGTGTCTAATCAAAATAGCTACACTTTGACATTTTACGATTAGTAATAAAAAATTTTAAGCTTTAATGTCTTTAATTTTGTATTTGTATATATTATAAAAGTTGATTTTCCAAAAATATTTATAGAGATGAATCTAATTGGATAACAACATGATTATATTTTCCTAATATATAAATCACAAACAATGATCAGAATATAATAGATAGATAATGCCAAAAAACATCTTACGCATATTTCCAATTATTAAAATCTTAGTCTCTAGCTCAACTATTTTTCTCCCTAAATTTGGCACATGTTTATTCAGCTTCCAAAATATTTGGATTATAGGAGTGGACTGAGGAAAAAAAACTCAAAATATTAATATAAGAAACATAAATAGGATTAGGAAACTTGAGGCCTTCTCTGATTGCAAGAAGCTCTGCAGCAAGTGGAGAAGCAGCAACTAACTTCACAGAGTATCCAATATACCAATAGCCACTACCTCGTCCTAAAATGCCACCACCAGCAACCTTCTAAGAACCGAGTCAACTACCATCCATGTTCAGCTTCATGAAGCCACGTTGAGGAGAATACCAATGATTCGCAGAGGTAAGTTTGGTGGGAATGGTGGGAAAGTTTGAAGATCTCTGAAAGACATTGTTGCACACCAATAATATAATAATAAATTTTTGATATATTATCTATAAGAAGTACATAAAAAATATAGTAAACTTAAATTTTATATAAAAGTTATGTAAAAGCCTTAAAAAATATGTCTAGTCGGTCCGGACCGAAAAATCAAAACTTGAAAAACTTGGACCAAACACATGTCTATTTTTAGGTCCGTACCGAAAAATAGATACTTCAAAAAACTTCAATGTAATTAGGGTCTCAATTTTTAGGGTCGCCCCTCAGCATCTAAAATCTTATAAACAGGGCTAACCAAAATACTCTATGTATTATGCTTAAATAACTACTGCAATACTTTTATCAGTTATGATGATTTAAGTGAAGTGATGTGATTGGTTCAGATATCATTTACCCATACAACAACAAATCTACGCCGTACAACCTCATGTTTAATATATGGACACACAACTTTTGTTTAGCTAGCCCAACTGACTGCTTCCATGGCATTGCTGGTTTTGGCGCGGGTGGTCTATCTATGCCCTCCCAACTTTATCTTTCTAAATGAGGTTTATGCCTCCACAACAATGCATCGATGAACGGTGCGTTCATGTTTGGTGATGTTGCCACTATTCATGGTGACTTTAAAATTGATTAGTTAGTTGTATGAATATGGAGTAGTTAATCGCACCAACTTAACCAATGTCTTTGTATATGGATATGGTGTATTGCCGAGCACATCGAACAAGTCAATGATTTTCGTCGACACGGGGACAACATAGACTTATCTTGAAAATGAAAACCAAATTAATATAGAGTCATTAACATTTTAAGTACAACAGCTGGAGCCTCACCTGTCGGAGAATCAAATATGAAACTTTGTTAATTATGACGCAAATTACGACATGGAAATTACCACCAAAATGTCTGATATCTTAATCATTATGCCTACTGAGCGTATCTAGCATAAAACATATGAGACCATATATTGCTTGCATTTTCTTCCATCAGATGAATTCTAAAATATACTTGGAAATCTTCACATAACAAGCTACATGGTAGCTTATAATTTATCTGTTTATGAGGTTCCCATGATTGAAATTTCATCCAAACCGCTTAGTGTCAAGGATGTTGATATCAGCCTCAGCCTCGCTTCATTGTAAGAGGCTAAATATATGAGTAAGGGTTGCTTCAAATTAATATTGTAGTGGTTTTAAAATTAATAATGTAGATCTATGGATATTTAAGTTAATACTTATCATTGCTGAACCTTTATACTTTGGATTGAACTAATCTTTCTAAGGCTTATCTCTCTTATCTTTAGTTACTATAATACTTTGTGCAAAGTATTGCTTTTTGGATCCACTACTAAGGTTACAAGTATGTGTTTATTGAATGAACGTAGAAGTTTTGTCCAAGTAAAATTCTCATATCGACTATCAAACTATTTGCACAAAAAATGCTGATGTAAGTACATTTTTCTGTTATCCTTCAAAATGTTGCAGAGCGGGAAACAAACGTGAAAAAAAGAGCCATTTTGGCTACAAACTCATTGTTGGGATAGAGATAATAAGGTATGACAACAAATATTGGTTGTTACATTTAAAAAATACCATTTCCAATAAAATATATTGTGGCAAAATTAATATAAGCTTTATTTTCATTAAAAAAGTATAACCAATTACTTTTTCTCTATTACAATACTATTTAAACTTTAAATGCTCTCAAAATTTTCTCTCCTCAAACTTCCCTCGCACCCTCTCACCATTGATGAACCAAAACCTTCCCTTGTACACCTGACACCTATGCTACCATCGAATTTTTTGGCAATAAATTTTCTTTGGCGGCGATTGTGGTGGCAGTCAAACGAGGAAGCTTCCATTGAAAGGTACTTTATTTTGTTTTCATTAGAAAATATCGAGTTACCTTTTTGTATTATTCGGAATATTTCTTTCAATTCGCTTGAATAGTAGGTTTATAGTATTGTCGATTTTTCTTGAACTTGGGTATCATCTTCAACTTTTATATCCATAGATGTTAGTTTAGGTTTATTTGATTTCATTGCCTTTTCATTTAATAACTCCAACCAAACAAGCAATAATATTCTGGATTGGAAGAGTTGCAACAATTTGTTACCATATTAATACATTCCATGTAGGCGTGATTTTATTTCGCCTACGCGGGACGAGCGCGTATTTGACTACCTCATTGTAAAGGTTTTATTGAAAACGTTTTGAAGTCGCGAACAAGTCTTTAAAGGAAGACTCATAAACCTAATTGGATATTGGGAAATCTTAGGGACAACTTAGGGACTTATCCAATGTAGATTTCCCCGTTCTAATTCCATAGATGGTCAATGAACCATAGATTTAGTTCGGGGGTGAGGGTACGAACACGGTCAGGAACCACATTCGCCCATTAATGGCCTCTGCTAAATATCGATTCATGTCAAGTTTTATGCAGTAGAATAACCATAAATATTTTCATGCACCTTAAAAAATAATTTAGTCTAGGTTGGTTCAGGAAACACATAAAAAGACTATTTTTAGTGGTATTCATTAGGCAATCAAATTCCAGGGAACCTAGCAGGTTGTTCAAATTATCTAATCAATATTAGAATAATTCTTTAGGTCTTTGATTAGCAAATATAACATGTGAAGTGATGAAAGCATTATAACATGACAATAATGTATGCATATGTACGTAAAATAAATAGAAAATAACGTTCTTTTTTATATTAAAGATCTACATCATAAAAGAAATAGTTAGTAACTTCAATATAAAAATAATAAATTTATTCAAGGACCCTCAGGATTATACTATGGCTTGGGCCTGAGAGATTGACAACCTTCGGGACGAGCAATCGTGAAGCCTGAAGATATGAACGAGTGTATGAATGTTTGTGTGTGTTTGTTTGTATGTATTTTGTCAGAAAATATGTATTTTGTAGAGAGATTTTGTGGGTATGTCGAAATGTATAGTCGTAATGTAAAAGTTGGAGTGTTAAAGTGTGGAAAAACCGTATCAAAAGACCGTCTCCGCTTCGGGAAATGAAGACCTATTTATAGGAAAACAGATTTTGCGCGTCACATAGAGAGTAGACGCACGTCTCTGTGTGACGCACGTGTCAGGCGCAGATTGGTGCGCCAGACACAACATGCCCATTGTAGACACATAATCGTGTCTCCCCATTTAGTACCCTATGATGACTAATACCCTGCTCCAATTGGTCCGGATCGAGGAAAGAATAAAGAACGAGTCCAAAATAAAATGTTTTAAGCCCAAATCCATTTTCTAACTCATTTTATTAATCCATTTCTGAAAACCTTTTTATAACCAATTTTAATAAGCCCATTTCCTAAAACGTTTTGAAATAACTTTTTAAAGCCCATCTTCGAAAACCTTTTTGAAAATAGTTTTATGAAAGCCCAATTTTATGAAACCCCTTTTCTAGCCTAATTTAATTAATAGAATTAATTAATTACATTGATTAGTTTTATTAATAAAAATCTTTTATAAAAATAATATTTTTCCAAAGTGTTTTTAAATATCTTTTGTCTAACTATTTTCTAAAATCTTTTTCAAAAAAATAATCTTTTTCCAAAGTGATTTTAAATATCTCTTACTAACACTTTTTTTTTTAATCTTTTTTAATAAAAATCTTTTAGAGACCTAATTGTTTTCGGAAACCTATTGCAACCCAACTACCTAAACCTACCTACACTATATAACTCATAACACTCATCTCATGGCCATCCCTCACAAATCTCACAACTACACGCCCATACTACCTAATATCCTAATCCTTCGTCCTATATTATCACCGACTCATCATCATCATTCAGCACCATCTAACATCTCTCATACCTCACAAAAAACCCACGGTACAATCACTCCACCGCCTAACATAAATTCCTCCAACTTACATATCCTCACCTCCCTCCAATTCTCCCACGCCAAAAACATAATCACTCGACGCCAAAAACATAATCACTCGACTAACACAAAACTCCCTACACATAGTCACCTAGACTCCTACTCACACAACACACGGCCAAACTCATCAACCGCCATAATGCAAAACTCCACCTGATCATCATTCATCTCCTTGCGCCACATCATTAATACCACATATAATTCATCATCACTTTGGTGATTAATCAAACCGAAATCTACAACACATCCACGACTAAAATTTCCAAAACTTACTATTTGAAAACAAAACAACAAATCTTTTTCTTTTTTTTAAGACTCGTAAACCTTTCGATCCAAGATCCGTACAAATCAACGACCCCGGACGGTGGTATAATTTCTGAGGGTCAACTAAATTAACTAACTTTATTTTATTTCTCTATTATTTTTATTATTTTCTTGAAGTTACTAATAGTTTATTCGTGATGTAGGTTATTAATATATTCCTGCGACGGTAAGTATTGCACATATTATACTAACTCCCTGCAATATTTTATTTTTTTATTTTTATTTATTTCCATGAACATTATTTTTTATGTGCCTGATTGCAATATTTATCACTTTGTATTTATTGTTAATCAAGACCTAAAGAATTGTTCTAATTAATTCAGATAATTTGGATAACCTGTTAGGAACCTTGTAAAATGATTGTTTAATAACTGGTCATTAAATAATTAGTCTTTTGTGTGTTTCCTGAACCCATCTAGATTAATTATTTTAGGGTGCTTTAAAACGTTATTTGATTATTCTTTTGCATAAAATCTGTAATGAATCGTTATTTAGTAGAGGCCAACAATGGGCAATATAGTTCCTGACTATATTGTACCCTCACCCCCGAACTCACTTTTTGGTTCCTGACCATCTATGGAGTCATGACGGGGAAATCTACATTGGATAAGTTTCTAAGATGTCCCTTCCGTTTCAACATCCAATTAGGTTTATGATTCTTTCTTTAAAGAATTGTTGGCGACTTCAAAACGAATTTCAAATAAAACCTTAACAATGGGGTAGTCATATAAACGCGCTCCCACCACGTGTAGGCATTAAAAGAATTAAAAATCCACGCCTACAATTTGGCGACTCCACTGGGGAGGATTTTAAAAAAATTATTAATTTTTTTAAATGAGTGGGTGAAACTTGAAAAATACGATACATTTTTATTTTTATGCCTTTGAATAATATACTCTTTTGCATATGCATGGCTATTGTTCAGCCATCATAAGGACAATCTACATTGCCTCATTAGCACATGTTCTATGTGTGAGGTCACCCCCGGGGGTTTTGCGCTTTGTCCTTTCAAAAAGTTTCTTGAGCGATAGTGTTGGATCTTAGTTATAAGCAAACCTACCCAACCATGGCATTGTTCTCTTGTTCCTGACTTGAGAACTGGAGTGCGTCTTACACGTGGCCACCTTTTTTAGCAAAGATACGAAGTGTGGGATCAATCTCTTAGTCATGGACCCTTTCAGCCTTAACCTAAACCTGACCATAGTTTCAAACTTAAAACTGGACTTTAGGTTGAGAACTTTGCATATTATTATCCTACTTGTGCATTATTTGTTATGTGCGTGCTTTTTAATTGCTTCGTTTCATGCGAACTTTTTCGAACTAAAACAATCAAGCAAATTCACGTGAAGAAACACAAAAAGCGAGATCCAGTCGAAGCTGCGTGCCGCACGGCTAGTACGCGCTCAGCGCATCAAAGCTGCGATCGAAGAATTCATTGTGCGCCCAGCGCGGCACATACCGTCTGACGCGCGTTCCTCTAAGCGTTTAACGCATCTATCAAGCGCCCTCGTGTCATATATGCGCTGAGCGCAGTGTTTTATCTTGCTTCCTTGCCAGCTGCGTTTATGCGTTCGACGTTTTCCAGTTTCGTAGTGCCAGTAATCTACAAGTCGCGCATAGGTGTCCTTTGCTGCATAGAACTTGGTGCGTATACCTTTGGCCAAGTCTCCTAGGATAGTTTATCTTTCCCACTAATTTTTTTTTATCTCCTAAAATCATTATCAAAAACAAAAAAAAACATCTCTATCTTTTTTCCTATCACATATCTTTTTGAAAATTCATCCTCATCTTCTCTTCAAAAAAATCATTCTCATATCTTTTTCAAAATTTCATCCCATCTTTAAACTCCTATCTACTTCAAAAATTCTATCTATCTCCACCTTTTTTTAAAAAAAAAATCCATCTTTTTTCCTATCACATATCTTTTTTCGAAAATTCATCATTTTTCTCTTTCCTATCTTTCTATGTATATTATCCATCTTTTCACGTGCACATCATTTAGGATTCCATGTAGTGTCCATCTTGTTGTAAAAGTCTCATCCGCTTAGGAATTCTAACTGCACTAGATGTTCGTCTGACCCAAATGTGTAGGTTCATCCAGTTTCATTCCATTTAGGGTTCTTAACCCCATCTAACTCTGTCCATGTTAGGAGTCTTAATTCGCTTGAGTCCCATCCATCTTAGAAGTCTATAATCCATAGAAAGTCCATAGAAGTCTAAATCCATTAGAATTCGTTCGTTTTAAAAGTTTCGAATCCATTAGAATTCCGCCCATAATAGGAGTCCAGATCCATCAGAATTCCGTCCATTTTAGGAGTATAGGTCCACTAGAGTTTCATGCATATTAGGAGTCTAGCATCCTTGAAAGTTCGTCGAATCTAGAATTCTAACGTCATTAGAAGTCTATCAAGTCTAGGATTGTAAAGTCAGTAGAATTTCATATCAATTAGGACTGCATTCATTCATACTAGAGTCCCTCTGCATTGTATAGTCCATCGTTCATACACTACATGTATAACTAGAGTTCATAGGCATATAGGAGTCTCAGTACATCTATACTCTCCATTTCATTTCATTCATTCCGCATTTAGTAGTCCTGAACTACAAGCGATCTGATTCCCTCTTTTGGGATATGTAGGCAGCCTTTTACAGGTTCGAACGCATAGATTGAGTCATGCATACATACGTTAGGTCTAGGTGCATCCAAAAAAAAGTCATTCATACATGCATTAAGTCTAGGTGCATCCAAAAAATAAAAAAAAATCATCATGCATTTAGGATATTCAGATTCGTTCCTAGAAGCTCAACTTTTAAAACAAACATACATTCTTCGTTCCATATCTGTCTCTCCATCATCATTATATCTCTAAACCTCCTTTGATGATCCATGTAGAAATCAAGCGACATTAAAATGGGACGTCCATCGAATAACAAGCAACATTCGCTGAAATGGCTAGAGCTTTAGCCAAGATGTATAGTATGATAGAAGAAATAGCTATAAAGCTTGAGAAGGTCGATTCTGGTGAATCTCCTTGATTCAACAAGAAAATGGAGAGTGTTGTTCATAAGGTAACCAATGCAAATTCCTATTTTGAGCCCATTGATAACACTAATCTGAAAGGGAAACTTCCTGAAATTTCTCTACAATTGACATCCCTAAATTCAAACCAATTGAGAATCCAAAGTATCATTTAAGGAACTTTCGTTCAACCATGATCATCAAATCGGTTGACCCCAACTCTAATCAATGGTATTCCCGAAATACACTTCTTCTCTTTTCGTTTAGAAAGAGAACTCATGAAGATCGAAGCAACGAAGCTGTCTCGTCACGTGACGTAGGAGTCCAGACTTAGGATTTCATTTTCTGTTTCATCTCTCTCATTTTGCCCAGTCTGATATAGGATTTCACTTTTTATTGCATGTACTCATAACTTTCAAATAATAAATGAGTATTTATTTTCTAACCTTACACTAATGAGCATTAATGGAAATCATGATTGTCACCTTAAAGGAAATGAATTTCTAATTCTCATGACTATTCTAATAAAGGCAATGAATATAACTGGCATATGTAAAAGAGGCATTTATCCCTTCACTACAACTATTCCTCCACTTCAACCTGAATGCATAACATCCCTCCCCCTTTAACCTACCTCATGGGAAGTATATTTGACATCAATATAAAAGGTAAAAAAAAAAAGAGCAACAAGAAAAATCAAAGCAAAAAAAAGAAGCAAAAGCAAAAATGATGAAAAAAAAAGAAGTGCAAAATATCAAAAAATCAAAAAAAAGAAAAGAAGTGTTGCAAATAAGCCCATCAATAGCTTTGTCAAATGTATTTTCTTTTCAAAACCTTCAACCTCCGATTCTAAACCTCCAACTTCAAATCTCTGTGATAAACCTTCTTAACAACCATGCACATCGCATCCTAATAAGCCATAAAAGACAAACCAAAGCCCGCTAGGTCGAAAACCCATAAGAGCGACTTAGGCAAAAATCAGGGCATCTTCTCATTCACTAGCCTGAACTACGAATGGTCTAATTCTGCTAAAGATACGTTGGAAAACCTCACCCCGAGGTCCGACCGTTTTAAACCAAACCAAACCTACATCATTATCCACCCTTACCAAAGACCTCTCCCAAACTAATGCCTAATTCATTGCAAATGGCTCTAAAGCAAAATGCCCGGCCACCAATTAAAATGCTAAGAGCTACAACTGGCCTGATTCCATCATGGATACGTATGCAACCTCTTTTGAGGCCCGACCATTTTAATTCAAAACATATTTTTAAGGCTCGCCTAGGCCCATGAGACAAGTGCGATCGCTAAATCATGAATTTTCAATGCTCATCCCTACCTTTAGAACTAGACTGGAATTTAAACCTGCATCATTAACTTACCTCATTGCGTGAGTCGATTCATTATGACTCTGCCGTTTCTTATTCTAATCACTTCCTTTTTCTAAGCCGCATTATTGCTTCTATGCCAACCTTAGCATAACCTTTCAACGCTCAGCGCTATGACCACGCCTTATCCTTTGAGTGTTCCTTTCTGTGGCCTTTCTTGACTTTTTCACCTTAGGAACCCTATATGGAATCTTTGGTCAAAACTTCCACTAAGCGTGACGAGATATCTTCAAAATCAAGCAATCAAGTTGGATGCTTCATCAACTCCATCTTGCTGGGGGTTTCATCACTGGTCCATCTAGAAAATCGTAGGCTCCAAGTCCCGACCTATTGAAGGACTTCATTACGAGTCCATATATGACATCTTGGGTTTTAAACCCGCACAAATGCAACATTACACCTATTCACGGGCTCACTTAGGCCCTTGACATACAAACCTCGAAGCATATACAACTCAAGCGCTACAAAAGCTCGTTCTATAACGTATTCCAAATCGAACATATAATCTATTGGCTGCATAGAAGATCATTAGGCTCCATGTGTACCCTGATCAGGATTTCATTACGAGTCCATACAAAAGGTTGTGGGCTCTAGACCCATACGAGATCCTAATTGTTTTATGGGCTCACTTAGGCCCGTAACAACTACAACACATATCGCATTAAACATAACTTACATGGATCATCCTTGGGGGCTTCCCCTTTCTTCTCTTTCGAAAACAGTTTTCTAAAACGAAAATTTGAGCTTCTAATGGAACGATCAAATCATCAAATCATATCATCTGCATTAGTGTCATACCTCTGCATTAGTGTCATATCTCCACATTTGCATTACATATCTGCATCGTCCAACATTGTGTCAAAGCATTGCATCCTTCGTCCTTAGCCATAGGATTCTAGCGTCAATCATCGAGTCACACATACACACACACGTATGCACGCACGATAGCACCTTTAAGTCTATAGTACTAGAGGTCACTCTTTATAGGTCAAGTCATTTCCTATCCATACACTAGCACCCACATCACAGGAAACATGCATTGTTTGTCTGTATATCTGTGTATTCTTTGTATTTACAGGTACCCAACATTGAACAACTATATACGAGTTATATTCTGCCAAGGTCTGCAGACCATTACAATTTAACAACAGAAGCCAAGTGCTATATACATGGTGCGTCCAGCACACCGACAACACTGTGCCACAAGTAGCAAACTGCGTCCAGCGCAACACCCCACGCCAAGCGCAGGCCTGTGCGTCTGGCGCACAGTCCTATACAACACGCTTGGGGGCTTCTTAGCCAAGTGGGGCCCACACTCTCAACTTCAAATGAATTCAAATGTTCGTTACAATTCGACATTGCGCGCGACAAAACTAGCGGATTTTTAAATCCGCAACAAAAATAAAATTTTGCCATTCTTCCAACATGCTATACTGTACGCAAATCTTGCTCGAGAGACAACAAGTACTCAGGAGTATTAACAGCGGAAAACACACCGTTAGGTCCGCGGACCATCATCACAACACATTACCCAGGAGCGGGACCATTAATAGCTCTATCCCGTCGTGAGCCGGACCATTAATAGCTCTACAAATTATATATCCCGTCATGAGCCGGACCATTAATAGCTCTATCCCGTCATGAGCCGGACCATTAGTAGCTCTATCCCGTCGTGAGCCGGACCATTAATAGCTTCACAAATTATCTATCCCGTCATGAGCCGGACCATTAATAGCTATATCCCGCCGTGAGCCGGACCATTAATAGCTTCACAAATTATCTTTCCCGTCATGAGCCGGACCATTAATAGCTCTATCCCGTCGTGAGCCGGACCATTAATAGCTTCACAAATTATCTATCCCGTCATGAGCCGGACCATTAATAGCTTTATCCCGTCATGAGCCGGACCATTAATAGCTCTATCCCGTCATGAGCCGGACCATTAATAGCTTCACAAATTATATATCCTGTCATGAGCCGGACCATTAATAGCTCTATCCCGTCATGAGCCGGACCATTAATAGCTCTATCCCGTCGTGAGCCGGACCATAATAGCTCTACACATCATCAACACCCTGAAGTGGGACTATAATAGCTCTACACGTCATCAACACCCTGAAGCGGAACCATAATAGCTCATGATTTCTCTTCACCTATATCATTTCATTTTTTGCAAATTTACATTTATTTTGCAAATTTGTTCATATATGTCTGTTCCTGAAACTTTTGCTTGTTTTGCAGGTACTGGCGTAAAAGAGTGATTTTGGATTGCAGAGCATCTAGAATCAGTCTCCGTCCCGACACGTATACTTTGACTTTCGGTTTTCCAAACCTCAGTCAAAGTGAGGGCTTCTGTAGACACATAATCGTGTCTCCCCATTTAGTACCCTATGATGACCAATACCCTGCTCCAATTGGTCCGGATCGAGGAAAGAATAAAGAATGAGTCTAAAATAAAATGTTTTAAGCCCAAATCCATTTTTTAACTCATTTTATTAATCCATTTCTGAAAACCTTATTATAACCAATTTTAATAAGCCCATTTCCTAAAACGTTTTGAAATAACTTTTTAAAGCCCATCTTCGAAAACCTTTTTAAAAATAGTTTTATGAAAGCCCAATTTTATGAAACCCCTTTTCTAGCCTAATTTAATTAAAAGAATTAATTAATTACATTGATTAGTTTTATTAATAAAAATCTTATATAAAAATAATCTTTTTCCAAAGTGTTTTTAAATATCTTTTGTCTAACTATTTTCTAAAATCTTTTTCAATAAAAATAATCTTTTTCCATAGTGATTTTAAATATCTCTTACAAACTCTTTTTTTTAAATCTTTTTTAATAAAAATATTTTAAAGACCTAATTATTTTCGAAAACCTATTGCAACCCAACTACCTAAACCTACCTACACTATATAACTCATAACACTCATCTCACGGCCATCCGTCACAAATCTCACAACTACACGCCCACACTACCTAATATCCTAATCCTTCGTCCTATATTATCACCGACTCATCATCATCATTCAGCACCATCTAACATCTCTCATACCTCACAAAAAACCCACGGTACAATCACTCCACCGCCTAACATAAATTCCTCCAACTTACATATCCTCACCTCCCTCCAATTCTCCCACGCCAAAATCACTCGACGCCAAAAACATAATCACTCGACTAACACAAAACTCCCTACACATAGTCACCTAGACTCCTACTCACACAACACACGACCAAACTCATCAACCGCCATAATGCAAAACTCCACCTGATCATCATTCATCTCCTTGCGCCACATCATTAACACCACATATAATTCATCATCACTTTGGTGATTAATCAAACCGAAATCTACAACACATCCACGACTAAAATTTCCAAAACATACTATTTGAAAACAAAACAACAAATCATTTTCTAGACTCGTAAACCTTTCGATCCAAGATCCGTACAAATCAACGACCTCGGACGGTGGTATAATTTCTGAGGGTCAACTAAATTAACTAACTTTATTTTATATCTTTATTATTTTTATTATTTTCTTGAAGTTACTAACAGTTTATTCGTGATGTAGGTTATTAATATATTCCTGCAACTGTAAGTATTGTACATATTATACTAACTCCCTGCAATATTTTATTTTCTTATTTTTATTTATTTCCATGAACATTATTTTTTATGTGTCTGATTGCAATATTTATCACATTGTATTTATTGTTAATCAAGACCTAAAGAATTATTCTAATTAATTCAGATAATTTGAACAACCTGTTAGGAACCTTGTAAAATGATTGTTTAATAACTGGTCATTAAATAATTAGTCTTTTGTGTGTTTCCTGAACCCATCTAGATTAATTATTTTAGGGTGCTTTAAAACGTTATTTGATTATTCTTTTGCATAAATCTGTAATGAATCGTTATTTAGTAGAGGCCAGCAATGGGCAATATAGTTCCTGACTATATTGTACCCTCACCCTCGAACTCACTTTTTGGTTCCTGACCATCTATGGAGTCATGACGGGGAAATCTACATTGGATAAGTCCCTAAGATGTCACTTCGTTTCAACATCCAATTAGGTTTATGATTCTTCCTTTAAAGAATTGTTGGCGACTTCAAAACGAATTTCAAATAAAACCTTATCAATGGGGTAGTCAAATAAACGCGCTCACACCGCGTGTAGGCATTAAAAGAATTAAAAATCCACGCCTACACCCATTCAGCTACGTACAAGTGGTACACGCTTTAAAAAAGATAGAAAACAACACAGCGCGTCACGCAGGGGAGTGCGCCAACAGCACGACTCTGTGTGACGCATAATGCCACGTGTCAGGTGCAGATTGGTGAGCCTGACACAGTTGGACAATGGTGCATTGGGCGTACGATGGTGTGCTGGGCGCACCGCCTTGCTTTTTGACACGTTTTGACAGCTTTTTATCGAACACGTTTTTACGATTTTCTTTATCTTTTAAGTCTGAAAATCCGATTTTAATAATTAAATATCTTTAAAATGTTTATTTTATAAAATAAAACAATTAATTATCATGAATAATTAATTATTAGGCTTTTTCAAAGGATTGGGCTCAAAACTTTTATTTACGGGCTCAAAATGTAATTAATTATTAGGAATAATTAATTGGGCTTTAAAATAGGATTAAAATAAACTTTAACACTTTAAAAATAGTTTTGGGATGGCTCTTCGGACTGCTCTCTCCTTTGGGTTAGACCCATTAAGACCACGTATGTTTCATCATCGGATCCTTTAATGGGGAGACACGATTATGTGTCTACAGAAGCCCCCACTTTGACTGAGATTCAGGAAACCGAAAGTCAAAGTATACGATGTCGGGACGGAGAATGATTCTAAACGCTATGCAATTTAGAACTGATCTATATACGCCGGTCTCTGCAACACAAAGTTAGTATGCAGGGCAATAACTACAAGCAATATGATTACCTACAGAAGAAGATGTTAGCAGAGAGGTGCAAACAACTCAGAATAAGCACATAATGATGCAAAAATGCAAACTTAGACTCTCTAAGGATGCATAGCTAAGGAAGATGACACGTCATGCAAGGTCAGGGTTATGCAATACTAGGATGTATGAAATACAATGCAAGGTCAGAGATTTGCAAGGCTAGGAGATCTGGATATGCAGAGAGATAGAATGATAGAATGATTTTCGAAAACGGTTTTTAGTAAATAATCGGGGCCCGTAAATGAGGTCCGCAGATTACAACTTTTCGGGAGTTTGATTTGATTTGAGGAACCACCACATATATAGGAAGCCCCCACTTTGGGTAAGCTTGTTTTGATTAGGTATTTTGAGATGCAGTCGAACCTCGAGATGCAGATTCCTACGTATCTTTGCAGAATCAGACCATTCGTATTTCTGGATCTGATTTCTTTTTTTAGTATTTATCATTTTTTATACACTAACTTTTGCCTAGGCCACCCTTTCGGGTTTTCAACCTAGCGGGCTTGGACATACCTTGAAAAAGGAGTTAGAGTTGATAAAACGTTGAAAGGTTTAAGGCTTGAGGTTTAGATGAAGGTTCAATTGGTTGGGATAAGGTAAAGATCATGGATTTGGATTACATGGGTTAAGATTTTGGTTGATCGAAGGATTTGAATGAGGGGTAGAACTTGTGTGCAAGCCCCCTAGCTTGGCTTTTTTCTTTTTGCATTTTTTCTTTTTTTCCTATGCGTTTCTTTTGCTTTTGCTTTTGCTTTTGCTCATTTTTTTGCACTTTGATTTTTTCACTTTTTTTATTTTTGCCAGGCATTGATTGATTTTTTTTATGTAGTAAGGCTTGCACACAAGTTTTTTGGTTATGAATATTCGAAGGTTTGAAGGTTATTTTGCGGAGCTTTGACTTTGAAGAGATTATTTGGCTAATGGAAATGATGGTTTATGGATGATGGAGGGAAGAAAGGAATAACTCTTGATCCAAAGTATGTCCAATTTTCATTTTTTATTTTTTCGATTTTTTTTATTTTTTTTTATTTTCAGATTTTCTTTTTATTAGTCAAGATCATTAGGTGATTTAAGATTCATCATTGAATTCGAAGCATACATGATGGTGAAAGGCCAATGAAAATAAAAAGAAAAATAAAAATGAAATGAAAATGCAAGGCTATAATAGATGAAGTCCTATAATGACATAACTCGATGGGAAAGGACATAAATAGCTTAGGGTAAGGACTCTCTGACTCATCCTAGGAAACTAGAAATAAAAGACTAAGCCTATTGAATTGTTGATGCACTGCCTAAGGGGTTGTCAGTGATGCAGATTCTCGTTGTAGGAAGTATTAGTAGTTTATCGTCATCGACTATGTTTCGCAGCGCATTGATGATATTTGATATTAGATGTCAGATGTTCATTGTTCTGTTGGAATTCGCAGTAGAAATATAGGTTGCACCTTTTGAATTTTCTTTTAGTTGCAGGGTTTGGAGTAGATTATGTAGAAGTGATCACGCCTTTAGACCCTATAGAAGTGATCGCACTCGTAGTAGAAATATAGGTTGCACCTTTTGAATTTTCTTTTAGTTGCAGGGTACGGGTAGATTATGTAGAAGTGATCACGCCTTTATTGTGAAGGCGGTAGACCCTATAGAAGTGATCGCACTTCTATTGTGAAGGCGGTCAAAAGTAGTCTTCACGACTCTAAATGAAGTCGGGGTGGTGGTAGTGCGATTGATGAGCTTTAGAGTAGGCTCACATTTTGTTCCTCCTTTAGGCATTCCTAAGTTGTAATCTCTCGACCGGTCATGAACAAAATCGAGTGGATCTTGCTTGTAAGTTTTAAGAAATGATGTTTCCGAAATGAGAAATGGAGATGAGAGATGCAAATGGAAATGAAGATGGGAAATGAAAATGGAAATGGAAATGGGAAATGATTTGAAATAGGTATGGTTTTTGGACTAGTATGGGCTTGACCATGATGGAGACATGGGCCTAACTATATGCAAATGCAGACATGGACTAGACTGGAGTGGACTATTCAAGCAGACAGGACGATGCAAGCAGACCGGACTGAATGATCGGATTTTACTAAGTACTAGACTTTGAACTTACAATAAACAGACTAGACTCAAAGCAGGCTAAACAATAAAGAAGGCTGGACTTTGAACTTATATTTGGAATAAGCAGGCTAATCCTAAATGTATGACTTGGGATTTTATAGTCCGAAGACTTGATGAGGGTTTACATACAAGACTTAGGGTTGAACTTTTATAGTCCTAAGACTTGACTAGGGTCTACATAGAGGTGCAAACTAGACCTAGGGAATGAACTTTTATATTCCTAAGACTTAACTTTTATAGTCTAAAGACTTAACTAGGGTTTACATAGAGATGCAAACTAGACCTAGGGAATGAACTTTTATAGTCCTAAGACTTAACTTTTTTAGTCCGAAGACGTGACTAGGGTTTACATAGAGATGCAAACTAGACCTAGGGAATGAACTTTTATAGTCCTAAGACTTAACTTTTATAGTCCGAAGATTAACTAGGGTTTACATAGATATGCAAACTAGACCTAGGGAATGAACTTTTATAGTCCTAACACTTAACTTTTATAGTACGAAGACTTGACTAGGGTTTACATAGAGATGCAAACTAGACATAGGGAATGAACTTTTATTGTTCAAAGACTTAACTTTTATAGTCCGAAGACTTGACTAGGGTTTACATAGGATGCAAACTAGACCTAGGGAATGAACTTTTATAGTCCTAAGACTTAACTTTTTTAGTCCGAAGACTTGACTAGGGCTTACATAGAGATGCAAACTAGACCTAGGGAATGAACTTTTATAGTCCTAAGACTTAACTTTTATTGTCCGAAAACTTAACTAGGGTTTAGATAGAGATGCAAACTAGACCAAGGGAATGACTTTTATAGTCCTAAGACTTAACTTTTTTTGTCCGAAGACTTGACTAGGGTTTACATAGAGATGCAAACTAGACCTAGGGAATGAACTTTTATAGTCCTAAGACTTAACTTTTATAGTACGAAGACTTAACTAGGGTTTACATAGATATGCAAACTAGACCTAGGGAATGAACTTTATAGTCCTAACACTTAACTTTTATAGTACGATGACTTGACTAGGGTTTACATAGAGATGCAAACTAGACCTAGGGAATGAACTTTTATAGTCCGAAGACTTAACTTTTATAGTCCGAAGACTTGACTAGGGTTTACATAGGATGCAAACTAGACCTAGGGAATGAACTTTAACTTTTATTGTCTGAAGACTTGACTAGGATTTACATAGAGATGCAATCTAGACCTAGGGAACTTTTATAGTCTGAAGACTTGACAAGAGTTTACATAGAGATGCAAACTTGACCTAGGGAACTTTTATTGTCCTAAGACTTAACTTTTATAGTACGAAGACTTGACTAGGGTTTACATAGGGATGCAAACTAGACCTAGGGAATGACTTTTTATAGTCCGAAGACTTGACTAGGGTTTACATAGGGATGCAAACTAGACCTAGGGAATGAATTTTTATTGT
The DNA here is from genome assembly GCA_947648045.1 of Beta corolliflora. Lineage (NCBI taxonomy): Eukaryota > Viridiplantae > Streptophyta > Magnoliopsida > Caryophyllales > Amaranthaceae > Beta > Beta corolliflora. The sequence continues at coordinate 2,088,086 of CANSZD010000007.1, read as the reverse complement.
CCTTAGACTTAACTTTTATAGTCCGAAGACTTGGCTAAGGTTTACATAGAAATGCAAACAAGACCTAGGGAATGAACTGGGCCTAAATGGACCTAAGATTTGGATTGGATTAGAATTAGACTTAGATTGGAATGGATCAGGAATAGACTCGGAATAGACTTATATAGGTCTAAGATCGACTCTAATGCTAGTGAACGTATGGACTCAAATTTGGATGGGCCTAGTATGAATGCAAACTGGAATCTAATGCACATGGGCCTCAAAATGAATGCAAATGAATTGGATTGGGTTGGTTGAATTGTATTGAATGAAGGTGTTTGGACTAGGCTTAGAATTTTCGAAATTCATTTTTTGAAAGGAACCCCTTGTTTTTATCTTTTGTTAGGAAAAGATTTTGGATTAATTTTGAAACTATTTTTGTAAATGTCTTGTATGATGATGATTAGTAAATACTTTTGAAAAAGGTAGAATAAACATGGGTGTAGGATTGGTTTTGAAAAAATGTATGTTTTATTGAAATTAATTGAATATGGTAAGGTAAGATTGATAGGGAAGATTAGTTGGATAGCATGGAGAAGGTAGACCTGCATGACGATTCTAGCTCTACCATGACCATTTTTCTCGATGCACTTTTTTTAGGACAGACTCGACTTTGCATGAAAAAACTATTTTTTTATGCTTGAATTAGCTGAGACACCTAGAATGACCATGCTATTATGCGGATGCAGACGGGCCGAACATAGGATCGACCACCACGACGACTAAATCGACCAAAACCATGCGATACACAGACTGCGTGCCACACACAGGCGTGCGTCTAGCCCGCGGGAGTGGTGCGCCCGGTGCAACTTAATGCGCTTGGCGCACTGCTCCCCGACATGTTTTTCGGGGATTTAGGCGAGGTTTTGGCCAATTGACTATCTTTTTATTTGTTTTTTTAGACGCAGTTTTAGGTACGACGCATAACAATGACAATTTGACAAGTTAATAACAGGCAAAATTGCAATCACAGGCAAATGTCATGTAACCTGGATGCAAAAGTTTCAACCTAAAGTCCAGTTCTATGTTTGAAATTATGTTAGGTTTAGGTTAAGTCTGAAAGGGTCCATGACTAAGAGATTGATCCCACACTTCGTACCTCTACTTAAAGAGGTGGCCACGTGTAAGACGCACTCCAGTTTTCAAGTTAAGAACAAGATAACAATGACATGGTTGGGTAGATTTGCTTATGACTAAGATCCAACACTATCGCTCATGAAGCTTTTTGGAAGGACAAAGCGCAAACCCCCCGAGGGTGGGCTCATGCATCGAACATGCGCTAATGAGGCATGGTAGATTGTCCTTATAGTGGCTTAAACAATAGTCATGCATATGCTAAACTGTATGTCATTCTAATGCATAAAAAGAGTATGAATCGTATTTTTCAAGTTTCACCTACTCATTTAAAAAAAATAATTTAGTCTAGGTTGGTTCGAGAAACACATAAAAAGACTATTTTTAGTTGTATGTTATTAGGCAATCAAATTACTGGGAACCTAGCAGGTTGTTCAAATTATCTGATTAATATTAGAATAATTCTTTAGGTCTTTGATTAGCAAAAATAACATGTGAAGTGATGAAAGCATTCAAATAGGACAATCATGTATGCATATGTATGTAAAATAAATAGAAAAGAAATAAAAGGGTTTGCATGTACAAAAAGAACCTTTTTTTTATATTAAAGTTCTACATCATAAAAGAGATAGTCAGTAACTTCAATATAAAAATAATTAATTTATTCAACGACCCTCAGGATTATACCGTGGCTTGGGTCTGAGAGATTGACAACTTTCGGGACGAGCAATCGTGAAGCCTGAAGATATGAACGTGTGTTCGAATGTCTATGTGTGTTTGTTTGTATGTATTCTGTTAGAAAATATAGATTTTGTAGAGAGGTTTTGTAGGTATGTCGAAATGTATAGTCGTAATGCAAAAGTCGGAGTGTTAAAGTGTGGAAAAACCGTATGAAAAACCGTATCAAAAGATCGTCTTCGATTCGGGAAATCAAGACCTATTTATAGGAAAACAGAATCTGCGCGTCACGCGGATAGTGCGTCAGGCGCACGTCTCTATGTGACGCACAATTACACGTGTCAGACGCAGATTGGTGTGCCTGATGCAACATGCCCAATCAGCTACGTACACGTTGTACACGCTTTGAAAAAGAGAAAAGAACATTGCACGTCACGCAGGGGAGAACGCTAACCGCACGACTCTGTGTGACGCATAATGCCACGTGTCAGGTGCAGATTGGTGCGCCTGACACAGTTGGACAATGGTGCGCCAGGCGCACCGCCTTGCTTTTTGACACGTTTTGATAACTTTTTTATAAAACGCGTTTTAACGATTTTCTTTTATCTTTTAAGTCCGAAAATCCGACTTTAATTATAAATTATCATTGAAAATATTTATTTATTAAATAAACAATTAATTATCATGAATAATTAATTATTGGGCTTTTTCATAGGATTGGGCTCAAAACTTATATTTATGGGCTCAAAATGCAATTAATTATCAGGAATAATTAATTGGGCTTTAAAATAGGATTAAAATAATCTTTAACACTTTAAACATTGTTTTGGGATGGCTCTTAGGACTGGTCTCCCTTTGGGTCGAACCAATTAAGACTGCGGTATGTTTCATCATTGGATCCTTAAATGGGGAGACACGAATATGTGCCTACATTCCATGCACACATTGTCAATTTGTCACTATCACATGCAAGCTAAGATCATCGAAACTGGGAGTTTTAAGGTAAATTGAACTAGAAAATTGTTTTGGATTTGGGGAACTAACTTCTCTTGCAATTGTCCCTCTAGGGTTCTCCTTCCAAGGGTTCTTCTAGAAGTCCTAGTTTTCTTCCTTTCATAGGTTTCATCTCAAGATTTCTTGAGATTTGTGAACGCTTTCCAATTACTTCAGAAAATCAATCAAATATTATTTACAGTATGGAGAGAAATGAAGATGAGGAAAACGATGAAACGGTGGAGTTGTTTGTGGATGATCAATCAGAGAAGATGATAAAACTGCCCTAATGTGGATAAGGAAGTTATGGTCGGACAAAATAGTAAAGTTGACTACCTTAATAGACACTTTAAAAAAGGTGTGGAATCTAGTGCACAGTATGGAGGCCCGACATATTGAAGACAATGTTTTCTCTTTTCAATTCTACCATTGGAGGGATAAGATGCGAATTCTTGAGGGTCAACCGTGGCACTTTGATCACCATATTATATGCTTCAATTCTATCCATGACGACGAAATGCCCTCTAAACTCAAACTACACTCTATCCCTATATGGTTATGGTTCTATAACCTGCCTTTTGGTAGTAGAAAGGGATACATCAAATTCACGTAAAGAAGGAGATGATGTTCCATTGGTAGTAGAAGGGGATACACAAGAGGAGGCGAGGGAGGACCAAACTGAGGAGAGTTGGAAAGCCCATGAAATAAATGGTATTAGGAAATGGAAACGAGCTCATCGCCACAAATGGCTTAACTGCAGATCCTTTACTCAAGCTTGCTGGAGCGAAAAGAGGTGCAAGTGATAGGGATGCTACTGAAAAGGGAGTAGTGGAGAGTGAAAATATGGAAGTGAAGAAGAAGATGTGTATGGACATAGGCTATACCGTGGCGGTTCCCATGACTTGGACTCTCGGTGATCAATATTGAAAATCTTTTCATGGAACTGCCGTGGGTTGGGGAGTCCTCAGGCAGTTAACGCTCTCAAAAGGTTTATAACCTTAGAGAATCCCCATTTGGTTTTCCTTTTGAAAACCAAATTAAAAGCTGTAGAAATGGAGGAGGTAAAGAGAAGGACTCGTATGAATAACATGGTGGCTGTTAGTTGTAGTGGAGAAGGTGGAGTGGGGGTGTTGCTATGTTGTTGAGATAGTCTTTAGATGTTAAGCTGTGTTCTTTTTCTCTTAATCATATTGATGCGGTCATCCTTAAAGATGGAGTGGAGGTGTGGAGATTTACGGGGATATATGGTTTTCCCGAAGATGAGAACAAGCACAAGACGGGCGATCTATTGAGGAAGCTAGGTGATAATTGCTCGATGTCGTGGCTGTGCGGTGGAGATAATGGTTTCAATTTGTTTGAAGCTCAGATTTTAAGGGAAGTTATGGATGAATAAGATTTTAGCGATCTGGGGTATGTGGGATATGATTATACGTGGAATAACAATAGAGCGGGTGATGTAAACATACAAGAGAGACTTGATAGATACATTGCGAACACAAGCTGGAAAGCCTTGTACCTAGGAACATTTGTGTCACATCTAGCGAAACGCAAATCGGACCACCTCCCCATCCTAATATCTATTGCAGACTTAGCTGGAAATGTGGGAAAGAAGAAGAAGAAAAAACTTTTCAGATTTGAGCAGATGTGGTTAAGGGAAGAAACATATGAGGAGTAATAAGAAAGCTTGGCAGGTGGGGGACAATGTGAATCGCAATATCGCGCACACAACAGGGAGTTTGAACAAGTGGGGAAAGGAAGTTTTTGGTAGTGTTACTAGGGAGCATAGGGAGTGCAAGGCTAGAATGGAGAGCCTTATGCACGAGGAACAAACGAATGAGATACTGGAGATGATGAGAGCGGTGGATGAGCAAATGGATGAGTTGGAGAAGAGGGAGGAAATATTTTGGAAGCAAAGAAGCAAACAATCATGGCTTAAAAACAAGGACAATAATACTCGTTTTTTTCATGCTAAAGCATAACAAAGAGTGGAAAGAAATTCCATTACAATAATTGAAGATGGAGCGGGGAACGTTTATGAAATTGAACAGGATATTACAGATGTGTTTGTGCGCTTCTATGATGATTTATTCACCTCTAGATATCACGTAGACCTTTATCCAGTATTGGAAAAGGTTAAAAACATGATCAATCCCGACGATGTTGCTGCTTCGGGGGATGAGTTTACAGGAGAATAAATAAAGGCCACTCTTGATCAGATGCATCCTACAAAGTCCCCAGGCCCAGATGGTATGTCTCCTTTATTTTTTCAGAAATATTGGCATATAGTGGGAAAGGATGTAGTGGAAAGGGCTTTGGATATCTTAAAAAAGGGTGGGTTGGTTACTGATTTAAATCATACTTATATAACCCTTATTCCAAAAAAGAAGAAATGTGTGTCCCCTAAAGAATATAGACCCATTAGCCTTTGTAATGCCATGTGTAAGCTCATTGCAAAAGTGTTAGCAAATAGGCTCAAACAAGTTCTTACCTCTATCATTCATGAGTCACGAAGTGGATTTCTCCCGGGGCTGTTAGTTACATATAATATTCTTGTGGCTTATGAATATTTTCACTATTTGAAAAAGAAGAAAAAAGGGGTGAAATGGAGCTTAGCTCTTAAACTGGATATGAGCAAGGCTTATGATAGAGTTGAATGGGTTTTTCTGGAGAAGATGATGCTAAAGTTGGGTTTTCCGGCTTTTTTTGTGGAGTTGATTATGAAATGTGTTACTTCTCCCTCCTTTTCGATTTTGATAAATGGGCAGCCATCAAAACAGTTTACTCCATCCTGGGGCCTTTGGCAAGGTGACCCGCTATCACCTTTTTCATTTATAATCTGTGAAGAGGGATTATCGGTTTTATTGAGAGATGCGGGGGAAAGGAAAGCTATACATGAGATCAAAATTAGTCAGAAAGTGGAGCCAATGTTACACCTTTTCTTTGCAAATGATAGCTTGCTTTTTATCCGGACAGATGAGGAAGAGATTGATAATGTCCTTGATTTACTCATAATATATGAGGCTGCTTCCAGATAAAAACTTAATATGGAAAAATCTGAAGTTTCCTTTAGCCAATAAATATGGAGCTTGAGAAGAAAAATATGCTTCAGGTGAAGTTGCAATTTAAGGCAGTTGAGGAACATATAAAATATTTGGGGCTTCCTACCTACACAGGATTCTCCAAAAAACAAGTTTTCCAAATAATTCAGGATAGAATATGGAAGAAAAGGTTGGAAGGGGGTTTTTTTTTTCTCATGCGGGGAGGGAAATTTTGATCAAGGTAGTAGCGTAAGTTATTCCGATGTATTCGATGCAATGTTTCATGTTACCTCAAATTCTATTGAAGGAAATAGAAGGAATTTACAGGTGTTTTATTGGGGTAAAAAAAGGAGTGAAATAAAAATCCCATGGATAGCTTGGAATGTTTTGTGCAAATCAAAGAAGGAGGGGGGGGGGGCTACGCCTCCGAAATCTTCATGTGTTCAACCGAGCTTTGCTTGCTAAACAAGGGTGGAAGTTCTTACCAACCAAGAATCATTGATGTCGAAGGTGATGAAAGGGAAATATTTTCCAAACAACACTTTCTTGGAAGCAAAAGCAAAGGGACAGATAAGCTACACATGGAGATCAATTCTTTCTGTAAAGGATGTAGTTCTAAAGGGGCAAGAAGACTCATTAGTGATGGGACTAACACTCGCATTTGGCATGGCCTGTGGATCCCCGGTCTACCAAATGGAACAATGTTGTTAAGAAATAATGAAGATGAGGGGGGACCGTCTTGGGTGCATGAGTTACTGTAGCATGGGGTATAGGACCTGAGCACTCTCCAAAATTCTTTGTCAACATGGGAGGAATATGAAATAAAGAAGATTAGCATCCCACTTTTTCAACAGATAAACCAGTGGACATGGAGGCTCTCAAAAAGTGGTGACTTTACGGTGAGGAGCGCATATTATCATGCTCTAAAGAAATGTGGGAATGGGAAGAGCTCGCATACAAGTGAAGGGAAAGAGAATATTTGGAAGCGCTTGTGGCACACAACGCTCCCTCCGAAAATTCGAAGCTTCAGGCTCTTCATGATGGTGTTATAGTGAATGAGAATCTTGGCAGGAGGGGTGTTGAGATTGATAAAGCTTACCTGAGATGTGGAGAACAGGGGGAGTCTTTGGCACATACACTCATATTTTGTGAAGAAGCTGTAAAAATATGGAATTTTTCTCCTCTCAAACTGAAATCACAGAGTTTTGAAGGTAATGTTTTTGCTGAATGGGTTTTCTCCCTGGGGTTCTTAACTTCTTATACAAGGATGCACACTGGTGGAATATTTTTTGGGCTATAGTGCGGTTGATTGGATTGACCGCAATAATTGGCTTTTAATGGGAAAAGGAGAGATGCCATGGAAAGTGTGGATCTCTTGCTCTTTTTTTAGTGAATTGTTTTTCCCTTTTTTAGTATTAGTAGTTGATTTACTAATGGGCAGATAAATAAATAATTTTGGGTTTTTCTATGATATACCCCTGTGTTTTTTAACATTCTATAATGTACCCCTAATGTTTTTTTATTCTACATTGTACCCCTGTGTTTTTTAAATTTTCTACATAGTACCTCTACGTTAAATGAACGTAACGTTTACCGTTATCTCTTTGCATTCCTGGGCTTCTCTCTCAACCCTCCCCCCTACCAGCCCCCCAGCCCAGCCCCCACCCCCTCCCCTCCTCCCCCGCAACCACCATGACCACCGCCAGCCCAGTCCTCCACCCCCGTAACCACCATGACCGCCGCAACCACCAATGTTTTTTATAAAAATCAACCCAGATTCAATCATGGGGGCTGCGGGAAATCGAATGGGAGGGGGTGGGGGCAACGGGAAATCGAAGGGGAGGGGGTGGGGGCAATGGGAAATCGAAGGGGAGGGGGTGGGGGGCAATGGGAAATCGAAGGGGAGAGGGTAGGGGCAACGGGAAATCGAAGGGGAGGGGGTAGGGGCTGCGGGAAATCGAAGGGGAAGGGGTGGGGGCAACGGGAAATCGATGGGGAGGGGGGGGGGGGGCATGTAGGAAATCGAAGGGGAGGAGGTTGGGGGTCATGGGAAATTAAAGGGGAGGGGGGGGGGCTAGGCGGGGGGGGGTGGGGGTGGGGTCTTTGGGCTGGTAGGGGGGGGGGTGGGGGGGCTGCGGTGGAGGAGAGGGGGAGGGGGTCTGTGTAATAGCCCGCTCGATTTTCACCTGCTTATATAACATAATAATTATAGCGGAAGCCCGAAAGGATCGGACGAGCTATTCTTGGAACCCGCTTAAGCCTAAGCTTAAGGTTAAGAGCAAAATATCATGAAATACATCTATATAACATTTTAAAATTCCATCACAAAAATACAATACAAACGTTACAACTCCAGATGAAAAATAACACATCAATACTACTTCTCAAAGTACAACCTTCCATATAAAAGTATAATGCAAACAAGCACTTGAAAGTCACAACCAAGCATCCCCTAGTAGAAGAACAACTTCAATAGTCACCTGTAAGGTCACAATAAACTGCCCCCACCAGGACAGGTTCAAAGAACAAAACACAAGTCAGCAAAGCTGAGTACACAAGTACAATTTCAGGAAATTATTATGGTGGCTGGAAATAGTTTTTCTTTCACAATTACTTTATTTCGAAATATCCCTTCCCAAAAGAATATAATATGCAACTCATTAATTAACTTTTTTAAGTTACAACAAGTACTCACATTCTCGTTGCTTCCTTTGATACCATTATAGTTCTCTCTATTAGATCAATACTTTTATCAGTCATCATCATTTAGTCTTATGGGGAAAGTGAACACGAATAGAGAGGGGTCACCATGACTGACTGTCTCTAAACTGTGGGGGTCGTCACCCTCCTATTTACCATATACTTGCAAGACTTTCAGGACATGTCCCTAGCAGCTACGAGACACCACGCTCGCCTGCACTTTACAACTTAATAACGGGCAGCTACGAGACACCACGCTCGCCTGCAATTGTTGTTCATCACCGTTCACGGCTACTTCCCCTTCTTTTAGGTGATCACACGAGCACATCAATAATTTTAATTCCTCTTAATTGTTATTAAGTCATTACTTGGAATAACTTGTAAGAAATGGACTTAGCTTCTTGAGGAAAGATTTATATAAGTGTAACTTCCATAATGTTTTTCACAAAAGTAATTATTAGGAAACTAAAAATTGAAATAAATAAAAATAAATAAAGTTATAAGGATTTCTTACAACATAAGGATTAAAGTATTTGTTTTGATAAACGTAACTTATTTGATTATTACTCTTAGAGTTGTTAAAAGAATAACAAATTTTAAAGTTCGGTGAGGAAACTATTAACATTTGATATTAGTAACTATGGCTTGGTAAGTAAAAATTTCAGAACACATGGTTGTAATTAAACTTGATAAGAGATTTACCAAATAAGTACTCCTTGAACATATCTTTTACATAAAGTTATTTTCTGAAAACTTGTAATCAACTAGTCAATCAAGTTCAATAAAGTTTAATTTTAGGAAGTAAACTAAATAATTCTTGATAAAAGAACTTATTATTATTTTACCTAATTGTCATTTAACCTTTGAAACATTGAAAATCATGATTTCATCCTTAAAATACTGTTTGAAACATTTCTTTGAAAAATACGGAATGTAACCACAACTTTTATTAAAAAAAAAACCGAAACTGTCCCACAAAATGAAATTTTCCAGCATAACTTAAAATGACCATAACTTCCTCATTCCTAATCCAAATTGGACGATTCTTTTGCATATCTTGAGTGAAATTTTAATATGAACAACCTTTGTGAAATAGTATTTTGGCGAAAAAAGTCCAGAAAATGTCTAAAAACACGTTTTAATATAACTGGTCTAAATTCTTACGAGAAGGTAGAAGTTTATGTTTCAATTTGTAATCTACTTCACATGCACTTGGGTTCTTCCATCAAGAATAACTTATCAATATTTTGACAGTAAAATATGGCCCTTGATTCATTCACAAGATCAAATATTCAAGTAAAATATTCAACCATTTACTAAGGAAACTTTTATTTCTCAACTTGCAACTCATAACACCACAATCAAATCAACAAGAAACATATAATCATCCCCAAAAACATGCAAGAAAAGAAAATCAATATGAATACATATACATATACATTTGAAGATAAAAAATAATTTTTCCCAAAAGCCACATGCATGCCTTATTTACAACAAAACTTTTACCCAAATCTCATTTCAAACCCAAAGAGAGTTTATAGCTTGTGTACCTTCACTCCTTAGGAAGATCTTCAACTTTTCTTCACTATAAAATTCTGATTTTCTAGCCCATTCTACAATCTAGCAAAATTTAGTTTAGTTCTACTATTATATTGACCATAAACTCAAGAACAACAACAATTAGCTTCCTTTAAACGATAATTTCAGCTTACCTAGTAAACCTTTGGGCTCAATTCGTGGCGTTTCTTCTTCACCTTTTTAAAATCTAACACTTATACCTTGTAGATGACATGCCAAGGATCAAACTCTACTATTTGCATGTGAAAATTGGTGAAGAATGAGGGAGATATGAAGAGAGAGAAGAGGAAGCTCACATTTTCCTCTTCTTCAATATGTTAGAAGCAAGGGGAGTAAAGATATTGTTTGTAAATTGAAAATGAGTGTGGGTGAAGGTGGATGAAAGTGGGTTGGGTGGTATACCTCTTTCCCTAGTCCAATTACACTTTTGTCCTTGATTTTACCCTCAAAGTAAGGGCATATCGGTCTTTATATCCTTACACCAAAAAAAAAAAATCATAATATATTCATACTCTTTCATGATATACTAGTTCCGTCCTCAAATAATATTATTACTCATAAGTCCTATTGTTCATGCCACACTTGCTTTCTTACTTATCCTTGATTTAATTGCATTTTCCTCAAGTATATATCATTAATCCTTTATTAACTCTCATAATCCGTCTCTTAATCTCTAATAAACTTTACACCTTCAAACGACGAATATAATAAATTATAATATTAAAAACATACTTACTTAGTACTTGAAAAGTAACTAGAAAGACAAGTTAAGAATTTTAACACCTCAAACAATAATCCTAAAACTATATTAATAATTTAAGAATCAAATTTTGGGGTGGTTATTACACACTACCCCACTTAAAGAAGTTTCGTCCCGAAACTGTACAACACACATTAAAATTAGGACAATCAAAGTAGGTCAAGCCTCATATGGATATATGTGTGAACCGATGAATATGGTCAAGGTTCTCCTTTTGAAAAAAAATTCGTTAACATACTTCATAGTTTATACATAATACAACTTATATATTAATTGATCATTAACAGACTCGAAATCCTAACGAACTAAGTAAGTTAAAAGTCACAATCCCATTTTTTTTAGTTCTTTCAAATAGTTCACATACAACCATATTTAATACTCAACTCAAATTTCATAGAATTATTCCAATCAAAAATCGTAATGAACATAATTTGTCAAAATAATAAACCAAAATATAGTGCAAATTTTATCCAAGTTATAGTTTAGTCATAAAATTTCTATAGTGAAAGTTACGCCTAGGTAGAGAATAAATAGAGGCCTTGTTAAGAACAATATACTAATCCATTCAACTTACTAAAATTAATAGTTTAAAAGTAAATCAAGAAAGATATAATCTATATAATACACTATATACTCTCATATTATATGTGTCTTAGATTAAAGGTATTAAAAAAAATTACAATAAATTTTTAAACAAAACTTGTCTAAGTCTTGTGAGTAATAATTTAAAAATAATGTATGGGATCAACCTTGATAAACTCGAATATGAACTTTAGGGCCTATGGTATAAATAATTCAAGTACATATAACTTCAAAATAGCAAGTCGCACTCATATATGCTTTATAGGCTAATAATAAATACTTTTAAAAATAATTATTTCTTTTCACAACTTTGCACCGGCAAAGACCTTTATATAACTCAAATATTACCTATCAATAAAATCAAAACGGTGACTTATAACACATCCTTCATAAAGGCCAAATAAGTATTTTATCTTTTGTAAAACTCATTTATCAAAACTTAGAGAATAAGTATATGGAAGAGTTCCAATAAAGAATGTTTCAATGCAAGGCAATTATACTCATTTATCAAATAGGGTCACAATATAAAATTTATTATTAAAACTTGAAGAAAGAGCTTTATGAACTAAGCATTTATATACTTAATGGTTGATAAATATTTTAAAAGTCCGATCCTTACCTAAAACTCATAATTATACTTTCATAACTCGCAATGACTTCAAATCATAAATATTTCCGCGGACAATATATAATCAGATGTTGATAAATTTGTATGTTTTAAATCAAAACTTTCAACAAATTAACTCACTTCAAACCATCATAATACAAGCACTAGTTAAGATTAGATTATGATCAAATGTATAAGCTTATCAAAATAATAATAAAAAAAAAGTTCATAAGAGTCGTAATATACCAGTGCATTTTAAAAATATGACTCAAATCCCAATCATGAATGGTTTTTTTTTTTTTACAATAAATCTAAAAAATAATTTATTACATTCTTTTCAAACTTATATAAGATATAGTAGTAAAATAATAGTTCTTTGAAATTATTTTATTCCAATTAATAGTTAGTTGTAAGGTGAAAGTCTAACTCAATATATATAAACATGCATATAGTTTAAACCATCAAATTTACTAGTGAATTCTATCGAAACCAAATCCATACTTCACATAGTTTAAGTTTAGAAAATGGGGACTGTATATACTAAACATGTTGTCAATTTAAACATCTTGCAAGGTAGCTCAATCAAACTAAGCAACTATACACGTTGAAAACAATTTTGAACAACTAATTTTACGGAAACATAAACTTCTATACGTGATATATATAGAACATTTATCGTAAAAAAAAAATTACATAAGCACAAGTTCTATACTAATAAATGGACGGACAATTATATCGTAACTCTTCATCAGCCAAGAATCACAATCCATAAAATCTAAGATGTTCAACTACTGCTCCAATTCCATAATTATGTATCGTATTCACCTCAACTGTACCAGCATGAAACCTATCAATAACCATTTTTAATTTCTCACTACATTTCACCTTAAGGGACTAATATGATTAAATTCTCTTAACATAAATCCTTTAACTCACTAAGTATCCTCAATGGAACTCACTTGATTAAGTAACTAATCCTCATAAGCCTAATGTAAGGTTTACCTGGCATAACACAAGAATATACTAGAGTTGCACACTTACAATCTAAAAATGATTTTCAAACTCAATGTACTGACACCAAATCAAATTCACAAAAATAACTCATCCCTTATACTGTCCCACTCCCACTATAAGAAATAAGTAAAGGAAGTAACTTGAAAATTCAAAATCATAATTTCAAATGTTTAAAGTCAATAGTCTATCAGGTAATATCATGCATAGATTAATCCTTTTATAAAAATTAAGTCAAGTAAATTATGATTTGCAAGCCCTCCATGTATAGTACACCATAAGGAACTTAGGTCTTCTATTCTAAATAGAATTTTAAAAAAATATAAAAAAGGAAGAGTTCCATGGTTCCACATGAGCAGCAGCAACATTAATGACAGAAGCAACACTTAGATTACAAAGGATATGACTCCTGACTCACAGCTTCAATTTGAGTGATTTTGAGCCTAAATATAATAAATTCTCGAGATCTACAATTGTGGTGAAGAAACAATGGTCAAAATTCGACTGCAACTGTATAGTGAAGATAATTAAGCAAACAAAAACTTGCGAATACAAGGGACGGAAATAAACATGGGCTTTAGGGTTTTAACAACATGAGATTATTTTAGAGGGGAAATAAATTTGTATACTAGACTTAGATCGCTTGCCTAAGAGATCAATTATTTCGGCTCAACAAGATCTTACCACAAGAGAAGAGGGAAGCAAAACTGTGGTTAGCCCTCGTGTCACCACAAAAAGGAAAGGGTGAGGGAGGAAGAAGGAGATGAGGTCTCTTAAAACAATAACCTACAAATATATTTCATTTACTTGAAACACATCATAGTTTGTAAATGGTCTAAAAGAGGTTGTTTTGCAATTAAATTTTCAGTATCAATACGACATAATGCAAATAATTAAGAAAATCATGTTTAATTAAATAATCAAAATCCATAATATCAGTTAAATGAAAATTGAAAAAAAATCCATACTATCAGTCACTTAAGCTAATAAGTATTAGTTAGCAAAATTTAAAACAGGTTCTTTAAAACAAGGCTATTATCTACTATAATCCTTAAAAGAAATTTCTTTTTCGAAACTGAACACAACATTTTACATTATTTCAAACTAATAGATCACATTAAAACAATCTTGAGTGGAAATCAAATGAAACGAACTCCTAGCTCTTTGATAATATTACATGAGGTCGATCTTTAACCAAAAGAATAATAACTTAACTCTAATTTGTTTTCTTCTCAATCCCAAAGTGATACAACTCATACATTCACAAACCTTAGCTTTTACATCTTCCTAACGCACGACTGCAATGCTACATCATAACTAACTCTTATTGTAAACATTAAATTTTGACATTTAATTTATAGTAAAATAAAAATTCAAGTAATATATAATTAACCTTTAATAAAAGCTGTGATTAATATGGCCTATAACTGCTTATAAATACAACCTATTGCATATAACTAGAACATTAAATTCAGATAGACCAACTCACATAATGTCTCTTCTCAAGAACATCACAATTCCATACAACTAAGTCTAAATTTTCAAATTTTAAATGCTAAATAAGTTTCTCTAACCATGCATCTCAAAAACTCGAAACTTAATTTAGAACTTTCGATCATTGTCCAAATTCTTTGTACCTCTAGTAACTTAAACAAAATATTCAATTTGGCTACTTGTTCACATTCTTTCAATAAATCACTATAATTTCACCTTGTATGGTCATTGACTTTCGAATTTACGTATTCGAGTTCTTCATACCCAATGCCTAATGTCTCAAAGTAGTATCTAGTTTATTCAACTTGCCACTATGAATCACTATCACATGATTAACTTCTTTCAAATAAACCAAGAAACTTCAAATCCGAAACACATTACCGAAACACAATTTCACTTCATCAAGTAATAACTCAAATTTCTAAAATTTTTTTTTTTTTGGCAATTCAAAGTTTTTATTGAAAACCAAAAAAAACCACCCTACAAAGGGAAATCCAAGGAGAACCTAACCCCCCTACCTTTAAGGAAGGCTAGGAAGAAGGTCCCTCAATAACCCTTCAACAAAAACCCGGACAGGCCCGGTAGAAACAACAAAACCACCACATTAAATAATAACAATTGCTTCACATCATGGCTACATCTCGCAAGCAACATTAAAAATAACTTGCCTAATAACTTGCTCGGGGCTAATCAATTGATCTTCAAAAAATCTTCTTGTTTCTCTCGTATCCATATATGATAAATGCTCTCAACAAACATCATATTAAGCAACGGTTTTGTCTTTTTTCCCCCTACTATACTTAGCACAATAGAAATGATAGTTGCAAGATCGGTATTGAGAGGCACATCAATTTTTACGGAAAAGGGGCCCTCCACACTCTGTTGGCTCTATCTCGCAATTGAAGAAAATATGCTCAATTCCCTTCAAACCCTATCTTTGGTACCGAGTCTACCTTGAACAAATAATGAAGATAGCTTTAGGATTTGCCCCGCTATTACAAGTAATCCTTCTCCAATTCACTTTAGGACTATCACCCCTCATAAACCAAGAAACCTTTTTAATGGAAAATTTACCATTAAGCAAACAAAATTATCCGGAATCAAATATTTTCCTCATAGCCCATGATAATCTTGTAGGAGTATTAAAAGTCCAGGACATCGGCTTGCTTTATGTAATAAGAGTGAAGCCATTTGACCTATAAACGATCTTGTTTTTAAGATAAGGCCCAAAAATGCTTTGCAATTGCAGCCTTATTCCACAAGATAATTTCCTTGACATGATTAACCTTCTTTTCCAATAAACCAAGAAACAGAGAATTCAAATATAATATTATCCAAAAACACATTACCGAAACACAATTTCACTTCATCAAGTAACTAACTTTCAAATTTCTAAATTTCAATTCCCTTAAACATAGAACTTTAACGAGATCATGATTTTCTTAGACATTTTCTCTTTTGTCCTCTCTGCAAACTCCTATTGCCTTAATTAGGTCATGTTCCTCTATAAAAGTGTTATAATCTATTTCCTTCTTTTGAACGTAGTAAGCATAGTTCCTCTAGTTCACCATCTACAATATCATAATTAACCTCAAACACAATCGAAACTTTTTGTAATTATTTTATAGCCATAAAATCACATATTCATCTCATACGTTAATTTACAGTAAGCAGTAATTTATAATCTACATTTATTTTTTTGGTCATTCAAACATCCATAGAAAATCTTAGACATACAATAAACCACGGCATAGGATTACCATCATACTTCACGTTTCTTCAAACATTAATTTAATTTCATCATTTATATTTCTAAAATATTTCTACTTCCTCATGACCACAACTCATGCCATTAAACATCCTATTTCCATTCAACTTTCATGTTATATCCACCATTTACTTTATCATCTCCAACCACACACATAACCACAATGCATCTAATACAATTATTATGCTATTAGTTCCACAAAGGCACATATTTACATTTTTCGTCATTTACAACATACTCGGCATACAAAGAACATTCCCACGACGCACACCCACAATAAACACTCACATATTATAATTTTATACTTTTCATCACAAATTTTCAATTCATCCATAATAATATACTACTTTCATATATGACACTTCTAACCATTATTTATGTCATTCCCACATTTTTAATTCACTTTTCTATACTTGTTCATTCATATTCTACCTCCCTGATTCCTAATTTCCATGTCATATGGCACTTTATTTAACTTACACATATCACACACACATTCTAATAAAACACACCTTCACGTCACACACACATTCTAATAAAACACACCTTCACGTCACACACATATGCACGTTCACATTTCACACATTGCACCTTCTTCATAAAATTTCAAATTCTTACTTCCTATCCTATAACTTTCTCGATTTTTTTTTCTTTCAAATTTGCAGTCTTTCAAATGTTTTTTTTTGAAACTTCGGCTCTGATACCAAGTGTAATAGCCCGCTCGATTTTCACTTGCTTATATAACATAATAATTATAGCGGAAGCCCGAAAGGATCGGACGAGCTATTCTTGGAACCCGCTTAAGCCTAAGCTTAAGGTTAAGAGCAAAATATCATGAAATACATCTATATAACATTTTAAAATTCCATCACAAAAATACAATTCAAACGTTACAACTCCAGATGAAAAATAACACATCAATACTACTTCTCAAAGTACAACCTTCCATACAAAAGTATAATGCAAACAAGCACTTGAAAGTCACAACCAAGCATCCCCTAGTAGAAGAACAACTTCAATAGTCACCTGTAAGGTCACAATAAACTGCCCCCACCAGGACAGGTTCAAAGAACAAAACACAAGTCAGTAAAGCTGAGTACACAAGTACAATTTCAGGAAATTATTATGGTGGCTGGAAATAGTTTTTCTTTCACAATTACTTTATTTCGAAATATCCCTTCCCAAAAGAATATAATATGCAACTCATTAATTAACTTGTTTAAGTTACAACAAGTACTCACATTCTCGTTGCTTCCTTTGATACCATTATAGTTCTCTCTATTAGATCAATACTTTTATCAGTCATCATCATTTAGTCTTATGAGGAAAGTGAACACGAATAGAGAGGGGTCACCACGACTGACTGTCTCTAAACTGTGGGGGTCGTCACCCTCCTATTTACCATATACTTGCAATACTTTCAGGACATGTCCCTAGCAGCTACGAGACACCACGCTCGCCTGCACTTTACAACTTAATAACGGGCAGCTACGAGACACCACGCTCGCCTGCAATTGTTGTTCATCACCGTTCACGGCTACTTCCCCTTCTTTTAGGTGATCACACAAGCACATCAATAATTTTAATTCCTCTTAATTGTTATTAAGTCATTACTTGGAATAACTTGTAAGAAATGGACTTAGCTTCTTGAGGAAAGATTTATATAAGTGTAACTTCCATAATGTTTTTCACAAAAGTAATTATTAGGAAACTAAAAATTGAAATAAATAAAAAAAAAAACAAAGTTATAAGGATTTCTTACAACATAAGGATTAAAGTATTTGTTTTGATAAACGTAACTTATTTGATTATTACTCTTAGAGTTGTTAAAAGAATAACAAATTTTAAAGTTCGGTGAGGAAACTATTAACATTTGATATTAGTAACTATGGCTTGGTAAGTAAAAATTTCAGAACACATGGTTGTAATTAAACTTGATAAGAGATTTACCAAATAAGTACTCCTTGAACATATCTTTTACATAAAGTTATTTTCTGAAAACTTGTAATCAACTAGTCAATCAAGTTCAATAAAGTTTAATTTTAGGAAGTAAACTAAATAATTCTTGATAAAAGAACTTATTATTATTTTACCTAATTGTCATTTAACCTTTGAAACATTGAAAATCATGATTTCATCCTTAAAATACTGTTTGAAACATTTCTTTGAAAAATACGGAATGTAACCACAACTTTTATTAAAAAAAAAACCTAAACTGTCCCACAAAATGAAATTTTCCAGCAGAACTTAAAATGACCATAACTTCCTCATTCCTAATCCAAATTGGACGATTCTTGTGCATATCCTGAGTGAAATTTTAATATGAACAACCTTTGTGAAATAGTATTTTGGCGAAAAAAGTCCAGAAAATGTCTAAAAACACGTTTTAATATAACTGGTCTAAATTCTTACGAGAAGGTAGAAGTTTATGTTTCAATTTGTAATCTACTTCACATGCACTTGGGTTCTTCCATCAAGAATAACTTATCAATATTTTGATAGTAAAATATGGCCCTTGATTCATTCACAAGATCAAATATTCAAGCAAAATATTCAACCATTTACTAAGGAAACTTTTATTTCTCAACTTGCAACTCATAACACCACAATCAAATCAACAAGAAACATATAATCATCCCCAAAAACATGCAAGAAAAGAAAATCAATATGAATACATATACATATACATTTGAAGATACAAAATAATTTTTCCCAAAAGCCACATGCATGCCTTATTTACAACAAAACTTTTACCCAAATCTCATTTCAAACCCAAAGAGAGTTTATAACTTGTGTACCTTCACTCCTTAGTAAGATCTTCAACTTTTCTTCACTATAAAATTCTGATTTTCTAGCCCATTCTACAATCTAGCAAAATTTAGTTTAGTTCTACTATTATATTGACCATAAACTCAAGAACAACAACAATTAGCTTCCTTTAAACGATAATTTCAGCTTACCTAGTAAACCTTTGGGCTCAATTCGTGGCGTTTCTTCTTCACCTTTTTAAAATCTAACACTTATACCTTGTAGATGACATGCCAAGGATCAAACTCTACTATTTGCATGTGAAAATTGGTGAAGAATGAGGGAGATATGAAGAGAGAGAAGATGAAGCTCACATTTTCCTCTTCTTCAATGTGTTTGAAGCAAGGGGAGTAAAGATATTGTTTGTAAATTGAAAATGAGTGTGGGTGAGGGTGGATGAAGGTGGGTTGGGTGGTATACCTCTTTCCCTAGTCCAATTACACTTTTGTCCTTGATTTTACCCTCAAAGTAAGGGCATATCGGTCTTTATATCCTTACACCAAAAAAAAATCATAATATATTCATATTCTTTCATGATATACTAGTTCCGTCCTCAAATAATATTATTACTCATAAGTCCTATTGTTCATGCCACACTTGCTTTCTTACTTATCCTTGATTTAATTGCATTTTCCCCAAGTATATATCATTAATCCTTTATTAACTCTCATAATCCGTCTCTTAATCTCTAATAAACTTTACACCTTCAAACGACGAATATAATAAATTATAATATTAAAAACATACTTACTTAGTACTTGAAAAGTAACTAGAAAGACAAGTTAAGAATTTTAACACCTCAAACAAGAATCCTAAAACTATATTAATAATTTAAGAATCAAATTTTTGGGTGGTTATTACAGTCTGGGCTGGCAGGGGAGGGGGTTAGGAGCTGTGGCGGTGGAGGGGAGGGGAGGGGGGGAGGGGGCTGGGGTGGAGGGGATGGGGAGGTTTGTGTGGGAATTAGAAAATGTTTAACGTCCGTTTTCATTAATACACACTAGGGGTACTATGTAGAAAACTTAAAAAACACAGGGGTACAATGTAGAATAAAAAAACATTAGGGGTACATTATAGAATTTTAAAAAACACCGGGGTATATCATAGAAAAATCCAATAAATTTACAGGGGGACACCATAGCTCTCCCATTCCTTTATAGTTTAGAGATAAAGTAATGTATATGTATAAAATATTGATTAATATATTATCCAGAGTGAATAATTATGTAGTAATATATTATTAGTTATCATAATTTATAATTACCAAAGTAAACACTATTATTACTTATATTACATGTTCAAGTTTTGACAACATGCATGTACCTTGAGTAAACGAAACGGAACTCCACGTTTCCTCCACTAAAAATCACTCAAGGATAAATCCTCTCCTACAATACAATAAAAACAAACCATAAATGGGGAACATAATTTCCAGCAATACTATAAGAAGTAAAACCACTCTAACTCATAGAAATTGATCAACCTTTAGCCTTACTAAAATTACTTTCATAAACCTAGCATAAACCCTAACAGGTTCATGCATAAACAAGTATTCTTTAATGTTTAAAACCCCTTTGCTATTATTTTCGTTAAATCTTTAAATATACGGTTTTTTCACCATATACCCCCGACAAATTAAAAAATTCACCATATACCCTCAATGTTCCAAAAATTCACCATATACCCTTGAATTTTCGAAAATGTTCACCAAACGCCCTTTTTCTAACTTCCGTTAACTTTATTTACGATATTGCCATTATTAACCCCTAACCATAATTCTAAACCTAATCACTAACCCTAACCCCCAACCCTAATCTAAACCCTAACCCTAACCCACCCCATCCACCCCTCCACCCCACACCCGGCCCCCCCAACCCCCACCCCCTCCCCCACCCTCCCTCCTCCCCTCCACCCTAGACCCGGCCCCCCACTGCCCCACCGCCACCCTCCCCTCCCTCTCCCCTCCGCGCCCTACCCCTCCCCCCTCCCTCCCGCGCCCCGCAACGCCTAGAATTTCGAAGCCCCCACCTTGCTTTTCTCTCCTCCTCGCTCTTCTCTCTGTTCGATCTACTCCACGGAGAGGCGCACTCGCACCGATGTTACTGCGTTTGTGAAGGGGAGGGGTGGGGTTAGGGGAATTCGAAGTCGAAGAGGTTAGGAGAATTCGACGGGGAAGGGGGAGGTGGTGGGGAAATCGACGGGGAGAGGG
Source organism: Beta corolliflora (assembly GCA_947648045.1). NCBI lineage: Eukaryota > Viridiplantae > Streptophyta > Magnoliopsida > Caryophyllales > Amaranthaceae > Beta > Beta corolliflora. The sequence continues at coordinate 2,066,747 of CANSZD010000007.1, read as the reverse complement.
GGGGGGGGGGTTAGGGGAATTCGACGGGGAGAGGGAAGGGGTGGGGTTAGGGGAATTCGACGGGGAGGGGGAAGGGGTGGGGGAATCGACGGAGAGGGGTTGGGGGAATCGACGGGGGGGGGGGAAGGGAGTGGGGGAATCGACGGGGAGGGGGAGGGGGGGGGGCGGCGCAGGTGGAGTAGAGGGGAGGGGGTGGGGGGGGGGGGGGTGCGGGGAGGGGGAGGGGTGGGGGTTGGGGTGGGGTGGAGGGGTCGGGTTAGATTAGGGTTAGGGTAAGGGTTAGGGTTAGATTAGAATTAGGGTTAGGGCTTAATGATGGCAAAATCGTAAATAAAGCTAACGGTGAGTTAACAGAAGTTAGAAAAAGGGCATCTGGTGCACAGTTTTGAAAAGTCAGGGGTATATGGTGAATTTTTGGAACATTGAGGGTATATGGTGAATTTTTTAATTTGTCGGGGGTATATGGTGAAAAAACCGTTAAATATAAATAACTTTCATAAAAGTTCATCATCTAATTTTGATAATATGAACCCAAAAATAACAATTGTATGTCTACAATTAAACATTAAAACATAATAATAATATTATTAATATAAAACAAGAAAAAGAGCAAGGATAAAGTAGAAAAGCGCACGCAATGTTGGCAGCCAACCGAATGTTGCTGGCGGCGGCGGACAGAGAGAGAGAAACTAGAGAACGGCGTGTGAGAAAGGTAATAAGGGGTAGGATTTTTTTGGTTTGCAATTTTCCAAAGATTAGATGATGATCAACATATAGATATATATGTAGTACATATCTTGGGAGGAAAATAAGGAAATAGAACTAGGACCTCTATAAGCTAAGGAAAGATATATTCCTAGGTTAGCTAGGATTGCCATAATATAAGGAAAGAAATAAAATTATCTTATGACTAAAATAAATGGTCTCATAAATTAAATAATATCTTGAGTTTCAAACAAATTATTGGATTTATTCTTAAAATATGATCTATTGGATTTGGTGCATGTCTTGTATGATTTGCATGAAGGTGTAGATAATTGTTGTAGCATGTTGGAAGTTGAGTTAAGTTGCATGATGCATGGATGTTGGCAGTGGCGGATCTAGGTTTTTATTGATGGTGGGTCACTACTGACTATCAATCACGCGCTTTATAACCAATCCATAAATTTTAAAAAAAATACTTCAAAAAGTATCAATTGTCAAAAAAAATTCTCAAATAAACAATGCAGTAAATCTAAGTCAAATATCAATGTATATCATTTTCAGAAAGAAAAAGAGAATACATTTGAATTAACCAAGTAAAAGTACGGAACTTAAAAGAGATGAGTAAAATATTGGTGAGACTCAACCCATCTAATTTCAATTCACAACTTCATAAAACCAAAAAAGAAAACAATTGTGAAATCAAACCCAAGAATCCAAGACACACAAAGAAGAATACAAAAATTTATACAATTCCTCAAACACAAAAGAGGATAATAGGAAGTAATTAAACAAAGTAGTCTCCAAATTACTTTAGATCCCATGATAGATTTTCCATACACAAACTAGATAGATAATTCCATAATCCACAAGGGACACATAGTCACACACACACACAACTAGATACAAAGTTGGTTCCAATTTTGTCAAAATTTTCTCCATAGTGCTTCCTTTTCTCCTATTCTTTATTCCTCTTTCCCTCACACCGCTATTGACTATTGACTCAAAGTTCACCTAAACTATCTCAAATTCTCAAAACTAAGTTTATTTTCCACCATTAAAATAAAACAACACTTTCTCTCTCCTCCTCCTTTGTTCATCAATGGATTCCCCAATCTACCTCCTCCCACAAGACACCCTCCACATGATCTTCGTCAAACTCCCACTCCGTCAAATCATCCGCTGCAGATCCATCTCCAAATCCTTCAACCACCTCCTCACTTCCTCTTCTTTCCTCCACCTCTTCTCTTCCCTCCACCCTCCTCTCCTCTCCTCGCTCTCCGTCCTCCCCACCACCACCACACACGCCACCGCCACCCACCACCACCACCAACAACAACTTTCTCTCTCCTCCACGCCTTCGATCCCCTCTCCAATCAATGGCTCAGATTCGACCTCACTTCCTCAAACAATTGGAAGAATACAAATTATATTTTTAATCTGCGATTGTTTATCTTAGAGTCGAAAATCTATCTACAATACTCACTTGTTATCTTCTAATTCTAGAATTTGAGATCTCAGAAAGATGAAAACAATGAAGTTTCTGGATTTCTAGGTTGAAGAATGATAAATCAAAGAAGCCTCAAGAGAGGCATCAATATGTAAAGAAAAGATTGAAAATCAAAGAGAGAGGGAGAGAGGTCAGAGAGACTGAAAAGAGAAAGACTGACAGAGAGTCTATTTCGTTTTTTTTTTATATAAAAAGTTTTTCAATTTTTTTTTAAAAGAATGGTGGGTCACATGACCCACCATGACACAATGAAAATCCGCCACTGGATGTTGGAATACATAAGCATGCATGTAGAGTTAATTATAAATTGTTCTATGGTTTTATTTTATTTAAATTTATATCTCTTACATTGGTTGGTACATCATGTTAGAGTAAAGAAAGAGTATTTGTTTATGCCCTCGATGACATTGGTTGAGTGCCTTTCTTGTGGCCTTTGTTTTGGTATCCTTTGTTTTCCTGATTTATGTCGTAGGTGGCATTGGTTTTGTTCCCTCGTGACCAACCATGGTGATAGTGAATTATTATAGAAGATCATGATGTGTTTTGTGATTACTAATGACTTGATGCAAGATAAAACTTAAATGTGATCTTATGTATATGTGCATATTTGTATGAAGTGTTTTAAACAATGGCTTTTGTTTAATAAGGTACTAATCACTTAAAGTGGAAGAAGATAAGTATTAAAGCGCTAAATGGTGCACGTGTAATACCCCTGATTTTATCAATCTATATTTTTATTAACATCTTTTTATAACCAAACTATTTTAATAAAATATATAACTTGAAATATGTTTCGTCTAGTTAGTGATACTTAAACTTTATTTATTGATGTATTTCAATGATATTTCTGGTTATATATTCTGTACACCTCTCTATTAGAACGACTAGTTTAATTAACACTATAATTGTTTTTTAAAACAAAATCTTGGGTTGGTGTTTATTGATTAAGAGAGTGTCTTTTTTTTATTAATCAGATTAACCTTTCAAATTCCAATCCCTCTTGGATGGCTATTGCGTTTTAGAAATACCCTTCAATCTTTTGGGTAGTTATTGCATTTTAGAAATGCACTTGAATTCTTTTCACTTCCATCCTCTTCATATTTTGGATGTATGAATATGATCATTAGCACCGACTCTGCATAAACATTTTGTGTCCTACATTGCATGGCCAAAAACCATACACTTCCTTACGGCTTGACCAAGGACCACCAACGTCAACTACTGGTCTACTGCAACCACTAAGTATGGCTCAAGCACCACCCCTATTGGGTATTCTTTTCCTTCTTCATCATTCTTTTCCTTCTTTCCTTGAACATATGAAGAGGTTTAGGCGCCTATTAAAGTGATGTAGATGCGTTGATGGGTTGGCATAGAATAATTATAATTTTGTTTCCTCTTATATCAACAAATAAGTGACATCATTGGAAAGTGAATTACTTACTAATGTTTGATTAACATTAGGTTCACAACCATAAGAAAAACAATACTCCCATGGTACTATTAAGAAGTCAATTCAATAGATAAAGGTGGTAATTTCTTGTTTATTTCATTTTCCTACTCCCAATCTTGCTTATTTTATACTTTACTTTAATTAGATCTTGTTTTATTAGATTATTAAATTCCATTTCTCTTTTCCATCGATTGTTATGGTGATGAGATTTATTGAGGCTTTGTTTTTGTTTCCAATAGAATGTGTGAGTAGTTATCTACTAGTAAAAGGGATGTAGCTTTTAATTGGTACTTAGATCGTAAATCTAGGTTAGGGGTTTGATATTAGGGTTTAGCTTGTTGATCAAACTTGATTTATTTGGTTTGTTAGGTGATTGATCACAATCGATCAGCTTGTATTTAGAAACCCTTAGTGAAGGATTGCAAAAAAGAAACTATGTAGACTAGGTTTGGTTGTTAGATTGAGACTTCCATAAAAATAGGCATTTCTTGATTTAGGGTTTCTTTATTAATAATCTTGTTCATGAAATGGCTAGATTAGTTACTCCTGCCATGAGAAATAGCCATGAGCAACTAATCAGGCTTCCCTAATTACCTCGAGAGAGTAATTAGGGACTTTGTTGAATGATTTTTCCCCTTGCGTGCTAAAACCCCCATTGTCATTCCTCTTGGCCTTAATTTCGGATGTGTGGATTGATTGATTGTGAATTTTCCCAATCCCCTAGTTCATTTACCTTTTATTTACATCCTTAATTCATTCTATTTTTATTAGTTTAAGTTGTTAGATTTTCTAGTTTATTTTAGATTTTTGACCTTATTATCTATTTCACTTTTTTAAAAAAAGGTTTAGCTCATTGCAATTGACAAGTTTATCGTTGCTTGACCCTACTTCCATGTGGTTCGACCCTTTACTTGCTCTATATTGATTAGTTTAGGTTATTTTTGGCGTGTTACAATAATGAGCCCGTCAGTGGCTGGCAGGGTACTTATGGAAGAATGGTAAACTAGAGTTAATTAAGAGTTAGGGTTATTGAGTTTTTTAGATTTAACGGTTTTTTCACCATATACCCCTGAAATTTTTTTTTATGGGAAATTCTACATGGTGGCCTCCTACTTTGAATTTTTCTACTTGGTAGCAGGACAAAAAAAAAATTATACTATGTGACCTCCAACTTTAGCTAATTATACTTAGTGGCTTTAATTTACTCAAAACCTAGCTAACCCATAATTCTAAGTAAATTTACTAACCTACCCCCTAATTAATTACCCTAATTCAAAACCCCTCATCCCTCTTCCCTAAAGAAAAAAGAAAGACCCCATCCATGGACCGTGATCATAACTCCTTCTCATAGAAACTCTTTGTTCTTTTCCTCTTCTCCCTCTCCCATGCAATTTCTAGGACTTGTTAAATTTACAGTTTGTTCATCGAAGAAACCAAGACGGCAATCTTCAGAAAGTTAGGTTGTTTACATGGTTTAATTCTTCTCATATTCTGCTTTGCTAACTAATCATTCTGAATGGATACATGGTTTAATTTGTGGTTGACGCTTGAAAATAATTTTGTAGTTGCCTTTTGATGATATGAAACTATCATATGTATGTCTGTGTGTATGGTGGACTGCAGAAGGTGAAAAAAAATAATCATTTAACATAAGGGAAAAAGATATGTTGAATGTTTTCTTCCACAATTTGCCTTCTGCTTCCTTTCCCTCAAAGCCTTCTGATATGTGTTTTGCTAGAAAGATATGCCTTCTGGCAAGCTACTGCAGAAATAGTAAAGAAGAGGGGTTGGTAGGGTCAAGAAGTTTAGCATACATAGGTTTGAACTTTGAAATATAAGTGTGGAGGAGAGAGAGTTTTGTTTATGGGAAGGAAAACATGATTTTTAATCGATGGGGTAGGGGCTTTTTTTTTGTTTTATGATAATTAACCAGAGGATAAGTTAGTAAATTTACTTAAAATTATGGGTTAGCTAGGTTTTAAGTGAATTAAGGCCACTAAATATAATAAGCTAAAGTAGAAGGTCACTTGGTATAAAAATTTTTTTTGCTTGCCACCAAGTAGAAAAACTCAAAGTAAGAGGCCACCATGTAGAATTTCCCTTTTTTTATTCATCAGATACCCCTGGACTTTTCAGAATTCACCATATACCCTTCAGTTTCTAACAAATACATCCGTTTACCCTTTTGGCTGATAGACATTAGATCTCCATTAGTGGATACTATATTTCACCTTATATTTCTAGGTAAATTAGTAATGCCCCAAATACCCTTATTTTTGAATTACTTGTAAAGGTTATTTTTCCAGTTTTAAGAAACTAGCCGTCAATTCATGTGGCATTAACTACTTCCTTTATAAATACATGGGGCTAATACCCTTACCTCTACTTTTGTTATTGCAATTCTTAGAGTTTTGCTAAGAGTTACTCTAACACATCCTCCTCACCTTATGAGTGTTCATACATAAGAGTACCTAACTCCCATTGCATACGTAGAAGAAATTTTTTAATATAAAGCTCTGAAACTTCAACAAATCCTTAGACATTGAATTACAAGTGTGATACATGAAACAATTTAAGATGATGCAAAGGGAGTTTTGAGCAGAATTTCAGCAGCCAACATGAATCTCAAAGACAGGGCACATGCAGAGATGAGGGAGAAAGTCCAGAGAATACCAAAATGAAGGAAGAGTTGACGCAGTTGAAGAAGAAACCAAAGTAGCAACATAAGCTAGTAAATGCAACAATAAAAATAGGAGTACTCATGTTTGTAGTCCTAATATTTGTAATATGTAAGTGAAGTAATGTAATTGGTGCAAGAGACCAATCTAATGTTGTTGTTTAACCAAAATATTTGCATCCTAAAACTGTTGTAGCAAAAAATCACCATTGGAAGCACTTCCTAAAGTAGCTTTGCAAAATGATATGCCCTAACTATTGACAAAACGCAAAATTATATGCATCCTAACACTGTTCAGGCTTTCTTGAGTTCTTCTTAGTCTTCTTCGATTTAGGTTGGCTAGTTGAGGCACTGGCAGCATCTGTGTCTTTTCTTTTCTTCCATTTTTTATGAGGTTCTCTTGCAGCTGAACTTGACCCTATATCCTTCCTTATTTGTGCTCCTGAAGTAGACACCTTCTCCTTCCTGGTTTTTGCAGTGGCTCCACCACCACAAGTCCTTGCATTGTGGCCCATTTCTTTGCATTTGGTGCACTTAACAGTGTTGTGCCTTTTTCCCTTCTTACACTAGTGGAAAAAAGTTATATAACACAACCGATTCGGTTTTAACAAAATCGGATCTGCAAATCCGTGAATTTTGTGTGCGCAAAGAAATGGGTGATTAACTGACCCGGTTGGTGTTGAACAGCATCAGTTGACAAAACGGATCTGGTCTTTTTTATCAACTGATCCGGTTCAATACCCGGATCAGTTAATGCTTGAGCGTTGTGCCCACGAAACTAAAACATGGACAACCCACTAAACTAACAAAAGCCAAACTCTCTGAGAGCCTCCCTCTCCTCCCCATTTAAACCCTATTCAAACCCATTTGCTCTCCTTCCCGATGAAACCCTAACCCCAACCAATTTCATTCTCCCTCTCTCATTCTCTCTCTATCATCCCATCACTTCTCTCCTCAACCCTCATGAATCACCCAACACTCCACGAATCACCCACTAGATCTTCAATCCTAACTCTCCTCAACCCTCACGAATCACCCACGAACTCCCTTCTCTCTCTCTCAACCACCACTCCTCCCTTCTCTCTCTCTGAACCACCACTACAGTTCGTGAAATCGGAAAAATATTCGTGGAAACAACCCTCCTCTCACTCTCATCGTCGTCGCTTCTCTCTCTCTGAGCCACAAACCGCCATGAATCGCCACCAGATCAAGAAGCGCGAGGAAACAACCCTCCTGTCTCTCTCATCATCATTGCTTCTCTCTCTCTAAGCCACGAACCGCCACGAATCGCCACCAGATCAGGCGAAGAAAGAAGTGCGAGGAAACAACCATCCTCTCTCTCTCATTGTCGTAGCTCGCTTGTCGTCCTCTCTCATCCTTCACTCGCTCACCGTCGCTCGCCAAGATCTTCGCTCGTCGCTCACCTTTGTATTTTTTTTTGTAATTTTTGTTTTTATCTTCGTTCGGAATTGTCTTGTTATTTTATATTTTAGTTTATCATTTCTCCGAATTTCCTTCGTATTTTCTTGTTCCACAGTAATTTTTTTTTTTGTTATTTTCTTAATTACATCTGTATCTTTTAGTTTATTTTTGACATTTTTTTCCTTTAATTTCATCTGTAAGTTCAGAAGATATGGATTTTTTTATATTAACGTTTGTAATTTTGTATCTTATTTTCATATTGATAATATTTTGATTTTATTGTGAAGTTGGAATTTGGAATTTTGTATCTGATTTTTCATATTGATAATATCAAGGGAAATAAAGTGTTTAACTTCTCTTTTAACAACTTGATAATATCATCCGGTCATTGTACAGTACAAGTGCTTTGTATAATATCAACGACCTGACAAATTTTTTTTTGAACAAAAATAAAAGGTACTTTATACAAAGCAGTAATGTGGTTTGTATAAAGTACTTTTTTTTAGCCCACAATTACCTAACTGATCCGGTCATTGTACAGAACCGGATCAGTTAAGTAACTTAACTGATCCAGTTCTGTACAATGACCGGGTCAATTAATTCCTAATTGATCCGGTTTTGACCCGGGTCAGTTGACTTTGACTAACAGCTGCGAGTCCACCCGATCGGGACCAAAACCGGACTTGTAAGCCTGATTTTGACCGGATCGGATAGGGTTTTTTCCACTAGTATTAGCTTCATGAGGACCTCTTTTTCTTTGCTCTTGGGGTCTCCCAGCATCTCTCTTAAAATCAGGGGGAGAAATGGTTGGCAGAACATGTTCAAGCCAATGAGTAGGGTTAGACATAGGGTGAATGTGCGCCCCATATGTCAACTTGTAGGCTTCTCCCTTGAAGTAAGGGGACACAAGATCAGCAGTCTACAGTCTCTCATTGAAGATAACCCTGAGGGCTTGTTTACAAGGGATGCCACATCCTTGCCATTTTCTACACCAACATTTTCCATCATCCAACTTAATAGGGAAATTTCCCATCATTAGCACCGACTCCTCATAAACATTTTGTGTCCTACATTACATGGCCAAAAACCATACACTTCCTTACTGCTTGACCAGGGACCACCAACGTCAACTACTGGTCTACTGCAACCACCAAGTAAGGCTCAAGCACCACCCCTACTGGGTATTCTTTTCCTTCTTTCCTTGAACATATGAAGAGGTTTAGGCGCCTATTAAAGTGATGTAGATGCATTGATGGGTTGGCATAGAATAATTATAATTTTGTTTCCTCTTATATCAATAAATAAGTGACATCATTGGAAAGTGAATTACTTACTAATGTTTGATTAACATTAGGTTCACATCCATAAGAAAAACAGTACTCCCATGGTACTATTAAGAAGTCAATTCAATATATAAAGCTGGTAATTTCTTGTTTATTTCATTTCCCTACTCCCAATCTTGCTTATTTTATACGTTACTTTAATTAGATCTTGTTTTATTAGGTTATTAAATTCCATTTCTCTTTTCCCTCGATTGTTATGGTGATGAGATTTATTGAGGCTTTGTTTTCGTTTCCAATAGAATGTGTGAGTAGTTATCTACTAGGAGAAGGGATGTAGCTTTCAATTGGTTCTTAGATCGTTAATCTAGGTTAGGGGTTTGATATTAGGGTTTAGCTTGTTGATCAAACTTTATTTCTTTGGTTTGTTGGGTGATTGATCACAAACGAGCTTGTATTTAGAAACCCTTAGTGAAGGATTGCAAAAAAGAAACTATGTAGACTAGGTTTGGTTGTTAGATTGAGACTTCCATGAAAATAGGCATTTCTTGATTTAGGGTTTCTTGATTAATAATCTTGTTCATGAAATGGCTAGATTAGTTACTCCTGCCATGAGAAATAGCCATGAGCAACTAATCGGGCTTCCCTAATTACCTCAAGAGAGTAATTAGGGACTTTGTTGAATGATTTTTCCCCTTGCGTGCTAAAACCCCATTGTCATTCCTCTTGGCCTTGATTTCGGATGTGTGGATTGACTGATTGTGAATTTTCCCAATCCCCTAGTTCATTTACCTTTTATTTACATCCTTAATTCATTCTATTTTTATTAGTTTCAGTTGTTAGATTTTCTAGTTTATTTTAGATTTTTGACCTTATTATCTATTTCACTTTTAAAAAAAGGTTTAGCTCATTGTAATTGACAAGTTTATCGTTGCTTGACCCTACTTCCTTGTGGTTCGACCCTTTACTTGCTCTATATTGATTAGTTTAGGTTATTTTTGACGTGTTACAATAACAAGCCCGTTAGTGGCTGGTAGGGTACTTATGGAAGAATGGTGAACTAGAGTCAATTAAGAGTTAGGGTTATTGAGTTTTTTAGATTTAACGGGTTTTTCACCATATACCCCTGAAGAAAAAAATTATTCATCAGATACCCCTGGACTTTTTAGAATTTACCATATACCCTTCAGTTTCTAACAAATACATCTGTTTACCCTTTTGGCTAATAGACGTTAGATCTCCATTAGTGGATACTATAATCACCCTTTATTCTAGGTAAATTAGTAATGCACCAAATACCCTTATTTTTGAATTACTTGTAATGGTTATTTTTCCAGTTTTTAGAAACTAGTCGTCAATTCATGTGGCATTAACTACTTCTTTTATAAATACATGGGGCTAATACCCTTACCTCTACTTTTGTTATTGCAATTCTTAGAGTTTTGCCAAGAGTTACTCTAACACATCCTCCTCACCTTATGAGTGTTCATACATAAGAGTGCATAACTCCTATTGCATACGTAGAAGAAAATTTTAAATATAAAGCTCTGAAACTTCAACAAATCCTTAGACATTGAGTTACAAGTGTGATACATGAAACAATTTAAGATGATGCAAAGGGAGTTTTGAGCAGAATTTCAGCAGCCAACATGAATCTCAAAGACAGGGCACATGCAGAGATGAGGGAGAAAGTCCAGAGAATACCAAAATGAAGGAAGAGTTGACGCAGTTGAAGAAGAAACCAAAGTAGCAACATAAGCTAGTAAATGCAACAATAAAAATAGGAGTACTCATGTTTGTAGTCCTAATATTTGTAATATGTAAGTGAAGTAATCTAATTAGTGCAAGAGACCAATCTAATGTTGTTGTTTAACCAAAATATTTGCATCCTAAAACTGTTGTAGCAAAAAATCACCATTGGAAGCACTTCCTAAAGTAGCTTTGCAAAATGATATGCCCTAAATATTGACAAAACGTAAAATTATATGCATCCTAACACTGTTCAGGCTTTCTTGAGTTCTTCTTAGTCTTCTTCGATTTAGGTTGGCTAGTTGAGGCACTGGCAGCATCTGTGTCTTTTCTTTTCTTCCCTTTTTTATGAGGTTCTCTTGCAGCTGAACTTGACCCTATATCCTTCCTTATTTGTGCTCCTGAAGTAGACACCTTCTCCTTCCTGGTTTTTGCTGTGGCTCCACCTCCACAAGTCCTTGCATTGTAGCCCATTTCTTTGGATTTGGTGCACTTAACAGTGTTGTGCCATTTTCCCTTCTTACACTAGTGGAAAAAAGGTTATATGTCACAACACAACCCATCCGGTTTTAACAAAATCGGATCTGTAAATCCGTGAATTTTGTGTGCGTAAAAAAATGGGTGATTAACTGATCCGGTTGGTGTTGAACCGTATCAGTTGACAAAACGGATCCGGTCCTTTTTGTCAATTGATCCGGTTCAATATCCGGATCAGTTAATGCTTGAGCGCTGAGCCCACGAAACTAAAACATGGACAACCCACTAAACTAAAAAAAGTCAAACTCTCCGAGAGCCTCCCTCTCCTCCCCATTTAAACCCTATTCAAACCCATTTGCTCTCCTTCCCAGTGAAACCCTAACCCCAGCCAATTTCGTTCTCCCTTTCTCATTCTCTCTCTCTCATCCCATCACTTCTCTCCTCAACCCTCACGAATCACCCACCACTCCACGAATCACCCAATAGATCTTCAACCCTAACTCTCCTCAACCCTCACGAATCACCCACGAATCACCCACCCTCCTCCCTTCACTCTCTCTGAACCACCACTCCTCCCTTCTCTCTCTTTCAACCACCACTACGGTTCGTGAAATCGGAAAATGATTCGTGGAAACAAGCCTCCTATCTCTCTCATCGTCGTCGCTTCTCTCTCTCTGAGCCACGAACCGCCACGAATCGCCACCAGATCAGGCGAAGAAAGAAGCGCAAGGAAACAACCCTCCTCTCTCTCTCATCGTCGTTGCTCACTCGTCGTCCTCTCTCAGCCTTCACTCGCTCACCGTCGCTCACCTTTGTATTTTTTTTTGTAATTTTTGTTTTTATTTTCGTTCGGAATTTGTCTTGTTATTTTAAGTTTTAATTTCTTTCTTAGTTTATCGTTTCTCCGAATTTCCTTCGTATTTTCTTGTTCCACTGTAAGTTTTTTGGTTATTTTCTTAATTACATCTGTATCTTTTAGTTTATTTTTGTCATTTTTTTCCTTTAATTTCGTTTGTAAGTTCACAAGATATGGATTTTTTTATATTAACGTTTGTAATTTTGTATCTTATTTTTCATATTGATAATATTTTGATATTATTGTGAAGTTGGAATTTGGAATTTTGTATCTGATTTTTCATATTGATAATATCAAGGGAAATAAAGTGTTTAACTTCTCTTTTAACAACTTGATAATATCATCCGATCATTGTACAGTACAAGTGCTTTGTATAATATCAACGACCTGACAAGTTTTTTGAACAAAAATAAGAAGTACTTTATACAAAGCACAGTATTGTGGTTTGTATAAAGTACTTTTTTTTACCCCACAATTACCTAACTGATTCAGTCATTTTACAGAACCGGATCAGTTAAGTTACTTAACTGATGAGGTTCTGTGCCATGACCGGATCAGTTAATTCCTAACTGATCCGGTTATGAACCGGGTCAGTTGACATTGACTAACAGCTGCGAGCCCACCCGATCGGGACCAAAACTGGACCTGTAAGCCCGATTTTGACCGGATCGGATAGTTTTTCCACTAGTGTTAGCTTCATTGGGACCTCTTTTTCTTTGCTCTTGGGGTCTCCCAGCATCTCTCTTAAAATCAGGGGGGAGAAATGGTTGGCAGATCATGTTCAAGCCAATGAGTAGGGCCAGACATAGCGTGAATGTGCGCCCCATATGTCAACTTGTAGGCTTCTCCCTTGAAGTAAGGGGACACAAGATCAACAGTCTACAGTCTCTCATTGAAGATAACCCTGAGGGCTTGTTTACAAGGGATGACACACCCTTGTCATTTTCTACACCAACATTTCCCATCATCCAACTTAATATGGAAATTGACATGCCTATCTCTTACCTCAAATTCACCCCCACATGATGTAGCATAGGAAAACCTTAAATCATCACTCCTTGTTTCCACAGTAGTGGAAAAAAAGATATCCGTCACAAGATATCAGATCCGGTTATGGCAATACTGGATCCGAAAATCCACGAAATATTGGAAGGGAAACTTGGGCTGAATAACGAATCCGGTTGTTAAGTGAACCGATTCAGTTAACAGAAAACAGATCCGGTTTTCTGTTAACTGATCTGGTTCACATGACCGGATCGGTTAATCAACCATTTTTTCTCAAAACAAAAAGCGGGTTTGTCCATAAAGCTCAAAGCCCAGTTTCTTCCCCCATATGCCCAACGTGCGATAATAAAATCTCTCACCCCTTCTCTCTTTCTCTCCAAACCCTAAATTCTCTAACCTCCTCCATCTTCCCTCCCTATTCGGTCACCCCTATACGTCTTTCACCCGCAAACCCTAAATTCCCTAACCTCTCTCACCTCCCCCCTCTTCCCTGTACGTCTTTCACCCCCAATTTCTAAATTCCCTAACCTCTCTCACCTCCCCCCTCTTCCTTGTACGTCTTTCACCCCCAATTTCTAAATTCCCTAACCTCTCTCACCTCCTCACCTCCTCCCTCATCATCCTTTCATCGACGATGCAACGTTCGTCTTACTCTGCACCATAAACCCTAATTCTCTCTCCTTTCCTCGACGTTGCTTCGTTCGTCGTACTCTGCACCATCTTCGTCGAAATCTGCTCAACCACCGTCGCTCGTCGCTCGAAGAACTACGCTTAACCACCGTCGCTCGTCGCTCGAAGAAGTCCACTCAACCACCATCTTTGATCCACTCGTCGTTCATCGACGCTGATGCGTCTTCGATCCACTCCGCACCATCTTCGCTGTTTTTGTAATTTTATTCGTCTATTTTAATTAGTTTTTTGTTGTAATTATTAGGATTTTCTATTTGTGATTTTGTTTGTTTGGCTCCAATTTCTTTTATTTCGTCCTGTGTAATTAATTTGCTTGTGTTGAATTTGGTTTATTTTGCTGTAAGTTTCGGTTGTTTTTTATATTTTTAATTTAATTTCGTTTGTTTTTAATTTGGTTTATTTGGCTGTAAATTTTTTTTTCTCATTAGTAATTAATTTGGCTGTAATTTTTTTTTCGGATTCAGTAATTAATTTGGCTGGAACTTGGTTCATTTGTTGTAATTTTGTCTCTTTTATTTATTAATTTCGTCTTTTTTTATTAATATTGTCTTTATCATTTTCGTTGTTTGATTTTTGTTGTTATTAGGTTGTTATAGTGGCTGCATGGTTGTCGGCTTTATAAGAGTACAAAGTCGACCTTTTTTTTTCATAGCCCCCCTTCAAAAATGATCCGGTTGTTGGTGAAAACCGGATCAGTTAATTAGCAATTGATCCGATTTTTTACCGGAGCAGTTGACTTTTGTCAACCGCTCCGGACCAAAAACCGGATCGGTAAGGCCTATTTTGACCGGAGCGGTTGAACTTTTTTCCACTAGTGCCAGGACCTTCTTTGCATAGTCAATGAGTTGGTTTGCATCCAAGTCAGTTGTTCTGTCAAACCTTGCTCCAATTCGCTTCTTGGACCAGTTCCTTATGGATGCACAAAGAAGAGATATTTACATCTCATATTATGAATAATATTACACAAGATTGAATAGGTGAATTCCTTCAAGCAATGTGAAAACAGGGAGGTCCCTGTATGGTTTACTGCATACATTGAAGCTCTCCACAAAGTTTTTTGTGTTATGATCACAACAAACTAGTGGATCAAAGACATGCCTGGACCACTGCTCTGTGCAATTATGTAGATAAGTCACAGCTTCAGGATCATATTCCTCAATCTTTTTCATGGCCTTGTTGAGCCAATACTGATTAATTGTATTCATTAGCAGCTGTTTAAAATATCTTGAGGAAGGTTGTCGCACTTTACCCTGCATTTTTGCAGTTCATGTACAAGTGTTGACAGCATATCCTTCTTGTTGCTCTGGGGAACACATCATACAGTGTTGATTCAACACCCTAACCATGTTAATAGAAAGTGAAATTCGTAATGCAATAATATAAAATGCAAGTGAAATAGCAATGTAGTAATTTCATGAACTTACCCTCTTTCTATTACTGATGAATGTCTAGTCATCTCTATTGTAACCCTCTATTTCAAAGCAAATTCTCAGGTTGCTAAGGAAGTATGTCCATGTGGTAATACTCTCAGTGTCAACAATAGCATAGCCAATGAGGAAAATCTCATTATTGCCATCAATACCTAGTGCTGAAAGAAGTATTCCCTTGAAATATCCACGAAGTTGAGCTCCATCAATGCCTGTGATGGATTTGCATTCCCTTACATACCCCTTACTTATGCAGCAAAGGCAAAGAAGCATGCCTTGAATTTGGGGACCAAATTCCCGGTGTTCCCTGTTCAGATGACCAAGGCATATGATCTAGGGTTAGTCTCCTTGATCATTTCAGCATATCTTGGCAGCAGACCATATGCCTCATCAAACCCTCCATGAATCTGCCTTTTAGCCAGCCCTTTTACCTTATAAAATAGTCTTTTCTTCGTCTTGATACTGAACCTCTCCAAAGCAATCTTCTATAGGGCTTCAACTGGTACTTCAGGGTTTGCAGCAATCTCATCAAAGTGATGCTTGCAGAACCAGTAGAAGACCATGGGATTCTCTTCTAACCCCCCACATGTTCTGTACTACTCCTTCAGAGTCTTTATTGCCCAGCTTACCTTGTCTGCCAACCTGGAGGCATGTATCCTCCAATCACAATTCTTCATTATGTTGGAGGCTATAAACGTCTATGTTTCAGCCTTGTCAACAGTGATGGGAAAACCCTCTTGTATACAGAAGTCCCTCAGAACATCCATGAAATTATCTTTTGTTGTGAATATCAACCATGGCTCCAATTTGATAGATCCATATGGAGCTTCAGCCCATATTTTTCCATTCTCGTAAATCTCATCCTTAGAGGAACTGACATCTATGCAATCCTCAAATCCATGCTCAGCAATCTCATCCTTAATAAAAGCTTCTTCTTCTACAACAAAATCAGAATTGAAAATGTCTTCTTCATCTTATTCACTCTCACCTTCATTAACCTCAAAATCTTCAGTCTTCCTCATCCTCACCAATGTCAGCCTCATCTGAAAACACAGGACCTCTGCCCCTGCTCTAACTTGTGCATTTTCCCTACTCTCGCTGCACTTCCCTTTAGGCACATATGTCCCTAATTTTTTTGATACGCTTTTAGGTACTTTAAAACCTACTGGTCTTGTTCTTGGGGGTCTAGTGGGATTGGTTGTAGACTTAGATTGTGTTGGGGATTGGGTTGGTTGTTCAGGGGGTAGAGTTGGGTCCCTTAGAGGTGAAGCACGGTGTGTTGGGGATGGAGCTGGGTCCCTTAAAGGTGATGCAGGTGGTGTTGGGGGTGGAGTTGGGCCCCTTACAGGTGAGACATGGGGTGTTGTAGTTCTAGTAGGATCCCTCATAAGTGAGGCATGTGGTGTTTGGGTTCTTGTACACTAGTGGAAAAAACATTATCCGATTCGATCATTATTAGGGTTACTGATCCGTTATTGGGCCGGAATGGGTGGACTAAGAGCGGTTGACAGGTTTGAACTGATCCGGTTCAAAATCGGATCAGTTCATAGTCAATTGATCCGGTTTTTAGGTGAAAATCGGATCAGTTGACCATAGACAGATCCGGTTATCACCTAAAACCGAATCAGTTGAGATGAGATGTGAAGTAAAAAAAATTGGGTCCAAGCCACATTAAAGTGAACCAGCTCCACATACATGAAAATGCCAACAAAAACATTGAAATTGAAAATAACATTCAACAAACAAAAACTAAACCCAAATTCGCAACTCATCATAACGAAAGAAAAAAAAACAATCAACCAAAATATGAAAGAAATTACAAGATAAATATAACGAAATTATAACGAAATATGAACGAAATCAACCATATTGCAAGAGAAGTATGAATGAAATTAATAAAGAAAATAAAAACATAAATCACCCAAAAAATAAAATAATAAAGGTGACATGATTTAATTGAGATTTAATTAAGGTTAGGAGATCTAGTGGTTTTCACTGTGGTGTTTTATGGTTTTAATGTTTGTGCACTGAGAGAGGAGAGAGGAGAGAGGTGAGGGCTGAGGGAGATAGAGGGAAAATGGACCTCATAAACCCTAAAGGGGGGTTGGGGGTTCGTGCTTTTAAATAAACCCCAATGGACATCATAAACCCTAAGGGGGCTGGGGGTTCGTGCTTTTAAATAAAGCCCAGCCCAAACAGATCCGGACTTTTTCCAACCGGGTCTATTAGTGAGTGAGCGAGGTAAACTTGTTTCTAACGAGAGCCCAGTCCACTTATGCAGGATGTTGTAAACCTCTATGTGTCAGTCTTGTCAACAGTGATGGCAGAACCCTTTTGTATACAGAAGTCCCTCAGAACATCCATAAAAGCATCTTTGGTTGTGAATATCAACCATGGCTCCAATTTGACGGATCCATATGGAGCTTCAGCCCATATTTTTCCATTCTGGTAAATCTTATCCTTAGAGGAACTGCCATCTAAGCAATCCTCAAATCCATGCTCACCAATCTCATCCTTAATAAAAGCTTCTTCTTCTTCTACAACAAAATTAGAATTGAAAATGTCTTCTTCATCTGATTAAGTCTCACATTCATCCACCTCAAAATCTTCATCTGACTCTTCCTCATCCTCACCAATGTCAGGCTCATCTGAAAAACACAGGACCTTTGCCCCTGCTCCTACTTTGTGCCTTTTCCCCTACTCCTGCCGCATTTCCTTTTAGGCACATATGTGCCTAATTTCTTTGATGTGCTTTTAGGTACTTTAAAACCTACTAGTCTTGTTCTTGGGGTCTAGTGGACTTGGTTGTAGACTTAGATTGTGTTGGGGGTTGGGTTTGTTGCTCAGGGGGTGGAGTTGGGTCCCTTAAAGGTGAAGCATGGTGTGTTAGGGATAGAGCTGGGTCCCTTAAAGGTGAAGCAGTTGGTGTTTGGGGTGGAGTTGGGCTCCTTACAGGTGAGGCATGGGGTGTTGGGGTTCTAGTAGGATCACTCATAAGTGAGGCAGGTGGTGTTTGGGTTCTTGTAGGGTCTCTCATAGGTGAGGTAGCGGGTGTTGGGGTGGGGTCTCTAGGTGGTGTTGTGGTAGGAGTTGGATTCATGTTTGGTGGTGAAGAAGGCGGGTAGGGGAGGGGTCCCTAGGTGGTGTTGTGGTAGGGGATGGATTCCTAGGTGGTAAAGCAGGTGGTGTTTGTTGTTTTGGAGGTGGTGAAGATGGAAATGGATTGTTGGGTAGGAGGATTAATTAGGCTGGGAATCTCCAGGGAAGAACTCATCTGCATCCTGAGTGGAGTAGACCCTCATGTACTCAAAAATGGTAATATCATCCACTGAGAGCACGGGTACCTCAACTGAAACTAGCAATCTCCTAGTCTCCTCAGCTTCACTCTCTTCTTCCTCCTCTTTCCTTAGTCTATCCTCTTCCTCTTCCCTCTCTTTCCTTAGTATCTGTTGCACCCTTTTAACATTCTCAACCTGCTCCCTTAGTTGGACATATGACCTAAACACTTTCCCTGGATTGTTTGTTTCCTCAACTCACATCTCTATGGTGTCAGTGTCCCTCCCAAAAGACCAGACCTTTCCTAAATCAGCATCACTACTTATATCCATTTTCCTATTAGTCCTAGGATTATGCACCAATATCCTAAAGGCCTTGGGGAGATAAACATCCTGTTTAACAGATTCCTCAAAAAGATCTTCATACAAGCCCATCAAATGACACAAGTCAATGTCCTCCACCCTCGCATCAAAATCCTTACCATTATTATGAACAAGCAACCAACAATCAAAAAAACCAAATGAATAGAACTACCACATTCGACAAAAACAAGAAATTTCAAAAAAGATAAAAAATAGGTACTTCACAAAATCGAACAACAATTAACAGTTTATCTAAACCCTAAAACGCACTAACCCTCACATAACACAATTTCAGCAATGAAAAAGCTTTTAGGACAAACAAATACTAAATGCATTTACTTACCTTCAAAGAGAGTATGGGGAGATTTCGTGTTCAAACCCTCCTTTTAATTTGAAATTTGAAAAATCGTGTTTTTTAGGCCTTTGAAGAA
Organism: Beta corolliflora; assembly: GCA_947648045.1. Classification (NCBI taxonomy): domain Eukaryota; kingdom Viridiplantae; phylum Streptophyta; class Magnoliopsida; order Caryophyllales; family Amaranthaceae; genus Beta; species Beta corolliflora. The sequence goes on along the minus strand of CANSZD010000007.1, from coordinate 2,047,433 downwards.
CACCCACTTCAAAATAGTAGTATAGTCCTCTTTTATTGAATTTCCGCAGCAGGTTTGTTTTCAAATCTTCGCAGTAGGAGTGGAATTTTTAGGGTTCCATGGACGATTGAACTCGGTGGATAACAGAGCAAAAGGGGAAGTTGAGAGGGCGTGGTTTTTATTCACAGGAAAATTAAGTGAGGTTATGACCCCATCATAACCATAATTGCGCCATAAAATAAGGGCAAACTTGTAAATAAATGCTAACGGAGATTTAATGTCTGTCAGCCACAAGGGTATTTTTTGTAATTTTATTGAATATAAGGGGTATATGGTGAATTCTGAAAAGTCTAGGGGTATCTGGTAAATAAAAAAATTTGTCAGGTGTATATGGTGAAAAAACCGTAGATTTAATTAAGGTTAGGGGTTAATTAGGAGTTAATGACTAATGGTGTTAGCCTTTCATTAGTCAAAAGGGCATGTTGTGTTATTGGTGTGAAAGTCGAGGGTATTTGATGAATATCCAAAATTGGAGGGTCTATTGTGAATTACGTGAAAACTCGGGGGCATTTGGTGAAAAACCGTTATAGATAATACTCCTTGTGTCGAAACAAAATAGCTACACTTTGACATTTTAAGAAAACTAGTAAAAATTTTAAGTCTTAATATTTTTAATTTGTTTTTGTATATATTATAAAAGTTGATGTCTCAAAAATAATTATTGAGACGAATCTAATTGGATTACAACGTGATTATATTTTCCTAATATATAAATCACACACAATGATCATAATATAATATATGGATAATGCCAAAAAAACATATTATGCATATTTCCAATTCTTAAAATCTTCTTTGCTAGTTCAGCTCTTTTTCCCTAAATTTGGCACAAGTTTATTCAACTTCTAAAATATTTGGATTCTATAGGACCGGACAGAGTACTGAAAAACTCAAAATTTCATAGAAATAAATAGGATTACGAAAAGCTGGTATGATCCCGGTCTGCATCTTTTGGACCGATTTTTACTTTTTTCATTTTCAAAAAATTATCGTTATTTAAGGTTTATAATCATATTTTATTTAATATTTGAAAAATATAGCTATTAATAATATAATAATAAATTTTTGATATATTATCTATAAGAAGTATATAAAAAATATAGTAATATCAAATTTTATATAAAAGTTGTGTAAAAGCCAAAAATGGAAATATGTCCAACTGGTCCGTACCGAAAAATCAAGATTTTAAATACTTTGACTGAACACAAGACTATTTATTCTGTGTGTACTGAAAGACCGATACTTAAAAAAACTTTGACCTAATTAGGGCCCCAATTTGTAGGATCACCCTTAAACCTCTAAAATATCATAAACAGCATTGGTTTTGATAGCAAGATCAATTGTCTTGCTCAAGATATCAATACCCAATTCTTGATAGATCTCTTTAATAAGAAAAGTGAGTAGTCTCTTAGATGGGGTCGGATGATGTTGAGGATCAATTAGATGTGATTAGAGAATGATTATGTTAAAATTGACTAAATTTGTTGGTTGCTTGCATCTATGCTGGCAATATAACTGCGAGACCCTTTGTCTTCTTGATTGTTAGAGAGATGATGCTCAAGCTTGTTAACTAATAGCTATTTTACGTGACTAATATGCATGATTTATTAACTATTTTGGGTATATGTTTGCTTGTGGTGATGGTCGAGTGAGTTATCGTCCAAACTAATCACGGATTTGTATGCTACTTGATCGAGATTCGAGAGATCAGATTATAGTTGAATTCCTCATGCCTTTGATCGCCATTTTATTCTTGTTTTAAGGTAGAAAAGAAGGGACGACTAGGTTGGTGTGAGATGTCTAGGTATAGTGTTGGGATATGGTGAGATGGAATGAGGTTGTTAGGTAGGCTTGGGTTTGTCTACTTTTTTGTTAAAATTAGACCACCTATTATAATAATTTGTGGTCAAGATAATTACCTCAATAGATTGTTGGCGTCAGAAAATTACGATGAAAATTTATGTTGCATTAGATTTAGAGGATAAACTAGTTGTTGGCCCGAGCGATGCCCTGGATCATCAACCAATGTGAATTTGAAGTCTTAAATCAAAGACTTGAGATAAGTGAGAAAAAAAGTTTAAGACATTGGATTGTGCTCAGAAAATAATCTTCCAGTTCGTTTTTAAATTTTCTACATATAAAATTATAATATGAATTATTCATCAATAAAACCCTCGGCTTCAACAGAGTACATATATAATTTTTTTTTGACAGAAATAGGATTTCATTAAAAATAAAAAGTCAGGCGACACTTACAAACATTTCTTAAGAACTTTAAAATTCCAACACAAATAGATAACACCATAGAACTCATAAGTTCATTCATCATACACCCGGGTGTACCATGTGCATGGTACACCCAAAAGTAATTTTTGCACATTTGCTCATTTGAAACTCTCCTTTTTTTAGTACATTTTGCACATTTGGATGATTTCAAATGAGCAATGAGCAAAAAATAGCTTTGGGTGTATCATGCTCACGATACACCCGGGTGTATTGATACGCTCAAGTTACACGTAGTATTTACGTTACTTTGGGTGCACTTTGCTAAGCGTTTGATTGTAATTGTTAACATTCGTGTTTTATTTAACTCTTAGCCGAAGTTCGGAGTTTTGCGAGATAAGTTGTTAATGTCATGTATTCCGAGCTTCCAAGGTGAAGTGCATTTGAGCCGAGCAAAGTACCAAGCATCACCGCAAGCCCAAGCATCAACTCAAGCCGTAGCCGAGCATAGCACCTAGCCCATCACAGCCGCACCAAGCTCTCGCGAGCATCGCATGCCCAGCAGCCTCGTCCAAGCAGCACTGCATGCTCGCCCAGTGCTCGAAGCACCGCACGCCCAGCAGCTCGCAGCTCGCACCTCGCGAGCCAGGTCGCACCTCGCGACCTGCTTACTCGCACCTCGCGACCTGCTTGCTCGCACCTCACGAGTGGCTTCGCACCTCGCGACCTGCCTTGCCCAGCCAAATGTGCGGTAGACAGAGCACTCTTCGCACGGTGCGACCAGACTCGCACCTCGCGACCCCTAGGTCGGTGTAATTGTCGACTGATTTCTGAGCTTTAGTATAAATACTAAACTCTATTTTTGGACCTAGGGGGCAGCAGCCACAAGGAGAGGGAGTCTCCAAAACTCCACTCCTCTCTTGTTGTCTTCTCTTTTTAGTTTTTATTTTCTAGTTTAGTTTTAGGAGATTTCAACTATGGGATTGGCTTATGCTATGCCGATTGTAGCTTGAACCGTTCTTGAACGAGATTAATATGGAGCTTCAAGCATTATTGTGAGATCTTTCCTCTCTATTTAGTTTCTTTGATTATGGTTTAATTTCTATGCTTGCTTTCTATGATTTTTGCATAATTATGCTAGGAACGTTACTAGTTTGATTGTGTAATGAATCTAATGCTAGATTTAAGAATAGAATCGGATTGTTTTATTCTTTTATCAATTGGTAGCAAACTAGGAAGTAACTTAGATGCAGATCGTCTTGGTTATTTCTTGGGGAAATTGAATTAATTGTTGAATGTTTATCGCTTGTATGACGTTAGCAGGTCTGTTGGTTCTCTGTGTTTATTGCTGCTATTGGATTGAACTTAGACGCGATCGGACTAGGTTATCCTTTAGTTAGGGTTTTATAGTCACGCTGATCGTGCTATTCAACTAAGAATAAGGAGAATGCGAGATTAATTCTCAACAATAGATAATTATGGAAATAATTAGAGTGGAGGTTCAAGGATCGATAATGAATTGAAGTGGATGTTAATCGGATTCAAGATCTTTCCATATTGATTTCTCATCTTGTTTATATGCTAGTTAGTTGCAGTTTAGTTATAATCTACTTGAAACCCCCCTTTGTTATTATTATTAGGTTTCTCGGCCCTTAGCTTAATCTAGGTTTTGGATCACGCTGAATATTAAACTCGTCCCTGTTTCCCTGTGGATACGACCCCTACTTCCATTATACTAGCTTAGTGTAAAAGAGAGTAGGAGAAATTTTATCTTTGGCCGGGTGCGGTGCACAACGACACATCCGCGCCCGCGCAAATTTTGGCGCCGTTGCCGGGGAAACGGTGTTACTTGTTTGTATTTAGCGTGATTTTTGGATGGTATTGCTTGTGCTCTTTGTTTTTGGTTGGCCACTCATATAAAGAATTCCCTTTTTGTTTTAGTTTCTAGTTTTCATCTTGGACAAGAAGCATGGAACTTGTTGCTTAAACTCTCTTGGGAATGGTTGATTGAAGCTTTTGATGGTTTATTGTAAGATTTACTCTATATCTTGGTTATTGTCTAGCTTAAAATATTTATATTAATGGTCATGACTTGTATTAGCTAGGAGTACTACTAGTTGATGTTTGTTGTTGACTTAATGCTAGGTTTTGGATATAATCGATGTTATATGCTCAACCATGATGTAGTAAGCTAGGTACTAACGATGCATTGCAAGAGTTCTTCTCAATCAATTTTGCGGGTACTTGAAGTGGAGATTGACATGGAACCACCATTGTCACACATGGAGCACAACCCAATGATTAAGCTTAAGGTATTAAGTCGAGCTAACGACTTTAAACAACAGCGCTTCTCGGGAGGCAACCCGAGACCCCTTTTATTTTCTTTTATTTTCCTTTATTTCTCATCAAATTTCCACCACCACAACAAATTTTCTTTCACCCACCGCCCACCCACTAAAACGAACCACAACACATCTTAATCCACTTGGAGCCAAATTCCACAAAAGAAAACCCGTTGGGAAGAGTTCAATAGCTAGGAGTTGGTACACTAGAGGATTGAGATTGTTAATGTATCTTTTCGATCTCTTAAGCTAGGTGCAAATCTCAAAAATTTAAAAATTTGAATTTGTCATTTGTTTGAGTGATTCGAGGGAGAGGGTTGTGAGTTGAGTTATGAGATTTGAGTTGGTGTTGTTAAGAAATTTGAGTTTGACGGATTGCTTTTCATGAGTTTTGAGCATTCGATCTTCGATTTACCCGATTTTCGATTCCCCCCCCCATTTTCAGTTTACTTTTTCTTTTATTTGTCGACACATTGAGGACAATGTGTAGTTTAAGTAGGGGGGAGGGTATTCTCATTCTCATGTATCTATGTTGTATATATTACTTTCAAATTGAAAAATGAAAATGAAAAAAAAATGAAAAATAAAAAAAATATTAAAAAAAAGTGATGAAGTGAATCCCGCTGAGTTGAAAACCCGCAAGGGCGGGCGACTCGGGCAAAAATGGGGGCCCGGATAGGTTGAAAACCCAAAAGGGCAACCTATGCAAAAAAGTGGCTTATATTGAGCGGGTGAGTTTTGTGAGCCGGAAAAAGAAGAGAGATGAAAAAAAAAAATGTGAGAAGCTAGGATGAAAACCCGAAAGGGCTCCTAGGCAAAATGAGAGATTAAGAGAGAATTTTGTACTTTGAAAACTCATTTGCCGGAGATGGTGTCATAAGGTGGAAAGCGTTTTCGGGTTGGGTTGGTTATTTCATCCTTGATTTTGTGAAGATTTATTTTGGCTTTCACATTCTTTTGGTTGATTGCTTGTTTTTGGGAGTAAGCATGGAATTTATCCCTTTTTGTCTTTGTTCCATGGCTTGCTATTCTAAGTTAGTTGTAGTAGTAGTAGTTTTAGGTCATCTTTTGAGGTTTGGGAGAGCTGATAGTTTAGTGTGTCGTAAGCTGGCATTTTGATTCTTGTTGGTGTTGTTGGTTAAACTTGTTGGTGTTGCTGGTTATTATTGTTGTCACGTCTTTGTATATTTCAGGTGAGCTTGAATCTAAGTGTGGGGGAATCATCATCCCTTACGTTTAGATTTTGAGCGGATGTTGTTAAGATGTGATGATGATGATGTAGTTGATGGGGAGTGTAGGTTGGTGTCGTTAGCTTGGGTGATGATTTATTTGGTGATCCTCATTTTGAGTTTACTCGAGGTCGAGTAAAGTTCAAGTGTGGGGGTATTTGATACGCTCAAGTTACACGTAGTATTTACGTTACTTTGGGTGCACTTTGCTAAGGGTTTGATTGTAATTGTTAACATTCGTGTTTTATTTAACTCTTAGCGGAAGTTCGGAGTTTTGCGAGATAAGTTGTGTTAATGTCATGTATTCCGAGCTTCCAAGGTGAAGTGCATTTGAGCCGAGCAAAGTACCAAGCATCACCGCAAGCCCAAGCATCAACTCAAGCCGTAGCCGAGCATAGCACCTAGCCCATCACAGCCGCACCAAGCTCTCGCGAGCATCGCATGCCCAGCAGCCTCGTCCAAGCAGCACTGCATGCTCGCCCAGTGCTCGAAGCACCGCACGCCCAGCAGCTCGCAGCTCGCACCTCGCGAGCCAGGTCGCACCTCGCGACCTGCTTACTCGCACCTCGCGACCTGCTTGCTCGCACCTCACGAGTGGCTTCGCACCTCGCGACCTGCCTTGCCCAGCCAAATGTGCGGTAGACGAGCAGCACTCTTCGCACGGTGCGACCCGGACTCGCACCTCGCGACCCCTAGGTCGGTGTAATTGTCGGTCCGATTTCGAGCTTTAGTATAAATACTAAACTCTATTTTTGGACCTAGGGGGCAGCAGCCACAAGGAGAGGGAGTCTCCAAAACTCCACTCCTCTCTTGTTGTCTTCTCTTTTTAGTTTTTATTTTCTAGTTTAGTTTTAGGAGATTTCAACTATGGGATTGGCTTATGCTATGCCGATTGTAGCTTGAACCGTTCTTGAACGAGATTAATATGGAGCTTCAAGCATTATTGTGAGATCTTTCCTCTCTATTTAGTTTCTTTGATTATGGTTTAATTTCTATGCTTGCTTTCTATGATTTTTGCATAATTATGCTAGGAACGTTACTAGTTTGATTGTGTAATGAATCTAATGCTAGATTTAAGAATAGAATCGGATTGTTTTATTCTTTTATCAATTGGTAGCAAACTAGGAAGTAACTTAGATGCAGATCGTCTTGGTTATTTCTTGGGGAAATTGAATTAATTGTTGAATGTTTATCGCTTGTATGACGTTAGCAGGTCTGTTGGTTCTCTGTGTTTATTGCTGCTATTGGATTGAACTTAGACGCGATCGGACTAGGTTATCCTTTAGTTAGGGTTTTATAGTCACGCTGATCGTGCTATTCAACTAAGAATAAGGAGAATGCGAGATTAATTCTCAACAATAGATAATTATGGAAATAATTAGAGTGGAGGTTCAAGGATCGATAATGAATTGAAGTGGATGTTAATCGGATTCAAGATCTTTCCATATTGATTTCTCATCTTGTTTATATGCTAGTTAGTTGCAGTTTAGTTATAATCTACTTGAAACCCCCCTTTGTTATTATTATTAGGTTTCTCGGCCCTTAGCTTAATCTAGGTTTTGGATCACGCTGAATATTAAACTCGTCCCTGTTTCCCTGTGGATACGACCCCTACTTCCATTATACTAGCTTAGTGTAAAAGAGAGTAGGAGAAATTTTATCTTTGGCCGGGTGCGGTGCACAACGACACATCCGCGCCCGCGCAAATTTTGGCGCCGTTGCCGGGGAAACGGTGTTACTTGTTTGTATTTAGCGTGATTTTTGGATGGTATTGCTTGTGCTCTTTGTTTTTGGTTGGCCACTCATATAAAGAATTCCCTTTTTGTTTTAGTTTCTAGTTTTCATCTTGGACAAGAAGCATGGAACTTGTTGCTTAAACTCTCTTGGGAATGGTTGATTGAAGCTTTTGATGGTTTATTGTAAGATTTACTCTATATCTTGGTTATTGTCTAGCTTAAAATATTTATATTAATGGTCATGACTTGTATTAGCTAGGAGTACTACTAGTTGATGTTTGTTGTTGACTTAATGCTAGGTTTTGGATATAATCTGATGTTATATGCTCAACCATGATGTAGTAAGCTAGGTACTAACGATGCATTGCAAGAGTTCTTCTCAATCAATTTTGCAGGTACTTGAAGTGGAGATTGACATGGAACCACCATTGTCACACATGGAGCACAACCCAATGATTAAGCTTAAGGTATTAAGTCGAGCTAACGACTTTAAACAACAGCGCTTCTCGGGAGGCAACCCGAGACCCCTTTTATTTTCTTTTATTTTCCTTTATTTCTCATCAAATTTCCACCACCACAACAAATTTTCTTTCACCCACCGCCCACCCACTAAAACGAACCACAACACATCTTAATCCACTTGGAGCCAAATTCCACAAAAGAAAACCCGTTGGGAAGAGTTCAATAGCTAGGAGTTGGTACACTAGAGGATTGAGATTGTTAATGTATCTTTTCGATCTCTTAAGCTAGGTGCAAATCTCAAAAATTTAAAAATTTGAATTTGTCATTTGTTTGAGTGATTCGAGGGAGAGGGTTGTGAGTTGAGTTATGAGATTTGAGTTGGTGTTGTTAAGAAATTTGAGTTTGACGGATTGCTTTTCATGAGTTTTGAGCATTCGATCTTCGATTTACCCGATTTTCGATTCCCCCCCCCCATTTTCAGTTTACTTTTTCTTTTATTTGTCGACACATTGAGGACAATGTGTAGTTTAAGTAGGGGGGAGGGTATTCTCATTCTCATGTATCTATGTTGTATATATTACTTTCAAATTGAAAAATGAAAATGAAAAAAAAATGAAAAATAAAAAAAATATTAAAAAAAAGTGATGAAGTGAATCCCGCTGAGTTGAAAACCCGCAAGGGCGGGCGACTCGGGCAAAAATGGGGGCCCGGATAGGTTGAAAACCCAAAAGGGCAACCTATGCAAAAAAGTGGCTTATATTGAGCGGGTGAGTTTTGTGAGCCGGAAAAAGAAGAGAGATGAAAAAAAAAATGTGAGAAGCTAGGATGAAAACCCGAAAGGGCTCCTAGGCAAAATGAGAGATTAAGAGAGAATTTTGTACTTTGAAAACTCATTTGCCGGAGATGGTGTCATAAGGTGGAAAGCGTTTTCGGGTTGGGTTGGTTATTTCATCCTTGATTTTGTGAAGATTTATTTTGGCTTTCACATTCTTTTGGTTGATTGCTTGTTTTTGGGAGTAAGCATGGAATTTATCCCTTTTTGTCTTTGTTCCATGGCTTGCTATTCTAAGTTAGTTGTAGTAGTAGTAGTTTTAGGTCATCTTTTGAGGTTTGGGAGAGCTGATAGTTTAGTGTGTCGTAAGCTGGCATTTTGATTCTTGTTGGTGTTGTTGGTTAAACTTGTTGGTGTTGCTGGTTATTATTGTTGTCACGTCTTTGTATATTTCAGGTGAGCTTGAATCTAAGTGTGGGGGAATCATCATCCCTTACGTTTAGATTTTGAGCGGATGTTGTTAAGATGTGATGATGATGATGTAGTTGATGGGGAGTGTAGGTTGGTGTCGTTAGCTTGGGTGATGATTTATTTGGTGATCCTCATTTTGAGTTTACTCGAGGTCGAGTAAAGTTCAAGTGTGGGGGTATTTGATACGCTCAAGTTACACGTAGTATTTACGTTACTTTGGGTGCACTTTGCTAAGGGTTTGATTGTAATTGTTAACATTCGTGTTTTATTTAACTCTTAGCGGAAGTTCGGAGTTTTGCGAGATAAGTTGTGTTAATGTCATGTATTCCGAGCTTCCAAGGTGAAGTGCATTTGAGCCGAGCAAAGTACCAAGCATCACCGCAAGTCCAAGCATCACCTCAAGCCGTAGCCGAGCATAGCACCTAGCCCATCACAGCCGCACCAAGCTCTCGCGAGCATCGCATGCCCAGCAGCCTCGCCCAAGCAGCACCGCATGCTCGCCCAGCGCTCGAAGCACCGCACGCCCAGCAGCTCGCAGCTCGCACCTCGCGAGCCAGGTCGCACCTCGCGACCTGCTTTTTTCGCACCTCGCGACCTGATTGCTCGCACCTCGCGAGTGGCTTCGCACCTCGCGACCTGCCTTGCCCAGTCAAATGTGCGGTAGACAGAGCACTCTTCGCACGGTGCGACCAGACTCGCACCTCGCGACCCCTAGGTCGGTGTAATTGTCGGCTGATTTCTGAGCTTTAGTATAAATACTAAACTCTATTTTTGGACCTAGGGGGCAGCAGCCACAAGGAGAGGGGGTCTCCAAAACTCCACTCCTCTCTTATTGTCTTCTCTTTTTAGTTTTTATTTTCTAGTTTAGTTTTAGGAGATTTCAACTATGGGATTGGCTTATGCTATGCCGATTGTAGCTTGAACCGTTATTGAACGAGATTAATATGGAGCTTCAAGCATTATTGTGAGATCTTTCCTCTCTATTTAGTTTCTTTGATTATGGTTTAATTTCTATGCTTGCTTTCTATGATTTTTGCATAATTATGCTAGGAACGTTACTAGTTTGATTGTGTAATGAATCTAATGCTAGATTTAAGAATAGAATCGGATTGTTTTATTCTTTTATCAATTGGTAGCAAACTAGGAAGTAACTTAGATGCAGATCGTCTTGGTTATTTCTTGGGGAAATTGAATTAACTGTTGAATGTTTATCGCTTGTATGACGTTAGCAGGTCTGTTGGTTCTCTGTGTTTATTGCTGCTATTGGATTGAACTTAGACGCGATCGGACTAGGTTATCCTTTAGTTAGGGTTTTATAGTCACGTTGATCGTGCTATTCAACTAAGAATAAGGAGAATGCGAGATTAATTCTCAACAATAGATAATTATGGAAATAATTAGAGTGGAGGTTCAAGGATCGATAATGAATTGAAGTGGATGTTAATCGGATTCAAGATCTTTCCATATTGATTTCTCATCTTGTTTATATGCTAGTTAGTTGTAGTTTAGTTATAATCTACTTGAAACCCCCCTTTGTTATTATTATTAGGTTTCTCGGCCCTTAGCTTAATCTAGGTTTTGGATCACGCTGAATATTAAACTCGTCCCTGTTTCCCTGTGGATACGATCCCTACTTCCATTATACTAGCTTAGTGTAAAAGAGAGTAGGAGAAATTTTATCTTTGGCCGGGTGCGGTGCACAACGACACATCCGCGCCCGCCCATGTATGATATAATTTTTGAGAACTAATTACATCGCAAATTAGATCAATAATAGCCTTAATAAAAAAATTCATCTGAAGTAATATAATATGTGAGTTAATGCTAATTCGGCTTAAGGTCCACTGATGCATAGTCGTTTGGGTGAAAATACTTATGTGGTCCTCTAGATACTTACAGAGTTACAGTGATCATGAAACCCTAGATCATCATTCCCCGCCAGACGAACAATTAAAGAAATTAATCTTCCAAACAAACTGCAATTACCAAATTCTAATCTTCCATAAGTGGAGAGAAAAAAGTCATATTCCAAACTCCCACTAAAGGAGAAAATGAACCTAAAAATTGGGAAGAAAACTCTCATAAAGAGAGAAATAGGAGGATCACTAAAAAATAAACAATTAAAAACTAAGGAATTAAAGAAGGATTTTGGAGCTTACCACCATCAAAGAGATGATTATGACAGCCACTTGCGGCTGGAAAAGGAGTTAGGCTTTTTTTGGTTTTAGAGAGAGAGAGGAAGAAGATTTCTTCTTGTTTTTTATAAATATATAATTACTTATAAAGAATATGGTATAATCTTATTTTTAAAATTTAGGTCAATGTGTAAAAATATAACAGATGTAATTAAAAGGGGTAGTAGTGTTAATTACGGTGGTTATAAAAAATTAAAGAGTTTTTTTATAAAATATAAGAGTAGTGAAAGGTAGGACATGCTATTATTAGCATTAGCTTAATGGGTATTAATAGATACATTTGTATATATTATCTTGTCTTTAAATAATTTTTTTCCTACAAAAAGCAACATGATATTGTATAGTAGTTGTTAGTGCATTTGTATCTCAAATGAGAGGTTATTGGTTCGAGTCTTAAAACACTCATTTTTAATGTTCAACATATCTCGTTTGATTGTGTGGGGAAAGAGGAATACATGTGACAACGTGACATGTTTTTGCCTTAGATTTTAGTGAAGGAATTATGTCCTAAACTCTATTGCAATTACTAAATATAATATGGATCATATTATGGAGATAATAATTCATTTAATTGGGTCGTCTTTACGTCTTGTTAGAGAATGCTATAGACCTTTGGGTTAGTAAATAATAAACCCAAAGCCTACTTAAATGGTTCTTACAAGGTCACACATTAATCAATTTGGATCAACAAAAGAAAAACCTAGAGCCCACATGGGACTCTAGGGTGGCCGACCAAAGAGGAGTAAGGGGAGGGGTTTCCTAACCTAATTATTCCTATAATTAGTTGAGGAAATCAGAAAATAAGGAAGTTAGTATCTCTCAATATGTTCTCTCTCCTCTTTCTCTCTCTCACAAAGTCACGTAATATTTACTCCAAGAAAAGAAAAGCCCTTCTTCCTTCTAACTAGCATTGGTGGAGTGTTGATCCGGATTGTTGGACCAAGTAGAGGAATCACAACTGAGGTTCTTTCTCCGAGATCTTAACGAGCTTTGTGGAATTCACGCATCAAAGGTTATTTCTAAACTATTATGTGATCCTTAATTGTATATGCATGAGATCCTGTTTTAAGTGCCTATAAATTAGATTCATGAAATTTCGCTTATAGCACTTATCATCCTACAGTGGTATCAGTTTTAGCTTCTTGCATATAGTTTTTTGGTCATTATAATATGATTTATTTTGATGTGTTCATGGCTAATTTTAATTTGATTAAGGGGAGGAATTGAATTATGGATTGAATTATTTAATTAGATTAATTAAATAGAGATTTAATTTGCTTAATTTTCGAATAAAATGGCCGAAATTTTTTAAATCAATTCGACCTAATATTTTTCGAAATTCGAAAATAAAATTGAATGGCGAAAAATATTTTGAATAGATTCGACCTAATTTTTCGAAATTCGAAAATGAAATAATGGATGGCCGAAATTTTTGAAAATTAAAAACCCTAATTTTCAAAATTCAAAATTTAATTTTAGATCTCTAATATTTGAATATTTCAAAAATTATATGTATATTATTAATCTAATTTTCATATTTAAAAATTGTTTACGTATGAAAATTAATTCATGTGAAAAGAGTTTTATATGAATTAGAGATTAATTTATGTGGAAACCCTAAAATTAATTAAAATGGATATTTTACGTAAATTTCGAAAATTATATTCATATAATTATTCTGATTTTTCATATTTAAAATTGTTTATGTATGACAAATTAATTCATATAAAAGGAGTTTTGTATGAATTTGAGGTTAATTTATATGAATATCCCTAAAATTAATTAAAATAGAGATTTGAATTAATTTTCTGAATTAGGCATAAAAGATTTTATGTTTAATTTAATTAGATCACTAAATTAATTTTACAAGAAGTTGTAAATTTAATTTCATTCCCACAAAAACAAAAAAAAAAATTAAAGAGGGGAGGATGGAGCAGCCACGACTGGGTGGCACAACCACCGGCTGGTGGGCCACGGTGGCTGCTTCGGTGGTCGCTGGGGCGGAGCAATCGGCCCGGTTTAGCTACGGCAGCAGTAGCGTGGCTGGGCAGCCACGGTTTTGCTGCTGCCCAGCTGCGGTTTTTATTTTCATAATATTAAGCAAATTTCCAATTAAATTATTTTTTACTAGGTCAAAAATAATTCCATACTTTGATTCTTTAATCTAATTAAAATTAGTTGGCTAGATTTACTAGGATAAAATCTTTAGGTAGTTAGGTTTACTAGCTTAAATATTTTTATCCTCTTGCTTTAATTAAGAATATTTGATATTTTGATTATTGGCAAGTATAATATGTGATATTCTTATGTGGCATTTTATATTTGATATAATTGCTATGAATGACTAGTATGGCCCAAAATTTAAGTTAGAAAATACGATGTGTGAATCGTGATGTATTTTTGTAATTTAAATACGATCTGTGTATCGTTAAGTATTCTTGTAATTTATTTAATTTAAAAATTATTTAAATTATTTTGATGCTTATGTAATCCAAAGACGAGCCCAAGAAGAGAAGGCCCGTGACTAAGTGGATGGAGATCCATGAAGAGTCCAAGAAGGTGCCCAATCAAGATGCTTAGTTCTTAGGATTAGGGGACATACTAGCTCATATTTAATTTTGTATTTTATTATTATTATTTAAAATGCTTATATGTTTATTGTATGTTGGTTATCAATGCGCTAGAGTTCACTAATTCATAGCAACATAATAAACTTAGGTCTCGCAAATATTAAGGTTAGCTTTTCCAAACATAAAGTACTTATTAACCCTTAATTAATAGTAATAGGTCATGCCTCCGCAGGGTATTATCATTAATTTTGGGAGATAAGGTGAAATTGCGAGTTTTACTACTTAGTTTGGTTATTCTTAACAAAATCATCAAAAGCGTTTTGGATTTTGAAGCAACAGATAGTTAAGCATCATGCGATGTTTTCCTATCTAAACAAGAATTATAAGATGTTATAATTAGTAAAAGAGTTTACTGACCTTGAGAATGTAACTTTAAGATAAGGCCTCTGTCTGCTTAGTAATGCATGTTGATAGGATCTTGTATTCATTTATTCAAATTGGGACATTAAAATTGAATAGAGTGACCAACCTAGAAACTTTTGCATGTTTTAGGTTCTTTTATAAACATAAAATTGAACTTTGCTTTTGTTTTTCTGTCTGTAGATACTATGTCTAACAACAACAACAACCCTGTTTTCAACATTCGTCCTTTCCTTGAGAAGGATAGGCTGAATGGAGAAAACTTCATTAATTGGGAAAGAACCCTAAGACTCGTTCTGAGGTCTGAGGGTCGAGAGGATGTCTTAGAAACCCGACTTCCAGTGATAACTGGTGAATCATCTGACGCAGACAAACGTCGTGCTAAACAGGCTAATGATAGGTTTGTACCAATCACTTGTCTGATGTTGGCAGCCATGGAGCCGGACCTCCAAAAGAGGTTCGAAACCAAGGATGCTTACACCATCATGCAAGAGTTGAGGGCCATGTTCCAGAAACAGGCCCGAATTGAGAGGTATGAGACCAATAAGGAGATTCTGGAATGTCACATGAAGCCGGGTCAAGGTGTTAGCCCCTATGTTTTCAAAATGATGGGTATTTTTGAAAGCATGGAACGACTTGGGTTCCCTTATAGGGAAGAGTTGGCTACTGACATCATTCTCCATTCATTGCCTGACAACTTCAATCAGTTCAGGATGACTTTCAACATGAATGAGTCTGAAAATACATTGCAAGAGTTGCATGGGTTGCTAGTCAATGCTGAGAGGAACATTCCCCAAGAACCAAAGAAAGAAGTTTTGATGGTTCAAAAGGGAAAGGGTTTCAAGGAGAAATGGGCAGGAAAGAAGGACAAAGGAAAGCAAGTTGTCGTTGTTTCTGAAAGACCTATGCCAACCGCCAAGCCAAAAGCAGCTGCGGAAAGTGACGGGTCATTGTATACTCGCCAAATATAACCTAATTTATCCAATATAGGATAAGTATAGGGTCGAAATCCACAAGGAAGTAGGGTTAAGTCAAGAGTTAATTAGCTAACTACAATGAGCTAAATCAATTTTTGGGTTTTGATTGAAAGTTTAGCAATGATTCTAAATTCTAATTAAACTAGAAGATTTGCAAAGTAAATCAACGAACAATTAAAGGAGATAAGACAAGGGTAAAGAAACTAGGGGATTAGGGGGATTCACCAACTCTCAATCCAAGAATCCAATCATCAAAGCCAAGGGGAAACAAATGGGGGATCACAAGGGGAAAATCACGCACATATGAACTCTAATTACTCTCTCGAGCTAATTAGAGGAGCTTGATTAGTCACTCATGACCTATTCTCATGGCATGAGCAACCAATCTAGCCAAATCAAGCACAACATGATTAATCAAGCTTCCCTAAACTAGAAAATGCCTATTTTCATGGAGATCCTAGTCTAGCAACCAAACTTAGTTTATTCCTAGCTTCATCTCTCAATCCTTCACTAGGAATTCCAAATATGCAAGTTAAGTGGTGATCAATCACCCAACAAACCAAGTAAAACAAGTTTGATCAACAAGTTCAACCCCCAAAAGTTAACCCCCTAACTTAGATCTAGGATCCAAAGAGTAAATGAAGGTTACATCCCTTCCCCTAGTAAGAAACTACTCACACATTATGGAAATAAAACAAAACAAAGTTTGAAATAACTTCATCACCATAACCATGGAGGAAAAAGAGAAAAATGCAAATAATCAACTAATAAAGCAAGATCTAAACAAACAAAGCATGAAATAAGCAAGAATAATGGAAGGAAAGAAGAAAATAAACAAAGATTACCAACATTAAACTTTCATTAATGAAGAATGGAGATCCAAAAGCTTCAAACTTCCACTTTTCTTTCTCCTAGGGTTTTGCTCTAAACTTGAATGCTAAAACAAGATCTAATCTCTCTCTAATCTCTAGTTAATAATTGCCTAAGTTAAAATAAGAGGAGTCCCTCTTATATAGTCATAAGAAATAAAACAGAAAATTACAAAACAACCCCCGCATAAAGGCAAACAAAGTCGCGAAACCGTTTCCGGAAAATGATCCGACCCGGGCGGGTGACATGACCCGAGCTCTCGGGTGAGCTGACCCGAGCCCCCGGGTCACATCACTCGGGCGGGTCAAAATGTCAGGAAATATGGGGTTTTCCCAATCAAAGCGACCCGGGCGGGTCTGTGAACCCGAGCCCTCGGGTTGGCAGACCCGAGACCTCGGGTCACCAGACCCAAACGGGTCTGCTGAAAGAAGCTGCTGCGTTGCCTGGCTGGGCTGACCCGGGCAGGTCCACACACCCGGGTCCTCGGGTCAGCCACTTCTTCTCCTTCTTCTTTTCTTTCGAGCTCCTTGGCGCTCCATTTCTTCAACACTTTGCCTCGGGCTTGTGCATAGACCCTCCAAACGTGCTCCCAAGTCCTGAAATGTAAACAAACACCCAAAGAAAGAGAGCAAGGGAGGAAAAATGCACAAAAAGAAAGAAAAGGAATGAACTTAGCCTAAATTAGCCTAAAAACTATCACAAAAACTATTAAAAACTAAGCATAATTCAAGCATATAAACCAATCATCAAACTCCCCCAAGCTAGATCTTTGCTTGTCCTCAAGCAAAATAGATTAAAACACAAGTAGGAAAATGAAAACTTATTTGAAAGCAAAATGAAGAAGAA
Organism: Beta corolliflora; assembly: GCA_947648045.1. Lineage (NCBI taxonomy): Eukaryota > Viridiplantae > Streptophyta > Magnoliopsida > Caryophyllales > Amaranthaceae > Beta > Beta corolliflora. Next base: position 2,030,281 of record CANSZD010000007.1, on the reverse strand, counting down.
AGAGGAAAGAAAAGAAAATGAAAAGGGAAGGAAGGATAAAGAATTTACACTAACTCATTTTCGTAGGAATCACGATTGCATTTAGCACATGTAACAAGCTCTTTAAACCCCTAGATCGCTCTAGAGGGCGAGTGGGATCTCGCGAGGGTTTCCAAAGAGTTTTCAAACCCACAACTCTAGCTTCATCAACCATTTATTCAATCAAATTCAAGAGCAATGCCCAAGTCAACTATCAATGAAATGGTTCACAAGCAAGGATGGAGAGCAACTTTCAAAACAACTAATTTCCAAGTGTACTCATAGGTTATGGGTAGAGAAAGCAATTAATCGAGATTGCAAAAGGACACCTAATTAGACTTTTTACTCGCTCATTAGAGAACACCTAGCTATCCAAAAGATTTAGAGCCCTTCAAGTGTTATAGAAGCTCAACCTACTAGTCCACCATCCCTAGACACACAAACATGCCTTAGACTCCCCTCTACTCGAAACTTTTAGAAAAATAGCACTAAGTGTGGGAGGCATCCACAAATTGACCTCTTTTATTGGAATTCTTCTATTCTTTTTGCTTTTCATTTTTCTTCACTTTTTTTTTCATTTTTCACGCCTTTTTTTACTGTTTTTTGGCTTTTTCTTTTTCCCTTATTATGGGAATTTTTGCTATACAAATGTGAAGTTACTCACTAAAAGAGACATAAGAACTTGTGGCTTTTTGTGCCACTTATTGCATACAAAGAGAAATAAAAACTAAGTTTCTTATAGAGCTTTTGTTTCGGGACATGATGAGTACATCTAGGGACACAAGGGACCGCAAATTTGAAGCTACATTTATTCAAGCATGAGCAACTTAGTCAAGATTCAAGACTAGACATTCAATTGAGCATTCATCGGTTTCATTTTGGTTGAATCTAATGCAATCAAGGTTAATCACCACCTAAAGCACCACAACCCAAGCTCACACTCTTCCAAAAGGAGCCTCTAAACATATACTCAAAATCCAATCAAGGAATCTACATGTATCATCAACTAGCATCTTCCTTGGGCAAGGAAATCAAAACTTTATTCAAAGCTAAAACTTCTTTTGTTTTTCTCTTTTTTTTCAGATTTTTTTTTTTATTATTTTTTTTTTTTTACTAAAAAAAAGTTGAAAAAGAAGGGAAAGAAAAGGAAAAGAAATAAAGCTAAAACAAGGAAATAAGAAAAAGAAAATAAGAAAGAAAATTATATTTGGGTTTTATTTTTTTTTTAAAAAAAAAAACTAAGAGAATAAACAAATAAGAAAAATGGAATCATGGCACACCACACATTAACAAGCATTGGCCCATTCACCAAGCTTAACCACAATCACAAACAACAATTCAATCAAAATAGCAACAAGGGTCTCCTAACGCCTACCCCGTAAAGTAAAAACTACCCAAATCATGAAAATACCCCCCAAGCCAAACCAAACACCGTCCTCGGTGTGAAAGGAGGAACAAGCGGGGAGGGGGGTGGGAAGAGACCAACTCAAGGGTCGAGGTCCTCCTCCCCCTCTGGGGGAGGCGGGGGTTGCATATAGGAGGGGTAGGGGGTGCCGGGAAGGACCATGTTGTTATCATGAAAGAATTGCAAGATGGGGGTAAAACTCTCTCGCATCTCTTGTTGGAAAGTGGTTAGTCTTTGTTCAAAACTATCAAACCGCCTATCTATATGGGCATAAATAGGGGCATAGTCGGGAACATAAGTGGGATGGGGTTGGGGAGGAGGAGGGGGAGGGGCGGAAGAGGAGGAGGCAAGCTCATGGGGATCCCGCCTATGGTAGGTACGGATCTCCGCGCCTTCCTCCGCAGCTTCCAGGATGAGATAGTTGACTTCTCCTGTTTTAATCTCGGTGATGCGGCGATTTGGAAGTTGAATGGAAGACATTTTACCAATCTTCCAAGTAAAATGTAATACAGTCACTGCAAACCAACGCGCATCTTGTAGGTGTTGTTGGTTTATTAGGGTCGGTCCTGGAACCTCGGGGGTCCTAGGGCGAACCCTAAGGTGCTCAGCAATGGTGATAATCAAACCGCCTACAACAATCGACCCACGACCGAGAATTTTTGGGGTCCCTACCCTTTGGAGATGGCGGGCGAACATCAAAGGTATGTTCAGCTTCTTCTTATTCCATAGGTAAGAACCTATGATCATAAGTTCCGACTGACTTGCCTTTGAGTTATCCTTTCTCTCAAAGATAGTGTTCCCCAAAAACTTGCGGAAGTACCGGATAGCTGGTTGGTGTATGAGTGAGTCATTGGCATTTTTAGCTTCATAACTCTTTCCGTCACTCAACTTACTCCAACAATCATAAAGGTTGAAAGAAGCTGCGGGAGTAGTGCTCGATTCAATTTTTATTCCAAAAATTTCAGCAAAATCACCAATAGGCATAGAACGAGCAACATTCCCCAACCTAAATTTGAGAACGGCTTCGGCTCCAGTTGAGCACGCAAGCCGTTGCTCTCCGGTTATTTCCAAGGAGCTTAAGAATTCAAGTGTTAAGCATTTATAAGTTTTTTTCTCATCAATAACACTTTTTTCATATTCAATCCGTCAGCTATATTATTTACATCCCCCCGAATCCCCCATAAAGACAACAAGGTCTCATCAACAAAACGGATAGGGGCGAATTCCTTAGCCTTAAGGGCTTGGAATCTATTAAAATGTTCTAAGCCAACAAAAACAATGAAAGGAAATTCGGGATCATGAAACTCACCAGGGGCATCATGCCCCGAGCGTTTTCCCTTTGTGGTGATTGGCTTGAGCTAGCTTGCCCCGCTTGTCTACTCCGCTTTGAATTCCTCCTCTCCATGCTTCGAATTACTTGTTGCTCAAAAATTCAAAATCCCGTAACTTAGTGGTGAGGGTGGAAAAAAAAAATTGTTTGTTTTTTTAGTTTTTTATGAGAGAAATGGAGGGGGAATGATGTTTTAGGAAGAATTTGTGAAGAGATTTGAGTGGAAAATGATGAATTTGAGAGTTGTGGTAAAATTTTTGAGGAAAGAGAAAATGGTGAAAAATGGTGGAGATGGGGTTTTTGAAGGAGAAAAAGTTGAAATTTGTGGAGGAAAGTTGATGAGGATGAAGATTTGTGAGGGATTTTAAGTTTTTGAGTGGTGAGTGAGTGATTTGAGTGAGATTTAGATGGTTAGGGTTTGGAGTTTGAAGGTGGTTAGGGAGAGTTGAGAGGTTGAAGATGAAGAAGGAGTAAAGAGAATTAAGGAGAGTGAGGCACAAAATCAGCCCCTCTTCTTTTTTTTCGCAGCTGACCTCCCGACCCGGGCGGGTCACCACACCCGAGCACTCGGGTCGAGTGACCCGGGCGGGTCCGCTTATCAGTTGCGTTTTTGGCAACCATCTCTTCATCGACCCGGGTGGGTCATATGACCCGGGTCCTCGGGTCAGCTCTGAATTGCTTCTTTTTTCGTTTGTTCTTCACCTTCCTTTGCTCCAAAATTCTCCCAAGCAAACCTAAATATACCCAAATCACAAAATCACCATAACAAGCATTTCAAATGCCATAATAATATGTGATAATCCATTATTCCAAGTAAATCAAAACTAAAAGAAGAAAAAGAAATAAAAATAAGTGAGAAAAACGGGTTGCCTCCCGCTAAGCGCTTGTTTTAAGTCATTAGCTTGACTACCATAAATCTTCAATCATTAGGAGGGGAGTAATCCTCAAGTGCAATAGAGTAGGCTTCTTGAATTGGTGCACCATCATAGTATAGCTTGAGTCTTTGCCCGTTCACCTTGAAACACCCTTTTGCATCATTGCAAATCTCAACCGCACCATGTGGGGATACTTGATGCACGGTGAATGGACCACTCCACCTTGATTTGAGCTTGCCCGGAAATAACCTCAACCTCGAATTGAACAAAAGGACTTTATCACCAACTTTGAATTCCCTTTTCATGATTCGTTGATCATGCCAAGCCTTTGTTCTCTCTTTGTACACCCGGGAGCTCTCGTAGGCGTCCCTCCTAAGCTCCTCAAGCTCTTGAACATCAAGCATCCTTCTTTCACCCGAAGCTTGAAGGTCAAAATTCAAAGCCTTGATGGCCCAATAAGCCTTGTGTTCCAATTCTACGGGCAAATGACACGATTTTCCATAAACAAGCTTGTAAGGTGTCATGCCAATAGGGGTTTTGTAGGCCGTGCGATAGGCCCACAATGCATCGTCCAACTTAGAAGACCAATCCTTTCGAGATCGATTTACCGTCTTCTCCAAAATGAGCTTGACCTCTCTATTAGATATCTCCGCTTGACCACTAGATTGAGGGTGGTAAGAGAGACCCATTTTGTGATGCACCCCATGTTTAGCAAGAAGGGCCTTGAATGATTTCTTTGCAAAGTGCGATCCCCTATCACTAATGATGGCTCTTGGATCTCCGAAACAGGGGAAGATCACCTTCTTAAATAGCTTGACCACTACCTTGGCATCATTTGTAGGGGAAGCGATTGCTTCAACCCATTTAGAAACGTAATCAACCGCTACCAAGATGTAACGATTACCAAGGGAGGAGGGAAAGGGGCCCATGAAATCAATCCCCCAAACATCAAAAACCTCCAACTCCAAGATGCTTGTAAGGGGTAGTTCATGCCTTTTTGAGATATTGCCAACTCTTTGACACCGATCACAAGCCTTGACGAAGCCCCAAACATCCTTGAACATACTAGGCTAGACCACATTGTAAGATCTTTGCCACGGTCTTGTCGGCTCCCATATGACCACCACATGGGGATGAATGGCACATCCTTATTACATTCTCGATCTCATCATCCGGGGGACACCTCCGGTAAATACCATCTACCCCCCTCTTGAACAAGTATGGGTCCTCCCATACATAGTGCTTAGCCTCATGCATGAACCTCCGCTTTTGTTGATAGTTAAGGTCATCCGGTATGACTCCACTAGCATGAAAATTAGCAAAATCCGCGAACCAATGGCATAAAGGAAATCATCTTGGAGAGAATCATTGATGGGAGGGTCCAAGTCATGAGAATCATCCATAGGAAGGCGGGAGAGGTGGTCGGCAACCGAGTTTTCGGTGCCCTTCTTGTCTTTGATCTCAATATCAAACTCTTGTAGGAGAAGGATCCACCTAATCAAACGCGGCTTGGCATCCTTCTTAGTCATGAGATACTTGATCGCCGCATGATCCGTGTACACCACCAATTTGGAGCACACAAGATATGACCGGAACTTGTCAAAAGCAAACACGATTGCTAGGAGTTCCTTCTCCGTAGTGGCGTAGTTCCTTTGAGCGGAATCAAGCGTCTTGCTTGCATAGTAGATCACATGTAGCTTCCCTTCTTTTCTTTGCCCTAAAACGGCTCCCACTGCGCTATCACTAGCATCACACATTAGTTCAAAAGGCAAGCTCCAATCCGGAGCTTGCACTATAGGAGCGGAAATTAGAGCCTTTTTTAGAGTTTCAAAAGCATGCATGCAATCTTTGTCAAATTTGAATTCAATGTCTTTTTGAAGCAAATTGGATAGGGGCTTTGAGATTTTTAAGAAATCTTTGATAAAACGGCGATAGAAGCCCGCATGCCCAAGAAAAGATCTCACTCCCTTCACCGAAGTTGGGGGAGGCAATTTCTCAATAACCTCAATTTTAGCCCTATCCACCTCAATCCCTTTTTGAGATATTTTATGACCGAGGACTATGTCATCTTCAACCATAAAATGACATTTTTCCCAATTAAGAACGAGATTCATCTTTTGACATCTCTCTAAAACCTTTTGAAGGTTGGAGAGACAAATGTCAAATGATGAACCTACCACGGAGAAGTCATCCATGAAAACCTCTATGGTTGATTCAAGCATGTCCGAAAAAATGGCGGTCATACACCTTTGGAAGGTAGAAGGAGCATTACACAATCCAAATGGCATCCTTCGATAAGCGAAGGTGCCAAATGGACATGTGAATGTTGTCTTCTCTTGGTCATCGGGGTGAATGGGAATTTGAAAGAACCCCGAATAACCATCCAAAAAGCAAAAATGGGTATGACCCGCCAATCTTTCAAGCATTTGGTCAATAAAAGGGAGGGGGAAATGGTCCTTCCGGGTGGCTTTATTCAACTTACGATAATCAATGCACATGCGCCACCCGGTGACCGATCTTGTGGAGATAAGCTCACCCTTGTCATTCTTGATGACGGTCATTCCTCCCTTTTTTGGGACAACTTGAACGGGGCTAACCCACCTACTATCCGAGATAGGGTAGATTATCCCCGCCTCAAGGAGTTTCAAAACTTCTTTTTTTACCACCTCCTTCATGTTAGGATTTAGCCTTCTTTGAGGCTCAATAGAGGAAGTTTGACCATCATCCAAATGAATTCGATGCATACACAAGGTGGGACTTAGACCCTTGAGATCATCAATTGTATACCCAATGGCACTTCGATGTTGTTTTAGAACACAAAGAAGTTTGTCAAGAGAAGGACCATTGAGTGTAGAATTGACAATCACGGGGTAAGTCTCGTTATCTCCAAGAAAAACATACTTCAAAGAAGGGGGAAGGGGTTTCAACTCACATGTAGGAGGAGGCGTGGTCCTCTCCTCTTTTTTCAATGAAGCGTCTAAAATCTCAAAGCTCGAATTAGGAGGTAGGTAGATTGGTGCTTTGTCCATTGCCTTTTTGAGATGCCAAGCTTCACTTTCTTGCTCTTGATCTTCTCCTAGTAGCACATCCTCAAGAGGATCCCTTGCTTCAACTAAAGCCCTTAGGCTTAACACTTCTTGCTCAAGGGTGTCGATCTGATGCACTTCTTCCATAATAGGAGCTTTCATGCTCTTATTGAAAGCAAACTCCATCTTCTCATCCCCAACCCTCAATGTCATTACATCTATCTTCATGTCAACTAGTACTCCGACCGTTTTCAAGAAAGGCCTTCCCAAAATAAGAGGGACTTGGGAGTCTTCTTCCATTTCCATCACTACAAAGTCACATGGGATGAAGACTCTTCCAACTTGCACCGGAACATCCTCCAATTCTCCAACGGGCACCTTAACCGAGCGATCCGCTAGTTGTATCACCCTTCTTGTTGGCTTAAGCTCAAAATTGAGCTTCTTTGCGATGGAGAGTGGCATTAGGCTTACACTAGCCCCAAGATCGGACAATGCTCTCTTTGGCTCAAAATCTCCAATTCTCAATGGTATGGAGAAAGACCTCGGATCTTCAAGCTTTTTGGGGAGTTTGTTTTGGAGGACCGCACTAACTTCAGCGGTGAGAGCAATGGTGGAACTTTCTTCAAGTTTGGACTTGTTGGAGAGAAGTTCCTTTAGAAATTTGGCATAGGTGGGCATTTGAGTCATAGCTTGGAGAAATGGGATGTGAACTTGCAAACCCTTCATTACCTCAAGGAACTTGACAAATTTGTCATTGAAGTGCTTCTTTGCTAACCTTTGAGGATATGGGACCGGAGGAGTGTAGCTCTTCATTGGAGGAGGCTCGTTGTTTGATGTTTCGTGTTCAACAACGATAGGACTCCCATCCTCATGAATGTCTTCCACAACGACATTTTCAATCTCTTTATCAACTTCACTATCTACATTCTCACTCTCATTGGAGGGGTTAGCATCATCAAGTGTGGGCATCTTAGGACCCTCATAGTGAGCCCCGGATCTCAAAGTGATGGCTTTAGCTTGCTCTCGGATAATGGGTTGGCTAGGAAGTTGTGTGGAAGAGTTTGAAGAGTTATTGCTCACTTGTTGAGCGACTTGGGCAAGTTGGGTTTCAATGATCTTATTGTGGGCATTCATTTGTTGGAGGGAGGTGTGTATGTCTCCAAACTTCCTATCATTCTCGGCATTGGTTTTTGTTTGTTGAGCTAAGAAAAGTTGGAGAGTGGATTCAAGAGAGGATTGTTTTGGTTGATTTGGTTCAAAGGGAGCTCTAGGGGGTGGTTGTGTGAATGTTTGTTGGGGGTTATGGAATCCGGGTGGTCTAGCTTGGTAAGGTTGGGGTGGTTGAGGGTTCTTCCATCCTCCACTCACATTGTTATTCCATCTACCTTGGTTGTTGAAGTTAGGATTTCCCTCACCCCTAGTATTCACCCAAGCAACATGGTCCATAGACCCACCACAATAAGAGCTAGCGTGGTCCGACCCACCACAAATCTCACAAGAGAAAGCTTGAGAAGTACCTTGGCTAGGAGATGCCAAGCTTACATTTTTCAATTTCTTTGCAAGGGTATCAAGTTTTGCATTGATATGGTCAATGGCATCAAGATCATACTTGCCTTTGCTTGCACTTTTCTTGCTTGCGGTTCTAGTAGAATTTCCCCAAGAGTAGTTTCGTACTACCTCTTCAATTGTAGGCTCAATATTGTCAACCGGAAGCTTTGTTAGTTGGCCTCCCGCACCCGAATCAAGGTTTGCACGGGTCATAGGAAGGAGACCATCATAGAAGCTTTGCATAAGCATCCATTGACTATAACCATGGTGAGGACAAGATCTCCGGAGATCCTTGAACCTATCCCAAGCTCCATACAATGTCTCATCCTCCTCTTGGGAGAAATTAGCTATCTTCCTCCTAGCTTCGGATGTCTTCTCTTGAGAATAGAACTCATCGACAAAAGCCGTGGTAACTTGTGCCCAAGTTGTCAAAGAGTCTTCCGGAATTGATTGCAATTTCTTAGCCTTACCCACAAGAGAGAAATGGAATAAGTTGAGCCTCACAAACTCTTGACTCACATTGTTTTTCTTCACCGTGGCACATAGCTCCAAGAAGTTAGCCAAATGCTCAAGAGGGCACTCATGAGTCATGCCCCCATAAGGCTCTTGTTTGATCATGCGAATCAAATGCGGAGAAAATTCAAAGTTGGCGGTAGTAGTTGGACGGCGAATACCACTTTTGAGTTCAAATGCCTCGGGATGCCCAAAATCCCGTAATGCTCTAGGAGCCTCATCCCCCATAGTGCTAGAAGTAGTGGAGATAGAAGACTCTTGCTCAAAACCCGGTTGTTCAACACCCGGTTGGACCGTAGGTTCCCTAAAGATTCTCCTTAATTGCCTCAAAGTATTTTCAAGGTTATGATCGATGGGGATGGTTGGATCGCCCCTCAATCTCCGTGACATGCAACCAACAAAGCTAAGGAGAATATTAGTAAAAACAACCAAGAGCTAAACACACCAAAATAAAGAAAAAGGCAATTTAGTCTCAAAATTAACCAATTAGCTAATGTTAACCGTTACTTCCCCGGCAACGGTGCCAAAATTTGACGGGTCGTTGTATACTCGCCAAATATAACCTAATTTATCCAATATAGGATAAGTATAGGGTCGAAATCCACAAGGAAGTAGGGTTAAGTCAAGAGTTAATTAGCTAACTACAATGAGCTAAATCAATTTTTGGGTTTTGATTGAAAGTTTAGCAATGATTCTAAATTCTAATTAAACTAGAAGATTTGCAAAGTAAATCAACGAACAATTAAAGGAGATAAGACATGGGTAAAGAAACTAGGGGATTAGGGGGATTCACCAACACTCAATCCAAGAATCCAATCATCAAAGCCAAGGGGAAACAAATGGGGGATCACAAGGGGAAAATCACGCACATATGAACTCTAATTACTCTCTCGAGCTAATTAGAGGAGCTTGATTAGTCACTCATGACCTATTCTCATGGCATGAGCAACCAATCTAGCCAAATCAAGCACAACATGATTAATCAAGCTTCCCTAAACTAGAAAATGCCTATTTTCATGGAGATCCTAGTCTAGCAACCAAACTTAGTTTATTCCTAGCTTCATCTCTCAATCCTTCACTAGGAATTCCAAATATGCAAGTTAAGTGGTGATCAATCACCCAACAAACCAAGCAAAACAAGTTTGATCAACAAGTTCAACCCCAAAAGTTAACCCCCTAACTTAGATCTAGGATCCAAATAGTAAATGAAGGTTACATCCCTTCCCCTAGTAAGAAACTACTCACACATTATGGAAATAAAACAAAACAAAGCTTGAAATAACTTCATCACCATAACCATGGAGGAAAAAGAGAAAAATGCAAATAATCAACTAATAAAGCAAGATCTAAACAAACAAAGCATGAAATAAGCAAGAATAATGGAAGGAAAGAATAAAATAAACAAAGATTACCAACTTTAAACTTTCATTAAGGAAGAATGGAGATCCAAAAGCTTCAAACTTCCACTTTTCTTTCTCCTAGGGTTTTGATCTAAACTTGAATGCTAAAACAAGATCTAATCTCTCTCTAATCTCTAGTTAATAATTGCCTAAGTTAAAATAAGAGGAGTCCCTATTATATAGTCATAAGAAATAAAACAGAAAATTACAAAACAACCCTCACACTAAGGCAAACAAAGTCGCGAAACCGTTTCCGGAAAATGATCCGACCCGGGCGGGTGACATGACCCGAGCGCTCGGGTGAGCTGACCCGAGCCCCCGGGTCACATCACCCGGGCGGGTCAAAATGTCAGGAAATATGGGGTTTTCCCAATCAAAGCGACCCGGGCGGGTCTGTGAACCCGAGCCCCCGGGTTGGCAGACCCGGGACCTCGGGTCACCAGACCCGGACGGGTCTGCTGAAAGAAGCTGCTGCGTTGCCTGGCTGGGCTGACCCGGGCGGGTCCACACACCCGGGCCCTCGGGTCAGCCACTTCTTCTCCTTCTTCTTTTCTTTCGAGCTCCTTGGTGCTCCATTTCTTCAACACTTTGCCTCGGGCTTGTGCATAGACCCTCCAAACGTGCTCCCAAGTCCTGAAATGTAAACAAACACCCAAAGAAAGAGAGCAAGGGAGGAAAAATGCACAAAAAGAAAGAAAAGGAATGAACTTAGCCTAAATTAGCCTAAAAACTATCACAAAAACTATTAAAAACTAAGCATAATTCAAGCATATAAACCAATCATCAGAAAGCAAGTGCTTCCACTGTCACAAGATAGAACACAAGAAGAGGACATGTCCTCAATACTTGGATGAAAAGAAGTCGTGTGCTTCCACTTCAGGTATATATGTTATAGAAATTAATTTGACTTCTACTTCTTTATGGGTATTAGATACCGGTTGTGGTTCTGACATAGGCAATGACGTGCAGGGACTAAAAAGAAGTAGAAGGCTAGTAAAGGGCGAGGTAGAGCTACGCGTTGGAAATGGAGCAAGAGTTGTTGCACTTGTCGTAGCAAGTTACAGTCTACATTTGCCGTCTGGATTAATTATAGAAATTAATAATTGTTATTTCGTTCCGTCAATTACTAAGAACATTATTTCAGTTTCAGTGTTGGATGATGAAGGTTTTTGTTTTGAAATAAAGAACAAGTGTTGTTCCATTTCCTACAATAACATGTTCTATGCTAGTGCAAAATTGATTAATGGCTTATATGTGGTTAATAGGTCAGTACAGGTCTATAACATAGATAGCAAGAAACAAAAATCGAATGATTCAAACCTAACCTACATTTAGCATTGTCGAATGGGTCATATAAACCAAAAGTGCATCCAAAAGTTACAACAGGATGGAATCCTTCCATCATTTGATTTCGAATCGTTTGATGTATGTGAATCATGCTTGATGGGGAAAATGATAAAATCACCGTTTACTGGAAAGGGTGAAAAGGCCAGTGACCTCTTGGGCCTCATACATACAGATGTTTTGTGGACCTATGAGCACAAAGCCAAGAGGCGGGTTTAGTTACTTCATTACCTTCACTGATGATTTAAGTAGATATGGGTATGTCTACCTAATGAAACATAAGTCGGAATATTTTGACAAATTCAAAGAGTTCCAAAATAAGGTACAGAATTAACTTGGTAAGCTAATAAAAGCATTGTGATCCGATCATGGTGGCAAATATTTGAGCCAAGAATTCGACGATCATTTGAAGGATTGTGGAATACTTTCACAATTGACTCCTCCAGGACCTCCACAGTTGAATGGTGTATCTGAAAGGAGGAATCGGACCTTATTGGATATGGTTCGATCAATGATGAGTCTTGTTGATCTTCCGATTTCTTTTTGGGGATATGCTCTCGAAACGGTTGCACACACACTAAATAGGATCCCGTCAAAGGCTGTAGAAAAGACTCCATATGAGATATAGAATGGAAAGACTCCAAACTTCTCTTTCTTAAAATCTGGGGATGTGAGGTCTTTGTAAAGCGTTTACTATCAGACAAACTTGCACCCAAATCAGATAAATGTCTCTTTTTGGGATACCCAAAAGAGACAAGGGGTTATTACTTCTATAACTGTCAAGAGAACAAGGTATTTGTTGCTTGTGATGGTGTCTTTCTAGAAAAGGAATTTGTTTCCAGAAAGAAAAGTCGGAGCAAAATAGTTCTCGAAGAAATTCGAGATGAGCAACAACTAAACGTGGTTCACACCATGTCAAAGACGGCCCGACGAGACGAAAGTCAAGTTCAGGAGATGACGTATTCAACGCGTGAACCTCCTACCGTCCCACTTGAATCTAAATCAAGCGAAAATCTTCAAGATGTTGAAGAGAACATTTCTATTGATGCTCAGGCCCCGCGTAGGTCAAGTAGACCAAGGATTCCAAACAAGAAGTTGGTTGATTTCCTGTTAATTAAAAACTCTAAAATTATGATTTTAGAGAATTCATAACCTGCTATCTACAAACAAGCTTTGACGAGCCCAGACTCTGAGAAATGGCTTGAGGCCATGAAATCTGAATTAGACTCCATGTCTGAGAATAAAGTTTGGACCCTAGTCGACTTGCCTGATGGGGTCAACCCTATTGGATGCAAGTGGGTGTTCAAATTGAAAACAGACAAAGATGGAAATGTATATGTCTATAAAGCAAGACTGGTTGCAAAAGGATTCATGCAAATTCATGGTATAGACTATGATGAGACCTTTCCTCCAGTAGCAATGCTTAAATCGATTCGGATACATTTAGCGATTGCTGCATATTACGAGTACGAAATTTGGCATATGGATGTCAAAACCGCATTCTTAAATGGATTCTTGAATGAGGATGTGTATATGACACAACCTGAGGGTTTTGAGGATCTAGAAAATCCTGAAATGGTTTGCAAGCTTCAGAGATCCATTTATGGATTGAAGGAAGCATCTCGGAGCTGGAATCTTCGGTTTGATGAGGCAATCAAACAATTTGGTTTTCTCAAAAGCAAAGAAGAATCTTGTGTCTACAAGAAATTTAGTTGGAGCAGCTTAGTCGTCTTGGTTTTGTATGTAGATGACATACTACTCATGGGAAATGACATACCAATACTTGAGTCAGTCAAGGAATGGTTGAAAAGTTGTTCCTCCATGAAGGACCTTGGAGAGGCTGAGTACATATTGGGAATCAAAATCCATAGAGACAGGTCTCGAAGGATGATTGGACTAAGTCAAGAAACTTATATTGATAAAGTTCTTGCAAGGTTCAACATGGAAAACTCGAAGAGAGGATTCATTCCCATGTCACATGGCATGTCGCTTAGCAAGAGTCAGTGCCTGACTGAGCCTAATGAGTTGAAGCGGATGAGTAGCATACCTTATGCTTCGGCTATAGGATCCATCATATATGCCATGATAAGTACTCGACCAGATGTTGCATATGCCTTGAGCATGTGTAGCAGGTTCCACGCAAATCCAGGTGAAGCACACTGGACTGCAGCTAAGAGCATCCTTAAGTACTTGAGAAGAACTAAAGGCATGTGCTTAGTCTATGGAGGAGAAAGTGAGTTGGTTGTTAAAGGTTATACTGATGCAAGCTTCTAAACCGACAGAGATGATTACCGCTCTCAGTCATGGTACATCTTTCGTCTAAATGGAGCAGCAGTGATCTGGAAGAGTTCAAAGCAAAGCACTGTAGCAGACTCTACGACAGAATCAAGAATTTTTTTGCAGCGGTTGAAGCAGCTAAGGAAGCAGTTTGGATAAAGAAGTTCTTGACAGAGCTAGATGTCATACCTAGTGCTCTGGAGGGGATTGAGTTGTTCTGTGATAATAATGGTGCTATTGCACAAGCAAAAGAACCGAGATCACATAACAAATCCAAGCATGTAATGAGGAAATATCACCTTATTCGTGAGATAGTTGACAGGAAGGATGTCAAGATCTGCAAAGTTCACACGGATGAGAATGTGGCTGATCCACTTACTAAACCTCTACCTCAACCCAAGCATGAAAGTCACGCTAGGGCTATAGGGTTGAAGCAAATGTTAGAGTGGCTTTAGATTGTATTATGTTTAGAGAAACTTGTTACAATGTAAAGACATGGTTTTGCTGTTTTATGTTTATTTGAAATGAAATTTTATCTTATTTAATCTTGGTTTAGTATTAAATAAAATGTCCAAAATTATTTTTTGAATTCAATGGTTTTGTCAAATATGTGATTTGATTAATGAAACACCATAAGTGAACTGAATTCATAGAATATTCGAGTTCCTAATCTGAGTCGTTAAATTGGACATAAATGACTTATTAAAAGATTAGCATATAAGATTGATTAATAGCGCTGTTTCATGGGCTATGGGAACATGGAGATTTTTAGTCAATCATATTGACATGTATAGTTGATACATGTTCCAACAGACCTAGTTAGAAGTTTTATAACTTCGTAATTGTATTAGTGGATTCCTAAGACATGAGTGGAACACTACTTGGCTTAATGATTTGTATAACTTTGATGTTGTCAAACGTCATGCCGTAAAAGAGGACTATAAAGGCAGCATTCAGGTTGTGCTAAAAGTTGACTGGGAGTTTTGGTTGCCACAAGATTGAAATGTCCTCCTATATGAGATAGGATGGGTGTCTTGGTCCCTTGGAAAGTGAAAATTGAAAAATGCATGGCCGTGCTCAAATGGATTATAAGATGATTATTTGTTTGTCAATTCGAACTCGGATTTCAAGGAATAATTTTGAATACTAGTATGGATGACATAGAGATATGGTCATACTATCAAATTAGACACTAAGAGACTTAAGGAATTTGAATATTGCACACTCGTCTCGGACAAGTGGGAGATTGAAGAAATTATGTCGTCGACTCTATTGCAATTACTAAATATAATATGGATCATATTATGGAGATAATAATTCATTTAAATGGGTCGTCTTTACGTCTTGCTAGAGAATGCTATAGACCTTTGGGTTAGTAAATAATAAACCCAAAGCCCACTTAAATGGATCCTACAAGGTCACACATTAATCAATTTGGATCAGCAAAAGAAAAACCTAGAGCCCACATGGGACTCTAGGGTGGTCGGCCAAAGAGGAGTAAGGGGAGGGGTGTCCTAACCTAATTATTCCTATAATTAGTTGAGGAAATCAAAAAATAAGGAAGTTAGTATCTCTCAATATTTTCTCTCTCCTCTTTCTCTCTCTCACAAAGTCACGTAATATTTACTCCAAGAAAAGAAGAGCCCCTCTTTCCTTCCAACTAGCATTGGTGGAGTGTTGATTCGGATTGGTGGAGTGTTGATTCGGATTGGTGGACCAAGTAGAGGAATCACAACTGAGGTTCTTTCTCCGGGATCTTAACGAGCTTTGTGGAATTCACGCATCAAAAGTTATTTCTAAACTATTATGTGATCCTTAATTGTATATGCATGATATCCTGTTTTAAGTGCTTATGAATTAGATTCATGAAATTCCGCTTATAGTACTTATAATCCTACATTTACTACCCTGATATCGATGGCCTGGCCTGACTGGTGACATTGTTTCCAGCTAACAAGCTACTTTGTAGTCTTGGACTACTTTCCAATTGTATACACTGTGAGTTACTTTCTTTTAATTTATTTTTATCTTTGATTTTTTCTACAATTGTTGTACAATTAGAGGCCAAAATCATAATTTCCTATTTATCTTGTTTGCATCTTCTGAGACTCTCTAGTAGAATTAGAACTTGAGAAAAAGTAAAATTTAACTTGTGAAACAGATAATAAGTTACTTGAGAGTCAGGGACCAACATGGAAAAGTTGTACTATCAAGGCCAAAAGTGTTATCCAACAAAAAAGTTCAAAGTAATATAAGAGGGAACGATATCCATAAAGTGGTGAATCTTAGATATTTACGCATTTTTCACTTCCGAACCCAAAGTTTGTTTGTATGTTGAGTTGTTCCAAACTCGTTGTCTTAAGAACGCACCTTTGAAATTTCTTGATGGAATATGAACGCATTCTATACATCATATTGAATGTTGTAATAATCACGTCAAAACTTGTGGTAACAAGTATACAAACAATTCTATTTTTTGTCCTTTTTCCCCCTTTGGAAGATAATTACTAACACAATGTGCTCGAACCTTTAATCACCTGACTAAAACCTTCAACACATTTGCAGTTCGAACCAACACAGAGACAACAGACCTAGGGTATACATATAATAAATTTGAAAAAATAAAAAATGAAAAAGGAGAAAATTGAAGAAAAAGAAGTACGATAATTCAGAACCTTTATTCAAGTCATCCCTAATCTAACTGCTGCTTACTCTTTGTCCTTTTCATCTTCGCCTTGAACCGAGATTTGACGAGTAAAGTTTGCACTGTGTTTACAAAATTCCCAAGTGCCATCAAAACCAGGAGAATTCCACAAAAAACAACCTGCCAGAGGTCCTTGTCACTAATTTTTCGTAAAGATCTTAGAATATTAAACAGAAGTATTAAGCAGAATTTTTCATACAAACCCTTCTCTCTGCTATATGGGAAAGTAGGAAGGCTGCAAAACGCACAAATGGACAGGGTAGCTCACCTGCCATTCCGAGACAACTCCGACAACTGTGGTTTGAAGCAGCAATAATCCAACATATGCCTCAAAACCCTGATTTTTTTGCAAAGTACATACAATAAATGAGCATAATCTCTGCATAGAGTTTGATCTTGGCAAGTACAATTCAACAGATTTTATGACAGCAAATCTAGCACTGCGGTTAACAGGTCATCTCTTCAAAAGCATATGTCCTCATTCGTGTCAATTTCACTATCAATGTACACTTAATTGTCTTCTGTTAAAGTTTTAATTCCCACAGTAACTCAATAACTTCAAAGGGACCAAAATTGACAAGGCATGTGAATGAGAAAGATAGCAACTTGATCCCTATACTGGCTCTGGGAGTGGAGTGCTAGAACCCAAAAACCCATTTTCTCCGATAGGATAAAACTTCCATTTTTCTTCCTATTTCAGTCCCATGATGAAGTACAAATGTTTTTTCTTCCTCACTTAGTTCCAACAAAAGCCCACGTCCACTCAGTTGCAAATCTTAATATCCTTATCACACCCACTATTGCTCAAGTCAAATAGGTCAACCAAATTTCAGGCTTAAAAAGCTTCCAAATATGGTTAATTTTCCCCACGTTCCACCATTTTGGGTTGATATGGGTAAAGCGAACAGGATATGATACTTCCAGATCCCATGGCAAGTTATTCTAGTCATGCTCCCTTCCTGTGTAATCCTTCAACATCCCCCCCCCCACACCAAGCCCCAAAACCATCACCCGAATTGGTCAACCCTTTTTTCGTTCAAAGTTCAAGTCGAAAACATGTTATTATATTCAGAACTCCAAGCACTAAAACACGCAGATGGTGTTATTGGCCCCTTTGGTAGGTGGTTATAACTTATAGATGTTGGTAATAATAATGAAAAATTAGTTTTGCAAGAAAAAACTTCTGTCCATGTTTATCATAATGAGCATCCATTCCCAAAGATGTGCTTCTCTCACCATTTGCACTACCATCAATGACCACTTAAATGTATTGAGTGGGAATAAAAGTTTGTGAAAAGAATCACATGCTTCAGGATGAGATTCCATTACCATGGTAATGAGTATAAGCTTTTCTTCCAATTTCCATATTATATCATGCCATTACCACAATTTAGTACTGCCTACCAAACGGGCCATATAAGTTTTAGTTCTTTATCATACAATATGCAACATTCTAAAATCCTGCAGCAATTAGCAAAATTGAACTTCTCCTTTTTAAAGCAATAAAACATAAACCCGCCAACCTGCAAAACGAAAAGCATAGGACAAAGCAGCCAAAGCTGGCCACGCTCTCCAGCTGTTTCTCCCCACACAACATCCATTCTTTTTGCCTGAAATAAGTCAGAACATAACAGTGTAAGACTGCTATACCACAACACATAAAGTGTAAGTATTAGAAGAACGAAAGTTCTGTCTCTTAACTTCATTATATCTTTTTCCCTCCCTAATTCTTATCTGTTTTTTTTTCAGAGAAGATTTTCACCATAGCATTTACTTCAGTGGAGGGAGGGGGATGCTTGACATAATCCTAAGGGAAAATTTATAGAATGGATTGACAAGTGACATGAGAATATCTGCTGAAAATTTACTATGAGTATGGAGACAATGATCAATAACTCCTCCAAGCCTAGCACTTAACAGTGGGGTGTCAGGAAATTGATGTACACAAATTCGCCAATCTAGTGAGGTTCATAGCAGTACAGTCATGGTATTAGCTAAGGCCATTCTATAAGATTTTCAACTTGCCATCCTGAGATGAGCCATCCTGTAGCATGTATTACTGAACCAGCCATTATGATCAAACATTGAACTCGTCATGCATGTTGGTACTAGTGATATTCACATTTTAGGGCCAGATTATAGTCACATTATTAACTGCTCATTTCTGCACAAAATAACGAATTGTAGAAACATGTACAATGGTAGTCTAAAGAATTATTCCAAAACACTTGAATTACAATGATGAAGTTGGATTTTTTCCAATTTGTCAATTCAAGCTGTGACAGCCACAACACAAAATATAACAGCTCTGAGACGTTGCTTCCACAACCCCACACATCCATTATCACAATCATGACTGCAACCACTATTTTTTTTCTGACAACTGTACTCTACTCACAAAGAAAAATGTAGGTCAAGTTTGTAACTACAAAAGCGGTCTGATATTTGGACGGAAATGCAGCCTCCAAGCTATGAGAAGAACATTCCATCAGAACCATTGTAGCAGATCCAATGGGAAGTTCATGGTCTTGCAAAGATTGGGCACACTTACCCTCACATCAATGGATATAGTTGCAACTGATCCATCACACTAATTATGATGAAAACATGCATTTTACTCATTCAACTATCAGAATTACGAATTAACATTCGAATTGATAGTTTTAATATGGTATGTTTGCTGGGGCCTCTTTGAAACAACCACTTTAAGTAATCGTAATTCAAGAATGATTGAGGTTGCAGACTTGGTCTTTGTAGCCTGTTCCTAGGTACTCATGGAGCCAAGACAGAGTTAACAGTGTACTGATGCAGAAAATAAAGATCCAACGGATGTCCAAGTTTCATGCCACATACAAACTCCTGAGTCCTGAACATCTAACTCCATAGACTGAGCTAATAGCCCAAATATGTAAGGCTGAGAGCTTTTAATTAGACTAAATCCAAGGGTACATGAGCACTTATTAAGTTATAAAGCACACACCTTTCCAAGTGCAATGCGAGTATATAGCCTCTGCCGTTGATATCGATTTTGCAATAACATTGCGACTCCTTGCATCATGGCCCATTGAAGGAAAAGTTCTACCCCTCTCTACATGACATTAAACATGAGTTATGAAATGAACAAGAAACAGTCCTATTCGAAAGAAACAGGTTGCAAATAATGATCAGCAATTCAGCCCTCAAAAAGAAAAGAAAAAGGAAAACACATATGGCATTTACAATAAATTGGAAGAGAGGGTTCATAGAGAGAAAGAAGAGGAAGAGTGATAGATAATGGATTCTTATTTGGACATAGATTGGAGAACAATAAGGGGAGGGACATGGAGCGATCCAATTTCCTTTCCCTTCTAAAGTTCCAAATCCTTGTAAAATCGGAAAGATTTGGAGGAAACAATCCCCACTTCTCCCTCCGCTCTCATCCCTTCCCCTGTCCTGTCTTTTATTCTCCTCCCTTCCCCTCCACCATTGCTAATAAAACACACTGTAGCTTTCTGAAGATAGGAAATCTACTGTATGGCCAATGGCCATTCGAGGAAACAATATAGTTGGCCTCAAAACTTTTAGCTTATGTAGTTTCCTTCAGAACCCAAAACATAGTAACATGTTAAATTCGAAGTAACTCAGTAGTGATTGAAGCAGAGCTGGACCCTCTTTAGGCAGCTATGGGAAGGGGGGCCAACTTTTCCACTATCACCCCAGAAAAAACCAAACTATGCCGAAAGTTAGTAATTATTGAGCAAGAATAACTCAAAGGTCCTACAAGCAGAATCAATTAATTTGTTCACAGGTTCTAAACAACCTTAGAAATATAAGAATATTCCACACAAAAATTATTGAAATTAATAATTCATACTAGCATAGGCTGTTGATACGCTTTTAATAGTTACTGGAACGGACATCTTTTTTCAGTGCATCTTATAGATTTAAACTGTGTAACACAAAATTCAAATAAGAAGAAACCACACAATTTATTGAAATTAATAGTTCATCATAGCCAGGGCTGCTCATGTGTATTGGAGGCTTGGAGCAACATCTCTTTATGAGTACATTTAATAGTCTGAAACTAAGCAACACTGAAATGAAACAGAAATGAAAAATTGGAACAAGATTGGGAACTTAAAGAGGCAATTCCTAACACAATTAGGGGTACAGAAGCAGCTATTAATACACTGGTTCAATTACTGCCATTAGACCTAGCTCCATTCATTGTGGGTGTAATATACCCATAACCATGTCACTGTTCAATTTACAAGATTCAAGAATTGTAGTTTGCTGGATGGCCTAATCATATCCCAATTATGGTTTAATAGCTACTTTTACTCTCATTCACATAAATGCATGCACTCCCCGTTAAGCGTACTCCGATCACAGCATAAAGCTCCTTGCACCTTTGAGATCAAGAGTTCCCATCACAAATAATTTTTGTTTACCATGAAAGAAACTTGAGCATTATAGCTCAAAATTCAGGGTGAAAGCTCTATTATACTTTTGATTCTTAGTATGTGTTACTTACAAGTAGATAACAGCAAGTTTGCAACAATCATATATTCATACATAACAATGACTTGGTCTTCTAGAAGCTAGTCAGATTTTGATCTCAAGTTAACAACAAAAGATTTCAAATGAAATTTTGATACTCAAGACATTCAGCCTTTGTGAATTTTTTTTTTCTTCATTTATTTTTTACCTTATATAGTGTATGTCAAGGGTATTGCCACTAATAGTATTAAAAATGAAGAAAGTAGGTATATGCAGCTGTATATCCATTAATGCAGGCTGCAGCTGATCAAATTGATTTAGTACAAATGACACTTAAATCTTCACTTATGGCTATGCTTAAGTATGAAACTTTATAGTCTATAGTCTATACCATGAAGCATTTTAAGAAAACTGACCTGCTTTTGAGCACAATCAGGTTGACCTTTTATTTCCCAAGTAAGGCTCACAAGAGCCATGACCATTGCACAGTAATGATGATATATCCACCTGCCAAGTTTAAGCAAGTTGGTATAGTCATTGTTTAAACCATTACCTAAGTCAGGACTTTGAGGAGGTAACAAGGACACAAAAGGAGAGGGGCATGGAAACATGAAAACAATACAAACAAGCAACACAAATAACAGAAAAATGCTTCCAATTAGCAACAAACTACTGTAGAAATAATATAAATCGTTGGCCATTAAGCTGATGAGATGAGCTATAAAGCTCTTGAAGATTACCTTTAAGAGAGAAAAAAGGCAAAGTATTGATTGAACACCAACAAAACAAGCTCACTTGCAATATATTGGGTGATTAATGGACATTTTCGCTTAATGTTAAGTTGTTAACCACTCTTCATATATCTACATATATACATATATATAATTACATAGAACAGTAGATGATCACCTAGTGATGTTAGCATCATCTCTAATCGCCAACTCCCCCCCTCCCCCTTACTTACAAGGGACATCAACTTACCTACCTAAAAAAAAAATTATATATCTACTTATGTACATATCTATCTACATAGATTTAGGGTTTAATGAGAAGATTCTTAAAATGAGAAGGATTTTTTTGCATATTTCTTGAACTAAATGTGCATATTTTTGCAACTGAATATGCATATTTTTTATCATGTGCATATTTTTTGAACGAAAAGTGCATCTTTTTTCCCAGGAAGATGTACTTGCAGTATGAGCATATTCAGTGAAAAAAAAATGCACATTTAGTTTAAAAGAGATGCACATTTGTATTTTTCATCCTCCTCATTTTAAGAAATGTTTTATTGGATCCTTCCCCATATATATACTATTTTGTTCTATATACAATGCAAAACTAAAAGATAGAAACTTGAACACTGCCAAAAAAGAAAAATACTTCCTCTGTTCCTAAATAAGTGTTACGTTGAGTAAATTAACATTATTCATAAACTAATTTTGACTCTATTTTCTCACTATTATATAAAGAAAAATATAGTCATGTGAGATCTTGTTAGATTCTTCTCAATGTATACTTCCAAAATATCAAGTTTTTGTAATTTTTACTTGTGCGTGATTAAATATATTAATGATCAAAGAAGCACATTGGGTTACGTGAAAAAGTATATGTAACACTTAATTAGGAACGGAGGAAATATGAAAATAACAAGACTACAAAAAATTAAAGACTAAGAAGCAATTACCATGGACGAATATCACTCCCATTCACTCTCAAGATGTTCTCTCTCAAAGCTAAACCTGCGTATAGGAATAAAAGCCAAGCCTAACAAAGTACAAAAACAGCAGTGAATAACTTAAGCTAAAAGTGAAACATATTAAATGTTATGCGGCCATGTGTAGCCCATACCTGGTACAATTGAACTGGAAAAGCAGGCATGCAGCCATCCCACATCCAAGATCTAAGAAACAGTAGTATTGATGGAAAAAGAAGAAACAACCAGGTAGTTCTATCCTGCTCAAAACAAACGGTGGTATAATTATTAAGATTTACCCAGAAAACCCAAAGAAAAGGAAGGAAAGGCTAAGAAAAAAAGGAAAAGCAGAAGGAAAAAAAAGACACTAGATGGAGGCATTAAGCACGTCACTTCAGCCATCCATGGAAAGATTGGTATTTACACATGTGCAACTCATATATTAATACAAAAACACAAACCAAAAAATAATTCACTATAGTATGATGGATATTTTACCACATTACCCAAAAAATAATTCACTATAGTATGATGGATATTTTACCACATTACAGACTTTACAGTTAAGTTAAAGCAATCACTAGTTGCCTTTGGCTTCTCATTTGTCATTACGTAGTAGGTCAATTAATTTTTTTCCAATTAGGAGTTGTGATAAAAAGAGGAGGAAACCTCTTGCAATTGTATGAATAAGATACAGTCATCGGAGCTTCCCTACCCCAACATATGAACCTCTTTGTGGTTGACTACTAGATATGACAACTTCCCTTGGCTCACCAGTCACCACCACTGTCCCTTGCCTTTTGGTCCTTGGTCCTTAACTACACACTTAAATGCTTAACAAAAAGTTCTGTTTTGAATTATATAGCCAATTACTCATTATCATCTACTTCCTCTACTACTCGCTATAGGAGTGAAAACTTCCTCCCCTCTAAGCTTTATACAACCTTTCAAAAATGAAAATCGCACATATTATATTGAAGAATGTTTCAACAAGTAGAACAAAAACTAAGTAAGACAGAGGCTACTACCACCGGTAAGCAAGCACTTTTTCGGCACTCAAGTGTGAGTGGTGAAAGACACAAACTGACCTGGGACTTCCCCTCAAACGCCCAACCCCCTCATTTCACTTTTTTGAAATTGTCATCTTCAATGTTTCTCATCACTCAATTTTTTGCATCTTGCTTATGTTCTTGCTTTTGACAAGCTTAGCTCTTGGTATTCGGTCTATCTCCAACAATTCAAATTCAACAATATTTGGCATTGTATGTTAGGTTATGCTTAACACAATACCAAAGATACTGATGCATTTAGACCTAAACCTAAGTCCCCTATCAAGTTCCTTACGTAAGAATAGCATATATGCCACAAAATGAAAAAATGTAATCAGCAAAAAGAGCTTACTTTGTAACTATTATACTCCTCTTTGACTTTCAATTGCACATCCTTCCGAATAGCTCGCACATTAATGGGACCAAGAAACATCTTCAAGAACCAGCCTATAAAGAAAATAACTTCTAATCATTCACCACACATTAGCTACTAAAGAAGACCCAAAGTGAGAGAACAAATTACACGCACTCTCAACTTTGCCAACAAGAAAATATGAAGCATCTCCATCAACAAGGATGCATTTTGCTCTATTCAATTCATCCTCAAACTGCACAAAAAGTAGATTGAAGTTTCAATTTACCCAAAAACATCAATACTACCAAATCAACTCCGCTCTAAGGCAATCGATGAAGAACCTTCTCGGCTAGCCTATGATCCATGCGGCCATCAAAAGTGAGGGAAATGATGGAGGACCGAAGCTCATCCATGGACGTATAAAGTGAACGAGCGCGTTGTTGAAGGTCTTTCTCTTCCCTTGATGACTTGGAAATCAATGATCTTGCTGCTTCTTGCAATTCCTTTGTTTGCTCCACCACTCTCTCCATTTCCTCCTCAATTCTCATCTCCGGATGTTGCGTATCATCCTCCATCTGAGTTATCAAATCATTACCAGCAGTTCAGTATTTCAATAAGTTTGACAATGTCGGGTAGAAACGGAAAGAAATATTCACTAAATAAGGAATAAAGCAAGAAAGGAAAGAACTTTGCGGAACGTACTAAAACGGAAAGCGAAATGAGCTTTAAAGAACGGACGGAATTACTCATTGTAAAACACAATTTCAAATTTATACAGCATACTATGATACTAATAATTTATGCACAGCATTAGTATTGAAAACTTACAGATAATAGTAAAACACTATGATATTAACTTGAAAAGTAATGCATCATCAATATCATAAATAATACATACATAGATAATATGGAACTGAGGGAGTACTAAATTGAATCTGAAAATTATAATAACTCGTGAATTTGAAATCTGATTCCTAAATCACAATCCAAACTAAAAAAAAAGGTTATATGAAATTGAATTCCGAAGTAATTAATTGCTGTAATTTAAACATTAAAAAGCAGAAATAAAAAAAAACATGAATTTAGAAATACATTATTAATTAGAATCTATAAATATCATCAACACTACCTAGTGTGGCAGTACAGCAACAGCAGCCACAGCAAAGTTTAAAATATTTAATTTCTGAAATAAGGCCTAAGATTATAAGAAATAAATAGCAGAAATTAAAGATAGGAGGAAGATGAAGGTTACCTGGCCCGTGGCCTGAGTTTCCGGCGAGAAAAGAGCGGAATGCAGTACGAGATCAAAGAGAATGAGTGTGGGACGTGAGTGAGAGTCAGTTGTCCCAACTGTCAATCTAGTCGACAAATTAATAGTCATCCTATTCATTTTTTAAAAAAAAAACACTCATTTTATTTTTGGAATTTTTTCCTTGAATAATGCTAAAATGGGTATTAATTCCTGAAATGTGCCGAAGTTTAAATTAATTCCCTGGGTACCGTCCACGTAGGACGGCACGCGAGAATTTTGTTTTTTTAACAAAACCGCTACTCCAAGTAGCGGTTAATACCAATAATGTAAAGTTGACCGCTACTTCAAATAGCGGTTATATGATGTCCTTAAGACAAGTTATAAAAGGCATGCATATAAACCGCTACTTCAAGTAGCGGTTAATACCGATAATGTAAAGTTGACCGCTACTTCAAATAGCGGTTATATGATGTCCCTGAGACAAGTTATAAAGGGGATGCATATAAACCGCTACTTGAAGTAGCGGTTTACTATGCAAAAAAAAAAAAAAAAAAATTTTTTTTTTTTTTTGTTTCCACAGTAAACCGCTACTTCAAGTAGCGGTTTTGCCTACTAAACCGCTACTTCAAGTAGCGGTTTTACCCCATATACTGTTTTCAAATAACTTGAAGTTAACCGCTACTCTGAGTAGCGGTTTGCTTTGAAAAAAACAAATTTCTGGCGCGCCGTCCTACGTGGACGGTATCCATGGAATTAATTTGAACTTGGGCACATTTCAGGAATTAATACTCATTTTAGCATTATTCAAGGAAAAAATTCTTTATTTTTGAATAGATGTTTTATTTTGACTTTTGCATTATTTACATGCTCTATCTTAACTATAGTCTTATTTGGTAATTGCTGGATAATTGACAGCGGTTAACTGATTGTATTAGTTGATAACCATTAACTTGTTTGACTAGCTGATTTTGTTAGTTGTTTGTATAAAAGTGTTTGGGAAGTAGCCGATAGTTGATTGATATTTAATTGTGTAACATGACCAATACGAACATGGACATAATCCATTATTGTACTTTTTATTGTCTATAAATTAATTTTTAAGAATTTTAGGACATAAATGTAATTTAGCTTATGCATTCCAAGACCTCTAATTATTTCGCAAACTTCTCTTTACCAAATAAGGCCTGTATTTTTCTACTTACGTATGAAAACTAATGTTAGCCTATAAGAGTTGTTGAATTTATCTCGATGTATATTTTTAAAATATCGATGTTATAAAGTTTTTTAGTATTAAATAATGGAAAATGATTCCCTTCAAAAAAATAATGAAAAATGATAGTAAAGGTCATAGTTATGGATCGGGAAATGTGCAAGTCAAGAGCATCTATCTGAAAACGGATGAAGTATGAAGTTTTCTTTAAACTATGTTTGGTAATTCACGTACAGTTGTACATAATCTGCCAATCAAGTGGAATTTCCCTAAATATTTTCTTAAAAAAGAAAAATTACGAGTGGATATTTAACATGTTGGACTAGATATTGGTGAAGTTTTATTACGGACATGTCACTTGATTGACAATATTGCAATCTTTGCGATGTACCAAACAACCTTATAGATATTTTGTGGTTAAATTATTCAAATGTTGTATAATGAGTTGTAATGTTATTTATAGAAAATCAAGGTGTCAGTTAGAGATGGTAACTGGACAGAAATGGACCAGATCCTTGCAAACCCAGATCTAGAGGATCTGGATCCACCCCGGAATCAATGGGTCTAGAAAAATGGGACCCATATCCAAATACTACGAATCCTACGGATTTATGTTTTAAACGGGTCCATCCATAATGGTGGTTGAAAGCACCTCAATCTATCTGCAAACACTATCAAAGAAATTACTTCACTATGTCGTTGTAATTCCTCTCCTTTGGCTTTTGAAGAGCACCTCAATCTCTCTCCAACCTGCAAGAATTTGGGTAACACAAAAATGGCTGCTCACACTCTCACCTCGTCTTCTCTCGCTGCTATCGTTTCTTCATTAGAGCTTTGTAAATTCAATATTTATGGTTTGTCTCTTCAATCTTTTAAATCAAGCAACTTAATCAGCTCTTATATTGGTAATCAGCTCACAATTCAGCAACCGAAATCTAATTTTATCGTCTTAAAGCGCCAATCCGCAAATATGATTGTTTTTTTTTTCAAATAACCAACTAGGCGGATTTGGTAGGAGGAGGGTGAGAGAGAGAGAAGGGGAGTGACGGGTTGATGAAAAAGAGAATGGGAGGTGGTGCAAAGGTCGTGGGCTAGTGGTGTGGTGGTGCGGTGGTCAACTTGGCGTGGGGTGTTGGTTTTTGGTAGATGGAAGAGAGAGGGGAAGAAAGGGAGTGAGAGTGAGACGTGAGGGGGTGAAGTGAGGGAAGATTAGGGTTTGAACTTTGAGGTGATCTAGTGCTAAAAAATTAAAATTAGCCTTTTTTAAGAAACGGATCTACGAATTGCGGTCTGTATCCTGGCTCAGATATAGATCCGCGTTCTGACAACAGGATCCAAATGCGGCATGGATCCGTTGGATCTAAAATTTTGAGATCTTGATATTAAAAAACAGATCTGGATTCAGGGATCCGAGATTTCCAAGCTGGATCCAAGATCCATTACCATCCCTAATGTCAATATTTTCCCCATTTAAAATAGTTGAAACATTTTGACTTTTACACTATTCACCCATTATCGTTTGACCGTGTTTTGTGAATTTGGTATAAGGTATAATATAGTTATGTGGGATCTTGTTAGATTTACCTCAACATATAGTTTCAAAATATCAAATTTTTAAAATTTTTACTTATAAGGAATTAGAGATATTAATGATTAAAATTATGTGTTGTTAAGCGTGCCTAGAGATACGCTTCAAGTAAATATGAAGCGGGGGAAGTGTATTAATAGATGTCATTTGGTTTAGTTGGTAAAGTTTACAACCGCACTTCGTTTATCTCTGACACTAAAAATAATCTAGTTGTTATATTAAGATTGTGAAATTGTGATGCACAATGAGTTTATGACATAACTATAAACTATTATCTATAATTAGTTTGTCATGTGCCAAGAAAAAGAAAAAAAATTAACATGCATTTGAAAGACTTCTTTTTTGAAATTCAAGCATGTAAGCAAATGCAACCACTTTTAGTGACATCATTCTCTAACTTTTTTTTATTTTAGCATGAAACATCCTTGATCATAGATTCAAATGATCATGTGGTAGCTAGTGTGTCACTAATAATTATTGTATTTCAGATGGAGTACTATATTTCAAGAAATATTTGGCTCGCTACATCTTGATACGAGCTTGGCTTAGGGTCCAACCGTTGGAGTCCTGGCATTTTGGACAATTCGCATTTGAAGAAAGTTGAATAAAGTGGGAGGAATTACACGCGCGCTTGAAAAAAGAAAAGGAATAAACCTTTTCTCTGCACCCATGACCCATCTTCTCTATCTCTCTCTTTCTCCCTCTTTCTCTCTCTCTCTACCATAAACTTCTCACCCTCTCATATCTTTCTTTATCCTCCTCCTTCAACTTCTATCCTTTTCAACTACATCTGTCTTTCACTTTCAGTAACTTCCTCATAAAAACCCATCGTTTTCCCTTCTCAAACCCTAGTGTTTTAGGCAAAACCCATAATTCTGGTAAATCTTCTTCTTTTTCAACGGGTTGTCGCTTCGCTCGCTGTCCTTCATTAGCAGATTTAAACTTTGGTGAGATCTCCATTTTTTTTTGATAATTATGATAAATTTGAAGATTTTGAGGAGTGTGGAACTTTGTATTTACATTAACAAACGAATTGAAACCATGAGTAGCAGATCTTTAATGGTAAAACATTATAATTTTGGAGAAGTTTATAAACCATGAAGATATACATTAGATTAGATTGTTGTTTACTTTATATGAATCCTAACATGTTCTGGATTAATTGAAGTCTACTTGATTTTAATTTGCATGGTATTAATTTGGATATTTTAATACGTTTTTGTCCCAAAAATTGCGATTCTGCCGATAATGGAAATTCTGATTTTTGAAAAAAAATGAGATAATTTAGCGCAGTTGGAAATTGTTATACGCATTAAGTTAGATTTAGTTTAATTACTTTATACTTCCTCCGTTTCTTTTTAAGTGACACACTTCTCCTTTTTATATGAGAGCTTTTTGTGAGAAGTGTGTCACTTAAAAAGAAACGGAGGAAGTATGAATTTAAATTGTCTTAGCGAGTGTTAAATTGCATTGACTTGTTTTTGTGACTTGACCGTCCTCCGGCGTAGATCAGAGGAGCGAGAAATAAAATGGGCAACAAAACAATAAAGGGAAATCGCAACAGCAGTCCCGCACGTGGCTGGAGCAGAGGAGAGAGAAAATAACATAGACGAGTAGCGACAGCGCGTGGCACAGAGATATTGCATAATGCTGACAGGCCCTGTTTGGTAAATGGCTTTTTTATTGGCTTTTGGCTTTTCAATTTGGTCAAACAGCCAAAAAAAGTGTTTGGTTATTGGCTTTTTGGTTGGCTGAAAAGCTGGCTTTTAAGTCAAAATAAAAAAGCTGCCTGGAGCAGCTTTTTGGATTGAGCTTTTGGGCATTTACCACAAACTCTCTAATAAACAAACTAACACCATTAATTTAATTTCGCAAACACTTTTTGAAACAAATGGCTTAAATGTACCAACTTAAAAAGCCCAATACATACACCAATGCTTCCATACCAAACAAAGCCAACTAAACCAAACAAAAGCCTAACAAATAATGATTCTTGCAAACAACCCCACTATGTTTGAGCAAGAGAGATGATTGAGGGAGAGAAAGAAGGGTGCGTGAGAGAGAAAGGTTGGAATTTAAATTAACCAGCTAAGCAAGGGTTTTATTAAAAGACCCAGAACAACAAGAGGGCAAAATGAAAGTTTTTTTTTGCTTTTTTACAATCAACTTAATTTTTTTTTTTTTACTTTTTTTTTGTTTTTTTAGTGAAAATAACTTTACAAGCCATTTAATGGTTGTAATATGTTTTTAGTTCAATATATCATAAATCAATTCAGTGAAATTTCGGGGGTGGCTGTGGGGAATTGTGGCAGGGGAGGAAGGAGATAGGAGAGAGAAAATGGAAGAAGGAAACTGACTTAAGAATTTTTTTTAAAAAAAATTAACCTGTTAAACAGGTAATCAATCAGCTAGGACCAACTTTGGCAAAAATGATGCCTAGTTGAGACCACTCAAAAATAATCCTTAGTTGGGACTGAAAATTGCAGAACGCCCATAGTTCAGACTGTTTCCATCAATTTTTCCTAAAACTAAATCAATTAAAATAAAGCTTCTACCCCTTTGAGTTACTCTATGTTAGGCAACCTATGAGACAGAAGATTGGGGGGTAAAAGAGTAAAAAATGACTATTGAATAGTATGAACACATTTATAAAAGCTTAAAACCAATGAGGAATTTAAGTCATAAAGTTACATTATGTATGGAAACATTTAAATTAGGACACAACATAGTGAAATTTCCCAATGAAGAATGCAGTAACAACTAGGGGTGTTCGCGGTTTGGGTTGGTGCGGTTTGGGACGTAACCCAACCCAAACCGCAAATATACGGTTTGGCATTTTTCCAACCCAAACCGCACCGCACTTTTGCCCAACCCAACCCAACCCAAACCGCGCGAAACGGTTTGGTGCGGTTTGGGTTGCGGTTTAACCATTTTTTTTTCCGCGACATTAATTTTGTAATATAAGAATAAAAAAATTTCGAAGTTGACTTATTATATTTCTAAGATTATTGCAAAAATAAAAAAGAAAGACAGAAGCCTTGGAAATTCGAATACTAATACTGCAAGTCTGCAAGAATTTCTACATATGTTCACTTGAATACTTGATGCTTCAACTCAATCTAGAAGATGGGCCAATCTTACAGGCACAACAACAATAAACATTATGTCCAAACCTTACAAGTTACAACAAACAAAGGAGAAAAAAAAAGGCACGCAGGCCTGACCAGCAGAACAACACTCTACTGCCATGTGAGCAGGTCTCACCGTCTCAGCAGCAGATCAACGGATCTCAGCAGCAGAACAACAGCAGGTCTCAGCAGCAGAACAACAGCAAGTGTCCAAGTTTAAAAGTGTCCAAGTTCAGTCAATATCAATGAGAGAAGGTGCTAAACTAATCTTCGAGATATCTACACAAAAAGATCAGAAATGTAAATAAATAGTAAGAAGAAAGAACAAGAACTGAACAAAAGTTAAAAGGGGGCAAAAATCACATACCACTCTCTAGTTTTTCAATCTCCTCCATCTTCTCTTCAACATCAATGGGGGATGCTCGAAGCCAATCTTGCCCACAAATGAGTGCTTCCACTATTTTAGGAGTTAATGAACTCCTAAATGGATCGAGAACTCGACCTCCGGTGCTAAAAGCACTCTCAGATGCGACGGTTGAAACAGGAATAGCCAAAACATCACGAGCTATGAGTGAAAGAGTAGGAAATCGTGAAGTACTGGTTTTCCACCATTTCAATATATCAAAATCATCGACATCTTCTACAGTTTCCTCATCTAAATACTTTTCTATCTCTGATTTGGAATCCCCATCCTCTTTGGTGGCTTTAAGTTTCTTATATCTAGCCCTTAT
Source organism: Beta corolliflora (assembly GCA_947648045.1). NCBI lineage: Eukaryota > Viridiplantae > Streptophyta > Magnoliopsida > Caryophyllales > Amaranthaceae > Beta > Beta corolliflora. The sequence continues at coordinate 1,998,356 of CANSZD010000007.1, read as the reverse complement.
AATTCCCTTGTTCTCTTTACTTGTTTCAACACCTACTCCACTAGAATAGGAACCCCCACTTTGAGTACAAGTTCGGTGATTAGCTCCTTGTGAGTCCCTATGGCTATATTCATCAAAAATGTCCTTAAAAGCCTTTTTCACTCGAATGCAAACAGCTAAAGCTATGTCAGTTTCATACATTTGACAGATCCCATACTCCACACACTCCCATTTGTATCGTGGATCAAGTACAGCAGACAAAAATAGCATCACATTAAATTTTGTAGGATCACCCCAATACTTATCACACTTTTCTTTCATTTTTAGAGCCATACTTTTAAAATCTTCATTGGAGCTGTCACACCATTGTTTCAGTAGACAATCAACATCTGTAACCTCATGAAAATAAGTGTCAGAAGTAACATACGATGAACCAGATACACGCAAAGTCAAACTATAGAAAGCCTCCAATAATATTATCAAGTTCTTCACATGATCCCAGTCCTCAGATATAGGCTTTCCTAACCCATTCCCATAACCATTGACATCCCAAAGATCATCATGATAATGATTGTCTTCACCATCAAATCTTTCAAAGGCATTTATAAATTTTACAGCTGTGTTCAACATCAAGTAAGTTGAGTTCCACCGAGTTGGAACATCAAGACACAACATGCTTTGAGTTGAAATTTTCTCTGCAACCGCACATCTTTTGAACTTCTCAACTCTATTGGAGGATGACCTAACAAATCTTACAGCATTTCGAACTCTATGAACTGAATCACTAACTAGTTTCAAACCATCAGTGACAACTAAGTTCATGATATGAGCAATACATCTTACATGCAAAAACTCTCCTTTCACAACACTTGTCCCCCAATTGTTGAGTCTTTTTTTCAGATAAACAATAGCGGTGTCATTTGAACTTGCATTATCTACCGTAACAGTCATAACATTCTCAATACCCCAAGCAAGCAAGCATTTCTCAATTGCCTTTCCAATAGCTTCACCTTTATGACTTGATATGGGACAAAAATTCAATATTCTCTTGTTTAGTTTCCAATCATTATCGATAAAATGAGCGGTAAGACACATATAATTAATTTTTTGTATAGATGTCCATGTGTCTGTTGTGAGGCATACTTTTCTACAATTAGTCTTTAAAAAGGTCTTTAATTTCACTCTTTCTTCCATAAATATCTCATAACAATCTCTAGCAACAGTAATTCGAGAAGGGACGTGAAATTTATTACTCATCAGTGAGCAAAAGTGTCTAAATCCTTGGCCTTCAACAAACCTAAATGGAAGCTCATCTACTATGACCATGAATGCTAAACCTTTCCTACACTTGTCATAATTAAAAATAAAATTTTTCACAGTACCCTCTTGCTCCCCATCTTCATTTACAAAAGACTGAAAGCTTAGTTGAGTTTGATTAGGCTCTGGTTGTTTGCATCTATTCTGGGGAAATTTTGAGCATTTATACAAGTGTTTCCTATAAGTGCTAGTGCCATTTACTCTAGGAGCACACTTGTATGACATACCACAGTAGTTACACTTACACTTTCCCTGACCTTTTGCAATGAATTTGGTGAAATGATCCCATATATCTGATCGTTCTTTAGTGGACTTCCTCTTTTGTGCAGTCTTTGTTGTCTCCCTTTCTGCTTTATCAATAAATCCTTCTGTCTCCTCATTTTCATCTCCATCAAGGGAAGTTCCAACCGTTTTTGGGGTATCCTCAGAAGTACTGTCCATCTAAAAATTTCATATTACAACAAGTTAGATTATTAAACAGATTAATGCCACAACACTTTGAAGAAAATAAATTGAAGGGTAATAGGAAATCAAATACTAGATAACTTACATTGCAAGACCCAGTACTTGACTCCGTTGTGGAAGACAAAGGGCGACTTGATAATCTAGCTTAAACTGAAATATTAGAAAGTGGAAAAAGGGCAAAAGAAGATCGTTATGAGTAGGATGCAATTTTAACACTTAACAGCAAGAATCATAAATTCATAATTCAAGGAATTGATAAAATTAATTAAGATAAACAATCAAGAGTGAAAAAATAAATATAATTCAAGGAAGTGAGAAAGGAGGACAGAGATGACCTGAGAGAAAGTTGGGTAAAAAACCCAGCAGCAGATGTGAGAGAGAACTGAGAAGTATAGACAAATATAGTTGTAGTCGCCAGGGATTGCAAATCTTGTGGCGTCACCGGTGACTCGGTGAGTGTAGATCTCAGAGCAGCAGAGAAGTAAGAGCGCGGCGGCAGGGGATTTGCAAATAGGAGTAGCAGAGAAGTGAATAGATGAGATTATGAGAATGATATGCACTGCAACTGCAAGACTTAACCTAAATACCTAATAGCGTATAAGTATATTACTGTATTAGTATTGTCAAGTGTAAAAAAAAACAAAATACATAAAATAAAATTTTTTTAAAAAAATCATTTAAAAATGCGGTTTACGGTGCGGTTACGGTTTATAAAAATTCAAACCCAACCCAAACCGCAAACCGCGGTTTGCTTGAAATCTTAACCCAAACCGCAATTTTGAAACCGCAACCCAACCCAAACCGCGAAAATGCGGTTTGGGTTGCGGTTTGGTGCGGTCCAGACCGCACTCTGAACAGCCCTAGTAACAACAAAAGAAAACGGAGGGAGTGTTAAACAAAATACTTCCCTTACATTTTGTTCTAATCTTTCTTTACCTTTAATGATTTTCAAATAAATAAATTAGGATATACAATCATGTGATAATTTATGCAATCTCACTTTACAATTCTACCGTATTTAACTTCTATGACTTCCAAAATGAATTTTTAAATTTCATCTTGTTAAGATTTTCGCTGATTATTATTTTCTATTAAATATAACCATTAGTCTTCATTAATGCAGAGAAGAGTGAGATGAAGTGAGTTTATTAGTTTGTCTTAGTGAACTGATAATGGTATAACAATGTTTTGATGAGTGAGTCAATTTCATTTATTATGGAAGTATAACAAGTTTATAACTGTTTGTAAGAACTCACAAACCACCGCTTTTTTTGTAAAAAAAACTCAAATGACATGAAATCAATGAAAAAATGACATGAGATTCATGTCATTATTTGTATATTCCATGTCTTTTTTTATTGGAGTCAATGTCATTATATATGTTACACAATACGTTATGGTGTAACATGTTGCACCCAAGACGCACTCAACTACTTAAATAATAAAGACTAATAAAAGTAAAACAAAAAAGTGTAATCACGCTTACAGCTATCACAGACAGCTTTCAATTCCAAAAAACTCAAAAAGTAAATTTTAAAGGTTTAAGAGGATACGATAGGCATACCTAATGTTTAGGTAAACACACGGTACTCCACTGCTCCATATCCTTTCCTTTTGTTATTTGTACAATCAATAAAACAATGTTTTGATAACTACAATTTTAAGTTTTATGGAATATAAGGTTTTACTTTGCAATGGAATAATTTTCTCATCATTATTTTGATTCATGATCGATCAATTAGGATAAGAGTTAGGCTAGGGCTGGTGCACAATTGTCCTAGTAGTAGCAATTCTTTTAAAACAATTAGAGCTCCCATCCTTTTCATTGTACATGATGCAGTATGTAGCGTATATTAAATAATTTGCCACTAGTAAGTTCTATTTGACTAAGGATACCATACAACTTATGCATCAGGATCATCTTTAGTCTCTAATAATTGGAGAGTTTACTTACTTGGGATATTACAGGGGAAAAAAACGCTTTTAGCGCTCTCTAGCTCAATCCAAATAAGTGAGTGGTTCAGTTACTAGGTCAGAATCTCTTCTCAAATTACATAGTATCAAATAATAGGAGCAACGATTCACGAATACATCATATATTATTTATAATATTTCTAGCTACAACATCAAATAAAACATTAAAACCCTACTATGTAATCAACCGAAATTGTTATATGCTCCTTGCTTATGAGATATTTTATTTATCTAGATTACGAAACAATCCCCAAACCTTTTTAGGGCGTAATTGGTTGCTATGACCACACTTCTTCTTGCGACAATTGGTAGCACGAGGTGAGAGTCGAGCATAACACTTCCGACATACTTGCTTATTAAGCTTATTTTGGTAAGCCAAGGTCGCAAGCAGTGGCGGAGCCAGGATTTCAAAATCGGGGGGTCATAAAAATTCACTACTATAAAATTCGCTCGAGTTTCATTCTAATAACTAACTCAACAACCTACAACTTCCATATTGCATGACCCATCAAAACTCCAGCTATTTCATCAAACTAATTCAACAAATTCAACTTCTTTTCTATTGTACTATCCTCATCACACCCGCATCCATCTATCCTCTTCCCAACAAAATTTATGGGAAAAAGGGACAAAATTTAGCAAAATTTAAAACCCCAAAAAGAAGAAATACAGGGCGTTGGAAAGTGTAACCCATTCCTCTTTAATAACGCTGAACATTGTGTGACTTGCTGATTTAAATTTTATTTTTTTTAACGAAAAATCCTTTTTTTTTTTTTTAATTCCCGGGGTCACGTGACCCCACGTGACCCAAACTAGCTCCGCCACTGGTCGCAAGGTTTCTTGGTACACTTAAAAATGCAAAACAATATAAGCCAACACCACCACCAAGCCTCGAGGTGAGATGAATTGTTGAACCCCTTATAATGTTATAATGTGGCAAAGTGCGGCCACCTTCTTCAATTTCATCATCGCCATCTTCATGTAGTTCTTTATCACCAAAGAGCAGACGTTGTTCAGATATCTTAATACCTTCTTTTTCTTCAATCTTTACTTTGAGGTCGTTTATGGTGTTTTTTGGTTCAACATCTAGGGTTATGGTTGTCCCTCTTAGAGTTTGCACGAAGATTTGCATTTTTTTTGTTTTTTTGCTGATCTTTGTTTTTTCCTTGAATGTTTGTCAATTTCAGTTATATAGCAAGAGGATCAGAATCTATATGATTCGGAACTTGGGGGCCAAGCTTATCTATTTATTTTAAGGAAAACTTGGAGGCCAAGCTTGGTTAATAACAGTTCTTATAATTGGTTAGCCCTTTGGAAAAATTAAGATAACGACAGATGAATTCTGTACAACTTCACCTCTCAATATAAAGAAATTCTGCTCAACTTCACATAATGTTAGTCGTTAGAAGCTCAATTTCATTGTATTCCTTTTTTCTTTTTCCTTCTTTTTGCAAGGAATTCACAATGTGCAAAGTAAAAAATAAAAATAAAAAAATACTAATTACAGAATATTGAAAATTTCAAACTAAGAGCCAAAGAGGACTCATGGAGCTCTTTTCTAGATATGACACTACTTACAAATCAATATATAGCATTTCTGCTGAAATTCAAAGTTGAACTCTTATTAAACTAATTGAGATTGTGAAAACAAAACTAAAGTAAACGTGGTTGTACGCAGTGGCGGATCTATGTTTAGTCATGGTGGGTCACGTGACCCACCATTTATTTAAAAAAAATGAAGTAATTTTCTACAAAAAAAAAAAAAAAAAAAAAGGTATAGTACAGTGAAGACTGAGGAGTCCCTGACACAGTCTCTCTCCTCTCTCTCTTTTCACGTTTCAGTCTCTCTCCTCCCTCTCTTTTCACTTTTCACTTTTCACTCTTTCCTCTCCCTCTCTTCAGTCTCTCTCCTCTCTTTCTCTCTCTTCACTTTACCTTCCTCCCTCTTTAGTAAAAAAAAACCAAAAATTCGTGGTCTTAATGGTGACTACTTTCACCGACAGATTGAACTTGGCAGCACGAATCCCTCTCAAGATTTTAATTTGTAATCCGCTCGTCAATCTGTATGTTAGGCTCTCCATTTTGCCTAAAGTATGAATTTTGTTGTTCAAATTTTTAGTTTCATGGATTTAGGGTTCTGGTTTTGCATTCGTTTTTTGTTGATTTTTGGCTCAATTAATGCTTCAATTTGTTGTATTTGAAGTTTGGTTTGGTTATTCGAAAGATTAATTACGAAGCCAAACAGTGTCATCAACATTCTTAAGAATCAGTGAGATCAAAGGAATTATATCAGAGTTGCAGCAGATTAAAGCCAAAGCTGAGCAAGATGGTCATAAAGAGAAGGCAGAGACGATTTGTAGGTATTTTTTTTAATTTCGTCTTCGATCGCTGAAATCCTGAAGTGAAATTCATTATATCAGAAATTTTGGAATTATTTGCTTTAAGTTCAGTTTTGATCGCATTGTTTAAGTTCGACATCTGATTGAATTTCACATAATGTTGGTTATGATGTGATTTTAATTAACTTGTACGAAATTTGTAGTTGTAAGCTTGAATTTTATGGTTATTGATTCACAATTTTAGGGCTTAATCGAAGATTTAGGGCTGATATAACATATATTATTGTTGTTATATTATTGACTTATTATTGTTAATTTATTATTGTTATATTCGTTTTTGTTAATTTAATATAATTTGTTACAATGGCTAATTGGTGAATGATGACTATGACGTTATGAACATTGGATTAGCTTTGAAGGTTTGATTGATTGTGTTCAGGTAATGCACTAAAACCCTTATTTTAGGATTTTTAGAATTGGACCTATCAATTATCATGTGAAGTTTTCGGAGAGGCCATGAATGAGCATTTGGTTTTATGTGTTTTATGTGCTGGTGGAATTAGTTGGAGATGGATAGGATTCCCTCTAATGTGAAATTTTTTGGTATATATGCATAATGTGTTCATATGAGATTAAATTTGCATCGTTTAAGTGAATTTGATTGATATGTTTGACAAATTGAATGGTTGTATCTAATTAAAAATTATAATTTAAATTTCAGAATGAAAAGAAAGAAAACGCAACCGAATATCTCAAGTTTTTTTTACTAAAACCACACCAATACCTGTATTTTATTGTAATATGAACTATTTTATTGTAATACCCGTACTCGTATCCGAACCCCCCGTATCCGCCTCTGTGCAACCTAGTCGGTAGTGACCCACCATTCATAAATTCCTAGATCTGCCACTGGTTGTACGTGGTTGTAGAAAATGCTTGCATGTTCCCAGTTACCGTCTTTTTTTTTAAGTAAATGATTCTTGATTCCATTAACAAGTTATAAGTTATAACCAAAGCCAATCCCAAGACCAAAACGAACCAACTAGGTTGGACCTTTTTAGTCAAGGGAGGGCACACCTAATGAGATGCTCCTATGATATTGTACTAGCTTGGATGCCCAACCATCTTTTGATCTCTTTCAGACACTCTGCACTGAATTTACACTAAAAGACAGGGTGTGAATTATTCTCTACACCAGCACCACAAATCAAGCACTCATCTGATGCACATACACTAATTTGTGCCATTCCTTCTGTTGTTTGCAGCTTGGATTGAACTGCTAACCAGGTGACGAATTTGTGTTTAGGAACACTCACTCTATTCCATACCATCTTGCCCCATGGAACATTTTCCTTATCACCTTTGAGCTTCTCATATTGTTTAGGTGAAATTTCGTGTAAGGACGAATCAAATCAATGAGACGTCGACAACTAGACTAAATGGCTTCGACGTGATCGACTAAAGGGGGAAATCAAGGGAAGAGACACAAAGAAGTGTTGACGCGGAAAAACCCCAATGAAGATGGGTAAAAAACCGCGGGTGGCTATGAGTCCACCAATCCACTAGTGCAACTATCGTCAATGAAGGACGACAGTCAATACAGATCTAGATATAATAATTATGGAACAATTGTTAACGATTGTGAAATGTAAACAATTTTTGCTAATGAAACAACAATGAGTGTTTGAAAGTGTACTCTTGTTTGCTTTGAGTGAGTCTGAGAGCGTAACCCTTCTTTCCTAGGATGAATCGCCTTTTATAGTCTCTTTCGCACGTCCTAGTTGTTCCACCAATGTAGACGATAATCTTGGGGTAATCTCCAACAGCTCTTGACTGCGTCCGTCTTTGTTTACTTACCTACTTGAGCATATCTTCCCTGCTGGCTTAATCTCCCGTAAATATAGCCCATTAGTTGTGACCTCAGTCTGGACCACTTGCAATAGTCACATGGTCTGGATGAACCGTCGAACGTTATCTTCATCTAGACCTGCATAGAAAATCGACCATAGCAATTTGCCCCCAATTATCAAGTGGGGATGTCAACATTCTCATGAGACAATTGAATTATGTCGTACATCAAAAAGATAGTCATTAGCACTAAAAATCAGATAAACCAAGAGTCAAAAGATAAAATTTTATAAACAACTGAAAATATATCATTTATGGCTCAATTTTTTATCCGTTAGAGGCATAGGCCAATGATAACATCGTGAAATGAGCTGCTATAAAAGTCGTGCCTTTCCTTGTCTTCTACTTTCCCATTCTTGCATGCAAAAAATCCTTCACTGAACTCTAGAATTTTCAGAGCACTTCAAGAATCCCAACAAGTTCACTGAGAGAATTCCGGTGACCCAGGTAAAATTCCGGCCAATTTCTTCGTAAATTCAGCTTCTCTATTTTCGAATCATGTCTCCTCGTCGCCATAGTACTAGGGTAGCCATCGTTTTGGTGAACGATAGGGAAAAATCAAAGGGAAAAACCGTAGAATCGGAACTAATTTTAATTGACGATGACAAACCCTCTGACGTAAAACCCTCAGTTACTGAAGGGGAATTGGGGAAATTTCTAGAAATTGCTAACCTCTGATATCATAATTAGAACGATAGGAAACAACGAACGCCCTGAAAATTGCCCCAAAGATTTGGTGGTGCTGTACGACTACCCTTTTAAAATAGGTTTTAGACTACCTTTTTATCCTTTGGTGAGAGATTTGCTACAAATCTTCGATGTTAGTCCAGGACAATTGATGCCCCAAGTCGATCTGGAGGGTACTGAGCGTGATAGAAAGAGCGACCACGACATGGGAAGACCCCGTTTCCCTTCAAGATTTGATGTATAGCTACAATGTTAAGGTCAAGAATCATAGGCTGTCGTTGCATGTCAAATTAAACCTGGTATGACTATGTTGGTCGAAGGGACTAATGTGAATGACAGAGGCTGGAAAAAGTCACTACGTCTTTGTGAAAAAGACGTCGTTGGGTGAACAAGGAAGTTTTCTCAGTGGAGGGTGGAATTCAGGAGGTCTGTCTTATTTTACCTTTTCGTTTCGTCGGTCTTTGCGTCATTAACTTGGTGCTTTTGTGCATGTATCGAGACTTAACTTATGGAGTGTAGCGAGAGTTCTCGGAGAAACATCAACTTTTTCCTCCTTACAGACGTACATGAGCGTTGGTTCAAGAAAATCGTCGTTGCTGACCAAGGGAGCTGTTCATCGATGGCATCAGGTATGCGTTCTGCCCCTTATCCTTTGCAATATTACGCTGTTAATTTCTCACATCCTCATTCCTTTCTGGAAACAGCGGGGTCTAGTCAGTCACGCCAAAGGGGGTCTATGGACTTGGCAACTATGTCTGTCGTCCTAGCAAAAAGGAAGACGTCGAACGAAGAAACAGAGAGAGAAAAGTGTAAATGTGGTGGTGTCATCGCCTGCTACGTCGGTCCATCAAGGGGATCCTAAGATTGCTACCAACTTTAAGGACGAACAATCCAACGCTCCTTTAAACAAGATGCTGAAAACCACTCCGACGTTTAAAGAGCCAGCTTGCCTGAAGCATACGATCGTCGTGCCTAAGGACTTCTTGGACCACCGCATGAGGATGTGGCCCGAGGCTGAGTGTCTTCTCTTTCCAACGGCGGAACATTGCCTCGAGAACCAATTTCTTCCCAACGTAATGGTGGAAGGGACAGAGCTACTAATCCAGTTATTCGTCACAATCCTTTAGTAAATTAATCTTACACTTGGTCAGTCTTTTGTTTTAACCCTTGCTCCTATATGCTAACAGGCATTGCAACATTTCCTCATAGTCAAGAAGGGAATAGATGGGATGGTCAAAGGCCATTAGGCTTTGACGAAAAGGCTGGAGAAGTCTGACGCGTCACTGGGTGAGAAGGACAAAGAGATCTGAGACCTGATGAAGAAGGTAAAAGCGTTGGAGGACGAGTCTGAGAAGAAGAAGAAGGAAATTACTGAGGCGTACGCGAAGAACAACACCGCTAGGGGTCTGATGGTACAGCAGGAGGACGACATCAAGCTACTGATGGACAGGACCAGAAGGCTGGAGCGCGAAAGTGATTTGGTCAAAGCGGAGATGACGGCGAGGGTCAGGGCCAAAATGATGCACCGATTCCTGATGAAGTAGACTGACCAAGGGAAACCCTTCGTCGATATTGACTTCTACCTCAAACACATGGATCCAATATCTGACCTTCATTTGGTCATAGAGCTTCTGCATATCATCAGCGTTCATTGGTGCGACCATTCCGTTGATATTAAGGGAGAGTGGATGATCTAGCTGTCGGCCCCACGGTGGGCGCCAAATTATTTAGGTGAAATTTCGATTAAGGACCAATCGGATTAATGGGACATCGACAACTAGACTAAATGGCTTCGACGTGATCGACTAAATGGGGAAATCAAGGGAAAAGACACAAAGAAGTGTTGACGAAAATCCCAATGAAGATGGGTAAAAAACCGTAGGTGGCTATGAGTCCACCAACTCACTAGTGTAACTATCGTCAATGAAGGACGACAGTGAATACAGATCTAAATCTAATAATTATGGAACAAATGTTAACAATTGTGAAATGTAAACAATGTTTGCTAATGAAACAACAATGAGTGTTTGAAAGTGTATTCTTGTTTGGTTTGAGTGAGTCTGAGAGCGTAACCCTTCTTCCCTAGGATAGATCGCCTTTTATAGTCTCTTCTGCACGTCCTGGTTGTTCCACCAATGTAGGCAAGAATCTTGGGGTAATCTCCAACAGCTCTTGACTTCGTCCGTCTTTGTTTACTTACCTCGCTGAGCATATCTTCCCTGCTGACTTAGTCTCCAGTAAATATAGCTCATCAATTGTGACCTCGGTCTGGACCACCTACAATAGTCATATGATCTGGGCGAATCGTCGAACATTATCTTCATCTAGACCTGCATAGAATATCGACCATAACACCCCTGCACTGAGTATACAAAATTTTTCCTCCGAAAGATATTTTCAATTATCGTCGAAACCTTACAAAGTTGAAGTAAAAGTGATCGTCAAATTGGTGTAAATGAAAGAGGACGTGTTTTGTATCCATGAGATTAAATATAAAGATATGTTTAGTCACTATAACTTCAGTATTCCCTCCTTTTTCCACTTAAATAAGAATGATTTCCTAATCTAGTGTTAGAAAAACAAAATTCCCAAGTTGGTGTCAAGTTGAAAATAATTCTATAATATGATGTTCTGCTAGGTTCGGGTAAACAAAGCTACTTTTTTAAGGTTTGATAAACAAAGCTATTGCAAAGTGTAACAAACCAAAATCCAAAAGTCCTCCATCTTCGTCTCACTTCCCCTACTCTCATCATGTACAAACCAAAATCTAGAAACTTTATTTTGTCTTCCTTGTTGAAAATATACTACCATTATCGCCATCGCCAACGACATCGCATCCTCGCCGGAATCCTCAGGTCCTCCTAGCGCTACTTGTTGCACCGCCAATCGTGGTATACTTTTTTTTCCTTTTTGAATTGTCTAATTTATAGCTTTAATTGGTGAATTTAGAAATTTTACAGTTGAATTGATCATTGTCTGCTCGAATTTGTTTGCCATAATTCAAACAAGCTCTGTTTTCTAGAGTTCTTTTTTTGTTATAGGTAATTTATTATGCTGACCTCTCCTCCTACTGTATCCTAATAGTAGGGGGGCTATCTCTATTTCCCTGGTTCCTGGACTTAGAAGAACCAATTTTGCATTGGGGGGGGGATTTGGGAGGGCTAATCTTCTCTTAGGAAATAGGTAATTTTCCCCATAACATTAAAATCTTTGGTTATTGCTTTGTGTTCTGGGGGACTACCAAGATGCTTAGTATATATACATCTGTTACAACTTACAAGCCACCTGTTATTAATGAAGGAATATTATTGTAGGCATGTTTCAATTACCTATGCGGGATGAGCACAAATTTTGACTACCTCATTGTAACGGTTTTTAGATTTTAAATTTTTTTTGGGAAAGAAGCCACCAACAAGTCTTTAGAGGAAGACTCATAAATATAATTGGATTTTGGGAAACCATAGGGAAAATTTTGGGACTTATCCAATGTAGGTATCCCGTCATGACATCATAATCGGTCAATGAACCAAAGATAGAGTTTGAGGGTGAGGGTACGAATATGATCAGGATTCAAATTCGTCCATTGTTGGCCTCTGCAAAATACGATGCATGTCTATTTTTATGCAATTAAAGAACTATACAATATGTTCATGCAATCTGAAAATTAATCTATGTTGGTTCATTAAAAACAAAAGACTAATTTTTGGTGACATGTTATGTAAACAATCAAAATTACTAGGAACCTAACATGTAACACCCCGTATTTTTATACTGTTTATTAATTATTTATATTATTTTAGTTTAAAATAATTTAAAATATTTTTTTTATCAAATATATATTTTTGTTTCTCATTTGATTTTGTCTTAGAAGTGGTCAAAACAAACTCCTAAGTTTACTAGGTTAAGTTAGAACCCAAAACCTATTAGAAATAGAAAAGAAAGTAAGCAAAAGAAAACAAAAAAAAAAAAAAAAAAGGAAAAAAAATTAGAACTTGGAGCAGAACCCACGACATTCTTCATTTCCCTTTGTACTCCATCATCCATCTTCCTTTCTTTTCTAATCTCCAACCACCATCTCCATCCTTTTCTTTTCCTTTCTATGATTCAAGGTTATACCTAAAGCATATACTTGCTAAGCTATTGCATATCAACCGTCCATCATCCATCTTCACTCGTTTTTGTGGACAATTTCGAAGAGGAGAAATAGGGTTTTTGGGGTGCAGTTTTCGGGTCGAAAATCGGGTCAAGGAGACGAAATTTTGGGTCTTTTTTCACCCTTCTGCATTCCAATTACTTTATTAATCAAGTAAGATTATTTGTCATGTTTTAATTTCAGTTTTGGCTTAATTTTCGAATTGGGGTTTTGTTAGTTTAGGGTTCTTGAGATAAATTGAATTGGGGGTTTTGATTATGAGTGTTGGGTGTAGCTTGATTGAAAAGAATTTTGCTTATTAATAATAAGTTTATCAACAAGAACTATAACTCGTAGGAATTACAGGTCAGATTCGTAATTTGTATTTTTCGTCAGTTTCTGGGCATTTTTAGCCAAAATACTATTTCACAAAAGTTGTTCGTATCGAAATTTCACCCAAGATAGGCTCAAGAAACATATCATTTGGACTTCATAGGAGAAAGTTATCCCTATTTTAAGTTTCTGCTGAAATTAAATATAATGCATGTTATTTTCATGTAGTTAGTAGTATTTACAATTTGACTTTTGTTGACCAGTTTGACTTTTGTTGACTTTGTTGTATTCTTTTTGGATTAAATTTAAAGTTAGTTGTTTGTAAAGGTAGTCAAGGCTCATTAATTAGGTTATGTCGTTTATGTGTAAATTATGTGAAGTATAGTCAAGTGATTTATACTATATTATATTATATTGTAGATTGCGGGTTCGTAGAATAACCTTTTTGACTTGTGATTGAGATTGGTTGACTGTGGTTTACTAATAAGGTAAGATTTCATACTAAGCTTGTACATATTATTTCGGAAAGTATTTCATATTGATTTGTGATTTATATTGAGTTTGGAATCGTTTTTACGATGCTACTTATGGAGATTTTAATTGTTTTGACGATATTTATATCAAAATAATTTATGAGATTATTTAAGAAATTATTAAAAGGAGGAAGTTCCTCGTGAGACAAGTTTGAGATTATTAAAAGGAGGAAGTTCCTCGTGAGACAAGTTTGATATTATGAAAAGGAGGAAGTTCCTCATTGTTACCAAGTTTTAATTAAATTGTGGGGTTCTTGGGTAAGCGGTATTCCTCGAGTATGGAAGTATGTTGAGTTAACAGTGTCTCAACAATTTATTTCAGTAGTTGGGAGTATATTGATCAATACTCTTGCCATTCGTCTTCCTTCTTGATACGTTATCAAGTTAGGGGTATGCATACTAGGGACTTTGGTGTTTACCTTATCTAGTGAGCCTAGCTAGCTCATTGGATTTTTATTACTTCCTACTCACAGATTTCAAAGGAGTTATATTTGAAAGTTTTACAGAATGGTTTAGAAAGAAAGTAAAGTGGATTTGAATTATTGAAAGTTGTCTATTATATTCAAGTTGAATGTTGTACAAGTGAAATGATTTTGTGGAATACTATCTATGTTTTCCACCTGCACATTGGATAGTTCAAAGTTGTTATTGGTATGAAATCTTGCTCAGCCTTTTGGCTGATATTACATGTCTTCAATGTGCAGGGCTTGGTGGTGACTAGCTTATATTGGGTGAGAGCATTGACTTCACCTAGATGTAGATTTATTAAAGTTAAGACTTCCGCTGTAATAGTTTAGAATTATGGTTTGCTATAGGAGTGTATTAATTAATTACATTTTCTTTTAGTTGTAATAGTTAATAATTAATTTATGTATTAGTAATAGTACATTTCGTCTTGCTGTTATTAAATGTTTAATAACCGCGGCATAACAGCTCTTGAATTGTCCATGCTTTGTACTCTGATATGTTTTCAAAAAAAAAAGTGGAAATTCAGGGTTGTTACAGTTGGTATCAGAGCCAATGGCTCGAGTTTATGGCTAGAGCTTAGAGTTGAGCTTAGAGTGGTCTAGAGGATTGGCCAATAGTTTAGTGCTAAGGTGTAGGGTCTTAGGTTAGCCCTAGAGGTTATCCTTGAGTTGTGGTCTAGGATTGAGACCTAGATTTGTGATCATCGGTTTAGTACCTATCGGGATCTCTAAATTCCTTTGTTTATTTTGAAACTATATTTTTAGGAGAAAGTACCTCTCCCTATGTGGATTGTTCATCACCATTAAAACCACCAGCGGCCGGGGTGCGTGTTAATGATGAAGAATAATGTACGAAAGTTTTAATCATTGTTTTGATTGGAAGTTGGATCCATCCCTACCTTGAGGTAGATTTTTGTGACCTAGTAGGTTGTGCCTAGAGTTGTAACATTGAGGTTGTAACCTTAAGTAAGACTAAATAAATGAAAGTATTAAAATTTAAGAAGCCGAGGTAAGATTGAGATATGGAAAGTAAGGGATTACATGTGGTTGTTGTGTATGATAGTTGTTGTGGATCCCTCTTATGTGGATATTTGACTTGATAAAGTCAATGAGTTTGGTAAGTGTGGAACTAGTTGAGTTTTATGTTTGGTTCAAGTTAAGTTGTGCTTGCTTCCATGTTTGGAATGATTGGCTAGTAAAGGTAAACCATTTCGAGTATATCCTTGTTTGGTTGTGATTTTAAGTTGGTGCATAGCCGAGAGTGTGCTATAAGTCCAAGCTTGAGTCGCATAATGCGAAATTTAGTTCCATTTGTTTACGTGAACTTTGGGGTTACATTCCGTCTTGATGTTAATTTCTATCGTCACCTATTTCATTAAAGTATCTAGCTCATCGGTTTTTTATGTTCGCATTAGGACCAACTATTATTGTGGATAACGATGAGCTTTATTCCTATCAAAGTGGCACTCCCTTTTATTTTTCTGTTCTTGTGTGTATTGTGGTGTTAGACCCACCCATCTCCCGTACCTTGTCCATCTTTTGGCCTTGAGAATGTTTAGTGATTAACTACTTGATTCTTGAATTGCAAACTGATTGAGTTGCGTGATGGCATGCACGAATTGTAGTTGGTATGAATTAATTGAAAACCTTACAGGGAATGGGTTCGTTATGTCTTGGATATTGCTAATCTTGTTGACTAAGTGCTATGAATTGACTTGTTAGTGTATGGTTGTGTGTTGAGGCTATAATAAGAGTTGAAACTCAAGTTATTAGCTTTCTTGGTCATGCCTATAAACCTTGTTTACGTGAATTTAAAGTAGTCTAGCGAGTCATGAGATGACTATCTACTGTAAGTTGTCGTGTTCTGTTGACTTTTATGGAGTATTCATAGTGTATAGCTAAAGGAAAAAGGAATTACGCCAAGTGGGTCGGTTTCTAGTAGCAAACCCGTGACTAGTCAAAGTCAACTCATGACGTGTTACGGGTCAACCGTTTGACCCTGGTAAAGTATTATTGTTTATTCGTCGGTGTCAAGGAGTCGGTTTGAGACCATTATAGAACAACTAGCAACTGTCATGTATCTAGTGAGGCTATTGAGTGGTGACATATGCAAGGCATAATGTCAAATCGAGTCATGTCGATGGTGGGACGCGTAGTTCCCCGTTGTGTGATTTGTTTAGTAGTGATCAAGGTCTAATAACACTAAAATGGTTAGCGAGTCTAATGTAGACTGATTTAACAAAGAGAGTCTCTTCTCATTGAGTTTAATGTTAGGAGTATAAGTTGAAGTAATATAAGTCTTTGGTTAAGGTCATTGCAAAGTTCTTGATTTGGGAGTCACTAACCTTAAATGACAAGCTACAAGTTCCTGTTTCTTGCACTTGTCTAATGAAATGATTGTAGTTGTGGAGTTATAGTTGTACCAAGTTAATTGGTTGAGAACCTCGAGATAGCTTGGTTATAACAAGCTCTCCTTTGTGTTGCCCTGGGGCGTTAGACGCCCACTTAAAGTTGAACAAATCGTCGTTAATGACATAGAGGCCATTGGGAATGGTTTAATGTGCGTAAACTCAATTTACTTAAGTGTCCGAAGAATAAGACTAATTAAGTTATTATAGTGGTCAAAGTGTGTAATTGATTAATTTGATTAAGTTTTAAGTGAGTAAGGGTTACGTGTATCATGTCGCAAGTCTATGACTAGTTGTTTGGGTCGAAACTAATGAATTTAATAAAAACTAAGGAAGTATAGTGGACCATATATATTTCATGAACCTTGAGAAGTGAGTTTAAGTTAATTCTTGATTGCTATGTTTGGAGTGTTGAGTATAGGTAGGCAAGGGTAATACCACCATTATTGTTGATGGAGTCGTTAGTTTATGTGATTTACGTATCCATGCACGACTTGAAATTTTATTTCGTGAAACTATAGTGTGTGAACGGTTTATGATGTGTTATGAATGTGTGTAAATTTTGAGCATGGTTCTAAAAGGGAGTTTTGTATAAAGTAAGCTTTAGTTTCATGTAAATAGAGCATATCATTTTTTGTAGTACCTTAGTAGCTCGATTTGGCCCTGTATGGTCAACGAGTAAGTTACCCTACCAAAGGCTATGTGAGATTGTTCAATTTGTTTGTGTAGTGTGTGAAAGTGATTTAGTCACGTTTCAATTAAAGTTGTGGATTCGTTCTCGAATCGATCTAGAAATGGTTTTTCTACAACGATTTGAGTGTTTTGGAAAAGTTAAGAACACCTTTTTGAAAAAGTTTTTAAAGGGGGCAAGTCTACTACGGATTGTGAGCCTTGAAGGTCTCTCAATGGAGCTTTCTACCGCTCTATGATGTGTTTTGAGTGTTACTAAGTAATAGGAGACTTGTGTTTAGTGAAGAATATATGAAATCGTGTATGTGTTTTAAACTTGTCTGGGTTTCAACCCAAGTAAAGTGAATAGTTGGACGGCCGGCCCCATGGCGGAGGTTTCAAGTCTCCACGCCCCACTGTTAGGATTATGAGTCAAACCAATGCCGAAGATTTTAAACTCCACCTTTGTTGTCAGGGTTATGTTTGACCCCATTGTCAGAGGTTTCAATCCCCAACACCCTAGTATCGGAAATATATGCCTTATTATTTGGATTGATTGGATCCCCATCAAGGAATTGTTTTAAAGCGATAAAGCTTAGCAAGTTGTTACTTCATGTCTAGAATACTGTTGTGATAGTAAGAATGATTTAGCAAAGTTTTTGCAAAACAAGAGTTCTATAAAAGGGTCATTTATTATTGGATTTCCAATAAAGATTCGTTTTGAAAGAAAGAAAATTGCATATTCACGTGTAAGGTTATTTAAGTACTATTTGGATGTAAATGCTTAGTGTGCTTTGATGTGATTGTCGTGGTGTCATTGATTACGTGAGAGTCATAAACTCCAAAACACATGCTATGAATGTTTATGGATTAGGACTCAGCCCAATGTTGATGCGACTGTTAAAGTGTTTTGTTTTGCCATTTGTGGTATGCCTTAGTGATTGTGAGTGTTGTAATAACTTCAAGTTGAAGTTCTAGACGTCGAGTTGTGAATTGTTTTACGTTTTTTTTGGCGAGTGCGCCCAACCATGTAATGGTGAATTCATATTGTATGAGTCTTTACTTCTATTTTTAGAAGAGAGATAGTACTCTCAGTTCGGTTTAGTTGTTGCTCCGCGAAAGCGTTGAGTACTGGATTTGAAAATGCTTTTATGTATGGTGATTGTAACAGGTTTAGAATATCTTTTCTCATCTCGAGTTGTCCATCTTACGAAGGAAACTCTGCCGGATTTTCGAGAAAATCCTATGCTATTATGTAAAGCAATTGTGAACCATGGAATAGTTATGAATTGCATTACACACTCTAAGACATAGTCCAATGAGTGTGACGGTACCGCCGTGTCTAAGCCTTAGTAAGGGAGTTGATCCCCAAGTTTATCGGTCCATATGTGATCCTTGAAAGGATAGTTGATTGTGTTTATAATGTATTCCATGTTTCTTAGTTACGACATCGTATTAGTAACTTTTCACATGGTGATAGTTAGAGTTCTAGTTGAGACTCTAGACCAATAGATCCGTAAGACCCGTAACATTGAGAAGTGGATAGTAAAGGTTTTGTGGTCTAACCACAACACTGAGGAACTACTCGTAAGACCGAGGATGTCATGTGTTTTATGTGTCCCCATCTCTTGTTCATCTTATTGTTAGTTACGAGGGCGTAACTTCCTTTTTAGGAGGGTAGATTTCGTGCCAATTGTGTATTTGGTGCTAAAAGTTGTTATGATTTCATATGTGATGTATACCTTAATGTCTTTAATGTCTAAAGTATACATAATTCGTGTATGATTAGAAGTTTTATGGTAAAGTTTTATGGTAAACCTTGTAATATGGTGCATGTTTTACTTCTTATAATATGAATATTTTAGTTGAAATGGTTGTATGTTTACAAGGGTGATCAAATGAATTGATCTATGAGGTGCTGGTTCTACTTGTTATGGTATGAATATATTAGTTGGAATGATGGTTTGGTTATAAAGGTGATCAATTGAATTGATCTATGAGAAAGTGAACTAGTTGCCGGAGATGTTCTCTGAAATGATTTGGTTGTTGGAGATGTTATCCAGAGTGATAGTAGTTGGCTAACCTATAGAGTTCATGAGTTGTTTTCAGAAACAAGAGTATAAGTTTGATCATTTGAGTAATACTTTAAGTTTCGGGACGGAACTTATTTTAAGGGGGTAGATTGTAACACCCCGTATTTTTATACTGTTTATTAATTATTTATATTATTTTAGTTTAAAATAATTTAAAATATTTTTTTTATCAAATATATATTTTTGTTTCTCATTTGATTTTGTCTTAGAAGTGGTCAAAACAAACTCCTAAGTTTACTAGGTTAAGTTAGAACCCAAAACCTATTAGAAATAGAAAAGAAAGTAAGCAAAAGAAAACAAAAAAAAAAAAGGAAAAAATTAGAACTTGGAGCAGAACCCACGACATTCTTCATTTCCCTTTGTACTCCATCATCCATCTTCCTTTCTTTTCTAATCTCCAACCTCCATCTCCATCCTTTTCTTTTCCTTTCTATGATTCAAGGTTACCTAAAGCATATACTTGCTAAGCTATTGCATATCAACCGTCCATCATCCATCTTCACTCGTTTTTGTGGACAATTTCGAAGAGGAGAAATAGGGTTTTTGGGGTGCAGTTTTCGGGTCGAAAATCGGGTCAAGGAGACGAAATTTTGGGTCTTTTTACACCCTTCTGCATTCCAATTACTTTATTAATCAAGTAAGATTCTTTGTCATGTTTTAATTTCAGTTTTGGCTTAATTTTCGAATTGGGGTTTTGTTAGTTTAGGGTTCTTGAGATAAATTGAATTGGGGGTTTTGATTATGAGTGTTGGGTGTAGCTTGATTGAAAAGAATTTTGCTTATTAATAATAAGTTTATCAACAAGAACTATAACTCGTAGGAATTACAGGTCGATTCGTAATTTGTATTTTTCGTCGTCGGTTTACGGGCGTTTTTAGCCAAAATACTATTTCACAAAAGTTGTTTGTATCGAAATTTCACCCAAGATAGGCTCAAGAAACATATCATTTGAACTTCATAGGAGAAAGTTATCCCTATTTTAAGTTTCTGCTGAAATTAAATATAATGCATGTTATTTTCATGTAGTTAGTAGTATTTACAATTTGACTTTTGTTGACCAGTTTGACTTTTGTTGACTTTGTTGTATTCTTTTTGGATTAAATTTAAAGTTAGTTGTTTGTAAAGGTAGTCAAGGCTCATTAATTAGGTTATGTCGTTTATGTGTAAATTATGTGAAGTATAGTCAAGTGATTTATACTATATTATATTATATTGTAGATTGCGGGTTCGTAGAATAACCTTTTTGACTTGTGATTGAGATTGGTTGACTGTGGTTTACTAATAAGGTAAGATTTCATACTAAGCTTGTACATATTATTTCGGAAAGTATTTCATATTGATTTGTGATTTATATTGAGTTTGGAATCGTTTTTACGATGCTACTTATGGAGATTTTAATTGTTTTGACGATATTTATATCAAAATAATTTATGAGATTATTTAAGAAATTATTAAAAGGAGGAAGTTCCTCGTGAGACAAGTTTGAGATTATTAAAAGGAGGAAGTTCCTCGTGAGACAAGTTTGATATTATGAAAAGGAGGAAGTTCCTCATTGTTACCAAGTTTTAATTAAATTGTGGGGTTGCCGGTAAGCGGTATTCCTCGAGTATGGAAGTATGTTGAGTTAACAGTGTCTCAACAATTTATTTCAGTAGTTGGGAGTATATTGATCAATACTCTTGCCATTCGTCTTCCTTCTTGATACGTTATCAAGTTAGGGGTATGCATACTAGGGACTTTGGTGTTTACCTTATCTAGTGAGCCTAGCTAGCTCATTGGATTTTTATTACTTCCTACTCACAGATTTCAAAGGAGTTATATTTGAAAGTTTTACAGAATGGTTTAGAAAGAAAGTAAAGTGGATTTGAATTATTGAAGGTTGTCTATTATATTCAAGTTGAATGTTGTACAAGTGAAATGATTTTGTGGAATACTATCTATGTATTCCACCTGCACATTGGATAGTTCAAAGTTGTTATTGGTATGAAATCTTGCTCAGCCTTTTGGCTGATATTACATGTCTTCAATGTGCAGGGCTTGGTGGTGACTAGCTTATATTGGGTGAGAGCGTTGACTTCACCTAGATGTAGATTTATTAAAGTTAAGACTTCCGCTGCAATAGTTTAGAATTATGGTTTGCTATAGGAGTGTATTAATTAATTACATTTTCTTTTAGTTGTAATAGTTAATAATTAATTTATGTATTAGTAGTAGTACCTTTCGCCTTGTTGTTATTAAATGTTTAATAATCGCGGCATAACAGCTCTTGAATTGTCCATGCTTTGTACTCTGATATGTTTTCAAAAAAAAAAAGTGGAAATTCAGGGTTGTTACATAACAGGTTGTCATAATTTTTTGAGCTTAATATTGGAACATTTATTTAGGTCTTGATTAGCTGAAATAAGCATGTGTGGTGATGAAAGCATTAAAGCATATAACATGCATATGAATATAATATAATGTGTAGAGATATAGAAACAGATAGATTAGAGACATAGAATACAAAAGAGCAAGAATTCCTTTAAGATCTACATCATGAAAAGTAGATTGTTAGTATAATAAGAATTAAATTGGAATTGATCCTCAGAAATTACCTTTGTCGCTTGGGTCTTGAATAACGATCCGTTGGAGGAGCAATCTTAAAGCTTGAAGGTTTTTTTATGAAAGTGTTTGATGTATTTGGAGTGTTGTAGAGAGAGTATTTCGTAATATGTTGGCGTAGGTAAGCGTGAGAGAGCGTTGGAAAACCGAGTAGAACATGAGGCTATTTACAGGAAAACAATTACAAAAACCGTGCGGACAAGATAAAAACAGTGGTGCGTTTGGAGCACGGAGCGTGTGCTCCGCGCATGACACCTGCGCCTGCCGCAGGCTTCCTGCATCAGCGCATGTGCTTTTGCATTTCTTAATTTCGCTGACTGTCTCGATGTTGGCCCCATGCATCCCGGTGCGCTTGACGCTTTCGGCTGCGCATCTCGCAACCGTAAAACTAACCGGATTTTGTTTTTTTAAAAGATTCCTTTTATCTTTAATTTGATCAAATAATATCTTTTAGACTCGGAGATCAGTTATCTTAAGGAATAAAAGTCTAATTTTCATAATATCTTTTAGAATAATTATCAGTAGTAATTAATAGTATTTATTAAAAATACAATTAATTATCAAGATTAATTAATTGCACTTTTCGAAAAAGGGTTTTAAAAATGCAATTAATTGTCATGAATAGTTATATGGGCCTTTAAAATTGGGCTTGGAATAAATAGACCTATATTCTTAAAACGATTTAGGGTTTAGCTCTTTGGATTGCTCTCCGTTGGAGCAGACCAATTAGGACGACTGTATGTTTCATCATTGGTTACTAAAATGGGGAGACTCAATTATGTGCCTATAGGATCCCCTACTTTGATTGAGGTTTGTGAAACTGATAAGAGGTTTTTAGTGAGTCGTTAATGCACCAAAAATTACTTTTCAAATAATAATTATAACACCTCACAAGCAATTACTAAGAATGTAGTAAAGGCAAGTCAAGGGTCGATCCACAGGGAAATTGGAGTTATTTAAATTCTAACAAGTTTAAATTGCCTAATTGAAGGGTATTTGGGGGTTTTAGAATGGTTTTGTATCAACTAATAACTAACTAAGATCAAATAAACTAGCAAATAAAATATAAGAAGGAATATTAATAAGGGAAACACTAGAGTCAAGGCTACTAGTATGAATCAAAACAGAACAATGATCATTAATGCAATTGTGATTCAAAGGCGACAATTATGCAAGGTTTAGCTTTCCTCTAAGATACTCAAGTCCTCATTCGAATGGTCCTTAAGAATGATCGCTTAATCAATCAACTAAAGCCTCTCTCTAATGTTCTTTAGTTAATTGATTAAGAGATCAAATAAATACAGAAAACCCCTAATAAATGGATCCCTTTAATTTCTACCCAATATATTGGCCTAGAAATTAAGTTGATTCATGGGGATGATAAATGAGTTCAAAATTTAATTAAGAATATTTGTAATCGAAATACCGAAGTATAAATGTAATCATTATCTATCCTAACGTCTCAAAACACCAAGATCAATGCATAATCATCATTAAATCACCACAATTACATTAACAATCAATGAAAACCCTAATTCATACTTTCACCCATACCCTAGATAGGAGACTACTTACTAATCTTGGAATCCAAACATAAAAATTAGAAATTTATAACTAATCTAGGGCTAAACATGATTAACAGATGATTAATTGAATAAAAATAAGCAATATTAAGAAACTATAAATTATAAGTTCTATAACTATGGAGGAAAAGATAATAACAATGAGAATAATGAATAAAAAGGTGAAAACTTGCAATTAAATTAATCAAAGTACCTTGTAGATGTAGAAATCAACTAACTTTAATCTAGAAATTCGAAATCACATAGCTTCAATGTGTATCTCTCTAAGAGGAACCCTAATAAACTCTCTACTCAACTATAGAAATAATGCATCGTCCGAAAATAAAATATAACTATTGCTTTTATTAGGCACGAGCCTTACAAAAATTATCCGAAAACTAAGTGGTGTCGGCGCACGAACGCTACTGATATGTGAAGTTTGGCCTCCTCGAAGTGGTGCAGGCGCACCTAACAGAGAGGTGCGGCGCACCTAAGAAGCAGGTGCGGCCGCACCTCTGGTTCTGCTCTGGTCGGACAACTCAACTTAAAACGCGCATAAATTCTTCGTTTTAGATCCAAATTATGCTTATGACCAGTCGTTGGAAAGTTATCGAAACGAAATTTTACCTCCAACTAGAATTACCTTTATCCGATTTGTGGTTCAGGAGATATGTCCATTTGAATTTCCCCATATGAGATTTTATTGTGCCATGTGTTCCTTTGTGAGTGGGACATGGGGCGTAGTGTGAACGCAATATATCTCAACTTAGGATCTATTTTCATTGCTTTTTTTACAGACCCTTGAACTTCTAGTCATCTTAGATGATCCTGCCTACATTAAGAATATGGCAAAATAGGGTGAAAGCA
Organism: Beta corolliflora; assembly: GCA_947648045.1. Classification (NCBI taxonomy): domain Eukaryota; kingdom Viridiplantae; phylum Streptophyta; class Magnoliopsida; order Caryophyllales; family Amaranthaceae; genus Beta; species Beta corolliflora. Next base: position 1,974,022 of record CANSZD010000007.1, on the reverse strand, counting down.
ATTGTGCTAGAAAATCGGTCAAAAATGACCAAAAATTTAGTAAAATGTCACTATGATCAAGAACAATCAAGTGAATGAAATAGAAGAGGAAAGGGAGAAGAAAAAGGGAAGAAAGGGGATAAATATGATCAAAATGAGCTAAAAGGAGTCCATAAAGTACGTTAGAAACACACTTATTAGAAATTGAAAGTCCAAGTAGGAGCAATTCTGTAATAAATTCTCCAAATGGGTAAAAATTTACTCATTTTATTTACTTATTTCTCTCTCTTCTTTCCTCCTCTTCTTCTTCATTATTTCTCTTTCCTTCAAATTTCTCTTTCCTCCATTATTTCTCTAACCTTCAAATCTCTCTCCTTAATTGTTTCTCCTACATTATTGTTTCTCTCTCTCCTCCAACTTTGCAACCTTCATTGAAATTAGTGAATGGCAAAAACAACAATGAGGCTCGGAATTTCATAAATGGCAGAATTAATTCCTTTGAGAGTCAATATTAAAGTTTCCAAAGTTCTTCAAGGGAAAGGTTTAATGATCGATAATGCAGAAGATGATTTAAAATTGAACACTAGTACTTTTAGATTGCTCTTACGTCTTACCTTAATTTTTTCATTTACCTCAAATTTCTCTCTCCTCTATTATTTTTAACCTTCACCTTTATCTCTCATTTATGGTTTCTCTCTCATTGTGGCTAATCAAATTGATGAATTGTGAAATATGATTTGAGAAAGTTGGGCTTCATCAATGGCAAAACCAATTTGAAATCAATATTGCAGTTTCAAAATAATTGAAAAAGTTTACTCATTTTAGCAAACGTGTTTGCTCATTTTCTTAAATGACTAGGAGTGTGTGGTTGCTCACTTGAAAAAAGTTTCCTCATTTGGGCGAATGAGCAGAAGCGATTAGAAATGAGTAGAATTTGCTCATTTGGAGAATTTCAAATGAGTAATGAGCAAAAAATAATTTTAGCTATAACATGAGCATGGTACACCCAGGTATACTATAAATTTTCTTAGATATAGGTAATTCATTGAACTTATAAACTGGTAAATGGAGATAGAACGGTAAGTGTTACTTATTTTTGAAAAAAAAATCATTTCCAACTGAAATGTTGATTCAGTAACAAAATCTTATCTTTATAGTCATTTTCTTTTATATGCACGAGATGTGTGCGGATTCTCTTAAATTACATATAAACTCACAATAAAATAATTAAATAACATCACTAATAAGAATTCATAAACTACAAATGAATCTGAATACAAATGATTTTATTGGCGTATTTAATGGGTCTTGCTATTTACCGCTCGTATTTACTAAAATCCATCTGTATTTTAATTTTATACTTTTTTTTTTTACTTTTTTTACCTCAAAAATATAAAATTTCAGAATTTTTTTAGCAGGAACCGAACCAATTTTTCGTTTCCACCATGGTGGAACCGATCATTTTTTATGGTTCCGCCATGGTAGAAACTACAAAAAATTTCGGTTCCACCATGGAGGAACCCATTTTTTTGGTTCCACCATGGAAGAACCGAAAATTTATTTTGGCTTTATGGTGAACAATAATTTTTTTTTGAATTGCAGAGCATGGGAGGAGGAATGGAGAAAGAGGAAGAAGAAGAAGGGAGGCTACACGGGGGGGTGCAAGGGTTGGGTTGCGAGTATGGGGGGCTGTCGAGGGGGAGGCGGCGGGGGTGTCTGGGGGTAGGGGCTGTGGCCCTGTGGGGGTTGAGGTTGTAAGTGAGGCGGAGGGCTGCAGGAGGTATCTAGGACTGTGGGTGGCTACGGGGGTGGTTGGGGAGGTGGTGGTGGTGGTGGTGGCTGGGTGGTGGTGGGTATGGAGGAAGAAGAAGTAGAGGAAGGAGAAAGAGGAAAAAAGTATCATATAGATACGAATGGTATACGGTAAATACGGGCGGCGCATAGCGTGGTGGCATCTAATGCACATAGCAAATATTGTTTTCAATGTAGATATTGCTTACATAAGTCCTTATTTTGATCTAATTCTCTTGTATAACCACATGCACTCTTCCGCCCAGTCGATATTCTGGATCGATAAGATTACAACTTTTTATTATGCATTATATTCTTGTAAAGTTTTTTATTTAACTTTTTACATTTTTTTCTTCTTCTTTGAGTATCAAAGTTGCAAGTGAGTGTAATATTGGTAATTTGATTGTGGACACCAAATTACCTCACCTCTTCCACTAATTATTGGAGATATGTCTCATAAGATGTATGACCTCTCTAACGATCCTCCCGAAATAAACCCAATTGGTTATCCAAAATGCTCATATGTTTCTTTAGTCTATGTTTTCATCACTCTCTCCCACAATTTTGTCATATGATTTGTAAGTTTCTCCTTGGATTTTGAGCTACATAGTACCTCCGTTTTTTATTAATTGTTACAATTTGACATTTTGCATTATTCACAAATTTCACTTTGACCATCATTTGTGATTTATACATGAATGAAAACATATTCATGTGAGATATTATTAGATTTGTCTTAACATGTATTTTATTAATATGTACTTTTTAAAATTTTTACAACTACAAAACTAAAGATATATGTCCTCAAAATTTTGAATTGACATGCGCAAAAAATGTAACAATTAAAAGAAAACGAAGGGGGTATTTTTTTTAGTAATTTCTTTGTTTTTATGAATTGGTATGAAGGAGCCTTTCTCCATGTGCGGTAACTAGTTTCTCTTCCATGTCTTGCTGAATAAGTGCCACAAGTGCAGCGGTAGTAGGGTAGGTTTTGTGTTTAATGAGTTCTGTTTTCTATTAACCCTGGGCAGCAGTACATATATTACAACCTAGCAAAATACAAAGCTAACTATACATGGGCCAAAGTACATGATATAAACGTGGGCCAAAGTAAAGGAAACATATATACTACACATACATAGTCCAACACCCCCCCTCAAGTTGGAGCATGGAGATTAATAGTGCCCAACTTGCCAAGTAGATAAAGAAACTCACGAGTGCCAAGGGCCTTAGTAAAAATATATGCAAGTTGCTCGGTAGTAGGAACATGAGCAGCGGAGACCATGCCTGCTTGAATAGCGTCACGAACATAATGATAGTCAACCTAAATGTGTTTCGTACGCTCATGAAAAACAGGATTCTGAGCAATATAAAGAGCAGATTTACTATCACAGAAAAAAGAACAAGCACCCGAGTGAGACACACCAAGACTACCAAGAAGAGCACGAAGCCATTTAAGCTGAGCAGTCACATCAGCCATCGAACGATACTCAGCCTCTGCAGAAGAACGGGAAATAGTATGTTGTTTCCAAGTTTTCCATAAGATAGGGGAGGATCCAAGGAAAACAATTGACAGACCTGCGAGTCAAGGGATAGCTAGCCCAGTCGAAATCACACCAAGCAGTCAAATGGAGATCACAAGGAGAAGATAAAAGGATGCCTTGTCCCGGGCTCCCTTTCAAATAACGGACAACTCGAAGAGCAGCCTCCCAATAGTGTTGACGAGGTTGATGCATAAATTGAGCAAGGACATGAACAACATAAGCTAAATCCGGGCGAGTAAATGCTATATAAATGAGATCTCCCACAAGACGTCGATACTGGGAGGTGTCAGAATAAAGAGGGCCATCTGCCGTAGCCAGGATGTGATTCTGCTCAAGAGGAGTATCAGCGGGCTTAGTGTAATACCCCGATTTTTAAGGGCGTTTTAATTAAGCGTTATTTGTAATTATAAAGTTAATTAAGTTTTGAAAATTCTTATTTTATTTGAGTTGGCATATGAGTTTTAAATTAAAATGTTGAAATGTGTTTATTAATCTATTTTTTTTTAAAGATAAGAATAATATATTTGGATTTTAAATAACCAAATGAATGTTTAATTCTTTCTCTCTCATAATTTCCCTCACCAAAAGGAAATCCAACCCCATATTATTTTCTCACTCCCAAAGTAACCCACCCCATTTCTCTCTCTTCAAAGAAACCCCAAAACCCCATTTTCTCTCTCCCGTGAAAAACCCCAAGTACCCAACCCCCTTATATCTCTCCCCTCACCCAAAGAAACCCCAACCCATATTTCTCTCTCTCCTTCCCGTGAAAAAACCCCAAAGCCCCCTCACCCTTCTCTCTCTCTCACTCCGTCATCTTCCTCCCTCCTCTCACCGACGACCTGCGTCGGTGGCCCGGACGGCGCACCGCATGCGCAGCTCCCCCCTCGCACGGTGCTGCTGCTGTTCGAGCTCCCTTACTCCTCGCTGCTCTCCTCTTCCTCTCGCGTTTCTGTTGTTGCTCGTGGGTGGTGGTGTTGCTACTGTTTTCTTGTTTTTCCTTTCTTTGCTATATGAGGTACTATACCCCTCTCTTCTTCTCCTTCTATTCTCCTCATGTTGGAGGTTATTATTGAGTTTATAAATTCTGAAATTTGGGTACTAAATATTGATGTTTTGATTTCTTGTGTTATTATAAGTGTCACAAGTATGCTAATTTCTTTGTGGTATTACTTGAATTAATTGTAAGATTTGGTTAATATTAATCTTGGATGAAATTGGAGTTGGTTGATGAAATTGATTGAATTGATAAAATTTGATTGAGTCGATGAAACTGATTTGGTGAACTCTAAAGACAGTGGAAGTTGACTTGTTGATTTCCTAATAAACTTACAATTTGCGAACTATGACACTTTTAGTGGCCTAAAACTATACTATTTATGGAATTTAGACTAATTTATGGTGTGTTATAATTACTAACGATGGATTATTGGTAACTATGTGATAAAGATATTTGGTAAGAAGTTTTAGTGAATTACTTAATTACCTTTATGGAATGATGTGTTCAATATGATGGTTAAGTATTCGTCCACGAGGTTAAAAAGATGTATGGGTGAAAGAGGAATTGAGATGATAAAGAATGCAAGTTTTACTTACCTTGTTCATGTCCTATTAAGTTTATGAACTTGAAGGTTTCCAAAAGTGTTTTGATTAGCCATTTGTCAGCTTTACCATGTTTAGAATTGAGATAATATATTGACTCTCAAATATCTTGGTATTATATGACATTTAAAGTACATTTGTTAACTATATCAGGTTTATTGTTATATTTTAGTAAGTTGGAAAGCTAAGAAAGTGCATCATTGGACAATTGTGAGAACTGTCTAGAGTCGAATCATGTTTGATGACGATAGTCGATTATGGGAATTATATCACTAATAAGCTTAGTATATGGATGTAGTATGGAATAGTACTTTCTGTCTCATAAGGGATCGGAAAGTGTGAAAAGATGACTCTTGTTTTTATGAATGACGAAGTATGAAATGTTTGCTATGATATATGTTCATGTATTCTGAATATGATAAAGTATACCTTTTAATTCTGAAACCATCTGAAAGTATGAATGACTCTTAAACGATATGGGATACGAAAAGACTGCTATGTTTCTCCTATGCTTCTGATATGTTTCTGTTGTTATTCTTAAAAGTACTTAAAGGTATGAGATATGCTTACAATTCCCGATTATATAATTTACGTTATGATCATTCTGAAACGATCTGAAAGTATAGAAAGTAACATCTATTGCTAACACCCATGATTCCCTTCGAAATGTGTTTGTTAAATGATGTTTATGATTATGTTAAGGATTCTGTGATGTGATTCTTTATATGGATTGTGGGAAACTTAATTTGTTTTCGAATGAGTTTCGTAAATGATGATCTTATGAGTTATTGATGCTCAAGTATGATTCATGAAGGATCTATGGCTTATGCCGATGAATGCTAAACAAACGAAACATGATAAATAAAAGTGAAAGAGGTTCTGGCAGTATAATGTTACGCTTATCTACTTTTTGGTCGTGCACGTACCTTCGCACCCGCCGTACACCCGAAAAGGGAGCCGGGCTCCTTGAGGGGTACCACATGTTATTTTGGTGCGAGCGGTGTATCCAACAAGGGAGCTGGGCTCCTTGAGGATCATCGCATGGTGGTGTATCCAACAAGGGAGCTGGGCTCCTTGAGGATCATCACATGGTGGGAGACGTCCCACATGTCTCGAGCGGTGTATCCAACAAGGGAGCTGGGCTCCTTGAGGATCATCGCATGGTGGTGTATCCAACAAGGGAGCTGGGCTCCTTGAGGATCATCACATGGTGGGAGACGTCCCGCATGTCTATACTCGCCAGTTACCAAGCTAAAAGATGAAAAGATTATGATGAAACTTATAATATGAAATGAAATATCTGTTATGTTGATGATTTTATGATTTAATGTTATGCAGTATGATGACTATGATGTTACGGAAGTATGATTATTATTGCGATTATGTTTTATGATTTCACACATTATGTTATCGATGATTGGATTAGGAAATATGGAATGTTTTATGAATATGATGATTAGTGATGTTTATGAACGAATGCTGTGAAATAACTATGTTATTACGATAAGTACGATCATTACTAGTTAAGTAAATGAAAGATGATGATGATTTATGATATTCTGTATGACTTGAAGTATATGTTTATGAATGTTTATTTTCTAATGATATGAAAGTATGTCTTCTGCTTTGATATGAAAGAACTATGATGATGTTACGACTCTGCTATGATTTCTGAAAGTAGTTAAAGGTCATGAAACATGATGAATGATAATGGATTATGTGAATGTTGTTATGTTGTTGTGATATGGTTATGAATAATGTGAACATGTTGATTACGTGAGAGTCGTAGACACCAAAGCATGTTTTAAGAATGTTTTATGGGTTAGTACTCAGCGTTGTGCTGATGTGTCTGTCAATGTTTTGTTTTGTCACTACTGTGGCCTGTCACTTGGTGGGTGGCAGTGTTACAATAGTTTCAGGTTGAAGTTCTGGAGCATCTTCTCCAAGATAGAAGCAGTTACGTACTAAGAGCTCAGTCATGATTGTTTTATGTTCTTTTTGAGGCGAGGACGTTCCACTTTGTATTAGTTAATAATTTAATGATTTAGTTTCATTTCTAGTTCTGGTTGAGCAATAGTGCTCCTGATTTTCTTTAGCTGCTACTCCGCGAAAGCGTTGAGTTATGGATTTGGAAATATTTTATTGTAACAGGTTTTTCATACATTTTCCCAGTTTGGGTTATCCAATTTACAAAGGAAACTCTACCGAAATTTCTAGAAAATAGTAATCTATTATTAGAGTGTTTCTTTAAAGAGTGACAAATCAAGGTATTGTCCCTGTAAGTTAATGTCAAAGGTTGCCTTGTATTTTCCCCTAGTGGAAAGTACGGCGGTAACGCGTCGACTAAGCTAAGTCTCCCGATGCTAATCTTGATTAATTAACTTAATAAGGATGTATGAAAGTCGGGGCGTTACACTTAGCTCCAAGCAAGCCAGTTTCAGAAATGATATCAAGCACATACTTGCGTTGAGAGAGGAAGAAACCATCAGCACTACGTGCAACCTCAATGCCAAGAAAGTATTTCAAAGGACCGAGGTCCTTCATACGAAAACAATCACCAAGATAATGCTTGAAAGAAGATAAAGTAGTGAGGTCATTACCAGAGATGATGATATCATCCACATATACTAGAACATTCAGAAGAACACCTCCACGACAGTAAGTGAAGAGAGAGTAGTCGGGATAAGAATGAGAAAACCCATATTGACGCAGAGAGGCAGCAAGCTTAGCAAACCAGCATCGGGGAGCTTGACGAAGGCCATAAAGATATTTACGTAACCGACATACCTGCCCAGGGCTAGAAGAAGAGAAGCCAGGATGAAGTTTCATATAGACCTCCTCATCAAGATCACCATGGAGAAATGCGTTATGAACATCCATTTGATGCACTTCCCAATTCCGAGCGGCAACGACAGCAAGAAATGCACGAACGGTGACCATCTTGGCCACAGGAGCAAACGTCTCATTATAATCAATCCCTTCGACCTGATGATTACCAAGAATGACCAAACGAGCCTTGAGACGCTCAACACTGCCATCAGAATTATATTTAATCTTGTAGACCCATTTGCACCCCAACGCTTTCTTCCCAGGAGGAAGAGAAGTCATCTGCCAAGTCTGATTATCCTCCAGAGCACCAATTTCTTTTTTCATAGCCTCACGCCACCCCGAATACTACATAGCATCCTTAAAACTTCGAGGCTCAACACCCTCATCAACAGCTGTAAGGAAAGCATGATGGGGCAGAGAAAAATTATCACAATTCACAAAGTGAGCTATAGAGTAAGGAGTAGTACCTGAGGGACATGAAGCATGTAGTGAACCTAGAGAGGGACTCGCAGACTCCACAGAATTAACCACATAATCACGTAACAGCACATTCGGATGCTTAACTCGGTGACCACGACCCAGAGAAGAAGAATTGGAGATTTCAGGCCTAGATGAGTCTACGTGGGCTGGGTCAGTGTCAGGGGGGGTGCAGCGCACGGGTCAGCACTAGGGGGGTTGGGTCAGTGTTTGGGCCTGTGGGGCAATGAGAGCCGCTGGGAGAATTTGGGTTTGTGATGCAAGGGGAATCGGGGAGAGTTGGATGGGCCTGGGAAGGAGTGACGCGGGGAAGGTCCGAAGAGGATGGTGAAGAGGAGTCTGGGCCTGAGGAGGTATGAGACTGATGGGGATGGGCAAATCAGATGGGGCCAAAGAAGAGGGCTGGGAGAGAGGATCATCAGGAAGAATAGGAGGTTGACCCAACGAATCAGGGGTAGTAGGACTAGTGGAGCCATAGGGGAAGGTTTGTTCATAAAATAAAACATCACATGACACAAAAATATCGTCAGTCTCCAAGTCATACAACTTCCACCCTTTCTTCCCCGGAGAGTACCCAATAAACACACGTTTGCGACTCCGAGGAGCAAATTTATCCCCTTTGTGTTGATGAGCAAAACACAAACACCCAAAAACACGTAACAAATCAAATTCAGGAGCATGTCCAAAAAGCATTTCATAAGGAGTTTTATTTCCCAACACTCCAGAGAGGGTTCGATTAATAACATGAACTGCAGTAAAAACACATTCACCCCAAAACTCAATAGGTAAGGTAGCTTGAAACATTAAGGCTCTACTCACGTTCACGATGTGTTGATGTTTTCTCTCAACTCTCCCATTCTGTTGAGGCGTCCCAGTACAAGAGGTTTGAAAAAGAATCCCACTTTGATTGAAAAAAACAAGCATACATTTGAACTCAGTTCCATTATCACTTCTAACAATCTTAACATGAGTATTAGATTGACGATTCACCATTGCAAAGAAGGATATGAAATGTTTATAAACCTCTGTTTTATTTTGTAACAAATAAGCCCACACAGCACAGGAATAGTCATCAACAATAGTCAAAAAATAACTTGCTCCACAAGAAGAAGGCACACTATATGGCCCCCATAAGTCACAATGCACTAGTTCAAACACACGACTAGCTTTATTAGAACTAACAGGAAAAATATCACGTGTTTGTTTTGCCATAAAACAAACATCACAAATTTTATTCAATTTCTTCTTATGAGTACTAGAACGGATAGCAGGGAGCAGCTTCACAACTTGCTCTGAAGGATGACCTAACCTTTGATGCCATAAATCAAACAAGCTCAATCCAGAGACACTAACAGCATTCACCACGGCCACCTTGTGGAAACAATAGAGTCCCCCTCGTCGTTCACCTGCTCTAATCAGAGTCCTTGAAGTTAGGTCCTGTATAGCACACAAAGAAGGAGTGAATTGGACAGTACATTGATTATCAAACACTAAGTGTGACACAGAAATCAAGTTACAATTAAACTCAGGGACAAATAAAACATCACGCAAAACAAGATGAGGCGTGAGATAAACATCGCCCGTTTTCGTTGCAAGAACAGAATTCCCATTGGGAAGTCCAAATGGTCGCCCCTCCACATCACGTACATCACTCAAACATGACAATGTACCAGTAATATGATGCGAAGCTCCTGTGTCAATGATCCAATCCATATCACAATTTTTTCCTGTCATACGTTCACCATTGTTGTGTTCATTGTAATTGATAAGATTCATGAGGGATTGAATCTGTTCAGGAGTGAGGTTAGCAAGAGGAGTGCATGACTCCACCGAAGCATTGAATGCACCATCCTGCACAACGTGGGCTTTGGCCCCCCTGCACCTCGAACCGTACCAGCAGCACCTGGGCCATGGCCTGCTCCAGCAGACCCCGTCTGTCCACCACCAGCCACGGTGGAGCTCCCAGCCGCACCGTCGCTGCGTCCACCAGCAGCATTGCGAGCTCTAATCCGGTATTCATACCACGCCGGATTGCCATGTATCTTAAAACAAGTGCTAATTTCGTGCCCTTGCTTCTTGCAATGTGAGCACACCAATTTGCTCTTATCAACACGATCAAACCTTCCTTTCCCTCGCTCGGAGTTAACATGGAATGCATGAACACTCTCATGAGGTTCCTTGCCACGCACAACACTCCTCGACTGTTCTTCTTGAACCAACACTTGATAAGCACGGTTCAAGTCGCCCAAAGGCTGCTAGGAGAGTAAATTGGTTCCCACAGGTCCATATTTAATGTCCAAGTCAATCAAGAATTGATGAAAGATCTCTTCATCTTGATCTTTCGAAAGTTTCAACGCAAGTCCACATTCACACTTCTTGCATTCACATGAAGGGATTGGTTTTAATCTGGCCAATTCGTCATAAAGACCCACAAGCCGTGAGCAATACTCGTCAATCTTCATTGTGTCAGTTTGCTTACAATCGGCAATAGCCGCCTTAATCTGTTGTATGTGTGGCCCATTAGCCATACAAAGACGCCTCTCAAGATATTCCCACAAGTCTCTAGCATTATCGTGCAACGGCACTGTCGCTGCAATCTTTGCTTCCATACTCCTCAACATCCATGAAACTATCATTGAATGCACTGTATACCAGTCAAGCAGAGCATTCGAATCAGTTGGTTTTGTAATTATTCCGCCCATAAAACCGAACTTGCGGCGCGCACGAAGAGAGAGCGTCATCGCTCTTGCCCAAGCCACGTAATTTTCACCGGTGAAAATTACGTGACTAATCATGTTTCCCGGCTGGTCGCTAGAGCCCAGAAAGTATGGGGAGGTGGCGTTCACCTGCCACTCTCCTTTTGCACCACTAACCACGCTCTTGTCATCCCCCATCGCTGGTTCAACTCCCTCGCTCCTCACGCGTGTGATGCTAGGGTTCAGATGGGTTCGTCGGAAAAATATAACGCAGCCGCCGTTTGCCGGTAAGGCTCTGATACCATGCCACGAGTGCAGCGGCAATAGGGTAGGTTTTGTGTTTAATGAGTTCTTTTTTCTATTAACCCTTGGCAGCAGTACATATGTTACAACCTAGCAAAATACAAAGCTAATTATACATGGAACAAAGTACATGATATAAACGTGGGCCAAAGTAAAGGAAACATATATACTACACATACATAGTCCAACAATAAGTCCATTAACCAATCAATAATTATAACAACACTCTCCCACTCCTTTAAAGAGTAGTTATACAAACATGATTACAAACGCAATGAATTGGCCCAGGATTACAAATTTTTTGTTTCCTCTGCAGCATATGATGTACCACAATTCTTTGCTTATTGCTTGGGAGCTAATAAGCTTGTAGCAAAATAAGACAATTAATCATGTTGCGAGATGCAAATCTTACTCTTGTAGTCTTGTTTGTCAGGTGTTCGGATCGCGAAAGAAATCCGCTCCTCTCACCACTTCCATCAGGTATGATAACCCTTTAAATGTACGTCGTTGTCTTCCTCTAAGAAGTTACATTGTCTTCTCATTATCGCTACTACTGACAAACGATTATCGACCACAACCATCAGAGTTATGACTCAACTATCACCATCATTGAACAATAAATGCCTCCATAACAAGTAGTCTCTTACCAGCTTTACTCGTTGTTTTTACTTTATAAGTTTGTATGGTTTGAAAGAGCTAGAAAAGCTCAGTTTAGTGTTCGTTTATTTTCCAGTTTTTCGTTTGTGCGTGTGTTCTATACCTAGTTTCTAATTCAGGTTTTTTAATTAATACAAATTTTAATTGACATAAAAAAACCTCAATTATTTTTGATGGAGTGGTCTTTGACATGATCGAAGATCTAGAAGTACGAGTATTTTTTTTTTGTTAACGGTTTCTCGCTTGTGGGCAATGTCAATTGTATCCCAAAGAGCCCAGTATCTTGGTGTCCTCCGGATGTCAATACATTCAAGTGGAACGTGGATGCATCAGTCAACCCACTTGAATCGCGCTCAGCAATAAGAGGCGTTCTTAGAAACTATACAGGGAATTTTGTGTGCATATTTTCATCCCCTATTCCTTTTATGGAAATAAATTGTGCTGAAATACTTGCGATTCATAGGGCCATCAAAATTTCCTTATCATGCGAAATGTCAAAAGGTGCAAAGATTGTCCTTGAATCCGACTCTGCTAATGCGGTTCAATGGTGCAATAGTGATTGTGGGGGCCCTTGGAATATGAACTTCCACTTAAACTGCATTAGAAATGCTCGCATTAGGGATCTTGACATATCAATTGTTCACAAGGGGCGCAGCGCAAATTTTGTTGCGGACTCATTCGCCAAACAGGGGCTTCATCGACATTCCGAATTCATAGCATGGTTGTAGCCATACTCAAAGAAAATCAGCCTTTCTTGGAAGCTTCTCAGATGCATCTAGTTTAGCAGTGACTTTGTGAAAGTATGAATATGTATTGATACTCTTGTATGTTTTATTTAGCAGTTTTATTATGCGTTGTAATCTGTAATATTGAAGGTGAATGAGTTCCTCCTCAATCTTGGGTGTGCAATGCACTATGAAAGTTTTCATCCATGTGATGAAATACCCTACTTGAGTCTTAGAGGTCTTCTTTCTCCTTCCTTTATGATTAATAAAACTGCAAGATTAACTAAAAAAAAAAAGGATTAATTGACAGGAATAATCCCACCTTTACGCGATCTTCTGAAAGTGGTCCAACCTTTTAATAATTTGATAATAATCATACCTTTTCACCTTATCTTCTTAAAATAGGCCATTACCTAGGGTTACCTATTGAACCAGTTAAATAAGATCAATCAAAATAAAATTGCCACCTCCCATTCAAAAAAAAAAAAATTTGCCACCCAAACCATTCATTTAATGCCATAACTGACAACAGTACAACACCTAACCCTAACAAGTAACAACACCAACCCTCCACCCCCCAAAACCACCCTCTCCCCTCCCCTTCCCCCACCCTGCCCCTGCAGGCAGTAGCAGCTGCTCGATCCCGTCACCAGTCCCCACTCCCAAGTCCTCTCCCATCCCATCTCTCTTCTCAGTTGATGATAACAACTCGCTCTCCTCCTCCTTCGACCCCATCTTCTCTCTCTTCCTCTCACAATCCTTCTTTTCCACCCACCCACTTTTCATCCATTTAAACAAACAGCAAGTCGAGTGATTCGGGCCGATGAACTGAAATAAGGATGGTTTTTCCTGGGGGAGCTGTTTTTCTTGGGGTTGAGATGATTTCTACAGGTGGATTTAATTTGCATGCGGGTATGGCTGTTTAGGAGGTTGTGATGAATTGTGGTAGTGGTTTTGTGTGGGGGTCAGGCTGATTTCGATGGGCGGTGGGGGTGGGGCTGATTCTGAGGGGTGGTTTTTCGTGAGGGTAAGGCTGTTTTGGAGGTCGCGCGAGATGAATTGTGGGGTTGAGGCTGATTTCGGTCGTGGTGGAGGAGGGGGTGGCCGGCGCTAATTTCAAGGGGTTGTTCTGCGGCGGGGGTATTGTTTCGAGGGTAGGGGTTAGAATGGATGGTGGTTTGGGGGTGGGGGACTGGTAGCTAGAAGGGAAGGGGTTTGATTAAATTTACTTAAATTTTTTTAAACTGAATTTATAATTATGTAATTAAATTTAGGTGTTTGATTAAGAATACTTTATAAACATATATATTAAATTAGTTTTTAATCATATAATTAAGGTGTTAAACCTGCATTTGCAGGTTACCAACAGGTAATGACCTATTTTGGGCAGACGTAACTTAAAGGTGGGATTATTCCCAGAATTTGTAAAGATGGGACTATTGTGAGAAGATCGCGTAAAGGTGGGATTATTCCTATCAATTAATCCAAAAAAAAATGTATACAGAGGCTAAAAAGGCAAAAGGATAATGAAAGTTGACCCGATATTACACATCTTTGGACTTTGGGTATCACGTCAAAATTTTATCAACTAAACTAGATAACATCTTTTATTATAGCTTTTTTTTAAAAAGAAGAAACATAGAATCAATGTATTTTTCTTTTTCTTTTTGGGGTACAATGCCAAGTATGGGAGTATTTACTTGGTCTTTTAGAATATTAGTTCATTTTGTTGTCCCTCCTCCTGAAGATGGATGGATTGGGATCATATGGAGCATAAAAATGAGGCATAGGAGAGAGCCAAGTGGTGGCCTCTCCACTCCCAGGCACACCACTTGGGATCAAGCCTTCATCCCAATATCTAGTTGGGGAGTTCTCTATCTTGTGGAGGCAGTGGGCCTTCAAGCCTGTTGTCTTCTAAACTATTAAACTTTGTATCCAGTCTATAAGTTGGTGTGTCCGGCAGGCTAGTAGCCTAGTAGGGATTGGTTTTCGGAATAATTATCTTTCCTAATAAAAACAATATGGAGCACAAAAATATTGAGTAATGATATGAAGTTGCATTGTAATATTGGTTTGGTGAGTTAAGTTCAAAGATTATGAGATCACTCGATTAGTGAGAGATAGGATATTTTTTTTGTTAGGTATAGATATATATGCTTTACTTTAGAAGTTAGTAGAACAGATGAAGGTAATTTAATTTAGATATACAAGTATAGCTTAACAATGGGGGTGGCTACTGATTAGTCCGCGGTAATTTTTATCTACAAATGCAGGGTTTATAAGACTAATGTAAATGATACCATAATATATATACTTCCTCAGTTTTTCTAAATATTGCAATAGTTGAATTTTTGCCCTTTGTACATAAGCCCGCTTCACATCAATTGCTTTGACAATATTTTGAACAACCATATTAATTTTTCATAATTTTTGCAAAAAAAATTAACAATATGGTAAAAGCTAATGAACGCCCCGGAGCGTTAGTTAATATGGATAAAATAAATAATCTTTTTCTTATATTTATTGCTTTCACTTAAATAGTGCTTCAAGTCCCCATATAATAATATGCCTTGTAAATAGGCAAAATGAACTAAGAGCAACTCCAACGGACCAAAATAGGTCCCAGCTTGCAAATATTAAAAAGATGGAGCTAGTAGCTTGGTTGTTGGAGTGAAAATAAGGTTGTTGCTTGGGGAAGCCAAGGCTATGTTCAGTTCACCTTATTTTTGCTTATTTCAGATCAGATCAGATCAGACCAGATCAGATCAGATCAGATCAGATCAGATCAGAAAAAATAAGTTCAGATCAGATCAGATCAGATCAGTTCAGATCAGATCAGATCAGATCAGATAAGTTCAGATTATGCTTATATTTTAAAACTTATTATTATTATCATCATCATGATTATTATGATTATTAGTATTACTAATGCTATTATTGTTATTGTAATAATTATTATTATTGTTGTTGTTGTTATTATTATTATTATTATTATTATTATTATTATTATTATTATTACTTTATACAATTACTATTACTATTAATATTACTAGTTACTAGTACATTTGTTCAAAAAGATTATTATTATTGTCGTTGTTGTACTTATTAATTATTAGTATTGGTAATTATTATTAATGTCGTTGCTATTATTATAAATGTCATTGATATCACTATTTGAAGCTATTTGTGTCAAGAAGAAGAATGTTCTTTTGGCATTTGTAAGTGTTCTTTTTTATATTTATTCTAATTAATAATTTTGATATGTGATGTTCTTTTTGATGTTGTACATGTAAAGAACATGACAATAGTATATGATGTTTATTTTTTAAAACAATTTTGGTAGAATAATATAAATTATATATTACTAGTTTATATAAAACATGAGTAGCATGGGACAACCTAATGGTGTTGTCATCACGTTTAAAATTTTCCCTACAAAGGATTTCAACTTATCTTTAAAAACAAAGTTTATATAGAACAAGACAACGATATAAGAAGAATATTTAACCATTTTGTTCAAGATCATATGATTATATATATTTATAGGTTTATTTATAATAAAAAAGAACAATTTATTGATATAACAAAGAACATGTTGTTAGTTAAATCCAAACATGTCACCAATATAAAATAACATCTATCTTTTATTTTAAAAATGTGTTCTTTTTTTAATATCATTATATGTTCTTTTAATTACTAGCTAAATTCTTATTATTAACGGACCTTGAACATGAGTGTTCTTTTATTTTTAATTTTTTTGGCCCCTTTCGGGAATCCGGTAGTAAGATGAATTTTCTGCAGGTTGCCCTCGCACGAGTCACTCACCTAAAGACCCAACAAGCCCCAACCCCTTCTTCACCCACAACAATATTGAAATATATGCTTCCACCAAGATTTGAACCTTGGTCTCCCATGGGAGGTAAGAAGCCATACCATTGGACCCAAGAGTCCTTAGTCTAATAATAAAAGACTAAGGACTCTTGGGTCCAATGGTATGGCTTTACCTCCCACATGGGAGACTAGGGTTCAAATCTTGATGGAAGCATATATTTCAATATTGTTGTGGGGGAGGGGGTTGGGGCTTGTCTCTTTAGGTGAGTGACTCACATGAGGGCACCCTGCAGAAAATTCATCTTACCACGGGATTCCCGAAAGGGGCCCAAAAAAAATAAAAATAAAAGAACACTCATTTTTATATTGATGACATATTTGGATTTAACTAACAACATGTTCTTTGTTATATCAATAAATTGTTCTTTTTTATTATAAATAAACCTATAAATATATATAATCATATGATCTTGAACAAAATGGTTAAATATTCTTCTTATATCGTTGTCTTGTTCTATATAAACTTTGTTTTTAAAGATAAGTTGAAATCCTTTGTAGGAAAATTTTTGAACGTGATGACAACACCATTAGGTTATCCCATGCTACTCATGTTTTATATAAACTAGTAATATATAATTTATATTATTCTACCAAAATTGTTTTAAAAAATAAACATCATATACTATTGTCATGTTCGTTACATGTACAACATCAAAAAGAACATCACATATCAAAATTATTAATTAGAATAAATATAAAAAAGAACACTTAAAAATGCCAAAAGAACATTCTTTTTCTTGAACACAAATAGCTTCAAATAGTGATATCAATGACATTTATAATAATAGCTACGACATTAATAATAATTACCAATATTAATAATTAATAAGTACAACAACGACAATAATAATAATCTTTTTGAACAAATGTACTAGTAAATAGTAATATTAATAGTAATAGTAATTGTATAAAGTAATAATAATAATAATAATAATAATAATAATAATAATAATAATAATAATAATAATAATAATAATAACAACAATAATAATTATTACAATAACAATAATAGCATTAGTAATACTAATAATCATAATAATCATGATGATAATAATAATAATAATAAGTTTTTAAATATAAGCATAATCTGAACTTATCTGATCTGATTTGATCTGATCTGATCTGATCTGATCTGAACTTATCTGATCTAATCTGATCTGATCTGAACTTATCTGATCTGATCTGATCTGAACTTATTTTTTATGATCTAATCTGGTCTGATCTGATCTGATCTAGTCTGGTCTGATCTGATCTGAAATAAGCAAAAATAAAGTGAACTGAACATAGCCTAAGTGCCAATTATCATTTACGAGGCTGAAAAGAATCCTATGTTCAATGCTCAAAACACTTTTCCCGCCAAACTGAATATACTTAGCAAAGACTTTGAATCTGCAGTACCGCCAAATTGACTACCGAGCAAGTCTTTAAGAAGCCAATTTCCACTAAAACCCTACTCCAATCAAGTTGCAAAACAAAAAAAAAATTTAATCTAATGATGTTGAAGCTATGCAT
This sequence comes from Beta corolliflora, assembly GCA_947648045.1. Classification (NCBI taxonomy): domain Eukaryota; kingdom Viridiplantae; phylum Streptophyta; class Magnoliopsida; order Caryophyllales; family Amaranthaceae; genus Beta; species Beta corolliflora. The sequence continues at coordinate 1,956,016 of CANSZD010000007.1, read as the reverse complement.
TCGAAGTCTGTGAACTGCAAATTTGGAGGCAAGCTTTTCATGGGTAAGAAGCCAAATTTGTTATTTCTTTTTCTTTTTTTAGGGTCCAGGGTTTAGAGAGACTAAAGGCTATGTTCAGTTCACCTTATTTTTACTTACTTCAGATCAGATAAGTTCATATCACATCAGATCAGATCAGATCAGATCAGATCAGATCAGTTCAGATCATGCTTATATTTAAAAACTTATTATTATTGTTATTATTATTGTTGTTGTTATTGTTATTGTTATCATGATTATTATGATGATGATTATGATTATTAGTATTACTAACGCTATTATTATTATTATTATTATTATTATTATTATTATCATTATTATTATTATTATTATTATTATTTTATTGTTATTACTATTGTTCTTATTATTATTATTATTGTTATTGTTATTGTTATTATTATTATTATTATTATTATTATTATTATTATTATTATTATTACTATTATTATTAGTATTACTTTATACGATTACTATTACTATTAATACCGCTACTATTTACTAGTACATTTGTTCAAAAGGATTATTATTATTGTCGTTGTTGTACTTATTAATTATTAATGTTGTTGCTATTATTATAAATGTCATTAATATCACTATTTCAAGCTATTTGTGTTCAAGAAGAAAAATGTTATTTTGGCATTTGTACGTGTTCTTTTTTATATTTGTTCTAATTAACAATTTTGATATGCGATGTTCTTTTTGATGTTGTACATGTAAAGAACATGATAATAGTATATGATGTTTACTTTTTATTCAATTTTGGCTGAATAATATAAAGTATATGTTACTAGTTTATATAAAACATGAGTAGCAAGGCCAGGATAACCTAATGGTATTAGCATCACCTTCAAATTTCCCCCTACACGGTATTTCAACTTATCTTTAAAATAAAGTTTATATAGAACAGGACAACGATATAAGAAGAATATTTAACAATTTTGTTCAAGATCATATGATTATATATATTTATAGGTTCATTTATAATGAAAAAATAACAATTGATTGATATAACAAAAAAACATGTTGTTAGTTAAATCCAAACATGTCATCAATATAAAAATAACATCTATCTTTTAAAATTTTTTTAGGGGACATCTATCTTTTATTTTTAGAATGTGTTCTTTAAATAGATTTTGTATATGTTCCTTTTTTATTACCATTATATATACTTTCATTACTACCTAAATTCTTATTACAAAGGGACCTTAGACATGAACAATATGTTCTTTTTACCAAAAACAATATATTTTTTTAACCTAAAATATGTGTTCTTTTATTTTTAATTATATGTTCATATACTATGTGTTCTTAAAAAACTAATTATGCTGTTATTATTATTATTACTTCCTCCATTCCAAATTAAATGCAACAATTTGGATGACACATTCTCCTAGGCAAAATTTATTAAGGTGAGATTAAGAAAAAGTAAGGGCATGTGACTAACTTAATATGGAGAGAGAAAGTGGGACCACAACAATTAGTGTAGTTGAATAAGGCTTAATTAGTTTTAGTAAGGGTATATTCGTAATTTCCTACTCAAAAACTTTACCAAGAATAGAAAGAAGTAAAATGTTGCATTTAATTTGAAATTGTCGTTTATGGAAACTGTTGCATTTAATTTGGAACGGAGAAAGTATTATTATTATTATTATTATTATTATTATTATTATTATTATTATTAAAAGTTGTGCATAGTAATAAAATAATAGTAATAGTAATACTAGTAATGAAATACGAAGTAATAATAATATTAGTAATAATATATTTTATAAAAGATAAGTTCAGATCAGATCAGAAAAAATTAAATTCAGATCAGTAAATATAAGGTGAACTATCCTAATTTCTAAAACAATGTACTTCCAAGAGTGGGAAGCAAGGAGTCGCTTAAGAATGTGAACTAATGTTCACCATTTGTCTGCAATCAAAATGGATTAGTTTGGAAACCAAAGATGTCTTGGCCTAGTGGTTAAGATTGAGGTGCTGTAAACGATAGGTCACAGGTTCGAATCTCCCCTCCCCTTCTTTGTAATTTGTACTGCCTTCGTGGCTCATATGGATAAAAAAAATGGATTAATTTGGAAAGTGAATTAGATGTTAAAGCATAATTTATTATGAGAGAGAAAGAGAATTTAATGCTCTTATTTGGAAACACTAAAAATAATACTATCTTTTAAGCACATTAAATATCAAACGATAATGATATGGTCATTCTATATACAAAAAATGCAAATCTTATCAAGTGCCCCCGGGGTGCTTGTTAGTGAGATCCTAAAAATATTAGTGGTTATAGTGTTTGTTAGCAAAGTAGAAGTCAAAAGTTACAATTTTAAGATATTGAAATTTGAAAGAGCCAAAAAGGTATGAAACTAAACGCACTAGGACAAGAATTTGAAAAGATATGAAGTACAAGTACTATCCCAAGTTTTGTGCAATAAATCTAAGATTTTACTTTGCAATGGAATCATTTTCTTATTATTATTTTGATGGAAAATTCTACATGATGTCCTCCTATTTTCTATTTTTCTATTTGGTGGCAGGCTAAAAAAATTTATACTAAATGACATCCTATTTTAGCAATTATACTTAGTGATCCTAATCCACTTAAAACCTGGCTAACCACCCAATTAAAGGTGAATTACTAACCTACCTAAGTTCATTATCCTATCACAAACCCCCCCCACCTGATTAAAAATCACATTTCTTCCTTCTCATAAACACTCTATGTTCCTTTTCCTCTTCTCCTTCTCCCATGCGATTTCTAGGGTACCTCTAGTTGTGATTGATAAGGGTCGTCAACACTCAATACCCGGTGTCATCTGGCTTGTTTGATGCATGGGACTTTTTCTTGCTTTGTGTTTAAGTTGATAATCACTGTGCGAGATTTTGCTTATTATTAATTCATTGACCAGGCTCAGGGAGGGCAAACATAACGGGGGCCCTATACACTCTCTTAAAATTGGGCCCTTCATATGTTCCATAAAAGATATAAGATTCTCAATTAAAAAAAATTACTTTTATATTGAAAATAATATCTAATTACATCATATTAAAATAATCTAAACACATCTACTTAAAAAGTGTTGCTCAATTCAAGTTTAAGAGTAAATATTATTGGGAAATTGCAAAAAAAAAATGGGAGGATGAGTAGAAATTAATGAGAGAGAGTTGGAAAAAAGAGTATGATGGTATTTAATGGGGAAATTGGGAATATGAAGCTAGATTCATCCTGGGTAAAAGACGCTACGAGTGGTATGATGGTATTTAATGTGATGACTCATATGGGGACTTTCCCAAAGTTGTTGAAAAAGCAAAAAATAAATGAATTTTGCTCCTACCCAGAATTGAACCCGCATCCTTATTTCCCTTCACTTAATACCACTTTACCACTGATCCAAATACTTTGCTTTTGTCTTTCTTTCAAACATTTGATATAAATATATTTCGAGGCCTCTGTATTTTAGGGGCCCTATTCCGTCGCCTATATTGCATGGGCCAAGAACCGCCCCTGACCAGGCTCTCATAGTCATCAAAGATTACCCCACAGATCTCCTTTGTTTTGAGATCATCTGGAAGTACATATCGGCCCTGTGTGGCATTGAGCTTTTTCAACAGCTTTTAGAGGTTTTGAACCCATTTTAGAGTTTTGACCAGTCAAAACTCTAATATGGGTGTTTGGTGAGGAGAGGTTTGTAAAGGAGTTTGGGGGTCAAAACTCTCAAAACAAAAACGCTGCATTTTGCAACGTTTTGTTCAGAGTTTTACAAAACAAAATTTTTGAAGACAATTTTACCCAAAGCTAATTATCATAATTAACCCAATGCAAAACCACCAACAATTCCACCAAAATCCACTCCCGTAAACCCACCACCGACATCCACCCAAGAAAAAACCACCACCCAGAAAACCACCACCATTGATGAAGAATCGCTGATCGAGCTGTTGCCTGGTGGTGTTGATGAACGGTGATGATGAACGGTGATGTCGATTGATGATGATGATTCTTGATGATACTTGATGATGATGATGATACTTGATGATGATGGTTCTTGATGATGAGATGGTGTTTCACTGAGTAGTTTTAGGATTTTTTTTTTTAAATGAAATTAGTGGGTCATGGAATTTGGTGGGTAGACTAGTGGCGTATGGACTGGTGGGTTAGAAATAATGATAATAATAATAATATAATAATAATGATAATAATAATAATAATAATAATAATAATAATAATAATAATAATAATAATAATAATAATAATAATAATAATAATAATAATAATAATAATAATAAAGACTAATGTCTATAATTGTCATTTTACACCATAAAATACCTATCAGCTTTTATCAAACAGCTAAGTGTTACCAAACACATTTATATAAACAGCAGTCAAATCCGCAGTCAGATCCACTGAATAAAAAAGTTAAAACTCTAACAGCAAACTCTAAACTCTAACAGCTAAACTCTAAACTCTGTTTACCAAACAGGGCCATCATGTTTTCTACTTTACCAGATTTAGAAAGGCAATTGAGCAAGTTTGCTTGAATGTTAAACATTATTTGTGACGGAAGCAGTCAATCAAGGTAACACCCAGTGTTTATTAGGCACCGTCTTTCAACCCACAATTACTCCTATTTATGGCTATTACATTCTAATATGATAGTCCATTGTAATTACTGGAAATGCTGGAGTTTCTTTATGATTCAAGCCCTAGAAATCACGTGGGAGAGGGAGAAGAGGAAAGAACAGAGAGTGTTAATGAGAAGGAAGAAACATGATTTTTAATTGGATGGTGGAGGGTTTTTTTTGTGTTAAGATAATTAACTCAAGGGCGGGTTAGCAATTCACCTTTAATTGGGTGGTTAGCTAGGTTTTAAGTGGATTAAGGTCACTAAATATAATTGCTTAAATTAGGATGTCACTTGGTATAAATCTTTTTTTGACCTGCCACTAAATAGAAAAATTGACAATAAAAGGCCACCATGTAGAATTTCTCATTTTATTCATGATCGATCAATTACGATAAGATTTGAGCTAGGGATGGTGCACAATTGTCCTAGTAGTACCAATTGTTTTAAAATAATAAGATCTCCCATCCTTTTCACTGTACATGATGCAATATGTAACATAAATTAAACGATTTGCCACTAGCTAGTTCTATTTGACTAAGGATGCCATATAACTTATGGATCAGGATCATCTCTAAGTCTCTAATAATTGGAGAGTCTAGTACTTGGGATATTACAAAAAAAAAAACCTTTTTACCTCTCTCTGGCTCAATCCAATAAGTGAATGGTCCAACTACTAGATCGGAGAATTCCCCTCTTATAAAGTACATAGTATCAAAGAATAGGAGTAGTAATAGCCCACTATAATTCACCCCATCAAACTCCTACACAGTGTCTCCGAGGCCAGCGGTTCTCCCCTACCAAAACCCAGTCATCTCACTCGCCGGCGGCCAATTTCACATCTAAAGGTCGCCGGCGAGTCTGTTTTCTAACCTCTTTTTGAGTACTTTCTACCTCCTTTGCTCTATTTACTCAGTTTCAAGGAAAGTAGGAAACCCTAACTTGATTTCACCGGGTTGAGCACTCATCGGCAGCTTGGTGGTCTTTGATCGGTCTTCAGTGTCAGCATCTTTCTCCTGATTTTGAATTACTTTAATCAGTGTGCCAATCACAGGTGTGTTCTCAGTTCTTCCCAAGTCTTGTTTTTCTTTTTAGTTGGCGTCGGCGTGAAGGGTTATTCCCTGTTCCAGTTGTTTGACATCAATTACATAAAGAATTGTGGTTTAGGTCAATTTAAAGCTTGGTAGTGTAGTGGTTGTGTTCTTTGTTAGTGCTTTTAAAGCTTGGTAGTGTAGTGGTTGTGTTCTCTGTTAGTGTAGTTTTTTAGCTATGCTTTCATTAGAAGTTTGCAAGGACTTGAAGGGTGAGCTCCATACGCTCCTTAATAATGATTTTAATCTGAGCTCAGATGAAAATGAGTTCCTGTCCTATGTTTCTGAATTGGACAATTCCAAAGCTTTATTGGATTTAGTTAAGTCATGGAAGGAAGAAGGAAATTCCCTATTCAGCCATGGGGATATTGACGATGCCTTGGAGTCTTATGGGTTTGCTGGTGTATTGCTTAGCCAAATTGTCTTGGACGAGGATAATATTAGAAGCTTTTGTGAATTATCTTTTTGTATCTTGCTGAATTTAGCTGCATGTTTTCTGAAGAAAAATGCCTATGATCAAGTAGGTTTGCTTTGCTCTGTTGTTTTAAGCTTCGATCCATGCAATGTTAAAGCCCTGTTTAGAAGAGCTAAAGCATCAGTAGGGATAGGAAGGAGTGAGTTAGCTTATTGGGATTTGCTGCAAGCTACTAAAATTGACCCATCAAACAAAGAAATCACTAAGAAGTTTAATGAAGTAAAGAGTTCACTCATCAATCAAAGATCAAAAGCTTATCCAATTGGGTTAGGGGTGGAACCATTACCACCAAGGAAAAAGATGAAGTCACAATTACACAAAGAAGGTGAATGTTCTGCTAGAATGATAGACGGGGTAAGTAGTGAGGTCTTAAACTCGCAGGATAAAAAAGAAGAGAATGATCATGTTGTATGGGAAGAGAAGGATCAGGTTGTATGTGGTGAGGAAGATGCTAAAATGGAGTGTATGAATGAGAGAGTGAGCGATCCCAATATCGAAAAATCAAATCAGGCGGAACCCAAATATCGGTTTCTTAACCGAAGAAGGCCGGGTTCCTCATTACAAATGTCAAACAAGGAAATTCAATTGCTAAAGAAAGGGAAATCAATCCAATTGCATAATCCACAAACAGGATCATACATGGTAGTTCGCATTACTCAATTGGTAAAGGAAGACACTAATGGAAAAACTGTAATGGATGATGGTCGGTTGCAACAACATCTCTCTGCTCCTATGAATGAATATAATCTCCCTAATGGAGCGCCTGAAAAAGAAGATACTTTGATGGAGAGTACAAAATCCAAGTCCAAAAGTGATGTTATGCAGGAAGAAGCTAGTAAGCCCCACATGGTTCAGAAGAGCTCGGTTGTTTCATCTAGCCTTCCAACTAAGGGATATATCTCATCAGCCTCCAAGGAAAATAACAAACGACGTCTCAGCAAAGTAGCAGTGAGCAAGACCGTCCAACCAAGATCGCTGAACTCCAAGAGGATTTCAAAGACTTGTCGCAAAAAAAGCTCCTATTTCCTTCCTAAGTTTGATCTTATTGGCAGGTTATGTGCTGGAATATAGAGGAAAGCGGGATTTAGTGAAGATTCTACCCAAAGTCCAAGGAAGAAACCTGCTTCAGGTTCTTGTGTTAGTAGCGTCGCTCCTTGTGCTAGTAGTAAGTCAGAAGTTAGTAGTGTCTCAAGTCCGTGTATGAAATCAGGTAGTAGTACTTCTATGGATGGTTTTGTAAATCTATGTATTAGGCGTACCCAAATAAATGAAGCCCAAAACCCAGCTACAGAAGCTAGGGGAATGGGCTCACTTGTACTCTAATGTTTTTATACTAATGTATGTCCTTGTTGTCAAAAAAAAAAAGAAAAAAAAGAATAGGAGTAATGATTCACGAATTCATCATATATTATAATATTTCTAGCTATAACTAGAAACATTAGCACAAGGCACTTCAAATAAAACAGAAAAACCCTATTATGTAATAAATGTAATTGACTAATTGTTATATGCTCCTTGCATATATGAGAATGAGATATTCTATTTATCAAGATTACCAAATATCCCCCAAACCTTTTTAGGGCGTAATTGGTTGCTATGACCACACTTCTTCTTACGGCAATTGGTAGCACGAGGTGAGAGTCGAGCATAACACTTCCGACATACCTGCTTATTAAGCTTATTTTGGTAAGCCAAGGTAGCAAGGTTTCTTGGTACTTTTAGAAATGAAAAACAATGTATGCCACCACCACCAAGCCTCGACGTGAGATAAATTGTTGAACCTTTTTTAATGTTATAATGTGCCAAAGAGCACCCACTTTCTTCAATTTCATCACTGCCATCTTCATATAGTTCTTTATCACCAAAAAGAAGACGTTGTTCAGATAATGCAATTCCTTCTTTTTCTTCAATCTTTAATTTTAGTTCGTTTATGGTGTTTTTTGGTTCAACATCTAGGGTTATGGTTGTCCCTCTTAGAGTTTGCACAAAAATCTGCATTTTTTTGTTGTTTCGCTCATCTTTGACGTTTCCTTGAATGTTTGCCAATTGCAGTTATATATATAGCTAGAGGATCAGAATCAATATGATCCGAGACTTGGGGGCCAAGCTTTTTTATTTATTTTAAGGAAAACTTGGAGGCCAAGCTTGGTTAATAACAAGTTCTTATCAATTGATTCGCCCTTTAAAAAACTTCACATAAGATAATGACACATGAATTCTGCACAACTTCACCCCTCAAAATAAAGAAAATTCTGTACAACTTCACATAATATTTGAAGCTCAAATTCAATTAATTTCTTTTTTTTTTCTTTTTCCTTCTTTTTGCAAGGAATTGACAATGTGCAAAGTACAAAAAACAATACTAATTACAAAATACTAAAATTTTCAAACTAAGAGCCTAAGAGGACTCCTGGAGCTTTTTTTTTTGGGATATGACACTACTTACAAATCAATATAGTCTATTTTTCTTCTAATCTAACAAACTTCTGGTACAGTTTCAGCACTCAAGATGGCTGCATTTAACAACTCCTGGCTTCTTGATGCGCCGAGATCATTCGATAGTTTATTACACAACTGATAAAAACAGAGAAACTTCATTTAGTTCTGTATCTTATGGAATCAATATAAGCATTATGAGTAAGGAGATGGATTAGATACTGACCTGCCGATAAATTGAAGAATCTCCATAGGTTTTTCTCAGTTCAACCACATATAGTGCTGGACTGATCTCGAAAACCTGTAACATCATGAACATAATTAGACAATGATATATGCTTCTATAATAGCAGGAAATGTTGAATGAGAAACTCGTGTATTTGTTGATAGGATTAAAAGACGAGCATTCTATCAATGCGAAAGAATTTCTACTTACTTCTGCTGCAACTGAAAGGCTTCCTGGACCTCTCTGATCTCTTTGCCCTTGCACAACTTTTAGCTGAGAAACAAATCAGTTTGGAACTTTAGGATGAATACTTGTCCATAAATTGATACTATAGACCAAATTTGTGGTCTACCTGTTAGAAAAGAATTCAGGGGCCAAATTAACATATTGTAAAACATACCTTCCCATTTTTCTTTTGAACTGAATATCCCATTCCTGTTACAATATCCTCAATTCTCTCAAGCAACTCCGTGTGAGAAAGATTGGATGTGAATCTGATCTTTCGCTCGGAGACACCCTACAACCATTCAATTAGCAAATATCAGTTAGCAAATATTAACTTATATTTTAAGGCTTTTCTAAAAATATTATAAAATTTTCATCTATGAAGCATGAAAACCTCTCGGACCCTTCTAAAACCCTAGCCATTTATGTGCTAATGAAGCTTGGAAATGGCTAAAAACATGAGATTTCCCCTTTCTCCCAAACCCAGGTTGTTTTAGTGCTACATAGATCTTCATGTTAGAATTAAGTAAAGAAATGTTCTTCGGTGTACTCACCTCTTTCTCAAAAAATCCCGAGAGGTCAAGGTATGAGGACATTCCAATCAGCTGAAAGGCATTGATAAGTGTAGGAAAGCCTGGAATTTTCTCTCCATTAGACTGGTTCATATAAATTTGTAGAGCAAACAGTAAACTTTTAGTTCTTCCACAAAATACACACTTGTAAAATTAGATGAGAACCCAAAGCAAAATATAAAGCTCGAACATTACCTCATCATTGATTGAGAAGGCCTCTTCATCTACATATACAATATCTTCTTCATCATCCGGACTTGATTGAACATAGTCTTGCTTAAACCATTGATCTGCTTTGATCTCAGATACTGTTATTCGAGTGACAGGGTTCGGATCAAGAATCCTCTTTATCATCTTTTGTGCACCAGAAGAGAGCCACTTTGGTATCTGTACATCTCCTCTAGTGATCTGAAGTATCAACAGTATAGAACATTAAATCTAAATACAGATTATGTAGGGTAAAATAGTAGTTAATTATTACTAAACGATATACCTTTTGATAAAGGACAGCGAGATTTCTATCATCAAAAGGAAGATAACCCGTGAGAATGACATAGAGAATGACACCACAAGACCAAACATCTGCTGTAGCGCCATTATATCCTCTATTAGCGAGAATTTCAGGTGCAACGTAATTTGGGCTCCCACAGGTTGTATGTAGTAACCCGTCACTCTAGAAAAAGAGAATGGAAAAGCTACCAAAGAGTTAGAAGCTGTAAAAAGATAAGAGTATTCGGCACCAAGAATTGAGCATTTGTTATCTTAATTACTTACCCCAAAATGCTGGGGTAACGCACTAAGGCCAAAATCCGATACTTTTATGTTTCCTTTACCATCTATGAGGATGTTCTCTAGCTGCAAATTTGAGAAACCAAAGATTAACATGGCATAAAATGTAAGAAGGCCAAGTAGTAACGTCATCATACTCATCTGATAAAAAAAACCTTTCATAGTTGTCTTTTATCTAGTCAATTGAACCATAGTTTTCTACTTTTCTTGCAAATGCTCAGTGATTTGAGAATTTGGAAAGTGGCAAACTAAAATGATCATAAACTTCATATGGATTGTGAGAAAATTATGAGATCATTGGAAAAAGGTGAAGCAGGCATCCTGGAGATTCACAAAACTCAATTATGACAAGAGGCTTTGATTTTGTCAACTTGTTAAAAAAAAAGTCAAGTTCAACAAAAAAAAAAATTGGTTCAGCAAGACATAAAATGTAAAGCAAGAATCCTAGAGATTAACAAAACGACAGATGAAGTAGGTGAAACTTCTATGATCAGAAATTCAGAACATTAGAGTAATTTGCTTTAACACCCATTCCATCATTGTGATTGTTCAGCTAGCAATCTAACCTTAAGGTCTCGGTGAAAGACTCCCCTGTCGTGACAATAACTGACACCATCAACTAGCTGCTGAAAAAGCCTCCGGCCTTCCTTCTCTGGAAGTTTTCCTCGGGATGCCTACAAAAACACTGACTGCTTGAGGAATAGTAAAACCCTTCAATATGGAAATATATATATATATGGCTGTTGTTTTGAGCTACACTGCATTCTAGTGTGCAAATTACTTACAATTTTATCGAATAATTCTCCACCATGTACATACTCTAGGACCATGTATATCTTTGTTTTGCTTGCTAAGACCTGCAATGTAACACCGACGGTTAGTCCGGTCAATTTTTGATATGGGTAAAACTTATTAGCATGAGTTGTACTAGCTTAACCTATAAATAGGCTCACTTGAATTTTATACTTGCGAGTATCATGCGACCATAATGTTTCAAAAATGAATATACCCCTTATAAGAATGTATATGATTAAGTTTCCGACTGAAAACCTACGATTACATATTAACCAACTACGGTAAGTTTACATGTACTTTTGGCATCTAAATCTTTATTATGAAAATGCCACTTGATTTGCTTTTTTTTTTCGGAACGGCGAGGGGGCACCCTTTATGCCACAACTAATGAGTTTCACTTGGACAATAATCCATATTACTCCATTGACCCACCTTATTTAATTACTTCATACCTACCATCCTTTTTTTTTTAACCAAGAAAAGAAAAACTAGGCGGAACCCTGACATGGGGCCAGCCTAAACCATATTCTTGATTCTTCCCACATTTCTCATAATGAGAGCAAAAGGAAAGGATGTAATAATTAAATCTTACATCTCTTAATAAAAATTGCAGAAAAAAAAAAAACCCTAAAATCCAAAACAGATACTATTGGCAAGTTGTAACATAATTGGGTCCCTTCTAATATCACATATGCGGCATTTTGCTCTAATTATTTGTTTTGGATGTTTGTTAGCCTAGCACCCCCTAGCCGAATAGAGCTTCCCCAGGTAGAACATTTCAGTTTACACCAAATAAGTTCAAAAAAGTACGTCTTTCAAGAGGACCCCACATGGCCTACCCTCAACTCATATATATGGACCAGTATTGACCCCGTAGTATCTCTGTTTGTATAAGACAGAACATTTTTCTTTTCTTCATTTTCTTTTAAATGTCAATTTTTTTGCCAAATCTCACCATTTATAATTAATACAGACTTGTCAAATAAGTAGATAGAGTTCAATTCAAAATTGATTTTTCTCTTACCTGTATATATAAAGAGTCATTAAAGACGATGATTTTGACAAAATTCAATCAAATAACATGAAGAAGGAAAGTAAAAGTCATTTTTCGACGAATGTATCACTATGATCTGTATCATCAACTCTAAATATTTACTAACTAGACTAGCTGACATCGCTAAAAAGACATTCATTTGGACTAATTTCCAAATCATAGAGCAATTTTCTTAAATAGCACAACCAATTTTTAGCAAATTCCAACCACCATTCATCCATGGGAAAGGGACAGCCAAGTGGGAGCCACATACATGATATATGGCCTTGGCCACCACAATTGGATGATTGCAATTGTCATTATATTTACTGGGATCCACCATTGGACCAACATTGCACATGCATTATCCACAATTCCACATCCCACCACTTTTCATAGTTCATGAGAAGTGTTTTATAGTACTCCATTATAATTAACCTAATAATTCTTAAACTCCACGCTACCTCGGATTTCGTCGTGGTTCCCACTAATTTGCACTTTATTATTATTAAACAATAATCCATATTAGAAAAGTTACCTAATGAAATAGGCATATATGAGAAGTATACATAATTTTGAATGTATTTAAGATACTCATTCTTTTGTAATCCATAGTCATGGATCTTTTTAAGATATCTTAAATAATGGAAGCATTTCCTGTAAATGAAATCGATAATATCATCTATAATTATGTCACTATTTCTTGTTCTTTTGAGGAGTACCATGTCAATACTTATACTACTTATTAATCAAGTAATAGGAATTGACAGAAGTGGCATATAGCTATTATAAATTTTTATTATAAGATTAAGATATTGTACTTAAAATTCGTGAGGGAAACAAGTTTCAAAAGAGCGATTCAGCGCAATGATGTAGACGGAATTCAATTCCAAGTCTAAAGTACTACTTTCACAAAACTTTACTACTCAGTAAAGTAGATGACATTTATTAGTTTATAATTAAACACTAGTAAAACCGAGAATATCTCATACATAGAAATGGATAAAGAAAATCGACGGCTTCAGATTTTATTCTTGTTTACTTTTAACGGCTTGAGTACTTTAAATGGGTAGTATTGGTGTATAATTATTGGTCTGCCATAACCGGATAGTTCAGATCTCCCATACCAAGTTGCGTCATTGAGCACATAAAGACAGACATAAATAGCAACAAAACTCTTCCCAACAGAGATCCAGGAGTTAGAACCTCAATTTTCTTGTGTCATCACTCATCACTCATCACTCATCAAGACGGGTCCTAGCGTCTAAGACTCTAAGGTGGGGGCCACTCTTAAGAAAACGAAACTTGCCTCATTTTATCAGCAAACTTTTCAAGTTTATTAGTTATGTGGAGGAGATTAATAAAAGAGACTTTTTTATTTTTTTCGACATGGATTAATAGAGGAGACCAAGGGTCAATTTCTGGGGCAGCAAAATGGTAATAGGGGGGATGGGCGAGGGTGGGGGTGGCCTAGGGCCTGAGATAGTAGGCCAATGGACGTTTATACTTGGCTAAAAAACTAAAGACGTCAAAATGGGATCCATAAGGGATAATATGGTATATTTGCAAAAAAGCGAAGTTAAGAAATGGTACAATTAGAAAAAAAAAATTGAATTAGTGTTGACTGAATTCAATCACAAATATTGTGTGCATGTAAAAATTAGTTTACCTCAAAAACTCGAAATTAGCCCATTATGGAATCCACCATAATCAAACATAAATTCACCATTGTTTCAAACAAGATTATAAAAGAAATTATGCCAAAAAAAAAAAGTGATTAAAAAAGTTAATGAATATGAGTTGGTTCATCACCTAGATATAGATAATATAGCTCATTACCTAAACTAGATGCTCTAATTAGGGGGAAGATAACAAAGTTGTTGAGGCCAATAAGTCAATTGTACAGGAAAGACGAGTTCAAATTGCAGAGATTCTATCCGATTAGCGAAGATCCTATGGTGTAAAATATTGAAAAAGAGAAAATTAAATCACATTATATCTAATCCACAATGAATTAAATAGATTTATGTGAAGTACTCTTTATTTAATAATTGCCAATAAGGGTAACAAGTTGTCATCACATTATTTAAGACGGTGATGTGAAAATGTACCAATAAAGACCAGGCCCCAAAAACAGCCAATGAGCATTTACCACGTAGCCGGACATTAACTCCTATCCACTTTTCCCTAAAGCACTAAACTAATGGGACGGCAGCTAAATTAATAAAATTAGTACACTTTTACTATCGTGAAAATAAAAAATGTGGAAAACATGAATATTTGGTCAGAATTAAGAAACATAGCACGAACGGAGTATTAGTAAAGTTGCGTCTCCATACTATTCACTTTTGTCCAACTACGTAGTAAGGAACACACGTAATTAGAGTCCCAGCCTAAAAAGTAAGCGTGAATACGATTGTATTTTTGTATCTAAACTTAATTCTTGGTTTGGTAAATTGTCAATTTTTGTAAGTATTATGTAATGTCCATGTCATTTCGTGCAAATTTCCTCATTTGTTAGAGGGTTTTTGGATGTGTAGAATCAAGATTAACATTGTTTAACAAGGGAGAATGGAGAACAAAACGTGTAATAATATCTGATATATTATGTTTCGTAATGATCATACTGCATATTCAATATTCACAAAAATCTAATTGCTTAAAATGATTTTTTAATTCATTTTTTAACTGGTACAAGAAATTTGATCTTTAGTATAAATGTTATTATTATTGCTATATATATATACATAAAAGTCAGATAATGACTAATTGAACAAAACAAAAAACACTTGTTTGAAGTATCATCTTGACTTTAGATTTTCATAGTTAAAATCCAAACTTTTGGAAAATGGTTTTTTGTACTTCACATTTTTTGTTGCCGACTACAAAAAAATAAAAATAAAAAAACTACAAAAAGATTCTCGAGCAATTATTCCAAACGATAAAAAAATTTGATAAAAGACACCCAACTATTAAATCATACTACAATTATAATTTAAAAGAATCAAGATCACCAAAAGAATAGGACATTCAACATCAAGCTATGAAATCTACAACTTCCAATTAAAAATTGTAATCTACAATTCTAAAAGTTCAGAATTTATCTATAATTTTTAATTCCAACTAATTTTTAATTAAAAAAATATCTATTATATATGGCAACACATGGAGGACACCAAAAAATTGAAAAAGAAAGCATAACAATCCGCTTCATTTAAACGAAAAAAGGAGAAAAAAGTAAAAAAAAAATCACATTCAAACTAAATGCAAAAACAATTCTACTACACAATTAATTTAATTTTTTATGTGTTTTCGCACGCATTGTGTGCATATAAGGCTAATACTGAATTAAGGTGGGGTATTTGTGAGTTTCCAACAAGCAAGTAAAAGGCACATGGGTGGGGGTATTGTTATTGATCATTTCAACCTATTCATGATACTTACGTTAAACAAAATTCTAGTTCGTGATTCGCAGGCAAACCAAATTATGCGTATTTTTATTTGATTAATGCCAAGAGAAGTAAATCAGAAGAACCAATTAGTTTGCCCCATTTCCAACCAAACACAACTCTAATCTTTCTTCGGTCAACTATTATATACTTCAGGATATTTTGGGTTTTCACATAATTGCCCAAACTTCTATGACACGAACATTCATGCCCATAATCAATGATTCTACATAAGCAGAATTTTGGGTTTTCTTTTCCGAGATAAGTGCAAAAATTAAGAATATATGATAGACATATGAATTTCATCAAATTTTGATATTTCTTCTTTTGATTCATTGAACTCAAAGCTATAGTATATAGTATATCCAAACTTCGAAAAAATCTCTAGATTATCTAAGAAAGATTATTTTAGATTTTTGGTACTAAAGATTAATGAGAAGAGCAAGAAAAGTATGAATGACAAACAAAGAAAACTACCACTTTGGCACTTTGTATTAATTTTATGAAAAAGTATAGACATTTTTTATTGGTAAAGTTAAAAGTAAAAATCAATAAAGGGCAAAAAAAAATGGAGTCTACCTCGTATAATCTGACAATATTGGGGTGCCTGAGAAGCTTCAAGGTGGCAATTTCTCTCTTTATCTGTTACAAATCCCAAATATTAAAAATTTCAACATTTTACAATTCAATTAAACAGGGGAAAACAGAAGGAAAAGAAGGTTAAAAAATGACAAAATTAAGGTAAAATTCCAGATAAAATAGAGAAAATAATGAATACCCAGTAAAATTAACAACATAGAGATTAATGGGTATGAACCTGATCTGTGATTTTAAGGTTGAGGATCTTCTTTTTCTCAAGAATTTTAACAGCAAACGGTTTTCCAGTTTCAATATTTTTAGCAAATTTGACCTTGCCAAAATTCCCTTCACCTAGAATTCTGCCAAGCTCGTATTTCCCTAATCGCATTCCCTTACCCTCTCTTTCTTCTTCTACCTCTCTCACCATTTACTTTCTCTCTCCTCTTTCTCTTTTGCTCTGTTTTTAATGGGAATGAATGATTGATTGCAAAGGGAAAATTTTAGAAAATGAAGACTATATTTATTGCCCGCAAATCTTTCAGTTTTCTGATTTCTTTTCTTTTTTTTAGGGAAGAAGATTTGTACAATGTAGAGTATGTTGTGGTTTCAGTTTTTTTTGAGGGAGTGGCGTATAAATATGGGAGGAGAAAGAAAGGTGTTAAGGTTGTGTCGTTTTATTTAGCATTTGACAACATGGGTTTGTCACGAGATTAGCAACGTGGATAGGCTTTTTTTGGTTTAAATTACTTTTACTTTTTTACTTTTTATGGGAAAAATGAAAAAAAAAATAGTGGAGTAGAGGTGATTGTTTGTCACTTCCCTATTTTTTTAGTTGCTAGATTGTGGAGTAGGATAAAACTTTTGAAAAATTTACATGAGTAATTCCACCCTTGTTCGAACTTTTCAAAAATAGTTTTATCTTTTAATAACTGAGGAATAAGGCTCTATTCTTTTGGGCTGAATTAATGAAAATTGATTCGGTTCGATTGATTCGAGCATATTCAATTCAGTTTAGTTCAGTTCAGGTTTATTCAGTTCAGTTAGTTTCCTCTCACAGTTTTCATTCACTTCAGTTCAGTTCAGACAAATTCAGTTCAGTTCAGACAAATTAAGTTCAGTTCAGTTCAAACAAATTCGATTCAATTCAATTCAATCCAAAAGAACAGAGCCTAAGCTTAATTTTATAATGTGTCTTCTTAAAATTGGTTCTTTATTAAAATTAACTTGTTATTAGACAGGTAAAAGATGCCAGATTTTAATTTGTTTTCTTTTAACTTCTATTTTTTTCCATACAATTATTCAATTTATTAATCCTTCCTCTTCCCCAATATCTCTCTCCACGCAGCCATGAGCCACCTTTTCTAGCACTACTCAACACGTCTATCATTCTCCGCCAATGATCGCAACACCATCTCGACAGTGAACGTCGCTTTAAGACTCACCACCGACATCGAGAAGTGTCGCCTTTTTCACCACCAACATTGTCCGACCTTTTTTAACTTCAGAAGCATTGTCGATGAGTTTATTTCCGTCAACATATCCCTATCACACAAGACACACGTCAAAATTGGTCTTCTTCTATGATTTTGAGTGTTGTGGATTTGTGAAGAATTTGATGGTAACCCGGTTGATTGATGTGAGGCGAATTACTCGGCTGACGATGCGCTGAAGGTTCTTTGTTTATGAGAATCAACGGGGAAGGTGGTGGTTGCAACCTGGCGGGGAGGAAGAGGAAGCAAGCTGGTAGCAATTAGGGAGAAAGGGTCGGGTAAATTACTAAAGTAATAAATTTCCTATTATTCAGGTTGTAGGTCACTAAGGACTAATTTAAGAAAACAATCCATAAAGATTTGATTATTTCCAAATTATTGCAAGGTGGGATTGTTTTGAGAAGACCAAGGGGTTATTGTCGTCAATTTATTCCAAAGTTTTAGGTAAGACATATAGTCGTTGTGGGTATTACTTTATTAATAGATTATATAAAAACATGTAAAATTTGGGACTTATATAAGTAGTTGACAAAATGAATGATAAAATATGTAGGGATAATACGGGAATGACAAGTCTAAAAATGAAAATTTTGGTAAGTAGATTTATATATTCATTTATGTATATACCAAGCTTGCTTGATGTAGCTGGTTAGGAATTCACCTTGTAACTTTAAGGTTATAAGGTCGAATCCTCCCAACTGCGATACTTGGGGTACAAATTCCCCTTACCTTTTGCATACACAAAATCGTGTTTTCCCATTGAGTACACCCAATGATGAAACATACAATCGTCCTAATTGATCCAATACAAAGGAAGAGCAATAGAACGAGCTAAGCCCAAAAGCATTTTGAAAATATAAAGTCTATTTATTGGTTTAAAACAATACAAGCCCAATTAATTATTCCTAATAATTAATTGCGTTTTTAATATTTTAATATTAATTATTCTCCATAATTAATTTTAAAGAATATTTCAAAAATTAGATTTTTATTCCTAAAGATAGCTGATTTCATATTTTAAAGGATAGATTTCACCAAAGGATAAAAAAGAATCTTGAAACAATAAAAACCTGCCTACAATTTGGCGACTTCATTGGGATTTTTTTTTTTAAAAAATCAATATTTTAAATGAGTGGATGAAACTCGAAAAATACGGTTCATAATTGTTTTATATTATTAAATGAAATTACAGTTTTGCATATGCATGGCTACTGATTTAAGCCACTATAAGACCATCGTCCCTGCCTTATTAGCGCATGTTCTATGCGTGAGGCCACCCCCGGGGGTTTTGTGCTTTGTCCTTCCGAAAGCTTCATGAGCGATAGTGCTGGATCTTAATCATAAGCAAACTTGCCCAACCATCGCATTATTCTCTTGTTTCTGACTTGAGAACTGGAGTGCGTCTTACACGTGGCCACCTTTTTAAACAAATGTACGAAGCGTAGAATCAATCTCTTAGTCATTGACCCTTTCAAGCCTTGACCAAAGCTTGACCGATGTTTTGATAATATATATATTGACTGATGTTAAAAATACTCAAAGACATCACATCAGTAGATATTCCAAAAAAAATAATAGGAAAAATTGACAATAGGAGTGTGAACTTTGGGTGATAATTTTTAGAAGGTTTGAACTCTTGATTGACTTGTGTAGATCCCTACTTTAGGGGGAGTCTTAAATTTGAGATGGTCTCAGTTACTTGAAACTGATAATTTTTTTTTTAAATCTCACCTACTTCTTACTTCTCTCCCTCAATTAATCCTTCTGGTGGGACCTATGTTTTACAAGTTGTGATTTATTAAACTAGTTTCAAGTCACTGAGACCCGCTAAAAGTTAATACCCCTAAAGTGCATACCTACACAGGTTAATTAACAGTTCAAACCTAATTAAAAATTATCATCCAAAGTTTAGACCTGTATTGTTAATTTTTCCAAAATAATATTGTGCATGTTTTTCGTGGTCGGTTTATCACCAGACTCCACCCGCATATGTCACTGCTTGATATCTCAAGAGTCAAGACACGTATTCTCGGATATAAAACAAATGGAAGATAAAACAGGGCAAAACGACCCCAAAAAAGTTGAGGGTAACATAACCATACAGGCCATAAGGTTAAAGGTATGACTAATTGACTAGCAATACTTCATCTATGGTATCTAGGTAATTTGGTATTGGTAGGTAGGCCATGCTTAATAAATTATCTCTCACTTGGATCCCACACACGTTTGGGAGTTGGGACCATATTAGCGAGGGGGCCGGGAGGGATGTTACATGTGAATTTTATGAGTGTTATTGCTTAGCAACATTAGATCTCCCGTCAATAAAAAAAAAAACATTATATCTAGAAAGCACAACTTGTGGTGGTAGTAAACTTCCTTAATTTTGCGAGTCTCCACCAATCATTTCTTTAATTGAATCTTTGAATTTATCTATGTTAAGATTTGGTCAAGTTGTTGTGTTCTCATTCATCATCAAAAGTATTTATACAATTTAGAGGACGGAGTCCTGACGATCTTATCTGGAAGACTAGGCGATAATAATATCTATCTATAAAATAATAGGAATAAGAGTCCTAACACCCTCCCTCAAGTTGGAGCGTGCAAATTGCGAATGCCCAACTTGGACAATAAAAATGCAAATTGAGTCCTACCAAGTGATTTAGTAAAAATATCTGCCAACTGAAACTTAGTAGGAACATATGATGGACTCACTAATCCTTCAGTCACAGCATCACGAACAAAATGACAGTCAGCCTCAATATGTTTAGTACGTTCATGAAACACCGGATTCTTGGCAATATATAACGCAAATTGACTATCACAATATAATCTCACCCCTGCCGGATGCTGAACTCCAAGATCACCTAGTAGCTGCTTTAACCACTTTAATTCACAAACTATAGCAGCCATAGAACGATATTCTGCCTCTGCAGACGATCGAGACACTGTAGGCTGCTTCTTAGTCTTCCAGGAAACAGGAGAATATCCCAACAATACAAACTACCCACTCAGGGATCTCCGAGTAATAGGACAACTAGCCCAATCAGAATCACACCACCCTTCAAGGCGGAGATCACTATCAGAACGAAATAATATTCCCTGTCCTAGATTTTTCTTCAAATATATAACCACTCTCAGAGCGGCCTCCCAATGAACAACTTTAGGAGCGTGCATAAACTGTGACAAAATATGAACAGAATATGCCAGATCAGGTCTAGTAACAGTAAGGTAAATCAACCTGCCCATCAATCTGCGATATTTCTCTGCATCATCAAACAAAGGACCATCAGCCAAAGCGAGTTGATGGTGTTGTTCCATAGGAAACTCAGCTGCCTTGGCACCCAATAAGCTGGCCTCAGATATGATATCCAAGGCATATTTTCGTTGACCCATAAAAATTCCCTGCGGCCCCCTAGCAATTTCAAGGCCTAGGAAATATTTCAAAGCACCTAAATCCTTCATTTTAAAACATTTTCCAAGATAAGATTTGAAGTTCAGTAAAGCTTCCTAATTATTCCCTGCAATAATCATATCATCCACATATTTAAGAACGTTCAGCTGGATATTTTTCCTGGTCAAAGTGAACAAGGAATAGTCAGAATAAGACTGCTTAAACCCATAGGCTTTCAAAGCAGTGGCCAATTTTGCAAACCAACACCTATGTGCCTGTTTCAAACCATACAACGATTTTTTCATCCTGCACACCAGATTAGTATTTCCTCCCTGAAACCCAGGAGGAATTTTCATATACACTTCTTCCTCCAAATCCCCATGTAAAAACGCATTATGGACATCCATCTGATGAATATCCCATTTTTTCACAGCTGCAATAGCTAGGAAAGTACGAACCGTTGTCATTTTTGCTACAGGGGCAAAAGTTTCATTATAATCAACTCCTTCCACCTGATGATGACCAAATATAACCAATATGGCCTTCAACCGCTGTAATTTTCCCTGCTCATCATATTTTTCTGTATACGCCCACTTACTCCCCAGGGCCTTCTTACCGGGAGGAAGAAGTTGCAATTTCCATGTGCCTTGATCCTCCAGAGCTTTTATCTCAGCTCCCATGGCTTCACGCCACCCTTCATGCTTCATAGCTTCTTTAAATGATTTTGGAGGGTGCCCTGCAGTTATGGCTGCTAGAAATCTGCGATGTTTATCAGAAAACTTTTCACAACTAACATAATGTGTAATAGGATAGGGAGTACCTGAGGACGATGCTGAAACGGGTGCCTGAGTCGATGAACTTTTCTTTTTCACTACAGTATGAGTCACATAATCCTGCAACTTTTTATTTGAGAATTTGGTGCGTTTTCCTCGCCCCAAATGTGCTCCATCATCCTCCATACTCCCTCTCTGCGTGCCAACATCCCTGGCCACGCCTACAGGGTTCGGTGCACCAATCTTCGGCGCACGTGGCTCGGTCTCCATAGCCGGCACCACCTCATCGCGTGGCTCGGCCTCCTCAGTCAGCGCCACCTCCACATCATCTCCTGGCCCAAGTCCCCCTTCAACATCAGCGGGAACTTCAATAACAGGCACATGCAATTCCTCATCAAAAAAATCATCCATTCCTGCCTGTCCCTCCACAACCAACTAATTCACAGGTTCAGACATAGCAAAAGGAAATTTATTTTCAAGAAACTTCACATCACGGGAAACAAAATATTGTTTGGTGTCTAAGTCATAGAGTTTCCATCCTTTCTGAGTATAAGAATAACCAACAAAAACACAACGACGGCTTCTACTGGCAAACTTATCACCCCCATGATAAATATTATAGGCATAACACAAACAACCAAAAATCCGAATATCTGTCATGTTAGGGGGCTTGCCAAACAAACACTCATAGGGGGTTTTATAATCAAGCACTACAGTGGGGGGTTCGATTTATTAAATGACAGGCCGCCTGAACACAATTCCCCCAAAACTTCAAAGGTAGATTAGCCTGAAATCGCAATGCACGTGCGACACAATTCCATTCTGTTGTGGGGTTTTAACACATGAAGTTTCAAATATTATCCCTTATTTCACAAAATAGGGGCGTAAACAATTAAACTCAGTGTCATTATCACTCCTAACACGTTTAATTGTCTGATTAAATTGTCTTTCCACCAATGCCACAAAATGCAGAAACATAATTTCAACCTCCAATTTATTATATAATAAATAATTCCAAACAGTCCGGGAAAAATCATCAACGATTGTTAAAAAATATGAAGCACCACAGGCAGACTTAGTTCTAAATGGCCCCCATAAATCACAGTGTATTAATTCAAAAATCCTACTAGCTCTACTATCACTCCTTGGAAAACTAGTTCTAGGTTGATGGGCACGGAAACAAACATCACACCCATCTTTATTGCAGCTAGTAATAGTAGAGGGACTCACACAAGGCAAATGTCGCAGAACTTTCTCCGAAGGATGACCCAAACGCTTATGCCATATATCCATCGATGTCATGCCATCAATAACCATTATATTTACCTTTGGAACACCTCGGAAAAAGAAAAGTCCATCTTTTCGTTCACCCGCTCCAATCAACGTT
The DNA here is from genome assembly GCA_947648045.1 of Beta corolliflora. Taxonomy (NCBI): domain Eukaryota; kingdom Viridiplantae; phylum Streptophyta; class Magnoliopsida; order Caryophyllales; family Amaranthaceae; genus Beta; species Beta corolliflora. The sequence goes on along the minus strand of CANSZD010000007.1, from coordinate 1,932,644 downwards.
CTCGTTTTGCAATCCTGTAATACAAACAATGTTTTAGTGAATTGGACAATACAGTTTTCAGAATCTAGTAACTGCAGGATAGAAATCAAATTACAGTCAAGATTAGGCACAAATAAAACATTAGTAAGTTTAAGATTTCCATGAAGAAGCACGTCTCCCTCATGAGTAGCATCTGCAGAGCTACCATCAGGCAATCCAACTGGATAACCATTAATTTTTCGCGCATCACGTAAATGTGAAAAAGTGCATGTGACATGATGGGTTGCACCGGTATCGAGAATCCACAAAGATTTGCCATTTAACCGATCTTGGGGTTGAGGAAGAGATAACAAATCCAAAAGATTTTCCCATTGTTCATTAGTAATGCCTGCTAAACCTGCAGACACAGCATCACGGGGCGGCGGAGCAGAAGCCCCACAACCCCCACTCGCGCCGCCCGGACCAGCCGCCCTAGTGTTTGTCGCGCGTGCCACCAGTGCACCACCGGAGCCTCTGCTTGCAGTCACTTGGTATGCACGAGTCTTCCCTGCGGTATGTTTGCCTCCGCGGCTGCCGCCACCTCGGTTCGCTCGTGGATGGTCGTGATCAATCAAAGGGCTAGGCGGAGTGGTTAGCGGGATGTTTGGTTCAGTCATGTAGAAGGCTGGTTCAGTCAGGGGCGGTCGTGAAGAGGTGAAGGTGGGATTTTGGGTTTCGTTTATGTGTCGATTTCTTGCGGTGGTCAATGGGATTTGGGTCATATTCCTCAGTTTGGTGTTTTTGTTTTCAATCAATTGCCAAGTAAGTGGGGGAAAGGACCAGTCATTCATCACCATACGGCGTGGAATTCTGGGTTTAGGTTTGAGATTGTCAACCACAGTAGGTGGTGGTAAAAAATTTCTGGTTTTCGGGTGTTTTTTTTTCTTTCTTGATTTTCGAAAAAAATTCTAGGTTTTAGGTTCATGGAACCATGGCTCTGGATACCATGTTAAGATTTGGTCAAGTTGTGTTTTCATTCATCATCAAAAGTATTTATACAATCTAGAGGACGGAGTCCGATCTTATGCAAACTAAAGACTAGAGCATAATAATATCTATCTATAAAATAATAGGAATAAGAGTCCTAACAATCTACCACATGATACACTTAGTTTATTATGCACTCCCTTGATTTTTCCAAGACCTATCACTTTCAATTATTTAATTGTTTTGTGATCAAACTTCTATCTAAAAATTAATTATTTACTAAAAAGTTACCTCTTTTCTCCCTTAACCTAATTCTCTCTTGCCCCCCCCTTCTCCCATTCCCCTCTTTATCAGTTAGGAATTGCCATCGATGATTTCATCCATGGTAAGTCATTTTCCTGGTTGTTTTCATTTTCTAGTTTGTTCTAGCATTCTTTTGAATAAGTTAGTCTATATATAAAGAGTTTTCGTACTTGGTATAGGAAGTTCGGTCTTCTCTCATTTGTGGAGTCCTCCTTCCTCCCTATGGGAATTGTGAGTCTACTTTATTTGTTTATAGGTATGAGAAATTGTTCTCTTTGGTTGAAGTTCAAAACTATGTTAACATGAAGGTATTGGAAACTCGGATGTGATTAACATGGTTAGATCAAGAATGTTCTTTACCAAACTATGTCAAAATGATAAACGGTTCCATTATTAGCTGCTTGAGACAACAAATACAAGGCGCCTGTGCCACAATATTCGACCTGGTTCATTGTAGTTTCATCGAAAATGAAGTTGATTTGATCTTGTTTGATAGTATTTTGTTTTTCTTTAATGCCTATTGTAGATGTCGTTTGGCCTTTAATTAATGAAATTTATCTTTCAAAAGAAAAATTCTATCGAAAATATTTAAAAAATTTACATAATTTTGATATTGTAAGAAATATAATTTATAGATAATTTTAGGTGTGTAATTAACAACATAATTATATTATGTGGGTAATAATTGTAGGCGTGTTTGTACTGCCTACACGGGATGAGCGTGGATATGACTACCTCATTGTAAAAGACTTTTAGTTTTGAAATACGTTTTGAAAAAGAATCGCCAACAAGTCTTTAAAGGAAGACTCATAAACCTAATTGGATATTGGAAAACCATAGGAGAACTTATAGACTTATCCAATATAGATTTCACCGTCATCATGACTCCATGAATGAATGGTCAATGAACCAAAAATATAGTTCAAGGGTAAGGGTACAAATATGATCAGGAATCAAATTCGTCCATTTTTAGCCTCTAGTTAAGACGATTCATATCTAGGTTTATGCAAATAAACAACCAAGTAATATGTTTATGCAATCTGAAAATTAATCTACGTTGGTTCATTAAACACAAAAGACTAATTATTGGTGATATGTTAATTACACAATCAAATTTACTAAGAACCTACCACTTTGTCCAAATTATCTGAATTTAACATTGGAAAATTTATTTAGTTCTTGATTAGCAATAATAAGCATGTGCAGTGATGAAAGCATTAAACACACATAGGCATGTATATGAATAATATAATATAGAAATATAAAGGAAAATAAAGATTAGAGAAGTAGAATATACAAGAGTATGAATCCCTTAAGGATCTACATCATGAAAAGTAAATTGTTAGTAAAATAAGAATTAAATTGAGATTAACCCTAAGGAATTATAACTTTCTCGACTGGGTCTTGAATAGCGATCAGCGGGAGGAGCAATCTTGAAGCTTGAGATATGAAATAAATGGAATTTGAGTGTTTGAAGTGTTTAAGAGAGTATTTGGAGTGATTATCGTAGTAGTACACGTAGGAAAAGTTTGTAGGAAAAAGTGAAAATGAGGTCTATTTATAGGGAAAACAGAAGAAAGCGGATAAGATTTGAGAATGTGCAGAGCACATGCCTGTTTGATGCATCAGCGATGTGCGGAGCGCATTAGTGTCCAGCGTCACACATCATAATGCACAGCGCGCATCACGACAAGCGGAGCGCATCTACTTCCGCGCTTCCGAATTTTGCTAACTGTCTCGTTGGCGCGCCAGACGCATTCGGGCGCGTGAAGTGCATCCTCAGATCTGACATGATTTTGTTTGTTTAAATTTCCTTTTATCTTTGATTAAATAATATCTTTTGAATTTGGATATCAGTTTAATGAATAAAAATCTGATTTTCATAAAATCTTATAGAATATTTATTAAAATAATTATCAAGAATAATTAATATTTGTTAAAAATACCATTAATCATCAGGAATAATTAATTGAGCCTTTAAAAAATAAGCTTTATTTAAAATACAATTAATTATCATGAATAATTAATTGGGTTATTGGACTTGGAATAATAAATAAATTTATGTTGAAATGATTTTGGGTTTAGCTTGTTGGATTGCTCTTCCTTTGAACAAGACCAATAAGGACGACGATATGTTTCATCATTGGGTGCTAAATGGGGAATCAAGATTATGTCTCTATATAAGCCCCTTCTTTGACTGGGATTCGTGAAACCGAAAGTCAAAGTAGTTTGTGTCGAGACGGAAAATAATTCTAGATGCTCTGCAATAATCTAGAATCAATCTATATATCACCAATTTCTGCAAAACAAAGTTATTTTGCAAGACAAGATAACTACAAGCTATCAATTTGTTTAGCCTGCTGGAGAACATGTTAGCAGATAGGTGCAAGAAATTAGATTATGCAAATAATGATGCAACATATACTCTCTAAGGATGCATGAGACGCTATGCAAGATCAAGGTTATTCAAAACGATAAGAAATAAACGCTATGCAAGGTCAAGGTTTTGCGAAGCTAAGAGAATTGGATTGATATAAAGAGATAGATTTTTGAAAATTGTTTTGATAAAAACCGAGGTCTGCTAGTGAGATCCGTATATTACAACTATTTGGGATTTTGATTTGGAGCAATCACCACAAATATAGGAAGCCCCCACTTTGGGAAAGGTTATCTTGAATTAGGCACTCTTAGCCTAGATTAGAAGGTATTGGATTTGAATTAAGCACTCGGAATTTCTTCACTAGGGAGTTAATGCATGCAAAGTCAGATATTGGTAGAGACCATGGAAGTATCGGAGAGTCTTTCAGGGACGAGGTTTTGGATTGAAAAATAAAAGATTGAATTTGTGACTCACATAAATATAGGTGGTAAAAGACTTTGATATGGCTAGGTTCATACTCGATTCTATGTCGGGATTTACAAAGAGTATACTTTTTTAATTCTAGAAAGTCAAATCATAAGACCTATTTTATTGAAGCGGTCGGATCTCGAAATGAGATCCCTGCGTATCCTTGCGGAATTAGATCATTCGTAGTTCTGGATTTGATTTTTTTTAACTATATACTAGTTTTGAACCCCGTGCGTTGCACGGATTGTTGTTTATCTTATTTTTTTGCAAATTTTTATTAACATTGTTGATTTATTGTTGTTGTGAAATGAGATTTTTCAACACCATTGTATTTATATACTTCCTCCATTCTTTTTTTAATTGTAACAATTACCACTTTGGGTAGTTTCAGCTATTGGAACCATTCCACTTTTGGTAAAAAAACAACAACTATAGTTGACAACATTGCCTTTACTTTATGTTAATAAAACCATCATTAATTACTCAAATTGCCTCATAAAGTTGCGTTTACTTTATTAAGGATTTACCTATCCCCTACTCTAGTTAACCCCTCTATGCTAAACTACCCATTTTCTTTAAAAACCATGCCCAAACCCATTGTTGCAGTAGAAAAAGATAGAAAATATTCGTCATTATACTTTAATTTCTAGATTTGTTATTGTTATATATAAAATTTATATTTTTAATATTCAATTGAATATTGTAGCTAAGTCTATTATTAAATAATATCCCAATAATTGGTGACTAACGATAGCTAACACAGTTTTAACATGAAAAATACCCGAATGATACTTTAAGAAAGTATAGGGTAATAATTTAATAGATGCAGGACAGAAAGAATAGAGAAAGAATATGAGTGCCAGCCATAACTTCAACTTTTAAAATAGCACATAAACACTAACGCCAAAAAATAGAAGATGGGAAAGCCAAAAAGAAGATCATAATGATGGTATCATGAATAAAATAAATTAAATATAAAACTAACCTAAGAGAAAAAAAAATCTCTTCATCAATCATGATCAAATCAAGACTTATCAAACTTACCCCTTTTTTATGATCTGCGGCCTCAAATAGTCTAGAAACTCGAACCTTGATTTCCCAATTAGTTTTAGTAGAATTAAGTTTATTGAGAAAAGAATAAGATCTAACATATAGATATATGAAACAGAAAAACATAAATAATTATGTATACAAAAAATATTTTAGGAATAAAATAATGAGTCAATTGCATAATACCTCTGCAATGTCGTTGACAAACTTTCATTTGATTCTTCATGTAATGCCATCATGGTATGCTCAAAACTACAGATATGTAATTTTTATCTTTATATAACTCAATTTTTAAAAGTTTGATTTTGAAAGACATAATTGCTATTGTCACATATAATACGCTATTTTTATAGTTATTTTTATATGTATTTAAAATAAAGAATAAATAATATGTTATTGTTATCTAAATATATATATTTTCATAAGTTGTAAAACTATATTGTATATGGAAACATATTTCGAGCACTCTCCGATGGTAAGAAATTTATAATATTACGAATTAGGCAGCAAAAGTTATATTCAATTTACATAGTTGAATAAGTTAGGTTGTTTATTTAAAATCAGAGTGTAATCTTCACTTATTAAAAACACCTTATATGTATTTATATCCTTGTTAATCACTATTTCGAAAAAAATTAAAAATTAAAAAGAATGACACGTCATGTTTAGGTGGAGCTCTCTATAAATATTCTAAGGTTGTTTTTTAAAATCATACTCTAATTTTTTCAGCATCCAAAACTCTAATATATATGTAACTTTATCGATATAGATTTTAATTTTTGTTGTAACAACAAAGTTTCCTTAATAAATTTGGTTGCAATACTAAATTGATTTGGTTCAGTTGAGTAAGGCTGGTGTTTGGATCCTCTAAAGTTCTAAAAGAACTCTACAATGTAGTGTTTGAGCAATATCAACCATTGAATAAAAATTCAATGGCTCATATATTATTTTTCCAAAACCCGCTCTATTTTTTCTCATCAGGCTCATATATCTATACAAATATATTAAAAGGTGTGCTTGACAACGTCTACGCGCCACGTGGTACCCTCCTTTTGCCACTAGAATTTTGCCACGTGTCTATTAACCAACAATAAGTCAGGTGATCATTATTTAAAAAATATATGCTAAAGCCTGGGATCGAACCCCTGACCTTAGGTAAGGATTTCCAAAGACTCACCATCTGATCTAACATCTTTTAGTGATTTATGTTTCCATAGAATTATAGATATGTGTTGTAATTAGTAATGTGGCAGTCAATGCCTACTTCCAGCCATAAAGTTTATTTTTCTTATTTGTTTTTTTTTTGCTGTCATCCCCTTGCCCCATCTCCCCTTTCGAAATTCACCATAAACGTTAGACTCTTTTACTTCGTAATTAATGGGCTAGCGGTACAAATTATTCTTGCTACTAATCGAATCTTATTGTTGTTGTTTGAGAATACGAATCAAGAGATGGAGTTCAAAGGTCAAAGGGCAACACCCATAAAGAAGGTCAGTGAAATTGTTAATCTTAGCACAAATCCCTTAATTGCAGATATAATTTAATTCACTAATCACTCCTAAATCATGTTAATATTCTCCTTGCACATTGAAGTTCAATTATCAATTCAGTAATTACATAATTTTGTAACTGAAATATACCCCCCTCTCTCTATATATATATAACTGCTAATAGGGTAATTGTATGATCCTCAGACTTTTGTTGTTCCTCTTCAAGAAGGTATTATCAAAGGTGACATAATTTTTTTTGGTTTTTGTGATCAATGAAACTTTATTTTTCAATTCTCTTTGTTTATTTAACTGATTGGTTTTCTCTTCGTTTTTTTGTCAGAGGATTTCTCTAATCAATCAACTTAGCAAGGTAATATGTTCATCTTTTTCTTTGTTTCTTTTGTATAAATTTCTTCACCATCTTAGATGCAAATTATTTTATGCAAATTACAAAGCCAAAAAAACAAATTAACCATCTTTACTTTCTTGTCCTTCTTCACCTTCACTAATGCAGCTGGACCAAGCTATTTCAATCCACATATTGTCCTTAAAAGTATATGTAACTCTTTGCTTTCTTGTCCTTCTTGCTTTTTTGATTTACATATTTAGAGTAACCATTGCCTGTTGGTTGTGTAAATTTAGGGAAATTCTCTAAAATTGAAGGTCTGATTCTAATAAATGGATAAAATATTATTAATTTTAGGTAGTTATTTGAATAGGCAATGTGATTAGTCATTTTCTTAAAAGATGGATGATGAAATTAGAGGTTTTACTTATCAAATTTTGTTAGGAATCAATGTAGTCATTTTTTTTGGTACATTATAAGAAGTTAGGGTACCCTTCTCTCAAGGGAGTATCAAGGTAGTTATTTCAAGTGAAGAAGGGGACTTTTTTTTAATTCAATCAAACAATTCACAAATACATATCAAAGATCCAATCGAAGCAGCAACCCCAAAAATTATGATCCTAAGCAACTAGAATAAGAGCATTGTCTGCAAAACAATTTCTTTATGCACCTTACGATGTTTTCCTTATTGTTTTGACACACACTTGACAGTTTCTACTGTCGAAAAGTAAGAATGACGCTAAACTTCAGTCAACATTATCCATTGCATAACACAATTTACAAACTTCATGGTATTACAAATGACATAAAGCAAATAACACGATTTCCATAAGCGATGCAAACAATAGTTAAACCATACAGAAAAGTAAAAAAGTACCACCCGAGACAACGCCCGGGCCACACACTAGTTATTTTTCCAAAACCCGCTCTATTTTTTCTCATCAAAATCCACCCCTTATTTCCCCCCTTCCACCAATATGAGCCTTTAATTTTAAAATATATGGTTCATATACAACTCTACCTTGTAGAATTTGATTAAAACTCTAGAGCATCCGGACTCATAAGGCTGAGGTTTTGAAAGATTATATATATATTTAATCATGTAAATTGGACATATGATAAAATGTTATAGTCACATATAGTACACTATAGTTCTAGCTATTATTATATTTATCTAAAAGAAAGACTAAATAATGCCTTACCATTCATCTAGTTAAATATATTTTCATGAGTTGTAAAACTATATTGTAAATGGATCTTGTTTTGAATCATATTTCAAGCACTCTCAAATGGTAAAAAATTATAATGTTTTGAATTAGGTAGCAAAAGTTATATTCAATTTACATAATATAATAATTTAGGTTGTTTATTCAAAACGAAACTCTAATTTCTCGTTATGCAAAACTCCTTTTATGTATTTAAATATGTGTAGAACTCTATATTTTAAAATATTTAAAATAAAAATTAATGACATGGAAATTCTACGTGGCACTCTCTACTTCATAAGTTGTAGAACTATATTGTAAATGGATCTTATTTCGGAGCATATTTCAAGCACTATCCAATGGAACAAAAATTATAATATTCTGAATTACGTAGCAAAAGTTATACAAAATTTACATAATATAATAATTTAGGTTGTTCATTCAAAACCAAACTCTAATTTTAACTTATCTAACTCCCTATGATTATTTAAATCAATGTAGAACTCTATTTTTTTAAAAAGATAAAAATAAAATTTGATGATATGTCAATCCTACGTGGCGTGCTCTGTGGCCTCGAAATCTTGAGGAGCTCCCTATGCTCCCGAAAAGTTCCTCCTTTATATATAGACTAGTATTGGGACCCGCGCAAATGCCCGGGCTTTTTCGTGAAGAAGAGGTAGAGTTTTTTAATATTTACACCCCTATTTTTTGCCGTTATTTTTGTCTGACATAGAACAACTAAAAGTTATAATATGATTTTGTCATTATCTTTGACGTTGGTTTCTAATGTATATGTCATTAATAATCTCACTATATCATTCAGAAACATACTATATCATGCATAAACTACATCAAATCTGGACAATCCACTATATCATTTTGACACTCACTATATTATTTTTTTTATGAAGGAAAAAAAGAAACTAGGGAGGATTCCACATAGTGGGCCACCCTAAAGCGTCCTTTCGGATGATTACAGAGAAAGGGAAATCAGAAACATCAAACCAATAAGTAAGATTAGCCGTTGAATGCCCCCGATGAGCCAACCAATCCGCAACAACATTAGCCTCCCGAAACACGTGGTGAATTTGAACTTCTTCAAACAGCTTGAGATCTTCACCTGCATCCAAAATAGTAATATTAATAGACCAAGGAATTTTCCAGGTATTTTTGATCGCCTGAATAACAGCCAAGTTATCCCCTTCTATAATAATTTTCTTCAAACCCAAAGAGATAGCCCCTCGGATTCCTTCCCTCAAATCTCTAGTCTCCGCAACTAGAATAGAATCCGACTTACTCAGAGCACCTGCACCACACAACCTAACTTTACCAAATTCATCTCTGATTATAAAACCATAGGAAGACTGACCGTTAGAAAATTTTGAACCATCAAAATTGATCTTAAAGAACCCAGGCTCTGGAGGAGTCCACACTACATTCTCTCTACACTTCTGCTTCAAATAGGCTTGACCCAGCTTCCTCTTTTTAGAAGAGAGAAACATACCCTTACTATCAATAGTAGAGTTCCCAAACTTTCTAATCTTATCTATAAAGGCTCGAATCATAATACTTACTTTAACATGGGTGCAAGCCTCCTGACGAAAAATGATACCATTTCTATTGTACCAAATAAACCACCAAGATATAGCAAAGATCTCTATCTCAGCCATAGAAAAATCCTTTTTAAGAATGGCTAAGTACTCAACAAAAGACACATCATCATTAATCCTACATGGAATAGACAAATTTAGAGTTTGCTTGAGATCTTCAAAAACATATTTAGCAAAGGGACATCTAGAGAAAAGATGAGCAAAGATCTTCGAGTGGAAATTACAAAAGACACATTCCATGGGGAGAAAAACATGACTAAGTTCTAATCTTTTTTTTGTTGGAAGCCCATTATGACATAGTTTCCATAAAAAAAAAAAAAAATTTTGGAGGAACTTTTAGATCCCAAATCCAATGAAAAACAGACGGCTCCTGAACCTAAAAGGAAAGACACTGAATTAGATCTACACCTGATTTTACTGAATAAACTCCATCTGGGGATAAACCCGAGAACAACTTATCAGGAATATTATTGCTTGGGATATAAATGGCCTTAATATCATTGACAATCTCAGTAGGAAGAAGTTGAGTTAAAAGCAACAGATTCCATTGATGATCCTGATTAATGAAATGACTAACTGACACATTTTCTAAATCATCCTGAACCTGACAGATGTCTGCTAAAGGATGGTCATACACCCAATTATCAAACCAGAAGGAGATAGCTAAACCATCCCCTACACTCCATCTAATTCCTTTTTTGAACGAGCTTCGTAAATTCATAAGTTTACGCCATTGCCAAGAAACATTAGATTTGACTTTATAATTAAACAAACTCTCCCATTTTAAATATTTTCTTTTAACAAGGTTAACCCACAAATTATCCAAAGCGGAAAGAATTTTCCATAGAAGCTTAAATTGGAGAGCTATATTATTAGACTTAGCTTTCCGAAGACCCAAACTTTCGAACTTTTTAGGTTTACAGATCTTATCCTAACCTATCAAATTAGGAGACTTCGCATCAGCAACTTTATTCCAAAAGAAGTTCCTATAACTCTTATCTAGAGAAGTCAAAATAGCAGGAGGCAAAGTAAAACTTTGCATTTGATAATTGGCTTTTGTTGCTAAATTAGATTGGATAAGAACAGTTCTTCCTGCTTGGGATAAAGAATTAGCCTTCCACTTTGTCAACTGAGACGTTACTTTTTCTTGAATGTCCACAAAAGTATTATTTGTGACTTTAGTACATATAATAGGGCATCCCAAATACTTACCTAAAGCAAGCGTTTCTTCCATTTGAAGAATGCTAGCAAACTCCTTCGACACGTTTTCATCAACATTTTGAGTACATTGAAACGCAAATTTATGAAAGTTGACTAGTTGCCTAGACATAGAACAATATTTATCTAAAATTTCTTTAATTTTATGACAGCTTTCCTCAGTTGCTCTAGCAAAAATCATAGTATCATCAGCAAATGTTAAAAAAGGGATTTTGACTCTAGAGTGCCCTAATTTGACTCCTATATCCTTCGATCCTGAAAGACTAGCTTGATGGAATCTGCGAGCTAAAATTTCTACACAAAGAATAAATATATATGGGGACAACGGGTCTCCTTGTCTAATTCCCCTGGAAGGGGAAAAAGTCAGGTATACCATTAACTAAAACTGAAAACGAGACTATCGTAATACACTGTCGTAACAAGGGATGGGCATGGGTCTAGGACCCTACCCGGACCCTACTGGACCCGACCCTAATTTAAGGATCTGGGTCCAACTTTTTCAGACCCTAAGGGTCTGGGTCCGGGTCTGGGTCCAAGTGAAATTCTTAGGGTCCGGGTCCGAGTCTTAATATTCTAGACCCAGACCCGACCCTTAGACCCTAAACTTATTTAATATATAAGTTTTACCTTTTTTATTTAAAAAAAAACTGATTTCACGCACTTCACGCCTACTGCTATTCTCCCTCTTCTTCATTTTCTCTCTCCTCCTGCTATTTTCCCTCTCATACACCAAAACCGATTTGCTGGTTTGTTCAGTAGTAATTTCAACTTAAGTTTTGAGATTCTTAATTTATATCTTACACACATTTGAGCAAAATGTAGAAATTTAATTCTCTTCATTGGTAATTAAGATTGAATAATTTCAAATTTTGGGGATTGAGTGAAGTGAAGCAGCAAGTATGGGTTCATACAAGGAGTCAGACTCTACATTAGGGTTTCTGACGAAGAAAGAAACAGAAGTAAAGCTTCCTCGAATAACAAGAGAACTTCAACCCTTGTACTTGAACTAAAAACTCAATATCTGAACTTTATATAAACCCTCAATTGCCGAAATTACTCAAAAAATTATGATAAACCCATATCAGATTGAATACAAAACTTGGGTTGTATTGCGAAAATAAAAAAGAACCTTTATGGGTGACCATGAAATAGCGGCGTACGGGACTCATATTATTGAAGGTTTCCTCGAGTACATATCGCAAAGGGAAGGAAAGAGAAAATAAACAGGAGAGAGAAAAAGATAAGGCAGTCATGGAAATTGGAAGGTGAGAAGTAGAGACGGGTACTGAGTAGGCTTGGACCCTAGACCCGGACCCTATACCCTATAGACCCTAAAGGTCTGGGTCCGGGTCTTAAAAAAATTAGGGTTCGGGTCTAGGGTCCAGCTGGACCTGACCCTTGCCCATCCCTAGTCGTAACCAATTAATCCATCTATAATTAAATCCTAATTTCTCAAAAACCATAAAAATATAATTCCATTCTAATCTATCATACGCTTTTTCCATATCTAATTTGATAGCAATCCATCCCTCTAATCCTTTTTTATTCTTAAAAGAGTGAAAAACTTCATGTGCTATCAAAATATTATCTTGAATTAACCTTCCGGGGACAAAAGCCCCCTGCAATGGGTGAATAATTTTGCCCAACACCTCTTTTAACCTATTAGCCATAACTTTTGAGATTATCTTATAGGTGGTAGAGCATAAACTAATTGGACGAAAATGATTAGGATTTGAGGGGTTGTCAATCTTTGGAATTAGAGTGATAAAAGTGTGATTTACTTCCTTGAGAAGGTTACCTGAATGAAAGAAGGCCCTGACAGCCCTAAATAAAGCTCTACCAACTAAGGACCAATACTTTTGGAAAAAGAAAGGAGGAAACCCATTCGGACCTGGGGATTTATCAGGAGCTAAATCAAAAGTAGCTGCTTTAACTTCCTCAAAAGAAACCTCCATACAAAGGAGTTCATTATCCTCATCTGAAATAATACGTTCTAGTAAATTAAAATCGTCGTCACTACTAAAAGAACAATTAGTATTACTAGAAAACCGTTGTCTAAATGCATTTGTTATACATTCTTCTATCCGAAAGGGGTTAGTTATAATTATTTTGGGCATCTTGAATTGAGTTAATCAAGTTACGATTCCTTCTAATGGTGGCACACGCATGATAATAGCTTGTATTCGCATCACTAAGTTTTAAATGATTGGACTTTGCTTTTGTTTTCCAATGAATATCCTGAAAAAGTAAAAGTATTTTTTGCTTAGCTAAAAATTTATCTTGCATTTCTATTAATCGCACTGAATCCCCATCCATAACTAGTCTTTCTTGGATTGTCTTCAGTTTTTCTTCAACTATTCTTAATTGGCGAAAAATATTACCAAACCTAGTGGTAAACCATACCTTAGATTTTTCTTTTAGAAGCTTACATTTGCGAGTAAGACAATACATATGAGATCCATGAAACCGAGCGCTCCAAGTTTTTTTAATTAAACAATCAAAATCCTTCCTAGAAGTCCATAACTTGTTGAATCGAAAAGGTGGAGCTTTTCTACCTTTACTTAATTTTAAAGATATAAAAATTTGGCAATGATCCGAAGAAGTAAAATTATGATGTTTTACTTTTGTACTAGGAAATAAACTCATCCAATTCAAGCTAACAACCCCTCTATCCAACCTTTCTAGAATATTATTAGGCCCATGAGGTTTCTTCCTCCAAGTATAGACACTACCTTCGACAGGTAATTCAACACATTCAATAGATTCAAATAATAAATTCATGTAATTAAGTCGAGAAAATCTAAATTGTGCACCCCCCAAGTTTATTACTACTTGAGCTTAACTCAATAAAATCACCTAATAATATAAAGGGTAAATTAAAGAGCTTAAATACAAAATTAACTCCTCCCAAAATTCGTGTTTTAATGCATGATTAGGAGGGGCATAAATAAATATAGCGATAAAAGGAGCAATTCATAGACAAAACTTCAATATTACAAGCCATAAATCTTCCCGATTTATGTATTTCTAATGTCGGAAACAATTGCTGGGTACTCTATTGTCCAGTTCGCCGCCATTTTCAATCCTTCATCCGCTCGCTCGCTGTCTCACCAACCGCCGCTCGCTGTCGCCTCCCTTTGTTCTTGTAATTTCGTCTTTGTTAAATAATCAAGATCTATATTTTCGCTAAACAGTCAAGATCTGAATGTAGGATCTGAATGTTCAATTGTTGCCAGCGGACAATTGTTTAACAATTTAGTTTATTTGTCATTTTATTTTTCCTTTTATTTTTTCGTTAGATCTAATGTTGAATGTTGTTGTTTGGTTGTAATTTGGTTTTATTGTATTTAATTTAACTAAGGCTGAATATTGTTGTATTTTGTGGAGTTCAAATATACTGCCACCCTCGTTTTTACTCATTTTTTATTTGTTGTTTTTTCGGAGTTCTAATTTACTGCCATTTTTTTGTTTTTAATTTGATTAACTGCTAAATGTTGTTTTTTTGTTAATTTTTGTGGATTTTGCTTTACTTCATGGAAAGTTTCATGGAAAGTTGAATGGGATGAATGGGAATGGGACAAAATCGGTGGATACAAGACCTGACCTGCTTTTGCATAAAGTGGGTTTGTTTTTTCTTTTATTTATGACAAATGCATTAGCTGATCTGGTTTTGTCAGGAAACCGGATCAGTTAACTACATTAACTCGTCCGATTTTCTGACAAAACCGGATCAGTTAATTTCTGGTAAATGCTGCTAGTCCAACCAATCCGAACCAAAATCGGATCTGTAAGCCCGATTTTGACCTGATCGGATGATGTTTTTTCCACTAGTGGACTCGACTCCATATGGGTCTGATGTTACAACTTATCCATGGAAAATTTCAAGGCAAGTTCGGTAGACTTGCAGCGACCTAGCCCTAAGGGAGAAACAAAGGAGATAAGCCTTGATAGAACTGTGAAGATAGGAGCAGACCTGGGAGAAGAGGTAAAAGTTAACCTAATCAGCTTAGTCCAAGCCAACGTCGACGTCTTTACCTTTTTAGTGGATGAAATGCCTGAAATAAACCCATCAATTATGGTCCACCGGGTAAATGTGAGTGAAGACATTTGGCCGATAAGGGAAGAAGTTGATAAGCTGCTAGCGGCATATTTTATCGAACCCTGTGACTATTCGGAATGGCTGGCGAATGTGGTGATGGTCAAGAAAGCAAATGGGTCATGGCATATGTGCGTGGACTTCACGGATCTTAATAACGCTTGCTCCAAAGACTGCTATCTATTGCCGAGAATAAACCAGCTGGTTGGCTTTACTAGCGGCCATGCTTTGCTGAGTTTCATGGACGCATTTTATTGGTCGTCCGACAGAAATAAACCAGCTTTCATCACTAATGCATGTGTGTACGTCTACAAACCGATGCCATTTGGGTTGAAAAACGCAAGGACGATTGTAACAGCCCGCACTTTCGAGCTGCTAGCTAATTATACTTAACATTCACAGATCTCAATTATCATTTAAGAAAGGCAAAATTGGTCTTAACACCCTGAACTATAGCGCGGGTGCACCAAACATCCCCAACTACTACTTATAGCTAGAACACCCCAAAGTACGGACCTGGGTGCAGTCCGTACCATAAATGAGGTCGGTGATCGGAATTCTCACTGGCTATAAGTTAAGTGCTAGATATTGGGCAGCCATAGAAACGTTTTCCATGATTGTGGTTGAACTTCCAAGTAGTTTGGACTACTGCAGGCAATCGACGTCGACAATAAACCCTACCATTACCTAAACTGGTATTTGGATTGTTCTTAAAACTTGAAGATGAATCTGAGATCATTGTTGTTATGCAGATTTCACTTTTTCATAATTCAGGGTTCATTTGGGAAGAAAGAGGAAATTTGAGAAAGCAAGTCTTTTTGTTCAGTTGAGGAAGGAGAAAATGAAGGCAAGCGCCTTTTTTGTTTAAGTTAAAAAATTAGGGTTAAAAAAGAAGAAAATAATAAAGGGGAGGGAATCCAGTGAGAATTCTAGGCACCGACCTCATTTATGGTACGGACTGCACACAGTTCCGTACTTTGGGGTGTTCTGGCTATAAGCCGTAGTTGGGGTTGTTTGGTGCACCTGAGCTATAGTTCAGGGTGTTGAGGCCAATTTCGCCTTTAATAAATCTCAAATTACATTCTTTTGCAGCGGAAACATAACCTATAAAACTCGATACTGGACCTGTGGCTCCAGGCCCACGGTATCACCCCCCAAATTATATGTACAATGAATTGATCTAAACAAGTCTCCAATAATATATCATAAGAATCCCTTCAGCTACATTATATAATCTCCATCATTGCCCATCCAAAAATCACTTGATTGCAACCCTTATTGTCCACTGCCCATTCCGGAGCTTTCATAATTCCTACAAAATTGCTAACAATGAACACTGCCCCCACCCGGACAGGTTCCAAGAATAAAATCAGCGAAACTGAGTACACACTGTCCAACCAGAAAATATTTTTGGTGGCTTAAAACATATATACAGATTTAAGTTTATCTTACGAAATATTAGAAATCAGGATATAGAGAAATCATAATGAAAGAATAATATAACAAATACTTATAGACAACTTTCAATGATACTCGTTTTAAAAAATAATAATAAGAGTATCTCACAAAATGAATAATATACACTTTCAATTAGAGAGACCTCATAAGGTCCATAGGATCTAGTACGATATTCCAAAATCCATTCTATCTGACATACTCTATGACATAACAATATTTCCCACTTCTGTGTTACAAATGGAATAACCTCTAATCCAAATATGTGCAACATAGCTAATTCCTTTCATAAATTCCTAACGAGTTTCTAGTAATTCATTCCCATATTTCGCACATGAATTCCAAAAAATTGGGTGAGTAAAACATTACTTTGGAAATAAAGTTTAACTTTCCACGAAACCACTTACATATTCAAATGCATATTCTATTTTCTTTCATAAATCATATTATACCGGGAAAGAGAACACGAATAGAGTTGCCTTCCAGGCGAATTCTCTAAACTTTTACAAGGGACGTGTCCCTCTTCTATTATGTACTACTTGCAAGACTTATTAGGACATGTCCCCAGAATACAGATATACATAATACAGAATGTTGTTCATCATCGCTCTAGTAGCTTCTTCCCCTCACAGAAACAGAATCAAAATACAAAATTTATTATTTCATATTTTCTGAAACTCAGATTCATAATTCTCAAATGCGATATACCCATATCTCATAACACAATTTATTCTGGTACTCCATAACAAAACTTAGATTACTTGATAAACATAGTATACTAGAGTTTCCAACAACTTAACGTAAATCAACTTTTGATAAAATCTATTTGACAAAAATTACTTAAATTCAGACTTCAAAAGAAATATAGTACAATTCTATAAGTTTATTATAATTATAGTCCAAAAATATAGCTTACCGATCAAAGTCTCAAATTGGAATGTAAGTCTTATACACTTTATACTTTTGTTACGAAGTTCTATATTGTGTAATACCTTTCGCTTTAATCTTATCAAACAACCTACACAGCTCATAACCTGAGCAAATATCAATGTTCATACTTGCGTTGATCATACTAATTATAATATCCTTGTCATATCTCATCAGTAGAATATATAGCTTCTTGAGCTTTAACTTGTATATATAATGATAGTTGATGCTTCCTCCAACACGACTCGCTTGTTAATCCCACATCTTAATGATTGAAACCTTCATATTTGAACTTCCAATCTTCTAGTAACTCAACTAGTATAATATCTGGAAACAAACTTTATTACCTCAAGTTCAATGTCACAGAAATCTTGTTTATATTCCCAACCTTTTTCCTTTTTCCTTTTTCCTTTTTCCTTTTTCCTTACGCAATTACTTGTTTGAACTTTGTAATCCAAATTATATAAACTTACATCCAAATTAATCACTAGTAGAGGATTGACGATTTGCGTCGTTTCCGAAAGCATCATTTGCGTCGGATGTAGGTGCGACACCATAAGTCTGGACGCAAATGATGCAGACACGATCTGCGTCGGATGAAGATTCGACACAATTGAGCAACCATTTGCGTCGAACATTAGGTGGTATCCGACGCACATCATACCTTGTGGTCTGCCCCGCCCCTGGTTTTGGTTGGGTTTCTAGGCCTCATTTGCATCGCACCTATAACCACATGCGACGCAAATGGAGTTTTCTGCGTCGGATCCGGTAGTACATGCGACGTAAATGCTGCGTTTTTTCATTAAAAAAAAAAGATAAATACCCTCATCCCAATTCCCAACAATTCATCAGTTTACACCAAATAGTTTGCAAATATGGCATTCAAAAGAACGAACTACAAAAGAACGAATAATGTTTGAAATAGAAGCACGAATAATAATTGAAATAGAAGAACGAATTACAGAAACTATGAATATTAAGAACGAAATACAATAAAATGAAATGAACCCTAAAAATTCATGTCCACACCGTCAACTCCTTTAATCTTCACCGACGAGAGTGAGTTTCGATGTGTTCTTCAATCTTCACCAGCGTAAACCGACGAGAAACACCGTCAACTCCTTTCTTGTCGACAAACATTGTCGATTTTGGAGAAATCAGAGCTGGTAGCTTCAATCTGCACTAGACTCGAAGAATTCTTCAACTTCGCACAACACTCGAATTCTTCAACCTTGCACAGCTCTAGACTACTTGAAAATTAAGGAACCAGATCTTGGAAAGAATGGCAAAAAAAACGAAACCCTACGAGAGATTAGATCTGAATTTTGAGCAAGATCTTATACAAATAGCAAGTAAACCCATAATTTAACTAAAAATAACTAAAATTTCCTGAAAAATCAAGATTAGAGACAAACCCTTGAAATTCGAAGGGAAGAATCCGTCGCTGCCGCTGAATGCATGTTTTGAGAAGACGATGTCCTATCGTCGTCGACGAGTCGTGTTCCTTTGTTGTCTGCCGACGAGTGAGAGAAAGATTGAAAGGAGATGGATTACTGCCGGCGAGTGAGAGATTCGTGGGGGAGATAGAAGGGGGGTTAGAGAGATAGGGAGATGGAAAGGTGAGGAGATCAGATCTAGGTTTACACAGATCGTCAAGTGGTTTTTTAAATAAAGGAAGAATTTGGGCTTTTGTTTATTTGAGTCGGACAACAGCAACGTGCGAAGCAGATAGGTGAAGTGATGTGCGTCGCATCTCCTCAGCACGCAACGCAAATCACGGGATCCAACCATGTGCGTCACATCTCCTCAACGTGCGACGCAAATAGGTTCGTCATTTGCATCGCTTCCTCATTATCATGCGACGCAAATGACCCTACCACTCATCTGCTGTGATTGTTTGCGTCGCACGTTTTCTGATGTCCGATGCAAATAGACTATTTGCGTCAGTACTTCCAGCGTTCGACGCAAATAGGCTGACGTAAATTATCATTTTTCTACTAGTGAATCTTAGATCTATATTTTCATCATTATTAAATCATATGCCTAGTTCCCAACACTTCATTGCACAAGATCTATACGCCCCCGACCTTCCATTTTTATATTCTTTACCTCTTCCACTTAGAAAGTAAAACATATTGCCTTTTCAATTTTGCCTAGTTTGATACTCATATTGCTAACTCGGATATAGTTACTCGATCACAACTTAATATTATAATTTTATTACACCGTTTGCTACTCCTTCGATTCATTACCCCTTTCTAAGCTATTCTATCCCTGTTACAACATCAAATATTCAGTTTTACTTCCATAATACACCCTAATTGCCCGACTTACCTTTCTAATATGACAATTTTAATTCCAAAAGAACTCCTCAAATAAACAATTTATCCTACAACCATTCCAACCTAGATTTTTCCGTTTTATAAAACCTAATTCCAAGATTCTCCGAAGATACATGTAAATGATATACTTTAATTTAGTAACTTAAGTATATATCATTTATAAACCCATCACGCATGGGGGATGGCCTAGGGTAGGTGTTGGATGAAAACAAGGGACTATCATCTTACATTTGCCCAACCTATTGACATCCTTAAAATGCTAAGATACTAGACACGCGAAATAGTTTTGTTGAGCCACTCTAAGCTTTTAGTTTGAAATGCTGTAAATGAAGGGTATTGGGAGCACAGGATTCCCATTGTTGCTAATACAATCAGACAGACCCTAGAAAATCAGGGCCGGCTTTTACCATGTTCAACATGTTCCATGGAACAGGGCCCCTTAATTGTGAGGGCCCAAAAATAGAGAAAGTCCAAGTAGTAAAAAGAAAAGGTTTATTGACTTTCCAGTTTCCACTTCCCACAATAGTCATGCGTATCTTCTAATCTTCTTCAAGCCTTAATTCCCAAAACCATTCACCTTCTATTTTTTTGGGACACGCATTCACCTTATATTGATTACTCTTAATTCAAGCCTCTAATTATCACTTCAACATAATTTTTTAATCCATATTTCCAATTAACCTCAAATGAAACACCAAAAAATATGGTTTAAACTAGGAAATTCTTTTATTACCTATTTATTTGCAAACCGTTTCCACTTACATTTATCTCTTAATCATAAAAAAATGGTACTCAAATACTCTAATTATTTGGGCTACTCTCTTTTCATAATCTGATTATATGAAGTGAAGAATCATGAACAGATGAGCTATTACATTATTGAATTCTTCAAATATGAGATACTTTTACATTCCTTTTTGTCGTTCTTTTGTGATAAATCTTTTTTTGTCATTTGCTAGTGTTTCTGAAATTTCGCAGTATATTTTGTACTGTGGATTTAAGGGATTTTATAATGTTGATATTCTCTAGTATAGATCATTTTACTAACTTTTTACTTTGACCTTTTTCTTACCTATTTATTGGTATTATTCCTGAAATTTTTTTAAAAAGTAAGATACTCAATATGGAGAATTTTAGTAGTCTTACTTTAATTCTTTTACTTTTTTAACGCATAAAGTAATTTCAGTTTTCTTTAATTTAAGACTATACTCTTGAGTGAAATCTTTATAAGCAACTCCAATTATAGTCTACAAAAAAATACATAAAATAGCAATTCGCTGATCGCTAGTTCTTATCGCGTGATCCACAAGTAAAATACCTTCACTCTAAATGAATCACTCATCATAATTCGTGAAAATGAAGTTCCCTGATGCCCTGAATGTTTACAAGTTATCTAGAAATTAACGTTGATATTTTTTATTTTATTTTTGAACTTTTTGTGAAGGGCCTCATTTTGATAATTCGCACAGGGCCTCTATATAGTTCGAGACGGCCCTGTGGAAAATGCCAGGATTAGAACAAGAGCTATTTTCCCTAAAATGTTTCTCATATTGATAAGCTTTGGTTCGATTGAATGTTAAATGTTGGTTGTATTGTTGGCGTCTTGCTTCGAGCTTGTTTTAGTTGTAAAATTGTTCTACAAGTGGTTATTTAAGTTTCAACTTTGCAGACATCGCCTTAGTTTTGTGCTTCATGACATGTACACTTTATATTTTAGCAACAGAAAAAAAAACTATTAGGTTTAATCTACACCATACAACAAGTGTATGAAGAGATCTAATTAATAACTTAGCTATCTAAGGAATTGTGATGCACTGTGTTTACATAGAAAGCAACCAGTGGCGGAGCCAGGATTTTCAATCAGGGGTAGCATAACTAATCAAATAACGGCTCATAATATTAGAACATAGTTCACGTTAACCACACTTATAACCCTTTTAAAAATACGACACTATATTATTATATGGTTCATAATACTATATTCTTTAAACTTACATTATGAGAGAGTTCTACCCATAAAAACTCTACGTACCCTACTACTCTATCGTATCCAACCCTTTTAAGGCCGAAAAATTTTCTCTCCCTTATAATGTAAGTCTGAAGAACTAAAAATAAGAAACTAATGAAAAACTTAACGTTGATTTAACGGAGGGGTACGATATAGAATAAAAAAAAATTCAAAGCTACAATTTGAAAAGAAATAAATATTTAGAATATAGCGCAGAAAATGGAAAAATACATGGGTATCACTAGTGGAAAAAAAGGCAAGGGCTGCGATACAAGGGCTGCGGTTATCTGAAAACCGCAGCCCTTCACATTAAAGGGTTGCGGTTAGCCCAAAAACTGCAGCCCTTCACACTAAAGGGCTGCGGTTAGGACAAAAACGCAGCCCTTCATACTAAAGGGCTGCGGTTTTTGGGCTAACCGCAGCCCTTGGGCCTAATTAATCCACGTTTATTCTCCCAGCCCCAGTCCACGTTACTTCCCCCTCTCATTCTCTCTCTCGCGTGGTCGTGCGCTCTCACCCAAACCCTACCTCTCTTCTTCTCCCCCACCCCGTTTCTTTCTCTCATACTCTCTCGGTCTCTCCCCACAATCTTGAACTCAATTTCTCAAGTTTCCTCCTCCAAGTTTCCATCTTTTGCGTCGTCAGAACAAATTTCACAGTCTCCAATTCAATCCAAACCCTAATTTTCTCTCTCCTAGGGTTTCATTCGCAATCTTCCCTCAATCATGGAACCGGAACCAAGTAACACAGGTGCCGGAAACCCTAGCGAACATCGCAAGGAAGCTGTTACGAAGGTGCCATCGAAGGATCCCAAGAAGAAGGACGAGAAAAAGGAGAATGATCTCGTAATTTCTTCTCTCTGATTTTCAATTTCAGTCTTAATTTTCGCTTTTTGCAATTTGTAGTGCTTAAATGAATATCAAAATTGTTATTATTGTTTTTTTTTTGGTTAATTTTGATGTTGTGAACAAATTGTTTCCGAATTTGTTGAGTGTAGTGAATGTTCATGGTTCATTTTAACATCCTGCGTTTCATTCTCCTGTCCTCTGGAGTAGCAGGTTTCTTGATTTTTTCCGCTATGGCGGTGTTCCTTGACATATTAGCTATTGAGACTTGAGTTCTGCTTTTTTTTCACACTCGTTGATTTCGCACGTTTCAGTGATCTTGAGGTTTTAATGTGTCGAGATTGGTTGTTGTTGGTCTCGGGGTCCTGGTAATGAGTAGTTATTGTTACTGTGGCAGTTGGTTTAATCACAGGAGAAATGGTTTTCATTTCCATGGTTCTTTTTGTTGTAGATGTTATGCTCCTTGATGTCTGAGCAGAAGGCTGGATGGTTTTCACTTTGGGTTTGGCATTTTTCATTGTTTGTTCTTTAAAACTTTCAGAAATTGGTTGAATGCAGCCAAACAACTATCATCCCAAGAAGACGCTGAGGCATTTTCCTTGCATGAGCTAGGACATGAAATCTCTGAACTGGAAAGGAAACTTTCAAGCAATCAACATATTGGACTTTGCCACAATGATCTGCAATATGGTAACATAATGATAGATGAACAAACAATGTCAATACCTATTATAGTAAGTCTTCTTGTCCTAAGTGGTGAGCTTTAATTATTGTTATTTATCTCATATTTTTATTTTTTCTATACCCTTTAGTTCTCATATGAATCCTCTTATTCACTTAATTCTTTGCTGCTATATGGTTTATTTATTGAATTTTGTTGTTCAAGTGGAAGAGAATGGTATGATTGAGTGTGATTTGCTATTTTTTATGGGCAAAGTTTGATTTTTTTGATGGTTGATCTTCTTGTCAATTATTTGGTTTCTGCTGTGATTTGATTGATCAAAGTTTTGATCTTTTATTCAGAGAATTGTAGAAATAGTTTAAGTTGGATGATGGAAACTAGCTTTTAGTTGAGCCTAAAAATGCTGATTGCTTTCAAAATGGATCTGTTTAGAGGGTAGTTTTACTAATTGATTCTAATGTTTTAAACAAGATTACCTAAAAGATGAACTGCCCAGCAGCAACCCTGCAACCCCCCCTTGCCACCCCCCCACTGCCCAGCAGCAACCCCCCTGTCAGTCATGGATTCGGGTGTTGGTCTCAAAGATGAACTATGAACTAGTGTGAGCTACGGATTCGGGACTAATATTCAAGGTTGGCTTATCACTTATGATATCATGTAGTTACTCCTAGGAATGGCGGTCGGACCATTGTTTACCTAAAGAAAGAGCAAGAGTTACAAAGAATGGGAAAAAGTTATATAGTTCACAACAAAAAATAACTCAAAAGTTGAGAGAACAAAGGTAAAAATTTAGCATTCACTTTCTTCTTGATTTGTGCTTTCATGAACGTTATAATTTCCTCGCTTAATGGACTGATTTATTTAGCTCTAATAAAGTCACTTTGTTTAATTTATACCTTCAACTTCTTTGGCTAAATCTTTTGTGAAATAAAAGGTTAGTTTAACATGGTTATTCAATTAGTAGCTTCTAGTTCTATGTATATCTTTATTCTTTAGGTTGATAATGGATATATCTTTCTTACGTGGAAAGTTCACTTGTAATAGCATGATACATGGTTATAATGCTTTTCAGGTGCGGTGCGCTGCGATGCGAGTATACCATGGCTAATATTATTACTGGAGATGGTGTGAAGAAACCAAAAGGAGACAGGTTAGAATTCTTTTTCCGATTATGTTTTAGAAATTAGAACCCTTTTATCCGAAGTTGATTGTTCGAGGATGAACCTTATTTATCCCCTTTTCTCCTTAGTTGAAGATGATTGTTCGAGGAATTAGTTTGGGCATTGTAGCCCCTTTGGGATCATACATAGTGCTGGTTTTATTGAATTGTTTTGGCCCTGATTGTTTGCTTCATGCATAAAGTTGGTAAATATTAGTTAGTTATTGATTTTTGTGGGATTTCTTGGCCTAATATGCATCTAAGTGGTTATTTTAGGACTTTAATTGCTTGATCCATGGATAATGAAGTGGTTATAGCTTGATATTTGTGTGATTTATTGGCCTAATAAGCAATTAAGTGGATGTTTTCATGGGTTTTTTTGTCCCTTGATTCATACAAAAACATGGTGGTATAATGTAATTTTATGCATTTAGTGTCATCAAATATAATTTGACAAAATATTATAATCATCTAAGTTTGTTGATTCATTTTTAACTACATTTGGGATAAGAAGATACATTTTAGGCTATTTTCGACCATTAAGAAACTTTTAACACATTTAAAATCATGTAATGTAATTTGGTCATATATTTGGCAATAATAATTAGTTTACAAACTATTAGGCTTATATAACATCATTTATTTGCTTCTAAGTACATTTTGAGTAATTAAAGGCCGTTTTAGGACATTTTCGGTTATATAGGAAAAATTTCACGCATTTAGGGTCATGTAATATAATTTGATTATACATTTGATAATAATAGTTAGTTTATAAACTATTAGAGTCATTTAACTTTATTTTGTTTTTATTTATGATTAGGTTTACTTGCTTTGGATGTATGTTAGGATCATATAATGTATGTATGGTAGTTGAACTTAGATGTAATCATTTTATACCAAAAAATCAATATAAGAATCACTAAAAGAAAATCTGGACTAGTACTAATTTGGTGGTTGTCGCTGTCAATTGTGAGAATCATGTTATAGCCTTAAAGATCATAAATAGCTACTTCAAAGGTAGGGATTTGACTCTACCTATTTTATGTATAGATTTGTTTATAAAGACATTAATTGGAACTTTTGTTGGACTTGTAAATTAGCATATTGATGTATCATTATATTCATGTAATCATGTTGTCTCACCTTATTATGAAAGTTTAGCATCTAATGACGAGTGTTCCCAAATATTGATGTTTCCACTCTCCTCAAAAAAAAATATCGATGTTTCCACAATGAATTTTAAGAAGTTATGCTGAACACGGTTAGTACATCAATTATTGATCAAAATGTGAAAACTAGAATTGCACTAATGCTACAGCTAGCAGTCAGGATTGTCCTTGACCAATATTACCCGAATTCCATGTGAATGATAAACTGAGGATAAATTTCGTAGGTTTCAATCAGGAAAAATAATAAATAGCTTGTTTTACTAGTCATAGGCCATAGCTCCATGTTCGTCCTCCGGTGATATTGAAGAATGGACTTGTACATAATAATGCACGAAAACTTCTCAAGATTTCAGTTTAACAGTGTTTATCTTGTTAGTTCTGAGCATCAAATTATATTTTGCATTCATATTGTTTTGAAAAGATTAAGTCACACTAGAGATATCGAAATAGTTATTACTTTCTTACATTTGCTTTCTTTTTCCCAAGTGATTTACTCGATATGTACCACCCCTGCATTCTTCCCATTCAAACTTCTTTTAACTAAGATTGAAGTTGGTTGAAGAATCAAAGTAGGGGAGAGAATAGAGAGTTTTTGGTGGAGGAGAAAGAGAATAATCTAAGGATGCCAGTTCCTCTTGCTCCATATCCTACACCTCCATTACCTTTCACTCCACCAGCCCCCCACCCATCCCAGCACCCCCTGCTGCCACCTGCTACACCCTAGCCCAGCCCAGCACCCCCTGCTTCCCCCCTGCTACACCCTAGCCCGGCCCACCCCCCTGCTGCCCCTCCCCCCTGCCAGGCCCCCACCGCCCAAGAAGACCTCCTCCCTGCCAAGACCCCCACCGCTGCCCCTCCCCGCTACACCCCCGCCCCGCAACCCCCCGCTTCAACCCCAACCCCGCAACCCCTCCCCCGCCACCATTTGTTTAGCCATTTGTTTTGTTGTAAGCTGCCATGTACTTACAACATCAACTAATTGAATGTTGTTCTTGTGGAGTGGGTCTGTCCAGCTTCTGCTTTGTAGTACTTGCATAGATATAGTTTCACCTCCAAATTATAGCGATTTTGGTTTTATTTGCCAGGTTCTATCATCTCCAGAAAAGTTGCTTTTGAGGGATTTGGATGCTGATCTTGGTGGAGTTGTAATGTCTTCATGGCTGTTCTTTGGTTGATTTATTTTTTGATGGTTGTGATCCTGCTTATATATTGCAATTCGAATATTCGAGGGCAGCCTCGAACTAATGTAATTAAGTTATTATTTTTTCTATATTTGTGTAAAAAACATAATTTGTAATGAAAAATGATACTTATATATATATATATATATATATATATATATATATATATATAACTGTTTGGGAACATTTAGTACAAAAAAATGCAAAAAAAATTTTTTTTTTTGGGTCACAAAGGTTGCGGTCTGGTCAATAACCGCAGCCCTTGGTGGGTTAAGGGCTGCGGTTAAGGGCCAAAATCGCAGCCCTTAACACACCAAGTCTTTGCGGTTTTGGCCCTTAACCGCAGCCCTTAACCCACCAAGGGTTGCGGTTATCGCCTCGACCGCAACCCTTAACGCTCTAAGGGCTAAATGCCAAGGGCTGCTAGTCCAATGGATGCGGTAAAAAAACGCAGCCCTTGGGCCCCTTTTGACCGTAGCCCTTGGGCTTTTTTCCTCTAGTGGTACTTTATCATAAAAAAAATCAAGAAGATTCTCTTTATAATATGTGGTTTATAAAAGGTTGAACCTCTTTACAATATGTAATTTATAATATAATGAAAGGCAACTATAATTAGAATAAAGTTTGTTGTAATATGAAGTATTATACTGTTTAAGTTTACAAGTGTAATTGTGGAAGATGGAAAAGATTAGAGCATAGGGGAAATTAAAGAAAAAGGAAAAAAGAAAAAAAGAAAAATGAAAAAAGAGAATGAACAAAAGAAATCAAGAAGATTCTCTTTATAATATGTGGTTTATAAAAGGTTGAACCTCTTTACAATATGTGATTTATAATATAATGAAAGGCAACTATAATTAGAATAAAGTTTGTTGTAATATGAAGTATTATATTGTTTAAATTTACAAGTGTAATTGTGGAAGATGGAAAAGATTAGAGCATAGGGGAAATTAAAGAAAAAGGAAAAAAGAAAAAAGAAAAAAGAAAAATGAAAAAAGAGAATGAACAAAAGTAGATAACTATAGACAACAAAATGTTACCCAAGTCATCGAACCTGAGACCTCCGTGTTCTTCAGAAAAGTGCTTCTACCACCGCGGCAAGCAGATTTCATCAGTAACACATTGCTAGATTTTGTATATATGGTGTTTTTTTGTTTTTTCTCCCAGCCTATTTTTTTTAAATTTTTTTTTAGGGGTAGCATATGCTACCCCTTGTTACTTACTAGATCCGCCCTGAAAGCAACCCAAAGGTCCCTTTTCCCAACAAATGTAGTCAGTAATGTAGTGCTAGTTTATGAAATTAAGCAAGCTGATTGTCGCATGTTGAGCTTTTTGTTAGGATCAATTGGACAAAGTTGATCACTACAACAAAACAATATAATTACCAAAAAAAAAAATATATGAGAAGAGTCTTAAGATACGCAAATCCCAAATATTTGAAAAATGTTGTGTCAAACACGGACAAAGAAGTGAGACACAGAGTTACCGAGGCCCAACTGAATATGACTTTCAACTTAATTAATGTTTTATTCGGTAAAATAGTATAAAGCTTATATGTTTAAGGGCATCTCTGTTATCGTTAGGAGCTTTCGAAAATATTTCCTCTGTTTTATTAGTAAGTCAAGTATAAGACTACCTTATAATAAAATTACGGTAAGAGCATCTTACTTTGTGCCCTAAAAGAATTACTTTGTAAGTTAAAGGCGTCACTTTATAAGTTAAAATAAAAGCGTCACTTTTATATAATAGTTACCTTGTATGGTTGTACCTCAAAGGGGTCGCTTCTACTACAAGTGACCCCTTTAAAACAACAAGTTATTCTAGTCTTACCATAAGTTATGGTAAGGCGGTCTTATGTGAAGTTTAACTCTGATTCATATTACTAAAAATATTTATTCGGACACGCTTCCCAATGTGCAAATCTAATAATTAATACCTTTAATTCCTTGTAACTAAAATATATAAAATTTGATATTTTGAAACTAAATTTCGAGTTGAATCTAACAAGATCCCGCATGGCTATATTTTTTCCTTGTGTAGAATTCACAAATTTTGGTTAAAGGGATTACGTGAATGTGTGAAAGTCAAAATGTTTCAAGTAATTTGAAACGGAGAAAGTGATAAAATGATTAATTATGTGTAATGCATAAATTGTTAGGCACGTCAAAAAGGGAGAAGTAATAAAAGTTGGAAAAAAGAGAGGCTTTGTTTACATAGGTGAAGATTAAAATAAACAGAATAGAAAAAAAAAATCTAATTTTTTTAATATGTTTTTCTTAAATCAATGTTTCATTGGTTTTTTTAGTTATTTGTTCATCATTATTCAAATACAGTATTGAGATAAGGAAATATAAAGCTGAAGAAAGCTTGGGCTCAAATAAAGTGGAAGAATTTGTGTATCTGGTTCAATCGTTGAATATTAATAAAGTGGAAGAGTTTGATTTATATAATGAAGATTACCGAATAATAATCAACATTTAGGTTTTAAAATATTATCAGTATAATTATTAATATGAAATTCAAGTTTTTATTTTTTCTTCTAGTTATATTGTCAATTTAATTTTTTATCAAAGTTTTTCACACAAATGTAAGAAGAGGAAATCATTCTCCTTAATTTAATATTTAATTGATATTTCAAATTCAAGTCCATTGCTAACTTGTTCAATATATATGACAAGTAGGAAGAAGAAATTATTATTTAAATTAATCTAATATAACTTATTAATCTAATTATATAAATTATTTTCAGTATTTGTTTTATATATTATTTTCCATAATATGACAATTTAAATTCATTAAGGGTATATCAGACTTTTTGTAAGGGGGTACCATCTTTCTCCCCCCTTTACTTATATAATAGAGATATATTTTAAGAAATTAATATTTAAAATAAGTTGTGAAATTTTAATTTTAAATTTATTTTAATGTCAATCCTCAACATCAACATCTATATATATTAAATTTTAGAAGAAGACGCCGCCACATGTTACCCTTTTTATAGCAATAATATAAATCATACAATGCAAAAATAAAATAAAAAATCGAACTTAAAGAATTGAATCATCAACCTCTCACTTCGTTCTTCATGAGGCAACCATTGGGCTACAAATATAATTTACATAAGTATTATTTATTACGAAAAAAATATTAATATCGTAGTATCTAATGTTCCCCCGTAGTTGAAATAATACCACCTTATAAAAACGAAAAGAGGTCTTTATAACTGCATTTCCTTCTTTTTCTCACTCTTTTCACCTTCTTCTCACAACTGGAGTGAAATTAGGTGATTTTCCTCCTAATTTCCTATCAAAATTCACCAATATATGCAATAATCTAATTTACTAACCCAAAATTACAGCCCTCCTAAGTATTTGAAATTTTTTTTATGAAGGGAAAATAGTTCAAAACTGAATTATTATTAGTGAAAAACATATAAACAATTCTCTTAAAATTGCGACGGGAATATCCTGTCATAAATGACTTTTCGCGACGGGATTTGGCCCCGTCGTGATAGGCTTTTGCGACGGGATTTTCACTTGTCGTAAATGGCATTCGCACGGGATTTTGCCCCGTCGCAATTGGCTTTTACGACGGGATCGTGACGGGAAAAATCTTCTACAATGGCCCCCTTTTAGGACGGGCTCGCGACGGGAAATCCCGTCATAAATGGTCTTTAACGACGGGTTTACGACGGGATTTCCCGTCGTTAATAACCTCTTTTCTCGTAGTGGTAACTTTTTTATTAATCTAATTATGTTCATCTTTTCTCTTCAATCTATTTAAAATAACTAACATCTCATACATAGTAAAAGTTATAGCGTACAAGTTTAAAAATTATATTTTAATTTATTATACAGCTTATAGCGTACAAGTTTAAAAATTATAAAACAAATACTGCAAATTAAAACTGACGTGATATTGAACATACCCTTGCGGAAACTTGAAGAAATAAGGAAAACCAGTGGCTCAAAAAAGAATTCATGCCCCCCGCTTCTCAACATAATGACATAATAAAAATGCATAAGTATGTATTACAATCATATTTAATGTAACGTTTACGTATATCATAGGGGCAAACTTTTAATTGATGGATTTGGAATCCCCTTTATCTGATTGATATTCATGGCCACTTTGGTCAATACAAAGACATAAGTTGATGATGACCTCTTAAAATAAATTTTGATAAGTAAACAAGTTGGATAATTGGATTTCATTGTAAGCTTAATTAAATTAAATCAAAAGTTTTAACTTTTAAGATAAGATCTCCACACTATAGGGAAAGGGTTATAAGTAGACTCTCCTATTACGATCATTGAGCTACCCCATTAGGCATTAGCCATCGCAAACAAAGTTATGTTATTATAATAGTGGTTTTTCCCCATAATGAGGAGATAGTTTTTTTCATTAATATTTTTTGGTCCATTTTCTACGGAGATATTGTGGTAGTGTATAATTGAATTGTGGAGTATTCGCGCAAGTTAAGCTACCGAAAATTGACCCTAGTCTATGATCAAGAAAAGAATAATAATAATAATAATAATAATAATAATAATAATAATAATAATAATAATAATAATAATAATAATAATAATAATAATAATAATAATAATAATAATAATAATAATAGTAATTTATATTAATATAAATTTTTCTAATGTATATTAAGAAAAAGTTGTTGTCAAAGTTCGGTCTTGAAAATCGTACAAGTCAAAGTAGGAACAACAGTACAACACTAAGTGGTTGTTTGGTACATACAAGAATTTAATTCCTGTGGGAAGTTACAATACATAGGAAGTTAATTCCCTCGTGTAATTCCTAGGAATTTACTAAAATTGTTTGGTTGACATCAAGTAATTTGAAATTCCCAAGAATTTTGAATGACCAAGGGGGGAGTGGGTCAATAAATTCTCACGTTTTGTGGGAATTACAAATTCCAGGAATTTTGAATTCCCCCATTTTTCTTACTTCCTGCTAATCAAACAAATGAGCAGTTTAGAAATTCATGGGAATTTCCATTGCATGTGTTTCTTCCCGCATACCAAACAACCACTAAGAAAGCAAAATAAAAGTGTGAAAACTAACATGGTATGGTTGAGGTGAATAAAGGGTAAAAATTAATGTTGGAATGAGGGAGTAACAAAGAAACATGGTTAAAGTTAATTAATTTTTACCATAAAAAAATCTTGCAAGTAATTAGGAATGTAGAGAGCCATTGCACTAATTGTACTGAGTTTATCCTATTACATTAGAACCTCTGGCAAGTTAATCCGATCCAACTATGCAGACAAGGCCCCATGGAATTGAATTGGGGGAAGGATAAGAGAAACCAACCCCCGAAGTGCCTCTAGTGGAGGTTTGATCCCACAATCTTGAGATACAAACATTACTACTAGACCAAGTACTACTGTGATTCTATGCAAAAACTTATTGTGATAATGGTGTGATATGCAAATGAAGTACTTTATAGTTGATATTTTTGCCACATTTATTGTAGCTTTGGAAAAAAAGTCGCAAGTAATTTTGGGGACTCTGTAGAATTATAGTAAGTGGTATTTTAGGAGTTTTGAACCTCTTTTTTCTCAAAATTAACAAAAATGACTAATAATGTGGACTCTAGCTATGTACATCAAAATTATAAATTAGAGAATCCGAATTAATATGTTGAGCAAAAAAGAGGCGAAACGAAAGGAAAAGCAAAAAAAGTTGGAAGTGGGACTAGTCAGGGGCGAATTTAGTGAGAGTTGAACGGGTACAAGTACAACTCAAACCACAAAAAATTGGAAAAAGGAAGATGTAATATAATGAAACAAAAATTATCCGCACATCTATACTAATATAGTTAAAAGGTGTTCCTGAACGAGGAACGATGCCATGTGGCGCTCTCCCTAAAGACATTTTACTCCATACACTAAAAGATTAGAAATTGCATAGTATAGGGTTGATCCTATGACTTCAAGTTTATATACTAAAGTATTAACCACTAGATTAAGTAATATTTAGTGTTATCATTTTAAAGTATAATATTAATAAATGAAAATTTTTCTTACCCGGGACATAGCCCGGGCCTAATAACTAGTTATATATGTTAAAAAAGAGCCTCGTTTAGTGATTTGATATATTAAGTAATGTTAACTCATTGCAAATTATGTGTAACAATTTTGTAAGGGTGACTATTATAAGAAAAAAAAAGTAGTAATTATAAATAAGAACGGATAACTAATAATAATAGTTAGCTTTTTAGGGAGAAAGAGAAATTAAGTAACATACTTTAGCAAGATACTAGTATTTTGGCCTATATTATTATTCATAAATCTCATAATTGATTCTATCAGTTTTTCGTAATATTCTATCTAGTGCGAAATTAAAAAATGGACGTTATGACATGATAAGTTGTTCAAAAAACACTTCTAAGGAATTGGGGATAAAAATAACAATTTCAATAGAATTTAGGTAAGAGAATGTTATTACTTAAAAGAGAGTTAAAGATCAAAAAGCTTGTCTACATGTTTTTATAATTACATATAATTATAAGACTTTATTAAGTTTTACTTTGAAACATTAAGCATTGAAGTTGTAATGGATTAGTGGTTAAACTCTCACATTTCATTTCATAGGGCATGTGTTCGAATCCTAGTAACTACACATTGTTAATATTTTTTATTGAGATATAAACATGTGTATTAAAAGTTTGAGAAGAGTGTCACGTGGCACCGTTCCTTTGATAGGAATGCCTTTTAATAGATTTGTATAGATGTTTACTGACTAGACACAAATTAAAAAAAAGTTAACTAATAAAAAAAGGAAAATTTAACATAGATATATTAAACTATGGAGTCAGCGAACAACATTATGTAAAATT
This sequence comes from Beta corolliflora, assembly GCA_947648045.1. Taxonomy (NCBI): domain Eukaryota; kingdom Viridiplantae; phylum Streptophyta; class Magnoliopsida; order Caryophyllales; family Amaranthaceae; genus Beta; species Beta corolliflora. Next base: position 1,898,909 of record CANSZD010000007.1, on the reverse strand, counting down.
GAAAGTTTGCCTCTGAAATTGGAAGTTCCAACTTTCACAAGAAAACAATTAATATATTTATTTTTAGTTAAACGTTATCTAAATAGAAAAACATTAACAAAAGAGGGAATATTTAATCATTTAAATACCTATTCTCTTGTAACCCTTTATAGCTCATCTCCCTAATGCTTGGTGTCCACCCTCTTTTACTATTATACCCCAACTAAATAACAACTATAATTTCTCCCATATTTGTTTCCTTTTTAAAAAAAAAAGAAAAATAAATATAGTGAATTAAAGAACTGCAATTCCAACTTCTCCACTTTTGGTTTTCTCAAAAAAAGAAAAATATCCGCTTCCTCTGATCCTAAATAAGTGTTACATTCACTTTCTCACATACCCCAAAAGCTTCTTTGATCATTAATATCTTTGATGGCCTACAAGTAAAAAATATAAAAAGTTGATATTTTGAAAGTATATATTGAGAGGAATCTAACAAGATCGCACTTGACAATGATTTTCTTAATATAATACCGATAAAATAGAGTCAGATGTAGTTGATGAATAGTGTCAATTTACTCAACGTAATACTTATTTAAGAAAGGAGGAAGTATATGAAAAGCTTTCTATTTGCTTTCGCAAGTATTGCGTGCATATAAGACTAGTAGTATTTACTAGAACTTTTGGATATTCAAGAAATTTTTGTTTACCAACCAACATCACTTCTATCTACAATCTTTTTCACAAGCGTTATTTGACAACAATAATTTTGTATGATTCGAAGAACTAGTGGACTGTTATAAACTAGTTGTTGGCCCGCGGGCGTTAGAAAACAAAGCTAATTATTAGCAAAGTTTGGTTTGTAATTTTTAATTCTTACTTGTATCAGTTAGTCCTCATTTTGTTAGTTTATCTAATTATAGCTAAAATTATTGCTTCTTCCATTTATTTTTACTTACAACATAGCTTGGTTGTACGCAATTTAAGGAGAAGATTAGAGAATGTAAATGGACAAATTTATTAAAATAATTTAAGCCTTAACATCTTAACTCATTCCTCTTATCAATGTTTAGTTATTTTGAATTTGTCCGTTTTCCTTCTCTAATCTCCTCCTTAACTTGATTGCCAAGAAACTATGTTGCAAGTAAAAAAAAATGGAGGAATTATTACCCAACTATATAAGTTTTTTAACTTTGTTGTAAGTCGTCAATTAAGAAATACTAATATAAACCCTCTTCATTCTCTCTATGAATTCTCTATCCTCACGTTGTCTCTTCTAGTCTCTTCTACTCTTTTGTCAATAACCAAAAATCTAACAAAGATACAAAATTCTTCCATAGTTCCATCAAATAAGCTCTAGCAACGCATACTATGAAGATATAAGTAACGTAATTGTTAACTTTACAAAAATTTGGGGTGTTTGCTAGGAACACATGCATATAGCATCTAGGGTGCTATTTGTTCCTCAAAAAGCCACAAATGTACTCATCAAGTACATTAGACATCATAGAGTGAAAGAGTATACGTATAATAATGTTCTTGTTCAAAAGAAACTTGGAACAATCCTCAGCCAAAGCATAAAGCTGAGGGGCCTTTGTTAAGATACTTTCCCGTGTTTAAGAATACTAATTGTTTTTCCTGGAGCCCTAAAAAATCACATGATGACTACGTAGAAGTTCTTAAAACAAGAGGTAGCTAGGAAAACTAATACAAGGAGCTTCTAATTAAATTCAGCATTCATAAAAACTTTCTTGAAAACCCAGTTCAGAATTTTGTTTACTAAAGGGATTATGCTGGCTCAATTTAGATTAAGCAAGGCACGGTGCTTAGAGAATCTTGAATATATATACTGCAGATTTTTCCCTTTTAAGCAGCGATTCTGCATACAAGTTAAAGGTGATCATGCGCCGAGCCAAAAAAAAATTTCACTTTCTTAAGAACTTATTTGCGCATACCAAATGCCTCATCTTGCTAGTGGCTGATCCACTATGGGTTCACTGGAAAATTGAACCCAAAAAACCCATAGTAGATCTAGGTAAAATCAGTAAAGTTTCATAAAACTGGAAAACATCTAACATGAAATAACGTGCGTGAGGAAACATAATAAGGAGCAGAGACAACTTGATGGTTTTGGTGTCAGTACTACTGCATTTGGTCACGGGTTTGAATATGCACTGCTCTAATCAATCTATTCCGTTTCTTCCTTTTTGTTTCTTCAATTTATTCCTCCATCTTCTCTTTTTCTTTTTTTTAAAATTCATACATCATGATGTTTTTCTTTCTTTTTCTTTCCTTTTTTACAATCTTCAATATTTTTTTTTCTTTTTCTTTTCCATCCAGTACATTATTTTATTTTATACTCTAATTACCATTGTAGACTTAGGGCGCATTATCCCCAAATGCATTTTCGGCTCAATTCGGCGATTCTGCAATTCGGTTCGGTTCGGTTGCGTTGATTCGGTTCGGTTGTTTTTGCTTTATGCCAAAGAATGCACTTTATTTGTTTGTTGTAATCATAAACAATACTCGAAGTAGTATTTAGTCGGATTACTTTTTATGAGACAAAGTTGGATCATTCTTTCACGATTTACCATGCTTTCACGATTTACAAAGTACAAAACACTAATAATTTAATTTTGTAATAACATTTTTGCACACCAAAATTAGTTATCGGTCGTAATTTGAAATTTGGACTAATATCTTTCATGTCTGAACCCACAAGGTAAATATCCTGGATCCACCACTGGGATCTTGCACACCTCTATTGATGGCAACTTGAATATCCTCTACACATCTTCTGCCAATCCGGTGATCAAAATTGTACCAATCTCGTCACAACTACATTAAAAATTCATAGCATAAGTTCACGTACAACACTTGGAGCCTCTAAGTACGAGCAAATTGTAATATCTACTTAGACACCATCACTAACTATTATACTATAATTCTAGTTGTGATAGGAGACTATAAAAGCAAAACTAATTAGCAAGTAAATCCACTAATTAGTCACATAGCACCTGAACCCAACAAATGAACCACTACACTAACATATACTATCATCCTTTGGTAATGCACTCACCCTAAAATGGCTTAAAAGCAAGCACACAATCTTAACATTGCCTATACATTGTAATTTTACTATGTAGTTTACTCATGTCTGGAGGATAAACACAAAGTTTTAGCTCTTTGCTCTAAATGTCACATGTATGTCCGCAACTTAAGGCTATTGTATTAAGTGATAATAATTTTTTCAAAATTTCTAATAATTGACAACTAAAGAAATAATTAACTATCCTATTTTTAAACAATTCCAGATAAAGGAATAGTGTTCTAAAACCTGTGACAATAGTACATAAAAATCTACAATCCATTAGTTGATTAAAGGCTAATATCCTCCTTTTTTTTGTGCTCGACAAACATATCTCTCTAAATTAATCCAACATAAAAACTTAAATTTTAAAACAAATAGAACAAAACTAATGTTGGTTAATTGTCATTGCCATGAATAACTTCACCTAGACCTAGAAAATGGAATCAACCTCTAGCAGAAGGCAATGCCTGACCAAAAACAGAATATGTCAATTAAGATCTATAACGTCCTGAACCCTAAATACTTCTAATTCTACACCTCCAAATTCTTCCTTCTCTTTCTTACCACCCTCTTATCCCTCCCCTCCTCCATCCCTCCCTATCTCTCTATTTCTCTAATTTAGTTTTATACATTTTAGGAAAGCCAAACTATTTCTATTTCCTCATGTTTCCCACTCCTTCATCTCACTTCTCCTAATTTTATGCTTCCCTCCTTCCCTAAGATAGTATGTAGGATAATGTATTCAATTGATTTGATATTTGTTTTTGGAGCAACTATCTCATTTCAATTCTAATCATTTTCACTACATTCTTTTAATTCTCCTACTTCTACACCTCCAGCCTCTTCTCTGTTTTTGCTTCCACCCTCTCCTTCCTCCCTTCCTCCCTCCAATCATATCAAAAATTTGATAGATCTACCCAAAACTTCTCTAGTAATTGAACTTATATCACTCTAATGATGTTACTGGTATATCCCCCCCGAAAAAACCATCGAAATTCTGAATACTAATTCACATTTGTAAGATCCAATTTACTAAAACTAATTAAACAAAAATTGAATCCCAAAAAGAAAAGACATTAACAAAACTCAAACCATTGAACGCTAGAAATGTCAATTCATAAGGGGGAACTTCTAGCATGCATTTACTAGCTTCTATGCCATTCCTAGCAGCAAAGAAATTTGGCTCAGCAAAATGAAGATAATGGGAAGAAAAAAATCCAGAAGTGAATAAACAGAAACACAACAAAAGCAGTTGATATTAATGTCAATTCAAAAGGGGGAACTAAACAGACCTGCAATAAGCTTCTTCACGGCCACATGAGGAAGAATGTATAATAGGCGATACAACATGTAGGATCTGAAATCAAATTAAGCAAATTTTCAAGATTATAATAAGAATGATAAAACTCAACTATGCTGTTCTCATAAACACCGAATGTAGGAATTTACCTTTTTGTGGCGCGGCTGCGAAATATAGAGAACCTGTAAGATCAACTGTAATGACTGTTGGCATAAATGGAGGCAGGCAGGCAAGCAGCACCGCAAAACACCAGCCTATATATCTCAGGCTGCAGTAAAGCCCCAGCTCCAATTCCTGTAACTGCAATCTAAATGGGCTTTCTTGACCACGGCTTGTGTGATGTTGCATCAATGCGTATGATAAAACTATGCTTTCCTAATGACTTAATTTCATGACACTTCCGTACATTTTATCCTTTATAGTCAAGACCAGATAAAAAAAATTAATTCGTAAATCGGCTTCCATTATTTTCCTTCTTCTCTATTCGGTTTCCATCATAATGCAAGGATTCACATCAAGCAATAGAAATAATTCAGATGCTTAGTTATAGCATATTATAACAAACCCGCTTGTTCTACGAGAAAAATCCAGCTCCTAAGGTAGATTGAAAAACTTTATAGCATCGAACATTCGCTGCATCATTTGATGTCTGTCTCTCTTTCGCCGGTTGCTGCAAAAACAGAGAAAAATTGAAAAAAGTATAACAAAATTACACTATCGTCTTATTGTATCTCTAGTCATTTGGGAAAGCCTAGTAAGACACGAGAAGAGGCTGCAGTCTATAAACAAGTGATGAGTGATGACAGTTATGATACCGTACTGGTTCCACAATATATGAAAAGCAGTTCTAAATTTGCTTTTAGAGCTAATTTTACCATTCATGAAGTAAATATACGATTTATAAAATAATTTCAATCATTCACAAGTGAGGAATATAAATAACCAAGCTGATGTACGAGCAGCATTCCACAACAATATAACATAGCTCTCATTCTCTAGTGAACCAAGCTCCACATAAGAAGTCAAGAAGAGGGCCCTATAACATACATCATCAAGCCTGGAGCTTGCTTATCAGTGTTTATTGAAATCATAGATAAATTATAAATAGAATGTGGAGATAAACCATCTGCTTCTTCCAAGATACCAAAAAATTAAGAACTTTTTGTTGGGAAAGACCAATTAAAATAGATATTTTGTTGGGAAAGACCTAATAAAAAAATTTTTGTTGAAAAATACCTATTATAATAATCCCTTTGTTATTTCAGACCACTTCAACGTTTTCCGGCCAAAAAGTCCGTTCTCCGGCATTGACTTTTATCTCTTCCTTTCTCATATAATGGGATCATCCTATTTCTCTTTCTCATTAATCCCTTAACCCTATCAAACCCTTTCCTCTTATCTCTAATTTACCGCGTATCAGTCCTCCAACTAGCAGTTGAAGAACTTGGAACTTCCGCCCTCTCTTCTCTGCCATCTTGCAAAGATTTCTCTGTTTTTTTTTTTGTGTAAATTGTCCTACGTGATAATAATACAAGGAGCAAAAGTGAAAGGGTAAAAAGCCCTAGCACCACCGTAAAAGTCATTGAAGGCAAGGTTAGGAAGTTAATTCCCCCTCCAATTTTATATATATATACCATTGGTTTGCTTTATTTTTGTCTTTTGTATGCATCAATTGTGCTTTGTAACTTTATCATATTATAATATTGAATTGTTAAGAATAATTTGATTGTCTTTAGTTTGATAGTGGTCCATTAAGGAAACGTTGAAGTATTAAAGTATGAGTTTTTCAATTACGTAAAGTGGTAGTGGCATATAGGTCGAATTTTTTTATTAACGTAATATTGGGTAAAATTACTTTGTGTTGGCAGTGACAAATCTACAGTAACGGTGGATGGATTTAGTTAATTTGAAACTTTTTCATGGGGGAATGTGGGAAAGCAACAAAAAGACCACAAAGTATATTGATGGCCATTTGTATATGGTGCAAAGGTTAGAGGAGTTTTGCTATTTTACTGTAACTGACCTTATTAAGAGGAAATTAGGGTATTTGGATGTGGGTCACATATATTTTAAAAGGCGTGGGTTAAGTTTACACAAAGGAAGGAAGTCGTTCATGGATGATAGTGTGATCAATGAGATATTGGCTACAAAAGATTACAACAACTTTGTGACTTTGAATGTTATACATGAGCAAAAGGGAACTGAAATTGACTTGGAAAGTGATAATTCACAACCTAAAAGGCCACCTAAGCTCCCTATTAGGAGAAGAGCCGCTAATGATTTAGAACTAGAAGATAGGGAGCAGGAAGGAGGTGAGAGTGAGAAGGATAGATGGTCTGATATAGAGGAGGACACTCAAGAAGATGATGTGGGTAATTCAGATGTGGTTTTAAGTGACGGGGATTTTGAAGATGAGGAAGATGATGATATATTTGCAGAAAATATTGATGAGGACATAGCAGGGGCAGTTAATAGGTCATTGGGTGGGCTTCATACATCCATTGTTTTTAGGGAGGGGCACAATGAGGATGAACCAGAGGTTGAATTGCAGTAAGATGATGAGCTTCTTGAAGATTCAGAGGAAGAGGGGAGTGTAGTTGCTTCTGATGACGAGGGTGAAAGGTACACCACATTCAACCCTAATATTGACTTCAAGCAAAAAATCAAACTCAGTGTAGGATTGAAGTTCCCTTCAAATCATGTGTTTAGGAAGGCTTTGAGGCACCATTCAATAGAAAACAACTATGACTTCTACTACCTTCACAACAACAATTCTAGGGTTACGACTTCTTTGTAAATACGGATGTGAGTGTGAATGGAAGCAAGGGAGAAGAGTGAAATGCACACGCCAATTAGAGAGGAAATGCCCTTTTAGGATATATGCCGCCAAGGTGAAGTTGGAAGAGACTTTTCAATTGAAAAGCATGAATTTGAAACACTGGTGCACACAAAAATCAGTGAACTCAAAGGTTTCTTCTGAGTATTTGGCGGAGAGGTATGTTGATGAGTGGAGGGATGACCCTAAGTGGTCCTTCAAGCAATTTAGGGGAAGAGTTTGGAGGGATTTGAGCATAGATATAGGTTATTATCTAGCTTATTATTCAAAGTTAAGAGCCTTGCAAATGATTCATGGGTCTGCAACTGAGGAGTACAAGGCAGTTTGGGATTATGCTAGTGCTATAATGAAGTACAACCCGGGTCCAAGTGCTTATGTTCTTTGTAATGAGAGATAGAGACCTCCCCCTTTGTTCCATAGGATGTATATATGCTTACAAGCATGCAAAGAAGGGTTTGTTGCAGGTTGCAGACCAATTTTAGGGGTGGATGGTACTCATTTAAGGGGTCCATACCCTGGTGTTTGTTTAATAGCAGTGGGAAAAGATGGAAACAACAATTTATTTCCAGTTGCATATTCTGTGGTTGAGGCTGAGAACAAGGATAGTTGGGCATGGTTCTTAGAGTTACTTAAGAAAGACCTTGGATCTGTTGCTCAGCCCCTTACTTGGGTGCATGAAAGAGAAGAGGAGCCTACAGAACCTACAGAGACAGAGCCACACATGACATACATGTCTGATAGGCAAAAGGTAAATTTTTATTTCTTGGATGGACACTTTGTATGTTTGTTTGTTGTTTTTAATTTCACTGTTGTGTTTCATTTCATTTTTTAGAGGGCCTCCTACATGCATTTTCAACAGTGGTGCCTAATGCAGAAGTGAGATATTGTTGCAGACATATATGGGCAAATTTCAAATTAGCCTTTCCCGGACAAGCGTATAAGAAATGTTTTTGGAAGGCCTAAGGGCATCAACAAAGGTATATGTTTGTGCCCCATTTTATTTGTGCTTTATAGTTACTATTGTTTTTATTGTACACTAAACTACCTATTCTGTTACTTTTTTAAAATTTCAGGATGAATTTGAGAAGAACATGGAATCCATTAAGATGCTATCCAAGGTAGCTCATGCATATTTGGCTAAAATCCCTCCAAATAGATGGAGTAGACATGCATTTAGCACCAAGTGCAAATCTGCTATGGTTTTGAATAACTGTTGCGAGTCTTTTAATAATGTAATCAAAGAGGCAAGGGAGAAGCCTATTTTGAGTATGATGGAATGGATAAGAAGGTATATAATGAAAAGACTCATGTCTAAAAAGGAAGGATTGGAGGAGTACAAAAGAAAGATTATGCCCTCTGTTGTTAAGCAATTGGAGATAGCTGCAGATGAGTCAAGGAACTGCATTGACTTGCAATGTTCAGTTGATGAGTTCGAGGTGGAGTATAAGGGACATAGACATGTGGTTAATCTGGAAAAAAAGACTTGTGGTTGTTACAAATGGAATCTAACTGGAATCCCATGTTGTCATGCTATGAGGTGCATTTTAAGTGTGAGGGGTGATCCAGAGGAGTATGTGCATCAAGCTTATACCAAGGAAGTGTATTCAAAAGCTTATGCATCCACTTGCCATGCTATGCCTGGAAGACAACATTGGGAAAAGACCCCCCATCCACAACAAGATCCACCTCCCTTTAAAGTGATGCCAGGAAGGCCTTCTAAGAAAAAAAAGAAAGAAGGAGATGGGAGAGGGGCAAGAAGTGCCCAATGAGCTTGTTGTGAGGCCTAGGAAGCCTAATCGATGTAGTAGGTGTGGAGATTATGGCCATAACATTAGAAAGTGCCAAAATGACCCACAAGAAGTGGTTGTAACTGTCCCAAAACAGAGAGGAAGGCCTCCTAAGGGAGCAACAACTATTAGGGGACCAGGCACAAGAAAAATGCAAGTTATGCCCACAGGTGGTGCCACTGCACCAACTAAAATTGCTGCTGTCCAAGAAGACCCAGTTTCACCAACATCTCAAGTATCCAAAGCTCCTACTGTTGTGAGACAGAAAAAACAGAAGAAAAAAACTACTTGTGCACAACCTACTGTTGCTGTTCCAAAGAAGAAGAAGAGAAAAACAGTGGCCATTAACTCATTGATTGAGCAGCCCTTCCTAAATGAGGAACCTAGCGGCCGGCCTATAAGCCTTTCCACGAAGCACCACAACTCTAAATGCAATAACTTTTGAACTTTTGTAGCCCTTTTTAGCATTTTGTTAAAGTCCCTCTAATTTTGGAATATGGTTTAGGGCGGCACTCAACTGTTAAAGCATTGCCTTTGTGCATCTTGTAGCCTTTGTGGCACTTAATTTTAACAATGTGCTGTAATGATTTCCAAGAAGAATTGAGAATAAAAAAATTGGGTACCATTTTGTCATGCAAATTGTTGCCAAATTTCTCTCTTTCATTTCATATTTGTCATCAAATTACATAAATGGGATTACATTAGCACAAGGGCATTCTAGTCTATGATGCATGGGTACGCCTCCCAGGCACCGTTTCCCGTACCGGGTACGGGTACGTCCCGGGTACGGTACGGATTCGCACGGGATTCGTACCCAGAACGAATCCATAGGGCCGGGTACGTGGGCTGTTGTTGGGGACGGTAAAGTCGAAGTCGGGGACGGGCTGAGTACGTTTTTTAGAAGGAACCCACGTACCCAGCAAGTTTAATAAAATTACATAGGCCCAAACCCAAATTCACATTCTAGGGTTTAATTTTCGAAATTCCCAAAATTCTCTCTCAACTCACCTCAACTGCGAAGTCCTTCCCCGCCTCGCCGGTCACCTGTCTTCTCGGCGTTGACCGATCTTCTCGCCGGTTCGAAGTTCAAACTTTCGAAGCAACTCAGCAGTCGCCCCTCGTTTCTTCTCCTTCGAAGCTCGAACTTATTCTCGATTCTAGGGTTTTCTTCTCAGTAACTCTCGAGTCTCGACTCGCCGGTTTTCTTCTCTCACCGGAGTCCGAAACGCCGGCTGAACTAGCCTAGGTGAGCAACTCTCGACTTTCGAATTCTAGGGTTTTGTTCTCCCTCTCCTCATTTCTTCAATTTTCGCATGTAAAATGTTTGGGTTATTTTTGTTGTTTTCTTTTTCGTTTTTTCTGTTTTGTTTGTTTTCTTTTATTGAGGAAGAAAGGCAGGAATTAGTGGTGTTGTTAGTTACTTATAATTATTTAGTTTACTTGAGTGTTGAAAGTTGAATTGTTTTGTACTCTCAATCTCTCTCTCCTCAATCTTCATCGCTCCTCCATCTTTCATGCATCAGGTGATAGGCAGATTAGGCACCAGGCACTAGGCAAGAGAGCACAAGGCACGTGAAAGACTACAGTGGAGTACAGGTGTACACCATCTTTCAAAAAAATAGATGTAGTGTCATTTAATATTTGTACAAAGACTAACTTAATGACTTTATTTTAGTACAGGTGTACGCCACCTTTTGTTTTTGTTGACTTTTCCAATTTCCATCATTCTTTAAATGTTTACCTAAACTAACCCCATATAGTCATATACTTCTATTTACTTATATTCTAGGGAGATAGAAAACTTATTGTTATATTTTTACATGTATGTTGTTTAATATTTTTGTACAAAAATTAAATGGATATTATATCTATTAAAAATTTAAGGTAATATTATTTATCAAAAATATTATTTTTTATTATTTTTTTGCCGAATCCTAGCCGTACCCGTTTTTGGAAATTTTGATTTTACCGTTTTCCGTCCCCGTACCCGTACCCGTATCCGTCCCCGTATCCGTATCGGTGCTACATAGATTCTAGTTGCAGCTCTAATTAAAGCATATTGTTCAAATCAAGCAAAAAAATATACACTAACAATTACAGATAAGAACACACAAAACGCAATTGTGAACCCTTCAGCACCTTGCACATTCCGGGGAATCTGAGCACGTTGCAAGTATATACTGCCGGTTTCCTGTCGCCTGTTGTGCATCAATATGATATTTGTTCCTTTCTTCAGTTGTCATCATAATTCAATTTCTTAATCAGAAAAATGTCATAGATAATTTAACATCTGCTGTTCTATAATTTTCAGCTAACCTTTCCTTCCTTGAATAGGATTTTGAACAGGAACACCACAATTACAGGTCGTTGGTAAGGTAGTGGTGGAAGATGAGGAATTTTTAGACATCATTTCCTAAAATCTACATTCTAATTCAAGAACAAACAATTTAATTATAAATCCCTAAAAATTCGACAAGATTGAGAAGAAATTGAGGGATTGAAAAAGATTAAAACTTGTGAAACTTTTTGGAATCTTTGCTGCTCAATTTATCAAAAAAGATGAAGGAGATATAGATATTACCTTTACTTGTTTGGGTTGGAGGGATTGAGTTCTTCAATGGGGGGTTTGTCGCATCTCATTCCCATTCTCCAGTTCATTTGGGGTTGGGAATAGTTAATATAATGGGAGGGAAAGAAAAAGAATTGGAAAGAGAAAGAAGGACATCAAAATGAATTTGAGCACGTTGCACTGTTGCAGGGGATTCTAATGAATATAAGCTACTTTTTTTCTTTTCTTTATTGAGGTGTATTAATGACATCAAAATAGGATGGTCCCGTTATATAAAAAAAGGAAGGAAAAAAAGTCAATGTCGGAAAATGGACTTTTTGGCCGGAAAACGTTGAGTTGGTCTGAAATAACAAAAGGATTATTATAATAGGTCTTTCTCAACAAAAAAAAAATTATTAGGTCTTTTCCAACAAAATTGCTATTTTAATAGGTCTTTTCCAACAAAAAGTTTAAAAATTAAAAAAGAAGCACTTTTGCAGATTACTACTCCAGATCAGTGTTACCTAATTTACCCATACCATGTTTTGAAGACTGAAACATGCAGCCTCGAACGTGCTACATCTGCACTAACTTTTACATAACCAAGCAGCATTTATGTTACTGTACGTCTGTACGTACCTTTCATATATAGAAAAAGATTGCATCTGATATCAAAAAATTACCTAGGGAGACAAAGATTGAGTGTAATGAAGAGTCGTATGGTAATTGAACAGATAAGTAGTTTAAAAATTATGATTACCAAGGTTTCGGTTGAACACTATATAATACATCAAGAAACAGAACGAAACAGACTTCTTGTTTCTTATTCTACCTCATCTTCACCAAAAGAAAGTAATATGTTACTCCAAAGCTAACACTCAGTCAATCAACATAGAATAAACTTCTTGAAGTAGGCAAAGCCACCAAACTCAGATTGATACATGCCTTTCATTTCACTTAATAGGCTCAACTATTATACCAACAATCAAGCCTAAAGTGGATTATGACACATAACTTTGATTCCATCATTGAGTCAAAGGGAAACCTCTTAAGGTCTAACTACTAAAATTACACTATACAAGAATGGAACATATTGTATGTGTCCATATCAAACATGAAACTATATTCCAAATCAAACATGAAACTTACAAATTGGAACAATAGCAAGAGCCAATGCATTCTTCTCCTCTAATTCTGATGCAACTGGCTTAGGATCATCCATACTCTACAACATTTAAAAGGCGTACTTTTATACAATTGTATTTGGGATAGCAAATGTTTCACGAACATGAAATTATAGTTACGGTAACAACAATCATTCATAGCAATAAATGTGAAACTTGAATGCTTTAGGTTTACCTTCCCTCAAAAGAAAAGGGGAATAAGCTGAACAAAAGAGATGAAGAAGCATAGCACCGGCATACAACAGCAGCAGCAGCAGCAGCAGCAACACCTCCATCGTGCTGGTGGCAACGGTGAATCGCCGAAAGCACATGCATACAACAGGGACAACAATGAGCATTAGCACAACCAGCACCACAACAGTAATTCAAGAAGGAAAATTGGCGACAACAATTGAGAGAGAAAAACCTGGTTGAATTTGGTCTGAAGTTGAGAGCTGATCAATTTACTTTCACCAGAACATCAAAATTCTCCCATTTAGCCAAACCCTAAAACAAAATTCGATGTCATCAAGACTACAGCAGACCAAAATTTACGAAATCAATAACCAAATTCCTACTCAAATTAGATGAGTTGTACAAATAAAATAACATTAAAATCACCATAAACTGACTTAGATTGAAAAAAGCTGAAGAATAAGATTACAAAATGAAACCCTAACCTTTTCGTGTTTGAATTTGGTACGCATAACGCCGAGCTCTTTGTCGATTCTACAACTCTCTTACTCTCTGTTCTGGCAATTACGAACACTGAGAGACCTCGCATGCCAAAAAGCGCCATTGCAGCTCAGATTTGTGGTGCGAAGAGAGAGATGGAGAATTTCTATAAAAAGTTGATCATTCTTGCTCTTGCAGTTTCAGTTTTAGTTGCAAACCCCACTATCACTATAATTTTATCCTCCTACACCATTTTCACCCATTTTATAATTTTCCATTTAGAAAAAAAATTTAGAACAGAAAAATACCAAACGAAAGAAGAAAAAGAGGAAGATGTGAGAGACCTTCGACAATATACTAATCAAAATCAAAATAGATAAATTAAACCTAAAGCATGCTAAATAGATATAACTATTCGATTTTCAATTATATTAAATGAAACCCTAAATCATGAAAAACATCACCTTTCATCTTGAGATAAAGACCTTGAAATTAGCATTTGAAGCATCACGAAAGAAGATCAACTTCTTCTTTCTTTTTCCGAGCTTCACCAAAAATTCTAAAATGAGAGGAACACATTGGATCCTTTGAAGATCCATGGAGAAGAGAGAAGGGAAGAGGGGAGGATGAGGAAAGAGAAATTGAGATGGAGAGAGCCAGAGGTTTTAGAAGCAAGAGGAAAAAGAGGAGAAAGGAAGGAAAAGGAGGAATAAAAGGAAAAGCAAATAGAGGGAAAAAATAAGGAAGCCAAAGAAAGGCTCATTTCCTTATGAACAGTAAACTTCAGCATTTTTAGACTCATATCACTATTCACAAGGGAAAGAGGGGAACTTCTTGCTTTTAATAGGTTTATTAAAGATTAATTTTCTTTTGTTTTCAATTATGAAATTAGGATGTTTAGTTTGCCTTATTTTTGTTCTCTTTGGCTGTCGTCGCCCAGGTAAAGAGATCCCAACACTGGATTCTAGTGTCATGCCGATCAGTATTGGAATATTTGTAATTCCGACATGGCTTCTCATTGACAATTGCTTAAGTTTAGAAGGAAAAAAAATATATCTTGGGTATAAGATGTTACACCACAACTCATGTATAACAAAATCTCACACATACGGACGTACATAATGACACATAATCACACAAACTCCAATAAAAATAACATGGATTAAACAAATAATGACATGAATCTTATACCATTTTGTCATCTATTTAATGTCATTTGAGTTCCATTATGTCGTTATGTCATTTTGACATTCATTTCATATTATTTCTAATCTCTTTCATATCATTTCACTTTTGTTCGACATTATTTTGTCATTTATTTCATATTGATAAATTTGATAGATTGAAAATGGGTTTGGGCAACCCAATACGGAGGAGAAGAGTTCGGTCCACATACAAGCCCAGAGGAGGTTTCATACTAAAACCAATTAGCAATAGTAGGAGTAGCTCTAGCTTATATTGTGGTACTTTCTCTCCTCTTTATCCAATATGGGACAACTCACATGTGCACAACACATATGGGGTTCAACACTCCCCCTCACATGTGAGTGTCCTTAGAATTATAGCATACTGGTAAGGTAATAATCCTCATTGGGAATGATCGTCCAATAGAGGTCCTTATTCAGTTGCTTGACAAATGCCCAATATGAAAGGCCCAACAACCTGGGCTCTGATACCATGATAAATTTGATAGATTGAAAATGGGTTTGGGCAACCCAATACGGAGAAGAAGAGTTCGGTCCACATACAAGCCCAGAGGAGGTTTCATACTAAAACCAATTGGCAATAGTAGGAGTAGCTCTAGCTTATATTGTGGTACTTTCTCTCCTCTTTATCCAATATGGGACAACTCACATGTGCACAACACATATGGGGTTCAACACATATCATTTCAGATATGTTTCATATCATTTCACTTTTGTTTGATAATTTCGTCATTTATTTCATATCATTTATGATATGTTTAATATCATTTCATTTTTGTTTGATCGATGTCATTTTGTCATTTTTTTTGTTTAATATCATTTCTTTTTGTTTAATGTAATTTTGTATTTTCATTTCTAAGTAATTGCATCAGATACATTGCATTTCTCCAATTAATACATTGCTAATTGTATTGCCAAAATTCTAGAAATTCAGTTGAAACCCTCAATAAAGCAGCTACAAATCAACACTAAAATTATCGCAAAAATTCTCACAAATCATATTTTAGAAAGAATTCTTAAATCGATCAAGATAATTTAATCAAGTACTACAAAATATCACTGTCAAACATCAAAATCCTATAAATTGCGCACAAAAATTAGGAGAGAGAGAAATACATTATTGAACCAAGGATCATGAAGAATACAAATGTTACGCTTGCTTGTTAAAGGTGGCAGGATGATGACCTTCAGAGTTCAGAAGTAGTGACAACACAATTGTTACTGAACTCTAGATCTTTTCCCTTCGTAACTTCTTCACCAACATCGAAACCCTAGAAATTCTGAAAAACACATAACGAAATTGATCTAAAAAAACACGAGACTAACTAGTGATGGTGATCTTTGCTCATTTGTTTTGTTTTGTGTCGCCTCATTCTTTCTCCTTATCCTCTATATTTTTTTTGTTGTTGTTGTTGGTGGGTTTGGTTACGCCACCGGACCTATGGCGGTATTGCCACCGTTTTCTCGCCGAAAAATTGCGGCCACTTTTTGCCGCCGTTGTTGGTTATGTTGCGCGCCTGCTTTACCATCGTCTTTGCCTCGCCGCCGACGAGAACTTGGGGAGAGGGGTGTCGAAAGAGTGAAGCGGGGAGGAAGGAGAGATGGGAAAAGATGGTGCATGTTGCCAAATTAATCGGGACACGACCCTATAATGAGCATCGTGCGTACAACGTACGAAGACGTCCTTTTGTCTTTAGTCAATTGGTGGGCGATGTTCTCTCTCTTCCGCTTTTGTGAGCATGCATTTAATTGCACGACAAAATTATCTTCTCTATCTTATAATTTATGCGCTACAAATGACTACCTCTCTCTTGATTTTTGGTTTGCTCTCTGTCATGCTTTATTAATTGTCTCAAACATATCTTATTATTTATTTTATTACACGTTATTTTGTTGTATTAATAGTCCAAACTAAACATATTTTATTTATTACATAGAATAATAAGTCCATCCATAATGAACATATGTTCATTGCAATAATCATACTTTTTTACGGGGTAATAAACTTAATGAGATGTGTTTTGTGTGTTTGTTGGTATTCAAGCAACGGACAATATGCAAGAATATTATTTGAAGTTTGTATGATATACAATGAACTATATACATTCAATGAACGATATCAGAAATACATGTAAGTAGTACATTACACGTTTATTGTGTTATTTGTAAAACTAAAGGTTCATTGAGGTATGCGTGAAGTTCAGGAGATGTGTATGAAAGTTGTCCCACATTAATGAACAATATTAATAAGTCTTGATGAACATATCGGTAACGTCAGACGCCATCATTAATTTTTAATGATGGATTTGGGAAAGGTGTGGCGAGATTTTAGGGATTTGAAATTTTGTTGATGTAGGGCTTATTTATGCTCATTATATTTTACATAGCATTAACTTGTCTTGCTTGGTTTTCTTTCTCTCTCCAAATATTACATGTCAACATTTTTATCTATCTTTCATCACATTAAAAGTGTATTTTTGTTTTCAGTCCACAGTAAAGAGTTGATTGTAGGTTGTCTTTGTTGGTAGCTAAGTATATTTAGATTTGGATTATTGTTTTTATAAAGTACTTCAAATTATTTGTATTTATTGTGATTTTATTTCTATTGATAATTTGTAAAGCAAGATAGAAAGTTCTTGCATTGACATTCATTATGAGAATGTTGAAAATGGTTCATAACTGACAAAATGAGAGTCTAGAGAGAGAAACTCCCGCCTATGTCTATAATTGGATATTTTCACTTTTTCATCCATTTCTGAATCTCAGCGAAAGCTGGAGCAATGGCGAAAAGTTCAAAAAAGGGTAATGGTGGAAAGAAGAACAAACAGTCCTTGAATAAAAGTAAGGCTCAACGTAAACCTCAGACTGTTGATGCAAGAAAACTGAAGAATATCAATGAAAAATCTAGATGTTTCAGAGCTTAGCTGGACTTCAGAGGAGGAGAATGAGGTTTCTTCTCATGCTTCTTTGGATGCAGCTGCTTCAAATATGGATAGAGCGAACTTTGAAGTTGCAAGAAATAAGGTTGCTTAATGAGTGGCGTCAGTGAAAACTCCACTTCGTCAATCTGTATCCTCAATCGGTGAATCCCTCACCACATCCGATGCAACAATTTAATTGGAGAAATTCTTTGCTTAAAAGTATTCAGGAAGAAGGAATTGATTTAACATCTGCTGGTAATCTTAATCAATCTAATGCTGAAAATGTGAATATTGTGGATGTAAATCGGTATGCTCCTATTGCAAATGCTTCTTATACTACATCTGCAATTAGAATCACTGAAGATGATGTTTAATGTGAAATCGATTTATGGAATAATGCAATTGTATGTTATGTGTTAGGGGTTAATCCTCCTTATCGAATCATTAATGGTTTTATACGTTGTATTTGGGGTAAATGTGGTGTTGATAGAGTAGTTATGAAATTGAATGGAGTGTTTGTAGTTATATTCAAAATGACGAAAGAAAAACAAAAGGCTCTTGATGCTGGTCCTATCCTCTATGATAACAAGCTTGTTATCATGAAAAGTTGGACTCCAGATCTGGATTTATCAGCTGAAATTGTGAATGTGGTTCCTACTTGGGTGAAACTTCCTGGATTGCATTTGAAGTATTGGGGACCTAGAGCTCTGAATAAGATAGCAGGGGCTATAGGGAAACCTATACGCACAGACAGAGCTACAGCTCAGAAGGACATCATTGAATATGCTAGGTTGCTTGTTGAAGTTAGGATTGATCAGGAGTTTCCGAATGAAATATCCTTTGAGAATGAGTTAGGGGTTGAAATTACTCAAGTGGTTCAATATGAATGTAAGCCAATCTATTACAAGGATTGTGGTGGGATTGGTCACACAGTAGAAGAATGTAGGAAAAAGAAGTATGAAGTGGCTCTGAGGAAGATCAAGCCAAAAAAGGTGTGGGTGAAGAAGAACACAACACCAAATACTGCTAATGTGTAGCCTGCAATAGAGAAGATTGATTCTCAACAACAGCAAGTGGACACAAGCTCCAGTAAACAGAGGGTGAGGGTAGTAAACAGCAGGAGGGGATAATAATACTGAAAGGGAGGGTCCTCAAAGTGATCAAAATAAGACAGAGGCAGAAGTATGTGTTAACATAGGAGGGCATGAGGAGGTT
Organism: Beta corolliflora; assembly: GCA_947648045.1. Taxonomy (NCBI): domain Eukaryota; kingdom Viridiplantae; phylum Streptophyta; class Magnoliopsida; order Caryophyllales; family Amaranthaceae; genus Beta; species Beta corolliflora. The sequence goes on along the minus strand of CANSZD010000007.1, from coordinate 1,880,189 downwards.
GTGATCCTTCCTCATGGCTAGTATATACTTCTGGAATGTCAGAGGCCTGAATAGTCCTTCCAAGAACACTAATGTGAAATGGTTTCTTAACCAATACTCAGTGGGACTATTTGTGTTTCTGGAAGCAAGGGTGAAGGTTGTTAATTTTGATAAAGTCTTTCCCAAAATTTGTAGAGATTGGAGTATTGTCACTAATTACAGTCATCATCTAGGTGACAGAATTTGGTTGGCTTGGATTACTGCTATTGTTATGGTCAATATTAGGAGTCATAGTGATCAGTTTATCTATTGTGAGGTGTTGCACAAAGCTATAGGGAAGTTTTTTTGGGTTATTGTGGTTTATAGCTCTAAGGATGTGAATGATAGATAGAGGCTATGGAGTGCTCTTTGTCAGTTTGGGAGTCAATTAAAGGGAGCTTGGATCATCATGGGAGATTTTAATAATATGCTGAACCTAGAAGACAGAATTGGGTCTGCTGTGACCCTAGATGAAGTAGGTGATTTCAGGCAGTGTGTAAGGGACTGTAAGGTGATGGAATACCATGCCAGCGGGCCTTTCTTCACATGGTCCAATAAGCAAGAGGGGGAGAATATAGTGTTTTCAAAAATTGACAGGGTGCTTGTCAATGAAGACTGGTTTGATCTTTATGCAAATTGTACTGTTGAGTTTCTTCCTGAAGGCATTTCAAATCAATGTCCTTGTGTGATCAAGCTTGCTTGTAATGTACTGTGGTGTCTAATCATAAACCATTTACGTTTTATAATATGTGGATGCAAGCTAGTGATTTTATGAGTAAAGTCACAGAGGCTTGGAGTGAGAATGTGGATGGTATTGCTGTGTTAAAGTGGTGACAAAATTGAAAAAGTTGAAGCCTATCTTAAAAGGGCTAAATAAGGATAAGTTCTCTGATGTGGCAAATGAAGCAGCATCAACAGCTTTGGTGAGACTATAGAGGTGCAAAAGATGATTTACCAGGAGCCTATGAATAGTAAGCTCCATAAAAAGGAGGATGAAGCTAGAAAGCAGTATGAGTTTCTTAACAAAGCAAAGATGAGTTTCCTTAAGCAAAAGGTGAAGAGTGAGTGGATTAAAGGGGGTGATTAAAACACGTCATATTTCCATGCTTGTTTAAGGAAGAGGAGAATTCAAAATCATATTAGTAGAATAAAAAATGTGGATGGAGTTTAGATGGATTCTCCAGAGAAGATTGAGGAAGCTTTCATTAACTATTATGTGAAGCTTCTTGGTACTGAAGAATGCAGGAAGGCTAAGGTGAGTAAGACTATTGTGAATGAAGGGCATATCCTCTCTATTGAACGACAAAATGGCTTGTGTGAGGCATTTGCAAGATTAGATATGAAGAATGCATTATTTGATATTGATGATAATAAAGCAGCAGGGCTGATGGGTTCTCAAGTGGATTTTTCAAGAAGACTTGGAGTTGTACTGGAGAGGATATAATACATGTTGCGCTTCACTTTTTCATTCCGGGAAGCTCCTTAAACAGGTGAATGCTACTACCCTCTGCCTTATTCATAAGGGTTCGTTTTGTTCAACTTATTTTAACTTATATAAGATTTTATAAGATAAGATCAGATAAGATAAGATAAGATAAGATACGATAAGATCAGATAAGATAAAATAAGATGTTAGACACACTCAATAAACTATCTTATAAGATAAGATAAGATAAAATAAGATAAGATAAGATAAGATCAGATCAGATCAGATAAAATCAGATCAGATTTTATTAGATCTTATAAGATAAGATAAGATAAGATAAGGCAAGATAAGATAAAATAAGTTGAACAGAACAGACCCTAAGTGTGATTAACCTGATGATGTGACTAAATATAGACCTATTACCTGCTGCATTATTCTGTATAGAATAATCTCTAAGATGCTTTAATTTGCAAGAGATTGAAAGTTGTTCTGCCTCATATGATCAATCATGTGCAAAGTAAGTTTGTTGAAAATAGAGTTATCATGCACAATATTTTTTGTGTCAAGATCTTATGAAGATTATATGAGAAAAAACCAGCCTTCTAGATGCACAATCAAGGTAGATCTAAGGAAGGATTATGATTCCTTGAATTGGGATTCATCAGAGATTTATTGATTTCTGTGAATTTTCCTCACATTTGTATTACTTCTCCTTGCTTTTCTTTGAGTTTTAATGGGGTGATGTGTGGTCTTTTTGAAGGAAAAAAAGTATTGAGGCAAGATGATCCAATATCACCTTTGATTTTTGTTATTGCTATGGAGTATTTATCTAGATTATTATTAAAGATGAGTAAGAAGCCTGGGTTTGATTACCACTTCAGATGTGCTCTTATGCAAGTCATTCATCTAATTTTTGCAGATGACCTAATGATGTTTTGTAAAGGTAATGCAAACTTTGTGATGTTGTTGGTTAGAGCTCTAAAAGCATTCAATGAAGCTTCTGGTCTCTCTGCAAATAATGAGAAAACTGCAGTTTATTTTGGTAATGTTCAAACTGGGATGCAGGACAGGATTGTGCACATTTCTGGCTTTCAAAAGGGGTCCTTCCCATTTAGATATTTGGGAATTCCAATTACTTCTAAAAGAATATCTAAGTCTGATTGTGAAATCTTGGTGGATAGAATCTTGAAAAGAATTTTATGTTGAAGTTCAAAGCACCTTTCTTATGCAGCTAGAGTGGTGTTAGTAAACTATGTGTTAATGAGTCTGCACACATATAAGGCTCAAATTTTCTTGATTCCTAAAGGGATTATGCAGAAGATTATACAAATTTGCAGAGCTTTTTTTATCGGAAGGGAAGATATTTCTGCATAAATCTCCTCCTATGCTGGCTTGGGCAGATGTGTGCAAACCTAAGAAACATGGAGGTTTGGGGGTCAGAGATTGTATAGTGTGGAATTTGGCTGCCATAGGAAAGTATGTCTGGCAGGTTTCACATAAGGTGGATCTTCTTTGGATTAAATGGATACATTGTGTTTATGTCAAATAGCAAGATTGGTGGGGGTATAATGCTCCTACATCTGCAAGTTGGGATTGGAAAGTTATTTGTAAGGCTAAATATAAATTCAAAATAGCTTACAATAATAACAAATGGCTTGATGGAAGATCAAATTACACTATGAAAGCTGGTTATTCTTGGCTAGTGGGAGATTTAAGCAAGGTTAGATGGCACTATTGGGTTTAGAACTCACTCAATGTTCCAAAACACTCCTTCATTGCTTGGCTCACTGCTTTGAGAAAGTTGAAGATAAGAGAAAAGTTAGTTGCTGCCGGCATCTGTAATAACCAGGAGTGTTTGCTGTGTGATCAGGGATGTGATTCATGTATCACTTATTTTTTAGATGTCATTATAGCAGGGAGGTTTGTGGACAGATCATGGCTTGGTTGGGGATAAAAAGTGCCAGTCATGAGAATCTTTATGTGGGGTGGAAGAAGTGGGGAAGGAAGTATAAAGAAGATTCCTAAAAAAATTTGCTATGCAAGTCTTGCTGCTACTATGTACTAGGGGTGTTCATGGGTGGTTAACCGTCCCGAAACAACATTTCGGTTCGGTAACCGAAAGTTTCGGTTCGCTCTTTTTGCGAACTGTAACCGTAAACATTTAGACTGGTTACCGCCTAAGCGGTTAACTATTTTTTCGGTACGGTTTTTCGGTTAACCATTAACCATTATACAAGTTATACTATTATATTTTACTTAATGAAATTATATATTTTCTATTTTTGTGTGCAAATACTTTAATATTATATATACTCTAATATAAAATGTATTATAAAGTGGATAATAAATCTATTGAGAATATAATAACACTAAGAATTTACTCCATTTCCTAATTATAGTGTTTAAATTAGTACTAATGTTTTCGACTAATCACATACTTCCTCTAATTGTTGTACTTATAACAAATATTAGAATTAATGTAGTTTTTGAAAAATGTTTCACAATAATTAATTAGAGGGAAAAAAATATTTCGGTTTTTCGGTTAACCATTCACTCAAAAATCATAAACCGTAACGGTACCGTTTAGCCGTTAATTTTACCGGTTCGGTAACCGTACCGTTAAAACTTTTTTTTATCGGTATGGTTACTACCCATTTGGACCGGTTTTTCGGTACGGTTTTTCGATTTCGGTTTTTTATGAACACCCCTACTGTGTACTACATCTGGCGTGCTAGGAACCACTCCTTGTGGAATGATGCTGTTATTCACCCGGACGGAGTTGTGAAGAATATTAAAAGTGAAGTTAGCTTAAGAGTTAAAGCTTTGATGGCTGACAATTGGTCTAATGAGGATAAGGATTGGATCCTCTCTCTTAATAGTACCTTGTAATATCTTTTCTTTTGTAGGCTGTTGTAAGTAGTATCTGTTGGTTTGTGTGTGTTGTTACTAGTGGTAGGTTACTAGGTTGTGCTGGCTGGTTGTGTCTACTGCTCTGTTGCTTTTTCTTGTTGTTTTTCTTGTGGGTGGTGCTTCTCTGCTTTTCTGGTAATAAAATCCTTACCTTTTACCAAAAAACAGAATTTGAAAATGGTGAAGATAATTCTACGAAAGGCATAGGTATATGACAATGTTTTGCAAGAATACGTTTTTTGTTGAAGTATGGTTTTTGTGTCAGCCAATGAACATGTATGTTATTAAGTGAACATTAACACCAAGGATAAGAACATTTGTTATTAGTGTTGTGGGTTGATTGAGGATGAACATGTAGTCAATATTTTTTCATTAAGTCTGTCGAATGTATATCAAGTTAAAAGGTTATTTACGTTTTTGTGTCAAATAACATGGTTTGCAATTTATTGTTTTGTAGAAGTCCATAAGAGTAATGTAATGATTATGCTTTTAGGCAGGTTTGGATTTAGTGTGCGTAAGGCTAGGGTATCCTATAGAAAATGGTGGGAAGACAATCAGGCAGCATTACTTTGTTTGTTCACGTCAAGGTGTGAAGATGAATGGAGGATCTGTCAACAAGATTTGTCTTGTAATAGTGAATTATAAAAGTGTTCATTGAGTGTAATCTTATTAACATATTGTTCAATTATTGGTAAATGGGATTCATATTGATCAATGTTGATGTTTTGTTAAATTTCATCTTTTGATGCTCATTAAATTGTGTGTAGACACATAACTGTGTCTCCCCATTCAAAGATCCGATGATGAAACATACCGTGGTCTTAATTGGTCCGATCTAAGGGCAGAGCAGTCTGAAAAGCTATTCAAAACCATTTCGAAAAGTGTTAAAGTCCTATTTTAAAGCCCAATTAATTATTCATGATAATTAATTGTGTTTGAGCCCAATTCTTTAAAAAGCCCAATTAATTGATAATTAATTGATTTATTTTAATAAATAAATATTTTCAAAGATAATTTTTATAGTTAAAATCATATTTTATCCCGTAAAATCATATTCCGAAATTAAAGGATAAAAGAAAATCTTCTAAAACGCGTTTTAAAAAAGGCTGGCAAAGGCGTGTCAAAAGCAAGGCTGGTGCGCCTGACGCACCATGCTGCGTCAGGCGCAACTTTTCCTGACACGTGGCACTGTGCCACACACTGTGCCACGCACTGTGCCACACACTATGCCATGCATTGTGCCACACACTGTGCCGTGCGCCTGGCGCACAGCTCTGTGTGAAGCGCAGGTTTCTTTCTTATCTTTTTCAAAGCGCGTACCACGTGTATGCTTTTTACTGGTCATGCCTTGTCATGCGCTTGACACGTCAGCTGCGCCAGGCGCAGCTGGCGCGTGAGGCGCAGTGTCATTTTCCCTATAAATAGGCGTGATTTTCGAACAGATTTCAAGAAAAATGAATTTTTCACATTAACACACTTCGAGCTCAACGAATATCTTACGAACCTCTCTACGAATTACAAAACTTCCCTACAAAACTCATACTTTCAAACACAAATACATTCAATCTACATACTTTCATCCCGAAGGTTGTCAATCTCGCAGACCCAAGCCACGGTATAATCCTGAGGGTTCTTAAATAAATTATTTTTACATTGAAGTTACTAACAGTTTTCTCTCCTGATGTAGATCTTTAATGTAAAATCGCTATACTGTATATTCTAACCGCTTTTCTCTTTCTTTTTTATTTATTTTTCATTACTATTATACTTGCCTGATCATTATATGCATATTATTATGATTGTCCTGCATGATTTTTATCACCCACGTGTTATTTTTGCTAATCAAGACCTAAGAGAACTGTTCTAACATTAATCAGATTAATTTGGACAACCTGTTAGGTTCCCTGTAATATTGATTGCAAAATAATATGTCACTAAAAAATAGTCTTTTTATGTGTTTCCTGAACCAATTTAGACTAAATATTTTTAGGGTGTTTAAAACATTATTTGATTATTCTTTGGCATAAAATCTGTAATGAATCGATATTTAGTAGAGGCCAGCAATGGGCAATATGGTTCCTGACTATATTCGTACCCTCACCCCCGAACTGAATCTTTGGTTCATTTTGACCATCTATGGAGTCATGACGGGGAAATCTACATTGGATAATTTGTCCCTATGATTTTCCTATATCCAATTAGGTTTATGATTCTTCCTAAAAAGAATTGTTGGAGACTTTTTTCAAAACAATTTTCAATAAAACCTTAACAGTGGGGTAGTCAAATCTAATACTCGCTCACACCGCGTAGGCGAAATAAAAACACGCCTACAATTTGGCGACTCCACTGGGGAGGATTTTAAGAAATTAATTTTTTAAATGAGTGGGTGAAACTTGAAAAATACGATTCATTCTTATTTTTATACCTTTGAATAATATCCAGTTTTGCATGTGCATGGCTACTGTTCAGCCACCATAAGGACAATCTACCTTGCCTCATTAGCACATGTTCTATGTGTAAGGTCACCCCCGGGGGGTTTGTGCTTTGTCCTTCCAAAAAGCTTCCTGAGCGATAGTGTTGGATCTTAGTTATAAGCAAACCTACCCAACCATGGCATTGTTCTCTTATTCATGACTTGAGACTGGAGTGCGTCTTACACGTGGCCACCTCTTTAAGCAGTGGTACAGAGCGTGGGATCAATCTCTTAGTCATGGACCTTTTCAGCCTTAACCTAAACCTGACCAATAGTTGAATGTAGAACTGGACTATAGGTTGAGAACTTTTGCATCCATGTTACCTGACATTTATGTGTGATTGCAATTTTTGCCTGCTAATATGCTTTACGCCCGAAATTATTGCAAATCGCGTCTAAAATAAATCGTTGTTTTCTCCCGAACCTTCGTCAATTTATCAATACGCGTGCCGCAGAGCATTGCGCCAAACGCATTAAGTTGCGCCTGGCGTAATGCACCCGCGCCAGACGCATAGGCTGTGCGCCGGGTGCACCAGTTGCGTGGCACGCAGCCTATTCGTCCCATGCTTATTGATCTTTTGACCTTTGTTCGAGTATAAGATAAGAAGTTTGCATCAGTATAATATTCAACATATAAAAATCAGTCTTTTCATGCAAGGTCAAGTCTGTCCTAAAAAAAATGCATCTAAAGGGTCATTGTAGAGTTAGAGTTGTCATGCATGTCTACCTCTTTCTATCTTCTCCCTGCTGTTCAACTAATCTTCCCTATCAATTTTATCCTACCATATTCAATCAATTTCAAAAATTACTTTTTTCAAAATCAATCCTACACCTCCTTCTATTCTACTCTTTTTTCGAAAACATTTACTAATCATCATCATGCCACGACATTTCTAAAAAAAAATATTTTTCAAAATTAATCCATCACCTTTTCCTAACAAAAGATAAAATAAGGGGTTCCTTTCAAAAATGAATTTCAAAAAAATTCTAAGCTCATTCCAAGCACCTTCAATCCAATCCGATTCAATCAACCCAATTCACTTGCATTCATTCTAGGTCCATATGCATTAGAGTCCATTTTGCATTCATATAGGGTCCATCTAATTCGAGCCCATGCATTCATATTAGGCCCGCTAGCATTAGAGTCCATCTTAGGCCCATATAAGTCTAGCTCCTGTCAAAACCTAGGCCCATTCGCATCTTTATGTGAACCCTAGTCTATGTCAAGCCCAGTCCAAGTCTAATCCCAGTCTATCCTATTCTAAGTCCAATCCTAGTCCATCTCCAATATCAAGCCTATATGCATCTCTCAGTCCAAGTCAAACCTATATGTCAATTCATATCCTAGGTCTAGTTTGCATCTTCATGTAGGCCATAGTCAGTCTTCGGACTATAAAAATTCAGTCTTAGGACTATAAAAGCTCATCCCCTAAAGTCCAGCCTGCTTGCTCACCCGTAAGTTCAAGGCCTAGCATTCCTTAAGTCTATAGGCAATTGTTGTGTCTAGCCTGCTTGCTCACCCGTAAGTTCAAGGTCTAGCATTCCTTAAGTCCACAAGCAATTTTTGAGTCTAGCCTGCTTTGTATAATGTAAGTTCCGAAGTCTAGTTGTCTAGCTTGCTTACTCACCCGTAAGTTCAAAGTCTAGTTGCCTAGCCTGCTTGCCTTAAGTTAAGAGTTTGGCCTTCTTTGTTGTCTAGCTTGCTTGCTCACCCGTAAGTTCAAAGTCTAGCATCCCATAAATCCATAGGCAATTTTTGAGTCTAGCCCGCTTAGTCTAATGTAAGTTCCGAAGTCTAGTTGTCTAGCCTACTTGCTCACCAGTAAGTTCAAAGTCTAGGTGCCTAGCCTGCTTGCCTTAAGTTAAGAGTCTAGTCTCCCTTATTGTCAAACCTTCCTTAAAGTATAGTCTGCTTGCTCACCCGTAAGTTCAAAGTCTAGTCTCTCCTAAACCCAATCGTAGAGTCCAGTCTGCTTGCACAGTCCAGTCCAGTCCATGTCTGCATTTGCATATAGTTAGGCCCATGTCTCCATCATGGTCAAGTCTATACTAGTCCAAAACCCATAACCATTTCCATTTCCATTTCAAAATCATGTTCCATTTTCATTTCCCATTTTCATTTCCATTTCCATTCTCCCATTTCTATTTCCATTTCTCATCTCCATTCATCATTTCGAAAACATTGTTTCTTAAAATTTGCAAGATCCACTCGATTCTGTTCATGACCGGTCGAGAGATTACAACTCAGGAATGCCTAAAGGAGGAACAAAATGTGAGCCTACTCTAAGGCTCATCAATCGCACTATCACCACCCCGACTTCATTTAGAGTCATGAAGATTACTTTTGACCGCCTTCACAATAGCGGCGCGTTCACTTCCATAGTGTCTACCGCCTTCACATTAGAGGCATCATCACATTTTCAGGTTTACTCCCAAACCCTGCACTTAAAAGAAAATTCAAAAGGTGCAACCTACATTTCTACCGCGAATTCCAACGACATAAGTCCACCTGACATCCAGTGTCGAATACTATCAATGCGCTGCGAAACATGATCAATGACAATATACTACTAATACTTGCTACATCGAGAATCAACGTCATCAACAACCCCTTGCGTAGTGCATCAACAATTCAACAAGCTTAGTATTTTGTTTCTGGTTTCCTAGGATGAGTCAGAGAGTCCTTACCCTGAGCCATTTATGTCATTTCCCATCGAGTCTATGTCACTATAGGATTTCATCTATTATAGCCTTTCCATTTTCATTGAATTTTATTTTATTTTTCTTTTCATTTTCATTAGCCTTCCATCATTTTATTTATGCTTCTAACTCAATGATGAAACTTAAATCACCTAATGAACTTGACTAACAATAATAAAAAGAGACCTGAAATAGAGAAAAAAAAAGGACATACTTTGGATCAGGAGTTATTTCCCTCTCCCTTCCATTACCTTTCATAACCCATCTTCATACAACTAAGGAAAAACAAAAATCCTTTAAACCATCATCTCCATGATACTTAGCCAAACAATCCCTTCAACATCAAAACTCCACAAATAACCTTCAAACCTTTCAATACCCTAAACCAAACTTGTGTGCAAGCCTTACTACATCAAAATATATCAATGCCAGGCAAAAGCAAAGAGTGAAAAAATCCAAAGTGCGAAAAAATGAAAAAAGCAAAAGAAAACGCACAAGACAAAAAGAAAAAAAATGCAAAAAAGAAAAAGCCAAAAAAAGCCAAAAAAAATAATAAAAAGTCAAGCTAGGGGGCTTGCACACAAGTCCCATCCCTCATTCAAATCCCTTCGATCCATCATACCTTAACCTTTAATCCACAATCTTACCTTATCCTAACCAATTCAACCTTCATCTAAACCTCAAGCCTTCAACCTTTTATCAACCCTAACTCCTTTTTCAAGGTATGTCCAAGCCCGCTAGGTTGAAAACCCAAAAGGGCGGCCTAGGCAAAAGTTAGCCTTCAATCTACATACTTTCATCCCGAAGGTTGTCAATCTCGCAGACCCAAGCCACGGTATAATCCTGAGGGTCCTTAAATAAATTATTTTTATATTGAAGTTACTAACAGTTTTCTTTCCTGATGTAGATCTTTAATGTAAAATCGCTATACTGTATATTCTAACCTCTTTTCTCTTTCTTTTTATTTATTTTTCATTACTATTATACTTGCCTGATCATTATATGCATATTATTATGATTGTCCTGCATGATTTTTATCACCCACATGTTATTTTTGCTAATCAAGACCTAAAGAACTGTTCTAACATTAATCAGATTAATTTGGACAACCTGTTAGGTTCCCTGTAATATTGATTGCATAATAACATGTCACTAAAAAATAGTCTTTTATGTGTTTCCTGAACCAATTTAGACTAAATATTTTTAGGGTGTTTAAAATATTATTTGATTATTCTTTGGCATAAAATCTGTAATGAATCGATATTTAGTAGAGGCCAGCAATGGGCAATATGGTTCCTGACTATATTCGTACCCTCACCCCCGAACTCAATCTTTGGTTCATTTTGACCATCTATGGAGTCATGACGGGGAAATCTACATTGGATAATTTGTCCCTATGATTTTCCTATATCCAATTAGGTTAATGATTCTTCCTAAAAAGAATTGTTGGAGACTTTTTTTCAAAATAAAGAATTGATTATTTCCTTATATCTTTATACCTAACTAATATGTGAAATTGTTAACGTAAAACAAAAGATTTCAAAACAAGATTCAAGTCTTGCAATGATTAGCGATACTATAGTAGTTGTGATTCTTTTTCCTCTCCATGGATGAATATGTTTTCTTTGTAATATGTGTGGTATTGATAAACTGTACATTTAAACTATTTATGCAAATAAACTACGAATACAAGTGGTATCGATAAACTGTGCATTTAAACTATTTATATAAGTAAATTATGGATACAAGTGGGTAAAGGCCGATACCAAATAAGGTACAGTATGAACAACAACCCTTGGAGGATGGGTGATCTCCTTCCGAACCCTAGCTGGGTGGGTGAAGTCCAGCAGATATTAAAAATGGGACATGTCCTGGTTAAGGCTTGCAAGCATAAATATTTAAAACGGTGGGGTGACGACCTCCATTAGCTTAGAGATAGTCGGCTCCTTGTGTAAGGAGCCCCTCTCTATTCGTGTTCACTTTACCCAAGTAATTAATAGACCTAAATGGTTTTGAATGATCTAAGTGGTGATCTTCACTATATAAATTCTTACTTTAATGCGATTGTGCAAGGATAGTGATCCTGAAATTTTAAGCAAGCACCTTACTTGTGAAGCATACTGAATTCTAGCATGAATTGTATGTGAATGGCCTTAAGCCACCAAAAAAATGAAGTTTAGGGGTGAACTTATGTATTCAACCGTTGTTGAACTTTATCCTATGGAAAGAAACTTATTATCTGTAGTAGATGTATGTGTACTCTTTATCGGACTTTCTAGTTATGGGTTGCTGGTGTTGTAATAAAACCATATCTAATTATTTGATTTTAAGTATTTTGTTTGCAACTTAACACTTGTGCCACGTAATAGCTCCGGATGACTAATGTATATTTCCGCAACGCGCCCTAAGGCTATTATGTTGCTTTGAATTTTGGGGTTGTTCCACTTGATGAGTAATAAACTGCGCAACTATATTTTAAGCCACTAAAATGAATTTCTGGTTGGACAGTGTGTGTACTCAGTTTTTTTTGATTTTGTTCTTGGAACCTGTCCTGGTGGGGGTTGAGTTCAGGGGTGTTAACGAGCCGAGCCGAGACCGAACATGGCTAGGCTCGGCTCGGCTCGAGAATGTGAGGGTCCGAGCTCGGCTCGAGCTCGAAGCTCGTCGAGCTCGAAAATTCGGGCTCGGCTCGAGCTCAAAAAAAAAATCTTCAGCTCGGCTCGAGAGAGTTTGCGAACTGTTTGGCTCGAAAAAGCTCGAGAATGTTTCCAATACATTTCAGCACACTTGCTTCGTGCATTATTCCAATTTCCAGCTTTTTACCATAAACACATCAATTGGTGACAGTTGCTGCAAATTAAAAGAGTTGAAAGATTGTATTCTATAAAAAACTAAAACAAGGAAAAATTATGAACCCTAAATTATACAAAACACAGGAAATAAACAAATTTATAATCAAACAAAAATTACAAACCAAATATACAAACTAAACGAACTAAATAAACTAAATATACAAAAACAAAATTAAAACAACAACTAACTATATACGAAAAAAAAACCGAAGCCTAACTCCAAAAAGAAACTAGATCTGGAATTTTCGAGGAGGCTTTGTTGGTCTTCGCTGTTGAGCGGAGTTCTTCGAGTGACAAGCGATGAACAACTTCAATGAACGCGACGAAGACGGTGGATGGTGCGGAGTTCGACGATGAAGTTGTGTATCCGGGGATTCGAACCCAAGTTCAGAAGACGAAGAAGGTTGAGGGTTGGCTTTCGCGTGGTGGTTCGTTGGCGGTTGAAGACGATGGTTCAGGAGATCAAAAGACGAAGAGGGTGTGAGGAGGGAGGAGATCCGAAGAGGAGAGAGAAGAGATCCGAAGAGGAGAGAGAGGGGAGTGGGGTTTGGCAGGTGAGAGAGGGAGAATGGGGGGAGATCAGTAGTTGAGGGAGTTAGGGTTTTTTTTCGGGGGGGTAATAAAAGTTAGCTAGGGATTGTTGGGCTACTTGGGCTTGGGCGACAAAGTGGGTTGAGATAATTATGTTTTTTTAAGTGAAAATTCAAGTTGGGTTAAAAATCAATGTATAAAATTTGTATATTAAAAATTTTCGAACATGTTTGCGAGCTTTCGAGCCGAACTCCATTAGGCTCAGGCTCAGCTCGTTAAGGTCGCGAGCCGAGCCCGAACTCGAGCCGAGCCCTCTCGAGCCGAGCTTTGACCGAGCTTTGACCGAGCCGAGCTCGAACAGTTTGCGAGCCACCCAGGCTCATTAGCACCCCTAGCTGAGTTCATTGTTAGTGATTTTGCAGGATTGATGTCGAGGACTTGGAATATGTTTATTTAGCAAGAAGAAGATTTTTATGTTATGAAATGGTGGGATGAGGTTATAGTTAGATGCCTTGTTTGGAAGTATTCTGTAATTTGATTTTGGTTTTCAAGTTGTTCTGTTGTGGGCTCCTGACCCACAGATCCAGGATCGTTTTTATAGGTATTGTTTCCGCTGCGAATAAATGTAAATTCGAGGTTTGTTGAGTGTTGATTGTGTTTTGTGTATCTTAAGTGTGATTAGTTAGCAGCTCGGAAGTGCGGGTTGTTACAGGTGGTATCAGAGCAACCTTGCGACCGTATGCCTAGTTGGCTACCTAGCGAGGGTAAAAGATTCTTGGGATAGTATGAAATCAATTTGGGTTATTAGTGGTTTGAGAATCTGATGATTGGGAATTAGGAAAATAGAAGGTTGAGTATATAAGTGTTTGCGCTTTTGCGTGTGCTATATGATTTCGTTTATGTGAAGGTGTATTATCTTGTATTGTTAATGATGTTGTGTATTTTGAGAAAATTGTATGATTTGCTTAAGTAAATGAATTTCAAACGAGATCTTTGCAGATGAGATGACTGGAATCCTAGGCCGAAAATTTTGCCCCTTTTGTTTTCTTTGCTCCTCGATTCTAATATTGAGTTGAAGTGGAGATACAAAAGTTGATGGTAGAATTGAGGTTGGGATGCCTAATATCTTATGAGCTTGAGATTTTTGTTTTTCTAAATCATTGTTTCAAGTTTTGAGGACAAAACTTTAAATAAGGGTGGTAGTATGTAATAGCCCTATTTTTAAGAGCGTTTATTAAATGCTGATTATATTTATTAAGTTAATTATGTTCCGAAAAATCTTATTTTATTTAAGTTGTGGAGTATGAATTTTATTTGTCGTGTTTGTAATATATTTATTTATTTAATTTTATGAAGTTATTATTATTTTATATTTTGGGTTTTTCAATTAGTTGAGTGGTGTTTAGTCAAATAGGAAAAACAAAGTCGATTTCTGTTTAGAACCATCAAACCCCCCCCCCCTTGTTATTTTTGTCGATCAATGAAACAAAACCCATCCTTACCCATTTCCCTTTTGTCATTTCTCACTCCCAAAGAAAGCCCAACCTGTGAAACCCCAAACCCCAATTTTCTCTCTCTTCCCGTGAGAAACCCCAACCCAGTTTAATCGCCTCGTAGCTTTGCTTCCATCATCGCCGGCTTAGCTAAGCTCGCCGGAGCTTCATCTCGTCTCGCCGACGCTGCTGCCGTCTTACCTTCGTCCTCCCCGGCACGTGTTTTCTCTCTCCTCTTTGTGGAGCTGTTAGTGTCTGCGGTTGTTGTGCTTCTGCACCCATTATTTTGTTCAGTGGTGGTTCCACCATTGCTGGGATGCTGTTGTCGACGATGTTGTTGTTGTCGTGGGTCTAAAGTTACCGGAGCTCCTCCGTCCGAGTTTCCCCTGTTTCTCCTCTTGTCGCCGGCGTTGCTGTCGTCGATGGGTTCGTGCTCTTCTCTCTCATTTTCTTGTTGTTGTGTGGTTGTCGTTACTTTCTTGTGTGTTGGGTTGTTGTTACTGCTGGTATTATTGTTGTTGTAGCTGTTTCTTATTGTGGTGATGGTGGTTTGGTGTGTGGTAATTGTCAAACCTTGTAATCTGATTTCTTATTTGTTTTGGGAAAAGTTCATCTATTTTAATTTTGAAATCAGATTTAAGCTAGTTAAAAACATCATTTGTATTTGTCTTTGATTAGTTTGATTTCAAGAAAGTTAGTTCGTTTATGATGTTAGTTAGTGTTGTTTGAAAAGCCTACTGATTTAGATTAGGTGATGCATGTTGTTTAGTGAATGATTTATTTATTTCTATTATAGTTAAGAGGTATTATTGGACAGTCGTTGATGTTGTGAGGGTGGTCCTAATCTTAGAACTGGGAATTTGTTATGATTATTGTAGTTAGTAGTTAAGTTAGTAGTTGTAGGATTTGTTTCATTAATTCCTACTTGTGGGATTTAATTCGATCATTATAGTAGGTTGTATTAAGAAAGGTTATTTAGATTAAGTTCTCATGTAGTGAGGAGTTTATTAATTATGGTTATTGTTTTGAGGTCGTTGTTGGAGTATGTATATGTAGATAATTTCTGAAGTTCGAGCTATAGTTGGTGATCCAGAATGTCGAATTATTGGGAATCGTTTCAAGGTACACACATGTCCTTCCACCTTCGAATCTATATCCGTGTTTTATGTGATTTCATGTGCTGAGCTTAATAAGCCTTTTATATGAACACGAAATTATTCAAAGTGTTATTTGTGTGTTCACAAGAGTTGTTGACTACATATTTGGTTTTAAGCTATGAGCGAAAGCTAAATATGTAATGAGTTTTATTGAGTGAAATCTTGATTATGGAGAATTGATTTGAGGTAGTTGAATCCTACAAAAATATAAATGTGTGTTATTATTAAATCTACTTGTTTTCCACATCGAATTTATAATTGATTTTCTTATGCTTTGTAAGTTGATCTTTTAAATGAAAGTGTAGCTATGAGAATTAAAGCAAGGGTCTTTAGTATATGATCAAAGATGTTGAGTTATAATTTCAGGTATAAGACAATTGTCAAAATATTTGCGATATAAGTTTTATATGTAATTCTGGGGGTATGAAAGACTCTTTATTATGGTTTGAGATTTTGAGTATATATATGATCATGAACTTTGAAAATTATGAATTTGAGTTATGAGCAAATATGGACTCGTGAAATTATAAATCAGGTTTTTCTAGTTCTATTAATGACGGGGAGGATCTTTACTCCTACTTAAATTTTTATGAAGAAGTTCTCATAGAAAAAGTCTCTCAAATTTGGGTCAATTTAATAAACATTATTTTCGGATTTAAGTTCGGAGACACGTAAGTCTAGTGAAACAAGTTATATCTTTACAGAATATCATTGATGAATTATGTTATATGGAGTTTGAAATCTAAGTTAGAATGAGTTTGGTGTGAGATGGGTACTTTGGAAGTTCTGTTTAAGAAATACAATTGTCGCTTTGAGGGTATTATTAGAAGTAGGCAACTATCCTAAGATTTACTTATGGCGTATAAACAAGGCTGAATGGTATCACCCGAAAATATCTCCAGAAATACGTGGAGCTTGGTTATATAAGAATGAAGATTTGTGATGTCATAATTGATGGACGAAGTAATTGTTGGGAGGTTCTAACTAAGAATGAAGATGTTATGTGGTGGACGTAGATTAGA
This sequence comes from Beta corolliflora, assembly GCA_947648045.1. NCBI lineage: Eukaryota > Viridiplantae > Streptophyta > Magnoliopsida > Caryophyllales > Amaranthaceae > Beta > Beta corolliflora. Next base: position 1,863,607 of record CANSZD010000007.1, on the reverse strand, counting down.
TAGTTAGGGAATAGTAAATTTGGGTGTGAATTTCAAAGGTCAAATATTGATTTATGAGTTAATGGAGTTGTTACGAGAGGTTTGTGAGTTCGTGAGTTCAGAGGATGTGTAGGGTTTGAGATATGAATGTCGTATCAGTGAAATAAAGGATCCATATCTTGGTGATGGTTTAGAGGAGTATCGATTAGAGAGAGATAATTTACAATACTTATGTAATATAAGATCATATCTGCAAAGGGGTCAAGTAAAAGAGTTTGGAGCATAATTTCTTCTATTAGATGAGTAAGATTATATAAATGGAAGTTGGGAAAAAAAATATAAATCTAGATAATAGAGAGTAATTAAAGTTATGTAACGACAATACTAAGCGTATGGTGTTAAGACTAATATGAGCTTTCAGTACAAATTCATGGGACATATGGTTGTGAATTTTAAATTTAAGAAGGATCAGGACAACGAGTTTGAGTATTGGGAAATACTAAAGTTCAGATGGAAAATTGCATCATAGAATATTCAATTATAACATGGAAATATGGAGTGAGATATTTTGACTTGCCATAGTAATTGTAGGTGATTTATGATAATGTAATAAGGTTATATTATGGCAATGAGCGAGAGTTCATGTATTGGGGATAAGAAAATCTTTACAGGGAAATTCATAACATGAGAATTTTGGAATGCTATAGTTTAGATGTTATAAGTTAAAGACGGAAGTTCAAGTATAAAGAGAAACTATTATGATGAAGGGAATTGCCAAAACGTGTTAGAGGCAAAATATTACAGGTTAATTGTACGAGCTTAGAATTGGGTCTCGATAATAGTTAATTATCTTATAAGTCTTTGAGAAACATATTTTACATCTTGATTATGTTATGGGTTCGGCTGCGGAAAGACATTTGATTTCGAATACGTTTTATGTATATTACTTCCTTTAAAAAAATATTTGAGGTAAGTAAGATTATTTTGAGAACAAGAGTATAAGTTTTGAAAAATATAAGTTTATGTTATTGAGAAAATAAGGATTATAATTTAGTTATTGTTTTATGGGGTAAGTAAACAACATTTGTGGATCGAGTTGCTCAATATGTGTTATAGAGCGGGTATTGCTCCTTTGAGTAGTCATGATCTAAAAGTTCTTGGGGTTAAGCTTCGGAAATTCCTAATTCGGAGTACCGAGCAGGAAGTTATGTTCATTTTAAGTTCAATGTTTTTGCTGCAATTATTTTGACAAAAGTTTCACATGTTCAAGTTAACTAACCCTTTAATAAAGTTTAAATGAGCCCAGTAACTGCCTGTATGACTTTTACTAGCAGTAAAGAATTAATTATTTCCTTATATCTTTATACCTAACTAATATGTGAAATTGTTAACGTAAAACAAAAGATTTCAAAAGAAGATTCAAGTCTTGCAATGATTAGCGATACTATAGTAGTTGTGATTCTTTTTCCTCTCCATGGATGAATATGTTTTCTTTGTAATATGTGTGGTATTGATAAACTGTACATTTAAACTATTTATGCAAATAAACTACGAATACAAGTGGTATCGATAAACTGTGCATTTAAACTATTTATATAAGTAAATTATGGATACAAGTGGGTAAAGACCGATACCAAATAAGGTACGGTATGAACAACAACCCTTGGAGGATGGGTGATCTCCTTCCGAACCCTAGCTGGGTGGGTGAAGTCCAGCAGATATTAAAAATGGGACATGTCTTGGTTAAGGCTTGCAAGCATAAATACTTAAAACGGTGGGGTGACGACCTCCATTAGCTTAGAGACAGTCGGCTCCTTGTGTAAGGAGCCCCTCTCTATTCGTGTTCACTTTACCCAATTAATTAATAGACCTAAATGGTTTTGAATGATCTAAGTGGTGATCTTCACTATATAAATTCTTACTTTAATGCGATTGTGCAAGGATAGTGATCCTGAAATTTTAAGCAAGCACCTTACTTGTGAAGCATACTGAATTCTAGCATGAATTGTATGTGAATGGCCTTAAGCCACCAAAAAAATGAAGTTTAGGGGTGAACTTATGTATTCAACTGTTGTTGAACTTTATCCTATGGAAAGAAACTTATTATCTGTAGTAGATGTATGTGTACTCTTTATCGGACTTTCTAGTTAAGGGTTGCTGGTGTTGTAATAAAACCATATCTAATTATTTGATTTTAAGTATTTTGTTTGCAACTTAACACTTGTGCCACATAATAGCTCCGGATGACTAATGTATATTTCCGCAACGCGCCCTAAGGCTATTATGATGCTTTGAATTTTGGGGTTGTTCCACTTGATGAGTAATAAACTGCGGAACTATATTTTAAGCCACTAAAATGCATTTATGGTTGGACAGTGTGTGTACTCAGTTTTTTCTGATTTTGTTCTTGGAACCTGTCCTGGTGGGGGCAGAGTTCATTGTTAGTGATTTTGCAGGATTGATGTCGAGGACTTGGAATATGTTTATTTAGCAAGAAGAAGATTTTTATGTTATGAAATGGTGGGCTGAGGTTATAGTTAGATGCCTTGTTTGGAAGTATTCTGTAATTTGATTTTGGTTTTCAAGTTGTTCTGTTGTGGGCCCCTGACCCACAGATCCAGGATCGTTTTTATAGGTATTGTTTCCGCTGCGAATAAATGTAAATTCGAGGTTTGTTGAGTGTTGATTGTGTTTTGTGTATCTTAAGTGTGATTAGTTAGCAGCTCGGAAGTGCGGGCTGTTACAGTTGTTTTCGCCCGAACCTTTGTCAATTTATCAATACGCTGCCGCAGAGCATTGCGCCAAACGCATTAAGTTGCGCCTGTCGCAATGCACCCGCGCCAGACGCATAGGCTGTGCGCCGCGTGCACCAGTTGCGTGGCACGCAGCCTATTCGTCCCATGCTTATTGATCTTTTGACCTTTGTTCGAGTATAAGATAACAAGTTTGCATCAGTATAATATTCAACATATAAAAATCACACTAGTAGAAAAACGACGATTTGCGTCTCACCATCTGCGTCGCATAACAGGACAATCGTCGCAGAAGACCTATCTGCGTCGCATACAACATGGAATCGACGCAAAAGACAACCTATCTGCGTCACACCTTCCTTTAGTGCGATGCAAAAAAATATTTGCGTCGGCTCTATGGCCCATCCGACGCAGATGATTTGGGCTAATTCTTAGATATAAAAAATGCAACCTACTACTTTTTTTGACCAGAAAATGAATTGGGCTTATCTGCGTCGCATGGCCTATATGTGCGACGCAGATAAGCGAGCCCGCTCTTTATTTTCTAAAACCCGAACAAATTAAAACGCATCAACCACAATTCACATCACCATCAGTTGTCTCTCTCTCTCTCTCTTCTCCCTCTCCCTCTCTCTCTCTCTTTCTCATACCACCAGATCTTCACCGCTTCTCTCTCTCTACCCTTCTTCATCTTCTCCTTCTTCTTCTCACCAACCAACCTCCTCAATTAGCAATGGCGGCGAATTCAGTTTCGTTGATTTTGCAGAGTAAAGAGCTCGAAAAGCTCGAGCAAGAGAAGAAAGACCGAGAACTCAGTGAAATTGAGGGCAAGAAATTAAGAGACTATCTCAATCGTCGAATTCACGACCAGAAACTTGCTCTTGATATTGGTCGATTGCCGGAAGCCCAGAAAGTGAAATCTGATTTCGAGAGGCCGTTTGGCGAAGGATCGTGTTCATCGTCTTCTTAAGTTACCACTGCTGATTTCAGGTTATTTAGTAGAAATTATGAAGATTTTGTTTAATTATCTTGAATTCTTGTTGTTTAATTGTTATCAAATTCAAGAACGAAATTGAAGAAGAACGAGATTTGAAGAACGAGAACGAAGTTTGATCTGATTTTGGCGATTTAGGTTTTTTTTTTAAATATATTTAGTGCAATTTCATTCTTGTATGTTAGATCTGAATTTTTTTTAAGTTCAGTTTTTTAATTTCATTTTTTGTATGTTAGATCAGAATATTTAAGTTTTTAATTTCGTTTTTTAATTTTGTATAGATTATGGTTCTGTTTTTATACTTGTTTGATTATGGTTTTGTTTTGATTATGTTTTTCTATATTTATGTTATTTGTTGAATTTGATTATGTTTGATTATGGTTCTGTTTTGAATTGTGTATTACTGGAGTTTTTAATCTTCCTTTTGTTGATTTTGAACATATTGTTTAGTGAATTTAGGTTTGTGTATGCGTTTAGTCGTGAATAATGTATACGTGAATTTATTTATTTTTAACAAAAATTACCCATTTGTGTCGGATGTAAGGCAAAGTCCGACGCAAATGGAATTTTTTAAAAGAAAAAAATGGTTAATTTGCGTCGAACGTTGACTAACATTCGACGCAAATGAGTCTGGCTTACTGGATTGCTGTCTCCATCTGTGTCGCATGTTGGGCAGGGTCCGACGCACATAGCTCTTCAACTGCGTCGTGTCCTAGTCCGACGCAGATCCTGTCTCTTCATCTGCGTCGAGACCTGTGCCGTCGGACCCATGTCCGACGCAAATGGGCGCCTCACATCCGACGCAAATGGGCGCCTCACATCCGACGCAAATCGTCGATTCTGTACTAGTGTCAGTCTTTTCATGCAAGGTCAAGTCTGTCCTAAAAAAAATGCATCTAAAGGGTCATTGTAGAGTTAGAGTTGTCATGCATGTCTACCTCTTTCTATCTTCTCCCTGTTGTTCAACTAATCTTCCCTATCAATTTTATCCTACCATATTGAATCAATTTCAAAAATTACATTTTTCAAAATCAATCCTAAACCTCCTTCTATTCTACTCTTTTTTCAGAAAACATTTACTAATCATCATCATGCCACGACATTTCAAAAAAAAAAATATTTTTCAAAATTAATTCATCATCTTTTCCTAACAAAAGATAAAATAAGGGGTTCCTTTCAAAAATGAATTTAAAAAAAATCTAAGCCCATTCCAAGCACCTTCAATCCAATTCGATCCAATCAACCCAATTCACTTGCATTCATTCTAGGCCCATATGCATTAGAGTCCATTTTGCATTCATATAGGGTCCATCTAATTTGAGTCCATGCATTCATATTAGGCCCGCTAGCATTAGAGTCCATCTTAGGCTCATATAAGTCTAGCTCCTGTCAAAACCTAGGCCCATTCGCATCTTTATGTGAACCCTAGTCTATGTCAAGCCCAGTCCAAGTCTAATCCCAGTCTATCCTATTCTAAGTCCAATCCTAGTCCATCTCCAATATCAAGCCTATATGCATCTCTCAGTCCAAGTCAAACCTATATGTCAATTCATATCCTAGGTCTAGTTTGCATCTTCATGTAGGCCCTAGTCAGTCTTCGGACTATAAAAATCCAGTCTTAGGACTATAAAAGCTCATCCCCTAAATTCCAGCCTGCTTGCTCACTCGTAAGTTCAAGGCCTAGCATTTTTTTTTTTTGGCAATTCAAAGTTATGTCTAGCATTCCTTAAGTCTATAGGCAATTGTTGTGTCTAGCCTGCTTGCTCACCCGTAAGTTCAAGGTCTAGCATTCCTTAAGTCCACATGCAATTTTTGAGTCTAGCCTGCTTTGTATAATGTAAGTTCCGAAGTCTAGTTGTCTAGCTTGCTTGCTCACCCGTAAGTTCAAAGTCTAGTTGCCTAGCCTGCTTGCCTTAAGTTAAGAGTTTGGCCTTCCTAGTTGTCTAGCTTGCTTGCTCACCCGTAAGTTCAAAGTCTAGCATCCCATAAATCCATATGCAATTTTTGAGTCTAGCCCGCTTAGTCTAATGTAAGTTCCGAAGTCTAGTTGTCTAGCCTGCTTGCTCACCTGTAAGTTCAAAGTCTAGGTGCCTAGCCTGCTTGCCTTAAGTTAAGAGTCTAGTCTCCCTTATTGTCAAACCTTCCTTAAAGTCTAGCATGCTTGCTCACCTGTAAGTTCAAAGTCTAGTCTCTCCTAAACCCAATCGTAGAGTCCAGTCTGCTTGCACAGTCCAGTCCAGTCCATGTCTGCATTTGCATAAAGTTAGCCCCATGTCTCCATCATGGTCAAGTCTATACTAGTCCAAAACCCATAACCATTTCCATTTCCATTTCAAAATCATTTTCCATTTTCATTTTCCATTTTCATTTCCATTTCCATTCTCCCATTTCTATTTCCATTTCTCATCTCCATTCATCATTTCGAAAACATTGTTTCTTAAAATTTGCAAGATCCACTCGATTCTGTTCATGACCGGTCGAGAGATTACAACTCAGGAATGCCTAAAGGAGGAACGAAATGTGAGCCTACTCTAAAGCTCATCAATCGCACTATCACCACCCCGACTTCATTTAGAGTCATGAAGATTACTTTTGACCGCCTTCACAATAGCGGCGCGTTCACTTCCATAGTGTCTACCGCCTTCACATTAGAGGCATCATCACTTTTTCGGGTTTACTCCCAAACCCTGCACTTAAAAGAAAATTCAAAAGGCACAACCTACATTTCTACCGCGAATTCCAACGACATAAGTCCACCTGACATCCAGAGTTTGAGGAAGATAATGCCTGAAGAGAGAGAGAAGATGGAGGAAGAGAAAGGGGGTAAAAAGCTAAAAAATTAAAAAAAATTAGAGAGAAAAAAGAAGAAAATAGGAAAAGGGGGGTAAAAAGCAAAATAATATTAAAAAATGAAGATTCCACCGGAGCCGGTGAATTTTCCGGAGACAACTCTCATTTATGGTACGCAATGCACCCCAACCCGTACTTTGGGGTGTTCTGGCTATAAGCCTTAGTTTGGGGTGTTTGGTGCACCTGCGCCATACTTCAGGGTGTTGAGGCCAATTTTGCCTAAAAAAAATACAATTTAAATATTGCGACTACTTTGTAGTTATCCATGTAAATTTATTCGATTAAAGAGGCCAAGTTATTTAGTCGTACTCATTGCTTAACATTAGGTAATGTATATAGGCAACTAATACTAAAACAATTACAAATTTTTCTCTTTTAAATAAAAAAATAATAATGGATTTCTAGTTACTATGGTTTCCTTTTCTGTTACTACAAATCTAACAGTATGACAACTCTAGATACATACTTTTGAGAATAAAAATTAATGCATTTAGAGTAGCCCTACCTTAAACTTAGTGTAACCCTCTATAAATAGACCCAACTAGTTCTTTCATTATTTAGTTACAAAATAATCTTTAAAAAATATATATTCATACTTCACAATTCCAACAAGGAAAAGAGTGATTGGTATGTAAATTCATGTAACTTGTTAGTCTTCACTCTTACATGCATGTTTTGATAACTTACTTTCTCTTATTTTTTTCTTACCTTATCAACCCCAAGACTTACTAAGAAAGTGAAGCATGAGATCCAACGATATAAACAAAAGTTAGGGTTTAGGATGTCCGTGAGGGAGGTCATTCGTAGGATTGGTCTACATGACGCAGGAAAGGTGGACATGCTTTTTGGCTACTTCCCTAATGTGAAAGAAATATACCGTAAAGAGAGAGACAACTATTTAATCACCAACTCAGATGCTAAAAGAAATTCCAGTAAATGAAGAAGGTGATCGTATTGTTTTTGTTGTTGATGTGGATGATCGACTTCTGAAGAAAAAGCAACCGGATTGGTTTGATGAATAATATCTTAATAATGGAACAATTAACACCCCTTTTGTGGATCTCACTACTGAAAACTGAACGATGATAACGTACTTCCCATGAACCAAAAAAAAGTTGTTTTCAGGTTCTGTTGATCATTTTGCTTTTCTTGCTTTGCCAATTTCATTTATGTATGATGGAAGAATATCTATGATTGAACTTTCGGCGCTAATAAATCTATACAAATATATTAAAAGGTGTGCTTGTTAAAGTTTATGTGTCACGTGGAACCCTCCCTCATGCACTAGATTTTTGCCATGTGTGCAATTAACCAACGCTAGACATGTCATCATGTTTTTTGGAAAAAATATGTTGATGTCTTGAATCCAACCCTAACCTCTTAATAATAATTAGTTAAAATACATTTACCACTAAACCAAGTGACATATGGCGTAATTATTAATAAATGAAAAATATAAGTATTCAGTGAGTAGCATTGGCTTAAAAAGAAGTATTTTGAGAATTAGGTCAAAACTCAAGAATACCTCTGGAAATTTCCTTTAAAAAGAACTAATATATAAAAACCAAACATTTTTTTAAAGGCAAGGTGAAGGGACTTATTTGAGGGGGATAAGAGGAATTTCTCAAATAAGCCCCATGGTTTGATCCATACACCTAAAGGATATGAGATGGGAAACAATACCACTACTCCACCACCTCAACCTCATATAGAAACCAAACATATATGACTTGGTTATAGTTTTATTATTATCACAATTATATTTTGAGTTTCAATATAATATTTTATAGAGAAAATCTACTACTTGTTTTATTTTGTTGTATTCCATATAATAATTTTTTTCGATAATTTAAACAAAAAAAGTATAGAACGATTTTGAATTGGACAGAGCTCCTTCTTAGAGTATGTAAAATGGGGCTTTCCAACTAGCTCTCCAAGGAGAGAGAAAATAAAGTGTTACCTCTTACCCAATAATGGAGCTCTTGGGTGTGTCTTGGGTGTATCTCCATTATTGGGTTATTGGAGAGATGACTCTCCAATGTGTGGGGCCCACAAAATCAAAATTGCAATTGCTAAAGTTTTCTTTTCTTCTTGCAACCATTTAATGATCTTTTTATAAAAATAAAAAAAAGATGGTAATAATTACTATCCCAACACTATAAATTTTCTTTATCTATAAAATGAGCCTAATAATGGATATATTTCATACACAAAATATACTATCTTTTTCTATTTATGAAATTAAATATTAGCATTCAAAATTAATAATTTTTTTTAAAAAAATTCCACATTACATAAATTATGAAAAGGTTAAATTTTTTGTAATTATATTTAATTTACATGAATAACTTTATTTATACAACTTTGATCATAATATGAAATAAAGTTCATTTATTGATATGGGGACCACCAAACAATGAAAAGTTGAATGGAGAGCTCTTTAAAGAGTTTATTGTTGTTGGGTGTTTTTAGATATAGTTTTTGAGCCCGTAAAAAAAAAATTGTTTTTGAGTGTAGCTTAAAGAGAGAGAATAGATGAGAGAGAGTGGAGAGCTAATTGGAGAGCCATCTAAATTATTTCCTTTTTCCAAGTTATCATATCATTTTCTTTCCAACTTCCACAACACTCCCGGTCTCTCTATCTCTCCTCAGTCCTCCCCAACGGAGCCAAGTTAGGTTTCCCTTCTAGATTTGCTCCTCAGTTTCTCGATCTCTCTTACTACGCTGCACCGCCACCTCCTGCACCCCTACGCACCAACACAATCGCACTCCAACCTCTCCTGCAGCGCATGCAGTCGCGCTCCACTCTTGCTCCGCACAACACACCACTCCACTGCCGCACCTCCGTTGCACCTACGCTCCACTTCTGTGGCGCTGCGCATTCAATTCTACCGTAACAGTGGGAACAAGAGAGAGAAAGAGAGAGAGAGAGAGAGGAGGGGTAACTTACCATTATGCTTGCGACTCGAACGCGTTGGGATTGTCAATTCACTCACTTCTGTAAGTTTTTATTTATTTGTTTCACAATTAAAGAATTTCTATTGTTTTTTTTTTTACAATTTGGATGATTGAGCTTGAGGCTTTTGAATCTGGGGTTCTAGGGTTCAATGATCTGAAGTTGGGTTAGGGTTTAAGTTATTGTTTCTTCGCCCTTGATCGTGCAATATGCTAGCTAGTATACGGAAATTGTAATTGTAACTGCAATTTATTTGTCTTTGGTTAATCTAGTAATTGAATTTTGATTTTTCGATTTGAAGGTCTCCAATTTAGTGTGTTGAAATCGATTTCTGGTATTTACCCCATCTTTGGGTTTCAGTATTTACATTATGTATTAAGTAGTGCCTGCCCCTGGAGCTTCAGGAGCTAGAATTCTCATGTCTCACGGCGTATTAGTGTGCTTCAGGGGATAGGGTTTAGTAGTGATTAGAGTTTTGTGACTTGCTATTGGCATGATATATACTGATGTAATGTGTGCCTGAATCTGTTTGCTTTGATATCTCATGAACTTGGGCGTCATGTGAATTTGAAAGGGAAATTGTGTGTGCGTAAATATTAAGGGGTAAATGTAATGATGCTCTGGAACTTTGTTTCCATCTTATGATGCGGAAGGAGTCAATAATGCCTATTATCTAGGTTTAGGTGACTATGTAATTCAATTGTCTCACTAACATGCCATGTACTTCTACCACAGGAAGGGGGTTTGCTATAGATATTAGGGTATGTGTAATGGCTTGGAGCTTAGAGTTACCTTTGTTTGTAGCTGCCTTTTAGTTCCATTTTCAATTGCGGATCAGTTATTCACTGTCTTCTATTGCCTCAGTTTGTCATATAGCCTCCAATTAGAAGATATCTCATATCAGTGGAGAATGTTGTTGGAATAAATTGCACAATAATTGATATGTAACAGGATAGAATAAATTGCACAATAATTGATATGTAACAGGATAGAAACCATGGGGCTCTAGAGCCTTAGAGGGGAGAAAATTATGGTTTTTGATGATATATGATAGGCTTTAAATTTATAGCTCTTGATGTGTAATTCTAGACTATCAATTGGATGTAGGGTAGATCAAGGGGTGGCATATGCTACCCCTAAAAAATTAAATGAAATTTAAAGATTTGGCTGGAAAAATGGAACTCTTTGTAAATTGGTATAAAATTTAAATCTAGCAGAACTGTTTCTAAGTACAATGCTCTTGCCGCAGTGGTACGTCAACTTTTGCTGAAGTCCCAAATTTGAATATGGCCCGGGTTTGAACTTTTTGACAAGCATTTTATTGTTCTGTTTATTTGCTCCTTTCTTTTGTTCCCCTTACCATTATGTGTTGATTGGTTTGTCATTTCTTTGTTTCTTTTTCCTTCACATTTTTCATCTTTCCTAAATATTCAATTGGATTTTGTTTATTTTTCATACAAATTTACAACAAAAATCTATTAAAAGTAACTTTATTATACTAAATAGAGGTACTGTATACTGGTAAACTATTTTTGTTTAAATTTCTTCCTTTAATTACAAATGTCTAGCTTCACCCTTTGAAAAATGAAAAGTGTTAAATAGTTTAAAGTGATTCTTTTTTAAGCCTCGGACAAAAGGTTACTTGAATAGTGCTCACTGAAATGAAGCTTTAATTTGACTTTTAACTTCTCAATACACAACTTTGACCATTAATATTTTTAGTTATTTATTAATAAATTTTTTGAAAAGTTGATATTTCGAGAATATACATTAATATTCATAACTATTTATTACTAACATTAAGTGTATATTATGAAAATATACCTTGAGATAAATTTGAAAACATCTTACTAAAACTCATTTTTATAAATCAGTAAAAGAATCCTGGTCAAAATTAGTATATGTGTAGTGTCCAAAATCAAAAATCTGCAACTGAAAGAAACAAAGGCAATATCTTATTAAAAGAGTTATATAAGTGCTCTATTTTGCAGTAGATCTATTGTCATTTGGTTGGTTGTTTGATGCCACGAGCCACCCCTGATTAGAAATTCTAGATCCACCACTGATTGGACAGATACTATCATGGCATAGTATGATGGCTAGACTAGGTGTTAAGTTAGGCGGGCCATTAGGATTATTAATTGGCTTTCTGCTGCATCCTTAGTCTTCTACTATGTTTTTAACCTCGTTTGAAGAGTCGGATAAATGGGTACTTATTTGATTTCCAACTAGCCTTGAATTGAAATTTAAGATCTGACAACATGGACATAAATTTGGACACATCTGGAAGACACAACATTCTTAATTATGTTAGTACAATCTTTATTAAGAATAATCTAACTATTATAAGTTTATAACATGATATTAACTCTTTTTGGTGGTGCGCTAGCTTTATAAAACCTGTGACAGTTCGAAAATGTGTTTTTAGTCAAAATCGCGGTAACGATCACGCTGATGCAGGAATGGGGATGATGCGTTTGTCGTTCTGCAAATATCGTCTCAGACCATAAGATATCCCTTTGATCCGCCTGAAACGCAGTTTTTTACACCTTTACGATGCTGGTAGTATCGGTTCGGTAGATTTCAAAACCTTTACGACTTGGGCGATACAATTCGATGCAGTCTTGTTTTGACACCATGACTTGTGATGCTCGGACTTGGCTTTTACTTTGGCCATACCCTTGTCAACACGACCCTTTTCGATGGGCATGGGATATGGATCGAACACACCATAAGGGATAATGTGGCATCAATTGATGAGGAAGAAAGGAGAATAATTCTTAGTAGTTCGTGAAAATTGAGGCATCATATTCAGGAAGAGAATGAAAAGTTGGGGCTTTTGCTCCTCTAGTGATTAATTCCACCAGATTCCTCGCAACCAGTGCTGTTGTATTTTTTAGTGTAAATTTTACTTTATGGCCAACTTCATTTTTTTAGATACTATTTTTGGTTAAAAAAAACCTAGAATCTTATATGAGGTCATTTATTGTAATTGTCATGCTCTTAAGTCCATATTCAAAATTTGGAGTTTGGACACTTATCAAATGTGTTCCAGTGTACATAAAATTAAATTCACCACATCTGAGACTCGGATCCTTACTTGAGTTCAACACCTATATTGAAGTCCGATAGAATAAAACAACTTAGCTTGATATGAACTCGTTTTTGCGAAGGATTTTATGTCACATATATACTTAGAGTTCTAGTCTTTAGGGGTGTAAGTGGACTGCGAAAAGTCGAGAGTCTAATCCAGTCTAGTCCATGTCGGATTGGACTGGATTTAGACTCAAATTTTCAAGTCCAAATATTTTTGGACTGGATTTAGACTCACCCCTTTGGAGTCGAATAAGTTCAATCCAGTCCAAAAAAAATTTAGCATACAATATAAGATATATTCAGTCCAAAATTTTTTTACATTCTTTTTTTGAAATTTGGACATTTAACATTCCGGCTCTTAATTTTTTACTTGACGCCAGAATTTGCACTTCATCTCCAAAAGTCCAAAGTGAGAAGTGAAAAGTGAAAAGGCAAAAGTTACTTTAACCTTTTTGGCGCCTATTGACTATTGTATATGCAATTTGCATTCTTTTACACTTTAAAGATGTATGTAACTTACTTTATGGAATGGATGTAATGAGGCCAATTTTTCAAATTTCAATGATTCAATCATGATAAAGCATTGTGAATCTAAATCGGCAAAAAGATTAATATATTATATAATAATCGGACTGGACTGGATTCATACTCATGGAAAAAATTTCGGACCGGACTGGATTGGACTGGAATGGACTCAAAAAAAAGTTTGGATTGGATTTGGACTCAATTTCTCGAGTTCAAATCTTTGGACTTGATTTGGATTTGGCAAAGTCCAATCCAGTCCAATCCACTTACACCCCAACTAGTCTCCAACCCAAGATCAAGTCTCCTAAACCTTATGAGAAGAGGCAAAAGAGGAGGGGTTGCCTCTCTGTTTTTGCCTAAATTGTAGATTACTTCACTTTGTTAAGCCTCTTTTTCTGCCCTCTCTCCTATATTTTACTTGTGGTTCATAGCTGCTTGAAATGTAAGATTGCAGGTCAACTTCTGGGTAAAGGTTCCACACCCAAATCCTTGTTGTGTTGAATGGATACAGAATCACAGATACAACAGCGAAAATGCCAAGTCAGGGTAACAGGTCTTCATGTTGGAAGAATATTGAGTTCTGTATATATGAAATCTGAAACTACTTGAAACTTACCCAAGAAGGCTCAGCTTTATGTTAGATGTTAGAAGTAGTTCCTAATAAAAGGTTATTTTGCCAACGTGGTGTGCTGACTTCAAGTTTTATTTAAAACATGAGACTGCATCCAAAGAGAGACGTAACATAATTTATTGCTCCAAAAGCTCCTGTTATGATGAAAGGACAGATTGCGATCGTCCCCAGTAAGGCTTTTTTTGCACGTTCTTTTGGAATGTTCCTCCATTTGATGTTGCTCGCATCAATTTTGGCTGGAGGAAGTGAATTGTGATAACTTTAGTTGCTACCTTTCCTTAAACTTATTCATGACTTAAGTATCTAAGTTCGTTTTATTTGACTATCTGATTGTAAATTTTTGCCCCCCATTCCTTCTCGCTTAATGATTATCAATCAAGCTAGGTATTTTCCATTTGCAGGTGAGTGTTTAGTTATGGATTGCCAGTCTCAAACTTCTATTTAGCATGATGTCCAAGTTCCTCTGAAGGCTTTTCTACTGTGACACAACAGTGGAACCATTGCTGGAGATGAAATACTAATGCATATAGGAGGCAGATTCCCGACAAAGTATTCTGCATTAATTAGTTCCATAGTTTTTGGGAGTGCTAACTGCACCCAAACTTAAAGGGTCGTGCTACTTTGCTTTCTGCAATGTCAAGGGACTCGTACGAGCAGCAAACAAGGAGCTCAGCAGGTCAGTTTTGTTTGTTTTTTATATTCCTTTTTTCTTTGCTTGCTTTTGTAAGAAGTCTGATGTTTAGTTGAGATGAAGTGAAGGAGACTGATAGGTGTCCTCATTGACTAATATTATTTTCTAACAGAATATTGGACATGGATAAATTATCAAATAGTCTCTTAAATAGTCTGTGCTGGTTAGAGACGAGACTCCATACACTATGCCTTCCCAAATCCTGACCAGCTGGGTATCTGTTCTAGATAGAGTAGCTGTAATTATAAAGAAGTTGATTAGTGGAGGATTTAGTCTGTGCTCAGCATCCTTTTGGGTGCATTTGATGAGTTACACATCTATGCGGTCAAGTCATCTAGAAATATTATGGTAAGCGTAAAGCTCTAATGAATTTATTAGTGAAAGAAATGACTAAAAAAATCTTTGTTTTGCCTGATAAAATTGCCTTTTTTGCTGTTATTGACCCACGTTAGAAGTGAAACCATTGGTTCTCATTGTTGTAGTGTGCATTTAAAACTGGGGAGTATTCTTTCTCCAATCTAGAGGATCATCAATTATTATGTCAGGAAAATACATTTTGTGATCAAAGTAAGAAGCATGTCATGTGAAACTGTGAGCCTCTGATATAAGTGGAATCTTGCTTATAGCCATGTGGATGGAAGTAATGCCTTATGGAATTTTGGGGACCGGCACTTTAACATTTACAATTGAGGGAAAAATACACAATGCATATTGGGTAGTAAAATGTGCTACATGTGTAGTTTGACTTTGTACTTTGTAGAGGTGGCACACTCCTTTATACATCCACTTGTCCATAGCAACCTATGGTATAGGGTCACAGGAGGTGGGTTCTTTGAATGAAAGCTGACAAACTGTACTTCTACATTTGCATTAGGTGGCACTGTACCTTTACTTTGCCCGTCCTTGGGCAGGAGCGTGGTTGATGGTATGGTTACTGTGTGGTGCACTGGTGCTATCTATGTTGCATGGAGTTAAAAAAATAATTCAAAACACAAATTGGTAAGAGAGTGCGAGGATAAGGCATTTTCAAAAATGGATTTTTTTCCTGAGATTGCCATAAATTATTTTATAAGGTGAAAATGAAACTATCAGTAGAGAATTTGGAGTGCACGAATTTAAAAGCTGACTTTTTTACTACCAATATAGGAAACTAAGAGGGGAAAACCTGAAGGAAAATCTGTTGTATAAAGGAGAATCTTTCTGTACTTTCATGAAGTATCCACAAATCGTAGTTGCAAAATTGTTTGTGCAATGTGAATCGGCACAAGTAACATTACTAAATTCACAATGGACTCGGCATAGCTAGTCTTGGTGATTGGGGGATATATTCGGAAAATGGAGCCCTTGTTAAAATGAGCACTTCTCTAGCTTAAGATGCTGAAACGGTTGGAGACCTTAGATTCCTTAGGATTTGGTTATGGTGTTGTAGTTCTTGCCTCTACATATCTTTAATTGAATTTGTGGGCTGCTTTATTGAGAAATTAATGTACGCAGATGTGTAACTAAAGGTCTTCTTGTTTTGGGATTAGAGGTGTATTGTTTGTGGCTTGGCACTGGTGCTTGTGATTGGAACTTGTGTCACTAAACCAGCTCTCTGCATCCCCGTAACACAAAACACAAGTAATGAAAGGAAGATTAGATACGTAGCTTAATTTCTAAGAACAACGAAATGAGAAAAGTGATTGACAATTAGTTGTTGAAATGACTAATGCTAAACGAGCATTGCTCAGTGATTAAAAAACTGAGATTAGGGGTTAAGTTTTGGAACAGAATGACAGCTTTTCAAATGAGAGGTAAGAATGGAATAGTGAATGAAGTTGCTTTTGTAATGGCCTCATTAAGATGAAGATTCTTTATTCCCCTCTGAGATTATAGGTTGGCTTTAGGGCATATTTTCACATATACTAGTTGATTGCTGGGTTACGTGATGAAATAGATGTGGCTATTATTGGGTTAGAGTATCAAAGTACTCTGCAAGCTTATTTATGCCTCCTTTAGAATTTTTTGAATCAGTGGGTTTTTGTTTGACTTTTATGGGCTGTGGCAAAGTTATGAAGATCTTTTTCTGACCCTGCTAGAGTTGAGATTTTACTAGGGAGTGGATTGTGGAATCCTACTATTCAGATAAGTAATACGAAAATCATCTTGTGTCGAAGCACTGGTACAAGATCATGATGCTCATGGATCTGTGTTATCTAAATTAGCACAAGATCATGGGACATGTTAGATTGTGAGTCAATTGTTATTTTATATTGGCTAAAGTTTTCACTCCATTTGTAGGTCTTTCATGAACAATTTGCTTTTTAGTAAGCTTGTTGTTGTGTTGTATCTTGACATATCTTCCTTGCTTAATACTTCGTCCATTCGTTTCTACTTGCATCATTTTGATTTCCGCACTATTCAATGCACAATTTTAATCATTAATATATTTAATTATCTATTTAGTATTGTTAAAGATTTGATATATTTGAAATATAAGTTGAGATGAATCCAGTAGCATCCTAGTTTCTAATATTTGTTTTTATATATTAGTCTAAAACATGTGGTAAAAGCTAGTTATGAGTAGTGCGAAAGTCCAAATGATTCAAGTAAGAAAGAATGAAGTATAATTTACATTCAGATTGCTTGGTGCTTCACCTTTAGTGCAGACTTTTGCAAAAGGAAAACCACGCGTAGGCATGCCAGTGTCACATGGATCAACCTGTGACTCGAAATTCTTTTTTCCCTTTGATTTTATCTAGCTGATTTTAGGATCTGCTTCGCTGTTGCGAATCTCAAACACCTGATGTCTTGCTCAACTCCTCAGTCTTAGTACATTTATAAGCCAATTATCTGGTAAAAATGACTGCAGTGTGCAGAGTCCCAGTCGCTTGGTTACTTAATCTTAAAGCCTTGAATTGAGACCTTAAGCCGAGTACCTTTATTAATTACGTAACCAACGCAAGAAGCATGAGAAGACCCATCCAAATAGCCGCATTGAAGCCTTAATTAAATACTGAGATATGAGATCCAAATAAGTTTTAAAGGGGCATGGATACTCTCATATCACATATACTCCCTCTTTGTTTTGTAGTTCGGTCCCACAAATTCCTGCAGTTTCTTGAATTATTGATCAGCGTTTTGTCTTCCTGTTGCCTACGGACATTTTTTTTTTTTTTTGCTTCATTAAAGTTCTACTATTTTTTTTTTTTTAAGTTTATTTTAGCTGACTAGTGTCAAATGTTTTAACTGCCAACAGGCATCTCTCCTGACCAAGCATCTATTGGCTCTGGGACAAAGAGGTCTAGTGTTTCATCAGGTGGTAAGGCTCGAGATAGGAAGGAATTTCTCCGGAGATTTGTAGACAGTAAAACTTTTACTTCTAATTTGGAGGACTGGTTTGAAGCTATATCAGAAAGTTCCGGACCTGAGACTTTTGATGTGCCTTTCGAATTGGTAGAGCTTCAGAAATTTGATTATGCATTAGAAGGGGTTTCTTTCCAACAACTTATTCGTATGCCTAGTGCTATCTATGCCTCTACATCTGATGGTGTTGAAACTACTGCATTTTTAGCCATTGAAGACTTTCTACATGCAAGTGTGAAGGGATTGTGGGAAGCATTCTGGAGCGATGGGGAGCCTTTACCATTCTATGTGGCATGTCTACATGATAAGAATATGAAGTTCTATCAGTCTGAAAGGGCAATTGCCAATGGTAAACTAGGAGGTCTCTGTGCAGCTGCTATATTGCTGAAGAATGCCAAACATCCACATGGGAAGTGGGATGAAGTTCTTGAGCTGGCTCTGTTGACGCCTGATATTGGAACCCTTGCAGTAGAAGGTGCACGTCTTCCTTCTCTGTCCATATTAGGTGAAGCTTTATATTTTGCAGTCCGGATGATGTTGTCTAGAAGCCTAAGCAAGAATAGTTTTCTTCAAAGTCCAAGCCCTGTTTTTGTGCTACTTGTTGATTCTCAATATGCTGGTGTGATAAAAGTTGAAGGGGATGTGAGCAAGTTGAAACTAAATGTAAATAATGTATACGAGTCTGCCACAGAATGGATAAAGCAACACTCAAATATTTCAATGTCTCCTATTGATAAGATATGGAACAAGCTTGGCAATGCTAACTGGGGCGATATTGGTGCTCTTCAGGTGCTTTTTGCAACTTACCACTCCATCATGCAGTTGGCTGGGATGCCCAAGCAGTCTATTGAAGATTTGGCTGCTGATCACAGCTCTCGTCTTCAGGCAAGAAGGATAGAGAGACAACTTGCTGATACCTCGGTGAATGGACATGGTTTGTTCCAGCACCAGCATCCCCATGGCTCGCCAGAAATTGTTGAAGTTCCTGATGAATCGAGTAGAAGGGAGAAAGCTGAGCCAATGAAGCTAGAAACTGGGTCAGTCTTGTGGTTGGAGGAGTTAAACTACCAGAAAGGCTATCAGATCAGTGAAATTCGAAATGATGGTGAACTTACTTACTATATAGCATTTTCTGTCGAGGACCCTGGAAAATCTCTCTTCTTATATATTGGTTCTCATCCCTCACAAGTGGAACCTGCTTGGGAAGATATGAATCTGTGGTACCAGGTTCAGAGGCAAACTAAGGTATTGACAGTGATGAACCAGAAAGGCGTATCAGGCAAGTATTTGCCTCAACTGGTTGCATCTGGTAAAATAACTCACTCTAGTCATTCTCGGAGATCAAGCTTCAGTGATGATTGCAATCATCCCTGGTGGGGAACCCCTGTCCTTGTGACTAGCCCGGTTGGTGAAACGGTAACTGATATGGTCAGAAGTAGCTGTTTTGGTTCAGATGAGGCTATCAAGTGTTGCCATGACTGCTTGTCTGCACTTTCTACTGCCTCTTCTTTTGGCATCCGACATGGCGACATCCGACCTGAGAATGTGATTTGCATTACTTCAGGTGTAGGGCATCCATACTTTGTATTGATAGGGTGGGGTCATGCTTTGCTGGAGGAGAGAGATCGGCCTGCAATGAATCTTCACTTTTCATCTACTTATGCCCTTCAAGAGGGTAAGTTGTGCTCAGCGTCTGATGCAGAGAGTTTGGTTTACATGCTTTACTTCTGTTCTGGTGGAGATCTTCCCGAGTTGGATTCAGTTGAAGGGGCGTTGCAGTGGAGGGAAAGAGCTTGGTCTAGGAGGTTGATACAGCAGAAGCTCGGAGATATTTCAGCTGTCCTAAAAGCTTTTGCTGATTATGTTGACAGTCTATGTGGGACTCCATATCTAATTGACTATGATATCTGGCTAAGACGGTTGAAAAGACACATCCGTGAAGATGATTATGGGAAGGATATTGACATATCTGGTTAAACACCATTCCACTTGTGAGTTGCTCACAATGAACCCCTTGGAAAACCTTATTGAACTCTTGTGCGCTCCAAGATTGAGGCAGGGATACCTGATGCCCACAAAGGTAAGTTTTGTAATTAAATCAGTTTGATCGATGCTATGGTTGAAACTGGGTGTGGTCTGATGACATGAAATTTTTCATCGACCTGTAAATTAACTAAGGTTGAAGCTAAGACCACCTGGGTTAAGGGATTTTCTTTTGGGGCACCATGATGATCAGCTTTCATGCCTCTGATTTTACTGGAGGCTTCGACTTTCGTAGTTGATGCTACGCAGATATATGTTCCTTTTCAATTCTCTTTTTGGGGGGTTTGTGGGTATCAAATTCAAATGATTTGTAATTCATTTGTAAAGAATAGGATGTCCTTTTTTGGTTCGTTGAGAATATGGGTTTATATGCTCACATTGAACTATGTTTAGTAAAAAAAACCAAAAGTGTTCATGTAATTCACCCTAGTATATATTGTGTATTTGTGTGCATACTTTTTGATATGTTTGATTTTTGTTGTTGTTTGATATGTTTGATGGCATCTGCTATGGTTAATTTTTTGGGCTCTCTGTGCCCCTTTCTACTTATTTCCTTTTTATTAATGAAGATTATTAGTTGGAATATTCAAGGGGGATGAAAGAAAGAAGCTCTCGCCAAACTCATTTTCTTAAAGAACAAATTCAAACCGGATATCATGTTCATTATAGAAATGCTAACTAATGCTCGAAACAGCTCCAACATTCTAAGAGCGCTCCATGTTGACAATAAAATTGTCATAGACCCATTCAATCATTATGGTGGTTTATGGTTCTCTGGAATAATGATAATATAATGATTAATCACCATGTCACTACAAATCAGTGCGCTCATTTGAATCACTTTTAGAGCAATCAAACCTTTATGGTTTCCGGCATCTATTCCCTGGCTCAAGAGCAAGATTAGCCCCCCTTGTGGAATTATCTTAATCATTTCCTTGCAAACGTGTCTATGCCATGGACTATTGTTGGTGACTTCAACGAATTACTCTCTACCAATGGCAAACTAGGAGGCCGCCCTCCTATCATAACTTCCTCTAGTAGACTTCCTAATCTTCTGTTGCAACACCACGCTTTTGATATTCCTTGTCTCCAACAAGCGTTTTCTTGGAAAAACACTATCCACAACAATATTATTTACGAACGATTGGACTGCCCAATTGGTCACTCTCGGATTCAATCTTTATTCCCTAATGCACGTTTATTTTATGGGAACTTTACGGTCTCGGATCATGCGCCACTTATCCTAGATCTCTCACCTGACTCCCCCTCTCTTCCTAGGCCTTTCAGGTTCCAAAATGTGTGGTCCATAGAATCCGACACTCACTCCTTTGTGGCAAAGCTTTGGCAAACTCAAATCCGAGGTTCACGATTTTTTCGAATTCAACAAAGATTAACGCATATTAAATCAAACCTAAAATCTTGGGCCAAGAATAAGTATAGCCACAACAATAATAAACTTGTCCAAAATGATCAGCGAATTTCATAACTTGAACACCTGCCATCAGGCTTTCAGTCATATCCTTATCAATCATATTAACCGCTTGATTCGACAACGCTAAAAGCTCTTACTCTTTGGTCAAATCACTGGACCTCTTATAACCGCAAGTTAGGCTAACCCAAGGGGATCGCAATAGCAGATTTTTTCATAATAAAATGAAACGCGAACTGGCCAACACTTCCATCTTTCGACTTAAATCTTCCTTATATGAATGGGTGAATTCCCCCTCCGAAATCTCTAATCTCCTGGTGAATTCTTTCAAAGAACGTTTTCATTCCGCTTCTAACCCGGAGAGAGTTATCGATCTTAGTTTTATCAAACCTATTATAAGTAATGATGACTCCGCCTCGCTCTTAGGGCCAGCCTCTAATCTTGAGATCAAAGATGCTTTCTTTTCGATGAACCCACTTAAAGCCCCGGGCACCGATGGATTTGGAGCAAAAAAAAATCAAGCCTATTGGCCCATTATTGGCTGTGATATATGTTTAGCCATCAAAAGCTTTTTCTCTCATGGCAAACTTCCTCCTTCGCTGAACCACACTGTTATCACGCTCATTCCGAAACAGGAACTCATTGAAACGCCAAACCACCTTTTTCCAATTAGCCTTGTTAACTCAATTTACAAGGCCATATCTAAGCTTCTTGTATGCCGATTAAGCCCTATCTTACAGAGGCATATCAATCCTCTTCAAAACGCTTTCTCTCAAGACCGTTCTATTCATGATAATATCGTAATTGTTCAGGAAAGTCTCAATACTTTTCATAAATCTAAAAATAAAACTGGTTGGTGCGCGCTTAATTAGACATAGAAAAAACCGTACGACAGAATTGAATGAGATCTTTTTGAAAACTCTCCAGACGCTAGATTTTCCCACCCAATGGATCTCATGGATTAAGGAATGTGTTACAAAGGTCTCCTACTCTCTTAAAATCAACGGATCAACTACCCAATGTTTTAAACCCTCTAGGGGATTACGTCAAGAAGACTCACTCTCCCCGTATCTCATTATTTTATGTGTGGATGTGCTTATCTAAAAGCTCTCATTTGAAAGCAATAAACAGGTATGGGTTTCAAACTCTGCCTCAGTTCCCCCCGAATTCTATGCCTAATGTTTGTAGATGATAGTCTTGTTTTCTGCAAAGCTACGGATACTGCCTGCAATAATTTAAAATCCATCCTTGGTTCATTTTGTCGGTGTTCTGGTCAACTTATTGATTTTCCCAAATCGGCCATCATCTTCTCTAAGATGATCCCCCCACCGTCGCAAATCTTCCTTAGCCATCTTTTTTTAACATGACTCTTAAATCTTGCCGTGGTCGCTACTTAGGCGCCTACTTTAGATCGTACTATCCCAAAAAGAGTGATTTCCTTCACATCCTGCCGAAAACCCAAGCATGAATCCAACAATGGGAAACAGAGTTCCTGTCTAAAGTAGGGAGATATACCTTTATTCAATCTAATTTGGAAGCCCTCCCGGCCTACACCTACTCCTCTCTTTTGCTCCCAAAAAATATTTGCCATTCCATTGGTTCTATGTATCGGAAGTTCTTCTGGAATCAACATAAGGAGAAGAATAGTGTTGCCTCTCATAGCGTGGAAAACTGTTTGTATGCCTAAATTCCAGGGTGGCTTGGAGCTCCGACAATCCTATCCACTTAATTAAGCTTTCACAACTAAATTAGGATGGAAAATTCCCTCATAACCACACAATTTTTGGGCTAAGCTCATCAAAGCCAAATATCTTTCCAAACATCCTTTCTTTCATTATTCTCCCAAGGCCAAAGACTCCCCCATATGGCGCGAGATTCTTGCTCAAAGAGAAATTCTTTAAAAAGGTATTAGATGGAAAATCGGGGATGGAAAAAATATTTTTTTGTTCTGGATCGATAATTGGGTTTCAAACGAACCGCTTGCCAAAGTTCTCAAACTCTCTCTACATCAATTTGATCCAAATCATAAGGTCGATGCTTTTATTCTTTCTAACGCTAATTGGAACATTGCAAAGCTGCAAACTCCGGTTCCCCCTTACTTAGTTAACAAAATTAAAGGCATCCCACTGCCCTCGCACTCTATGGTAGATACACCTATTTAGGGACCCACTTCTGTAGGCGTGTTTTTATTTCGCCTACGCGGGATGAGCGCGTATTAGATTTGACAACTCCATTGTAAAGGTTTTATTGAAAAATGTTTTGAAAGCAGTCGCCAACAATTCTTTTTAGGAAGAATCATAAACCTAATTGGATATGGGAAATCGTAGGGACAAATTATCCAATGTAGATTTCCCCGTCTTGACTCCATAGATGGTCAAAATGAACCAAAGATTGAGTTCGGGGGTGAAGGTACAAATACAATACAGTCAGGAACCATATTGCCCATTGCTGGCCTCTAATAAATATCGATTTATTGCAGATTTTATGCCAAAGAATAATCATATAACGTTTTAAACACCCTAAAAATATTTAGTCTAAGTAGGTTCACGAAACACATAAAAAGACTAATTTTAGTGACATGTTATTAGGCAATCAATATTACAGGGAACCTAACAGGTTGTCCAAATTATCTGAATTAGTTAGAACAATTCTTTAGGTCTTGTTTAGCAATAATAACATGTGGGTGATAAAAATCATGTAGGACAATCATAATAATATGTATAGAACAATCAGGCAAGCATATAATAGTGTATGAAAATAAATAAAAATAAGAAAAGAAAATATTGCAGGGAGTTAGTATAATATGTACAATACTTACAATCGCAAGAATATATTAATAACCTACATCACGAATAGAATGTTAGTAACTTCAAGAAAATAATAAAAATAAATAAAGAAATAAAATAAAGGAGGTTAATTTAGTTGACCCTTAAATATTATACCATCGTACGGGGTCGTTAATTTGTACGGATCTTGGATCGAAAGTTGTACGAGTCCTAGAAAAATAGTGTATGCGTTATATGTATGTATTGGCGTGTGATGTATAGATTCAAGAAAGTCTGGTTTTTTTATTAGTGTTGTGAAGAATGATAGGAGGTGTGAGATTATGATGCGTGTAGGATGGAATAGGTTGATGATGATGAGTGAATGTGTGTCAAGGGATTTTTGGTATTGTTTTGCGAGTGAGGGAGGTCGAGAGTAGAGAGTGTCGTGTATTGTGAGAGGAGTGAGTCGTAGGTTTTGGGATAGAGGAGATTGTATTATATAGTGTAGGTAGTTGAGAAGCGATAGGTTTTCGTAAACAATTGGGTTTCTTAAAAGATTTTTATAAAATAGTTAGATAAAAATATTTGAAAACACTTTGGAAAAAAGATAATTTTTTATAAAAAGATATTTTTATTAACAAAACTAATTAATATAATTAATTAATTCTATTAATAAAATTAGGCTAGAAAAAGGGTTCTAAAAATTGGGCTTTCATAAAAACCACTTTTAAAAGGTTTTCGAAGATGGGCTTTTTTTTAAAAAAAGAGTTAGAAAATGGTTTTGGGCTTAAAAGGTTTTATTTTAGGCTTGTTCTTTATTCTTTCCTCGATCCGGACCAATTAGAGCGGGGTATTGGTCATCATAGGCTACTAAATGGGGAGACACGATTATGTGTCTACAGAAGCCCCCACTTTGACTGAGGTTCAGGAAACCGATAGTCAAAGTATACGGTGTCGGGACGGAGTACGATTCTAAACGCTCTGTAGTTTAGAATTGATTTGTATACGCCGGTCTCTGCAAGACAAATTTAGTATGCAGGACAATAACTACAAGCAATCTGATTGCCTGCAGAAGAAGATGTTAGCAGATAGGTGCGAACAACTCAAATAAGCACATAATGATGCAATAATGCAAACTTAGACTCTCTAAGGATGCACAAGACGCTATGCAAGGATTAAGGTTATGCAAAGCTAAGGGTTGACACGTCATGCAAGGTCAGGGTTATGCAAGACTAAGATGTATGCAATGCAAGGTCAGGGTTTTGCAATGCTGTAATGCAAGGTCAGGATTTTGCAAGGCTAGAAGATGTGTAGAATGGTAGAATGATAGAATGATCAGGATTGAATAGAATGATTTTCGAAAATCGTTTTTAATAAATAATCGAGGTCTGCGGATTACAACTTTTCAAGAGTTTGACTTGATTTGGAGGCACCACCACATATAGGAAGCCCCCACTTTGGGTGAGCTTGCCTTGAATTAGGTACCTTGAGCCTTGATTGAATTGTACTTGATCTTGTATTGAAATGTAGTTGATCTGTCTCGAACGTTGAAAGTTGTCGCCGGGGATTCTTCTTTGGGAAGTTGATTAGGCAAAGTCAAATATCGCCATAAATCATGGAATTGTCAGAGAGTCTTTCAGGGAAAAGGAGAGCTCGGATTGAAAAATAAAAAGGGTTTAATTTGTGACTTAAATGAATGTAGGTGGGGAAAAAGGCTTTGACGTAGCTAGGTGCAGACTCGAGTCTATGCCAGGATCTAGAAAGAGATTATGCTCCTGAACTCTAGAAGATTAAATCATTAGACCTTGACTATTTTATTTTATTGAAGCGGTCGGACCTCGAGATGAGGATTCCTACGTATCCTTGCGGAATCAGACCATTCGTAATTCTGGATCTGATTTTTGTTTTGGTGCCCTAACTTTTGCCTAGGCCGCCCTTTCGAGTTTTCAACCTAGCGGGCTTGGACATACCTTTAAAAAGGAGTTAGGGTTGATGAAAGGTTGAAAGGTTTAAGGTTTGAGGTTTAGATGAAGGTTTTATTGGTTGGGCTAATGGAGGATCATGGATTTGGATTATATGGTTAAGGTTCGATGGATTGAAGAATTTGAATGAGGGGTATAACTTGTGTGCAAGTCCCCCCTAGCTTGACTTTTTATTTCTTTGCCTTTGGCTTTTTCTTTTTTGCATTTTTTTGTCCTGTGCGTTTTCTTTTGCTTTTGCTTTTTTTTCGCACTTTGATTTTTATTCACTTTTTATTTTTGCCTGGCATTGACTCTTTTTTTTTATGTAGTGAGGCTTGCACACAAGTTTGGTTTAGGGTATTGGAAGGCTTGAAGGATATTTGTGGAGCTTTGAGTAATGGAGGGATTATTTGGCTAAGTATCATGGAGGATGATGGAGGAAAGAGGAGAATAACTCCTGATCCAAAATATGTCCATTTTTTCATTTTTCTTTATTTTTCATATTTTTTTTAATATTAGTCAAAGTCATTTACGTGATTTGAGTTTCATCATTGAATTAGAAGCATAAATAAAATGATGGAAGGCCAATGAAATGAAAAGAAAAATGAAATTCAATGAAAATGGAAAGGCTTAAAATAGATGAAATCCTATAGTGGCATAGACTCGATGGGAAATGACAGAAATGGCTCAGGATAAGGACTCTCTGACTCATCCTAGGAAACCAGAAATAAAAGACTACGTCCTTTTGAATTGTCGATACACTGCGCAAAAGGGTTACTGGTGATGATGATTCTCGCTGTAGTAAGCATTAGAAGTTTGTTGTTATCGACCATGTTTAGCAGTGCATTTGTAGGATCCAACACTATAGATGTTCATTGTTTCGTTGGAATTCACGATAGAAATGTAGGTTGCACCTTTTGAAATTTCTTTTAGGTGCAGGGTTCAGAGTAGACCCTATGGAAGTTATCGCGCTTCTAATGTGAAGGCGGTAGACCCTATGAAAGTGATCGCGCCTCTATTGTGAAGGCGATCAAAAGTAATCTTCATGACTCTAAATGAAGTCGGGGTGGTGATAGTATGATTGATGAGCTTTAGAGTAGGCTCACATTTTGTTCCTCCTTTAGGCACTCCTAAGTTGTAATCTCTCGATCGGTCATGAACAGAATCGAGTGGACCTTGCTTGTAAGTTTTAAGAAACAATGTTTTTGAAATGAGAAATGGAGATGAGAAATGGGAATTGAATGAATGCAAGTGAATTGGGTTTGGTTAATTGGATTGAATTGAAGGTGTTTAGAATGGGCTTTGAATTTTTGAAATTTATTTTTGAAAGGAACCCCTTGTTTTTATCTTTTGTTAGGAAAAGATGATGGATTAATTTTGAAAATATTTTTTTGATGAATGTCATGTATCATGGTGTTTAATAAATGTTTTTCGAAAAAGAGTAGAATAGAATATGGTGTAGGATTGATTTTGAAAAGATGTAAGTTTTTCGAAATTGATTGAATATGGTAGGGTAGGATTGACAGGGAAGATTGGTTGAACAGCAGGGAGAAAGTGGGAAGCGGTAGACATGCATGACATCTCTAACTCTACAATGACACTTTAGATGCACTTTTTAGAACACACTCGACCTTGCATGAAAAGACTGATTTTTTTTAATTAGGTGAGACTCCTATAATGACCATTTTTTTACGCGAATGCAGACAGACCGAACATAGGATCGACCACCACGACGAATAAATCAAAGAAAAGCATGCGATGCACATACTGCGTGCCGCGCAGCATTGCTGCGCGCGGCGCACAGTCGTGCGTCTGGCGTGGGAGTGGTGCGTCAGCCGCAACTTAATGCGCTTGGCGCACTACTCCCCCGACATGTTTTCGGGGATTTAGGCGAAGTTTTGGTCGATTAATGATTTTGTTTAGATGCGATTTTTAGGAACGACGCATAATAACGGCAATTTGACAAGATAATAACAGGCAAAAATTGCAATCACATGCAAATGTCATATAACATGGATGCAAAAGTTCTCACCTAAAGTCCAGTTCTATGTTGAAACTATTGGTCAGGTTTAGGTTCAGTCTGAAAAGGGTCCATGACTAAGAGATTGATCCCACGCTTCGTACCCCTGCTTAAAGAGGTGGCCACGTGTAAGACGCACTCCAGTCTCAAGTCAGGAACAAGAGAACAATGCCATGGTTGGGTAGGTTTGCTTATAACTAAGATCCAACACTATCGCTCAGGAAGCTTTTTGGAAGGACAAAGTGCAAACCCCCGGGGGTGACCTCACACATAGAACATGTGCTAATGAGGCAAGGTAGATTGTTCTTATGGTGGCTGAACAGTAGCCATGCATATGCAAAACTGTATATTATTCTAAGGCATAAAAATAAGAATGAATCGTATTTTTCAAGTTTCACCCACTCATTTAAAAAAAATATTTTTTTTAAAATCCTCCCCGGTGAAGCCGCCTAGGATGATTGTAGGCGTGTTTTTATTTCGCCTACGCGGTTTGAGCGCGTATTAGATTTGACTACTCCATTGTAAAGGTTTTATTGAAAAATGTTTTGAAAGAAGTCGCCAACAATTCTTTTTAGGAATAATCATAAACCTAATTGGATATGGGAAATCGTAGGGACAAATTATCCAATGTAGATTTCCCCGTCTTGACTCCATAGATGGTCAAAATGAACCAAAAATTAAGTTCGGGGGTGAGGGTACAATACAGTCAGGAATCATATTGCCCATTGCTGGCCTCTACTAAATATCGATTCATTGGAGAATTTATGCCAAAGAATAATCATATAACGTTTTAAACACCCTAAAAATATTTAGTCTAAGTAGGTTCAGGAAACACATAAAAATACTAATTTTAGTGACATGTTATTAGGCAATCAATATTACAGGGAACCTAACAGGTTGTCCAAATTATCTGAATTAGTTAGAACAATTCTTTAGGTCTTGTTTAGCAATAATAACATGTGGGTGATAAAAATCATGTAGGACAATCATAATAATATGTATAGAACAATCAGGCAAGCATATAATAGTGTATGAAAATAAATAAAAATAAGAAAAGAAAATACGGTTATTTCACCATATACCCCTGACAAATTTTTTTTTGCACCATATACCCTTTCAACTTTTGAAATTCACCATATACCCCCCCACCTTTCAAAAAATACATCGACTTACCCTTAATGACTAATGGCGTTAAACTCCGTTAGTCATTAACCCCTAAACCCCCCTCTAACCCTAATTAACTAACCTAAATCTACCCCTAACCCTAACCCTAACCCCTAATCTAATACCTAACCCTAACCCTAACCACCCCTCCCCCACCCCCTTACCCTTTCTCCCCACTTCACCACCACCCCACCACCCCCATTCCACCCCACCATGCCCCTCCTCCCATTCCCATCCCTCCCCGTAGCCCTCTTCCCTCCCCCATCCCCATGACCCCCTCCTTTCCCCTTCCCCGCGGCCCCCTCCCTCCCCCCCTCCCTCGGCAGTCTCGTTACCCCCCCCCCTTCCACCGATTCAATCACGAAACAAAACCCGGATTTTCGAAACTTTTCGACCCATACCCAGATTTTCGAAACTTTTCGAAACAAAACCCAGATTCATTATCATCCTCAACATCGTTGCGAAAATCAAGTGGGGTGGGGGCGAAAATCGATGGGGGAAGGAGGGTTGGGTTGGGGCGAAAATCGAAGGGGGGGGGGCGAAAATCGGTGGGGTGGGGGCGAAAATCGAAGGGGTGGGGGGGCGAAAATCGGTGGGGGAAGGAGGGTTGGGTTGAGGGCGAAAATCGAAGGGGTGGGGGGCGCGGGGTGGGGCGGTGGAGGCCGTTGGGGCTGCGAGGTTGGGGGGTTGGGGGTTGGCGAGGCTGCGGCGGGGGGGGGAGGGAGGGTGGGGGGGCTGCGGTGGTTGTGGGGGCCGGTGGGGCTGCGGTGGTTGTTGGGGGGTCGTGGGGATGGGTTTGGGTTGGGTGGGGGGCCGGGGGTGGGTTGGGGGGTGGTGGGTCAAGTTAGAGAGAGTTAGGGTTTACTTAGGGTTAGGGTGGGGGAGGGGTGTTTAGGGTTAGGGTTAGGGTTAGGGTTAGTGTTAGGGTATTAGATTAGGGGTTAGGGTTAGATTTAGGTTAGTTAATTAGGGTTAGAGGGGGGTTTAGGGCTTAATGACTAACGGAGTTTAACACCGTTAGTCATTAAGGGTAAGTCGGTGTATTTTTTGAAAGGTGGGGGATATATCGTGAATTTCAAAAGCTGAAAGGGTATATGGTGCAAAAAAAAATTTATCAGGGGTATATGGTGAAAAAACCGAAGAAAATATTGCAGGGAGTTAGTATAATATGTACAATACTTACAATCGCGGGAATATATTAATAACCTACATCACGAATAGAATGTTAGTAACTTCAAGAAAATGTTCACCATATACCCCTGACAAATCAAGAAATTCACCATATACCCTCAATGTTTCAAAAATTCACCATATACCCCTAAGTTTCCGAAAATATTCACCAAACACCCTTTTTCTAACGGACGTTAGGTTACCGTTAATGTTATTTACAATATTGCCATCATTAACCCCTAATCCCTAATTCTAATCCTAATACTAACCCTAATTCTAACCCTACCCAAACCCTAACCCATCCTCCCCTCCCCCAAACCCTAACCTACACAGCCCACCACCACTCCCACTCCCCCTCCCCTCCGTCCCCACCCAGCCCCCCCCCTCCCCTCCACTCCACCACCGCAGCCCCTACCCCACCCCCACCCCCTCCACCGCCGCCGCCCATCCCCACCGCCCCCCCCTTCCCTCAGTCGACTCCCCCTCCCCCCCTCCCTCCCCTTCCCCGCCGCCGCCCCTCCCCCCTCCCTTCCCCGTCGCCGCTCTTCCCTTCCCCCCCCCCTCCCCGTCCGATTTCCCCCCTTCCCCCCCTTCCCCTTCCCCGCCGAATCTGGTTAGAATTCAAAACCCACCCCCACCCCTCCCCGTAGAATTCGAAAACCCCTCCGCCCGAATGAATTAGGCTCGATTTCTAGGGTGGCTCGATTTTTAGGGTGGCTCGATTTCGAATGGTGGAGATGGTGGTTCGAATGGTGGAGAGAGAGAGAGAGCACGTTCGAATGGTTCGAATTAGGCTCGAATTCTAGGTTGCTCGATTTACGGGCGTGGGTTGGTTCGAATGGTGGTCCTGGGCCGGGCGAGGGGGCGGGGGGCTGCGGCGGGCGGAGGAGGAGGGGGAGGGGATGGGGGCCGCGACGAGGGGAGGGGTGGGGGAGGGGATGGGGCCGCGACGGGGGAAGGGTGGGGGGGCTGCGACGGGGGAGGGGAGGGGAGGGGGTGGGGGTGGGGGGCCGCAACGGGGGAGGAGGAGAGGGCCGTGGTGGAGGGGAGGGGGGAGGGGGTGGGGCCTGGGCTTAGGGTTTAGGGAGGGGGCTGGGCTTAGGGTTAAGGATTAGGGTTTAGATTTTAGGGTTAGGATTTAGATTAGGGTTAAAGTTAGGGTTAGGGGATAATGGTGGCAAAATCGTAAATAAAACTAACGGCGAGTTAACATCCGTTAGCAAAAAGGGTACATGGTGCACATTTTCGGAAACTTAGGGGTATATGGTGAATTTTTAAAACATTGAGGGTATATGGTGAATTTCTTGATTTGTCGGGGGTATATGGTGAAAAAACCGTAAAAATAAATAAAGAAATAAAATAAAGGTGGTTAATTTAGTTGACCCTCAGAAATTATACCATCGTCCGGGGTCGTTGATTTGTACGGATCTTGGATCGAAAGTTGTACGAGCTGTAACACCCCGATAATTCTCTCTTTTCAGAAATACCTTTATAATACAAAATTTAGAGAATTACCCAAGTATTATCGCCCGTGTGATAACGTATCGGCTTATTCAGAATTTTCCAGCGGAAAACATATATCTAAACTGTAAACTTTATTATAAATAAATAAATAAGTTCTTTAAAATCAAACACTCTATAAATGTCTACTCAAACAAACTTATTATAATACATTCCTACTAATGCAGAAAATATGATATACTAGATTACACAAGCTCTCCATTCCCAGATTCCCAATGATGCAACATCTGCGAACCTGTAAATGTCAATGCTCTAGAGAATCTGCTCACCAAAATTGGGTCATCACAGGATCAATAAGGCAAAGCCATGATCAACAATCACAAACAAAGCACGTAATCAGCAAAGCTGAGTACTACATACTAATACATAAGCGTTCCTAGCAGGATACTAAATAAATAACATGCAGGAATAAATAATAATATAATCATATAAGATTCTGCAGACAACTTTAACTGAACTAAACTCTAAACATCTTTTTATTACCCAAATGGAATAGTTATTGGACCTGAGTTGTCTTATCTACTAAAGCCTTCATTAAGAAGACGAAATACGAGAGCTACCACGTATTCCAGAAATGACCTGCGATATCGAGGAACCTTTGCTAACTGAAAAAGGGATGGTGATCAATCCATCTCCTGTAAAAAGCCATGGCTCGCTCACCATGTACCCCAACTCCTAATGTCCAACTCTAGACGTGCACCAGTCTAAAGTCTATAACTATCCTCGTTACACTTTACGTTCTTTACAAGTTATTACTTGTTATGACACACATACAAGCAACACAGAAATACAATTCAAACATTCACAACTGAACTTCTTTTATCTTAGGATTTAATAAGTGATCACAACTTACAACCCATGACTCACTTTCTTTTAATCTCAACTTTCTTATTTGTTGAACCTAGCCAACAATCAAACTTACCTTTAAAGGCATACTTATCAACTTACCAAATAAGGCCCACAGTCCTCATAAAGTAGTGAAAATAATACTTGTAAGGGAACACATGAATCAATCTTAATAACATATTAATTCCCCCATGTGAATTAATAAATAAAGTTCCCATCCACATGCTTGCATCAATAAATCCATACAAACATGACGACTCTTTACTCATAATAAATCTCATAATCAACATGCTTGCTCACAAGCATAAAACATGTAGAAATCAATCATACTAGAAATCACATATGAACTTATAAAGTTCCTATACATGAAACTACAACTTTTTCCTCCTTAAATCATGATACTAATCACATAGCACACAAGTATGTACGTACCTTGTGTAAACTAGTCGGCAGGCCACTTTTAACCCTTTAAAAGTCTCCTACAGAATATTCTCCGCCTAGAAATCAATATAAACTAAAATCAATACTCTTAAATAAAAAGACAGCAACTTTAAAATATTTAAAATCCCCTTTAAACATATTCAAAAGTTGATTTTACTATCAAAACTTCAATTACTTTTAATTTCTAGCATAGTACTACCATACTAGTAATTAAAATTCTTAAAACTCCCTAAATAAAATCTTTTCCTGAAATTCCAACAACTTATAAAATCATAAAACCCTCTTTAAACATATGCAAACATGTTTAAACTCATAATCTAAACCAATCTCATAGTATACAACATGCTAATATGGTTTTCTAATAATTAACACCCTAAAAATCCATGCTTTAATGATTAAAACTTCAATCTAACAATAATAAACAAATCTGAATTTTTATTCTTATTATATATAATATATATAATCCATGATTAATCATTAAAACAGTAAATTAAAGTTATTAATCATGATTAGTACTAAAATAAAACATAAAAATATGATTTTTAAATGAAACTTGAGGAAGAAGAAAAGAATTAAACCAACACAAGAAGGAAGAGGAAGGATGCGCCGGTCAAGGAAGAGCGGCGGCGGCGGTTCACTGGTGTTCGACGGTGGTTGCGACGTTTCGTAGTGAAGAAGAAAGCGTTACTTGAAGAAGAAGAAAGAAAACTTGAGAGGAAAAATTGAAACTCACGTGGAAGAGGAAGAGAGAGGAAGTGCCGGCTGTTATGAGGGAAGAGAGAGAAAATAAATCTTTGTGTGGTAAAAATAATTGGATCTAAGGTTTTTATAAGTAGGGTTTTCTTTTGGGCTTAGGAAAAGGAGATTGAGTTTGAATAGAGTTTGATGATGACTAGGATTGATAAATTAGAACTCCTAACATCAATATAACTCCTTTCTCCTAATCTACTTAGAATTTGGGTTCCTCAAGTCCACTTAGACTTCTTTTCCAAATCAAATTCGTATTTCAAACCTTTTTCAAAGCATGCTTAATTAAATTATTTTTAACTTTCTTAAATCCTTAAAATAATTTCATTTGACCTTTAAAATAGTCAACCTTCTTTAAATAATAAAATAATTTCAACTAAAATATAAATATATAAATGCTAAAATATTTTTATAAAATCCTTTAAAATTATGGGGGATTACAGTCTACCCCCCTTAAAAGAAGTTTCGTCCCGAAACTTGACACGAAAACTCACATATTTTCAAAACTTGAACTCATCTTTTCAAAAGTTTACAAAGAATTGTGCCACTTGTGCACACTTTTGCTAACTTAAAACACTTGTGTTACTTATGAACACGTTTTCTTATGCGGAGAATCTACTTCTTTAGCACTAACATGTGCAAATTGCCCAATATAGGCATACATATGCATGAAAATCTCATAAAATAGACAAAAAGCGCGAAATTTATCGCATTCTATCCCCCTTAAAGAAAACGAGTTACGCCCTCGTAACTCACCTCAAGGAATAAGTCTGGATTCTTCTTTTTCATCTCATCTTCGGCTTCCCACGTTGCCTCTTCAGATTCGTGGTTAGACCAAAGTACTTTCACGATGTGGACGTCCTTATTGCGTGTACTGCGCAGTTTCCTGTCGAGAATCTTGACAGGTCTCTCCTCATATGTGAGGCTACTATCGATTTGAATTCGTTCAGGCTCTAGGACATGACGTTCATCAGGGATGTAATGCTTAAGTTGGGAAATATGGAACACATCATGCATCTTTTCAAACTCCATTGGCAATGCCAATCTGTAGGCTACTTTCACAATTCGCTCCAAAATCTCATATGGGCCTACATACTTAGCACTTAACTTGCCCTTTTTCCCAAATCTCATGACGCCCTTAGTGGGTGACACTTTCAAGAACACCTTATCACCTATAGCAAACTCATTTTCACGTCGCTTCAAGTCAGCATAACTCTTCTGTCTATCTTGCGCAGCTTGAATTCTAGCTTGAATCAGTCTGACATTCTTAACTGCTTCCTCAATAAACTCTGTCCCCAAGACTATATTTTCACCAAAGTCATTCCAACAAATGGGGCTTCTACATTTCCGTCCATATAATGCCTCAAAAGGTGCCATCTTAATGCTCGCATGGTAACTATTGTTATAAGAAAACTCAATTAGGTCTAATTGGTCCTCCCAACTACCTTGAAAATCAATAGCACATGCTCGTAACATATCCTCCATCGTCTGGTTAGTCCTCTCAGTCTGACCATCAGTCGCAGGGTGAAAGGCTGTACTCATCTTCAATGTTGTCCCAAGATTTAATTGGACCTTTTTCCAAAATTTCGAAAGGAACCTAGAGTCACAGTTAGAAATGATATTTTTTGGAACTCCATGTAGTCTCACCACATGCTTAACATACGTCTTCGCAAGTTGCTTCTTCTTCCATGTCTCTTTGATTGGTATGAACACGGCAGACTTCGTCAGACGGTCCACAATAACCCAAATAGTATCGTTGCCATTCCTTGTTCTAGGCAAAGCAGTTACAAAATCCATCGATATGGAATCCCACTTCCATCCCGGAACCTCTAAGGATTGAACTTTCCCCATGGGTCTCTTATGATCTATCTTCATCTTTTGACAGGTTAGGCACTTAGACACATACTCAGCTACCTCTCGCTTCATGTTTGGCCACCAATAGACACCCTTTAGGTCTTTATACAACTTGTCACCCCCAGGGTGCACAGAGTACGGTGTATTATGACCCTCATCCATAAGACGTCTCTTAAGCTCATCACATTTTTGTGGTATACACCACCTTCCCTTGAACCTCAGACTACCATCATCATGGATCTTAAAATCACCTTCCTTGCCTTGGCCCATCTTCTCCTTAATCTTCTCTAGGTGCTCATGTAACGCCCCGACCACCGATTACCATATAAGACGACCTAATTAGCAGCGGAACACCTATTTGGTCAAGGCATTGCAGCCGCACCTTCGGTTAGGGAGGTACAAGGCTACATTTATAACACATATTTAAAAATCAGACATAATAGAGCTAACTTAAACAACTTATAATATATATATATTAAAGCATCTAACGTTGACATTACATGATATAGCAGTGTTAACTCATATTAAAATATCTTGTCTTACTTTTTAGTTAAGTTAACCTTACAAGTTAATAGCACTACTACTAGATGATATTATAAGGTGGTCATCCTTGCCACTACGCAGTACCATCGTCCCCAGCAGCACCTAAAACATAAATACAAAACGTTATGAGCCGAGGCTCAGTAACAAGCTACTCTAGCAACGTAAATGCATTTCAATTCATTTTATTTGCAGAGGGATAGAATAATTCAAACATTTAAGAAAACAACATTCATCCAGTTCTATTTTAACAAACAATAATTCCATCAGTTTTTACTCTGGTTGCTGTACATCAGTCAGTGCTGGGACGTCTCCCAGGCCAGTATGTGTATGCACCACTGTGCAAGGGCCTTGACCCCGGGCATTACCCTACACCAGTAAACAGTAGTGGGCCAGTGCCCCAGTAAACAGTAACGGTACGTGCACGACCTTCATTCAGTAAGTGGATACAGCCAACCAGTTCTTTCACTGTAATTTATCATGTTACAGTTCTTTTACTTGAATAGTGATCAGTATAATTCAGTAACTCAGTAACTTTCAGTCTTTCAGTAATATCTCATAAACAGTATCATTTTCAGTGATCAATAATTATCATATATCATCTTATTGGATCGTATGAATCTCATAATACTTAACTAAAACATGTATGAATAGTAATCCCGCAACTCAGAAACACTTTCATAATTAATTATCATTTCAGTAGCATATCATAATTTCATAAAATACATTTCAAGGGAGTTGCAGGTACTAGCAGTAGTTGTTACCTCGATTGCAGTATAATAAATCCCTTCTTATGTCCTTGAGATCGTCCTTACTGAGCTCCGAGGAACGAGTTCTTTTAAGTTTCAATACGAGCATTTTATAATAAGTTAGTAACTAATTAGGAAGAATTCCTAATGTTGTTCAATGTACGGTTTTTAGTTTACAAGATATATGAGTTGTAATAGTTTAGCGTTACTAGTGTTTACGTGACGAGTAGCTTAAACTTAATATTTTAGTACTAAAACAGTTTATAGGGGACCTTTTATACTAGACTCTTAAAAATTTATAGATATTACTTAGAAATCGAATTAAGAGTATTACTCATATTTTAGTCATGATATCATATAACAAGGTTGGAATCCTCAATTAAACTTATTTAAGTAAAAGAGCTAGTTATTAAGATTATGAGAAGTTATGACTTTTAACTAGTTTAGGAAGGTATGTTATACATGTTATAACTTAAATAATTTAAAGCTTGACAACATAATCCATAATTAGAGGTTACCCACTAAGCAACTAAACAATTCTTGCTTAAATCACATCAATTTATAGGCTTTAGAAATTAAGTCATTAGTTATCTTAAAGTAGGCAGGACTAGTGAAACAAAAACCACTTTCATACATAAAACGTAAGTTCCATTTTGTGAACTAATAATTTGGGGTTTAGAAAACAAAATTCAGCATAACAAAAGTAATTAGGCCCAATAGTTAAACTAACTAATAATAGACTCGGGCTTAACTTAATCTAATCATCAAAGGCTAAATTGGGCTTTGAGGCTTGAATTTATAAACTTTAAAAATCTGAAACAGAGGAAAGAAAAAAAAATAAGAAGAGGAAGTTTACCTCTGCTTCTAAGAGCAGGGAGGAAACAAGGCGGTAAGCCAACAAGAGAAGGGAGCAGAGCTCCGGCGAGAAGCAGTGGAGCACCGGCGAGTCTGGGAATTCAGGTGGTGGTGACGGCAGCGCCGGCGAGCAGGGGGCAGCAACAAGGCAGTGCGAAGAAACGAAGGAGGAGAGAAGCAGGGGCTTGCGTCGCGGGCGCTGCGAGGTGCAGCGCGGTGTGCATGGGTTCAGTAGCGGTTTGCCGGCGAAGATTTCCGGCGACCAGAGAGAAGAGAAATGGGAAGTGAAGCTTATTCTGATTTTTGGTGCGATTTTTATGCTCAATTCAATGGGCTTTTATAGCCAAATTCAGGGGAACAAAATGGAGGTGGAATGAGGGAGATTGGTGGTTCATTCTCCTTGGGGAGCAAGGCAGGAGACAAGAAGAGAGAAGGTAGAAGATGGGTGGTGGACTGGTGGTGATGTCGGGTATGAGGGAGATGGTCTTCCTCTTTTTCCTTTATTTTGTGAACTGATGTTTTAGTTTGAAGTTGGACTCATTTTCTGCTTTTGGGTTTCTTTTATTTGTTTGGGCTCATGGACTTGGGCAAAGGGCTATCAGAATTTGTTATTAACATCAAGTCTTATACCCAAACTACTTATAAGGTTGATTACAAGATTTTAGTAGTTTCATTTATCCATAAACTATTTAACAATATTTAATACCTTTTTAACATAACTTAGAAATCCAAATATAATTAAAATTAACTTAGTGTATATTACTTAGTAAAATATGGTCGTCTTTAGTTTAATAATCAAGATTAGTTATTAATAAAATAAAGTTAAAACTCGGGATATTACAGCTCATCCCCGACTTGACCTTCTTTGATTTCGTCGAAAATTGACAATCCCAATGACAAAACACTCAACCTTGCCTCGATCTCCCCAGGGTTTAGGATTTCTAGGCTAAGCCTTTGCATATCTCGACACAACTCCTCAGGAACTATCAAGGCGTTCATGCTATGACTCGACTTTCTACTCAACGCATCAGCGACTACATTTGCCTTCCCCTCATGATATTGGATGTCTAAGTCATAATCCTTTATCAACTCTAGCCATCTCCTCTGCCTCATGTTGAGGTCTTTCTGGGTAAAGATGTACTTCAAACTCTTATGGTCGGTAAAGATCTTACAAGTTACCCCATACAGGTAGTTTCTCCAAATCTTCAAGGCGAACACAATGGCAGCTAACTCTAGATCATGGGTAGAGTAATTAGCCTCATAAGGTTTCAACTGACGCGACGCATACGCAATCACCTTCCCATTATGTTGTAGCACACATCCCAACCCATTCTTCGAAGCATCACTATATACCTCAAATCCCTAATTCCCATCAGGCAGGGTTAAAACAGGCGCAGAGGTTAAATGATCTTTCAAAATCTGAAAGGCTTCTTCACACTTTTCACTCCACTCAAATTTTGACTCCTTTTTCATCAAGTTGGTCATAGGTCTTGCTATTTTCGAGAAATCTCTCACAAATCTCCTATAATAGCCAGCTAGACCTAGGAAACTTCTGATATATGACACACTCTTTGGAGTTGGCCACTCACTCACAGCTTGAATCTTAGCAGGATCTACTGAGACTCCTTCCTTAGACACATAGTGACCCAAAAACGCTACTCTCTCTAAACGGAATTCACACTTAGAGAACTTGGCATACAATTGGTTTTTCCTCAATGTTTCCAAAATGATCCTCAAATGCTTATCATGCTCAGCCTCATTCCTCGAATATATCAGTATGTCATCAATGAAAACTACCACAAACTTATCTAGAAACTCATGAAAGATCCTATTCATTAAGTCCATAAATATAGCAGGAGCATTGGTTACCAAATGGCATTACAGTGAACTCATAGTGACCATAACGCGTTCTAAAGGCAGTCTTAGGTACATCCTTATCAGCTACCCTCAATTGATGATATCCTGAACGTAAGTCAATCTTTGAGAACACACTCGCTCCATTCAATTGGTCGAATAGGTCATCTATTCTAGGCAAAGGATATTTGTTCTTGATGGTTACATTATTCAACTCCCTATAATCAATACATAGCCTCATGCTTCCATCCTTTTTCTTCACAAACAACACAGGAGCTCCCCAAGGTGATGCACTAGGTCTAATATAACCCTTATCGAACAATTCTTGCAACTGCGTCTTCAACTCACTCATCTCCGGAGGTGTCATTCTATAGGATGCTTTAGATATAGGTGCAATTCCAGGAACTAAGTCTATGGTGAACTCAACAGCTCTAACAGGCGGCATACCCGAAATCTCACTTGGAAACACGTCCATAAACTCATTCACAATCGGAACATCTTCAATATTTACCCCAACTTCTTTACTTACATCTTGCACACTACATATTTATAACTCACACCCCTTCTTCATCAATTTCTTTACTTGCATTGCGGAGATAACCCCAAAGTTCTTGGATTTCCCAAAACGTCGATATGAAGTCAGCTTACCCAAAGGATTCCTTAAAACTACTTTCTGAACTTCACAATCTATCTTGGCCTTGTATAAACTTAGCCAATCCATCCCCAGAATTACATATAGGTCTCCCAGATTAAACTCTATCAAGTCAGAAGGAAAAACACAGTCTCCTATCTTCAGAGGCAAGTTTCTAAACAACTTGGTACACCTTATGGTCTCACCAGTAGGTATACTAACAGGCAAATCAATCACCACAAAATCTACTAACCCCTGACTTTTTATAACAGACGACGAAATAAAAGAATAAGTCGCCCCCGAATCAAATAATGCTTTAACCAGCACGGAGTTAATAGATAAAGTACCAGACACTACGTCGGCAGATCGCTCAGCTTCATTACGACTCATCACAAACAGTTTACCCGGAGCCTTGTTCTGGTTATTCTCATTAGCAGGCTTGTTGTAGTTCCCTTGATTATTCTGCTGTCCTCCAGACTTAGGACCTTGGTTCCCTGACTGGTTGAACCCTGATCTGACCTGATTTCCACTCCCCTGGCCTTTATGTTCCTTACCATGCTTAGAGTAGCACTCGTACTCCCTATGACCCTTCTTTTGGCAGTAGTTACAAGTCACTGGTTCTCCCTTACAGTCTTTCCCAGGATGGTTTTTGTCACAGAACGTGCAGTGATGCACTCTCTCAGGTCTACCCTTGTTGCGGTTATCTTGGTTGTTTCTCCCTTGGAAAGTCCCATTACCATTCTGGTTTCTCTTGAAATTCCCTTGGTTTCCCCCAGCATTAAAATCTTTCCTCTTTTCACCTACTACTCCATTTTTCTTGTCTCTCCTTGATTGTAGACCATAAATATGAGATGCTCTCCCATACACAACATCTAGAGACGAAAAGGTCTCTCCTCCTAATCCCAACTGTATCTCATCAGTTAATCCTTGCTCAAACCTCTGAGCCTTAAGCTCCTCAGTGGCTACAACCTCAGGTGCAAATCTGGACAGGGCTATGAATTTGCCGTAGTACTCAAAGATGGTCATACTACCCATCCTAAGGTTAATGAATTCCTGGGCTTTTTGCTTCCTCATAAAGGCAGGGTAAAACTTCCCTCTCAAGGCAATTACAAATGCATCCCAATTGAATCCTTCAACAACACTCAATCTAGCTCCACTCTCTC
Organism: Beta corolliflora; assembly: GCA_947648045.1. Lineage (NCBI taxonomy): Eukaryota > Viridiplantae > Streptophyta > Magnoliopsida > Caryophyllales > Amaranthaceae > Beta > Beta corolliflora. The sequence continues at coordinate 1,822,034 of CANSZD010000007.1, read as the reverse complement.
TCCACCATAAATCAGCCTCATCTTTCAGATATAGCACAGCCTGACCCACTCTCATATTTGCAGGGCAGTTCACGACTTCAAAAAGTTTCTCAAACTCCCTAATCCAGTTTTCTAAGAAGGTTGGGTCAGCTTGCCCCTTATAGTATGGTGGCTTAACCTTAGCTAGTCTTTCGAACATTTCCCCAGCAGTCTCAGGACGCTCGGCTCTCTCCTGAGTCAGTTTCTCCGCCAAGAGGCGAATAGCAGCAGCTAGGTCGTTGTTGTTAGCCATTCTACTTCGGGACCTGTAAGTAATATAACTCTACTTTAGGTTCCAGCATAACTTACATGACCATCTAAGAAGGCAACATTTGATTTGATCATTAAAGATCGCATCAACAAACAATTTCTCAACTAGTTCCAAGTTCAACATGAAATGTTCTCTAATAATCACATAATCATCCATGTAAAATATATTAACATCAACATTCAAGTAGAAACAAGCAAGCAAGAATATGATCGCATAATGAAAATAAAATATTCCCATCACGTGCCCAGAATAAATTCTTACTCACTCATATAAATAAATAAATAACTTTTATTCCTCCAAAAGGGTATTATTAAATAATTGCTACTATAACATTTTTTTTTCCTAAACAATGGTACTATAAAACAACTCTAGTCACTGTTGGCTAACTATCCAACATTATATATATATATATATATATATATATATATATATATATATATATATATATATATATATATATATATATATATATATATATATATATATATTGTTTTCTCTAATCACAATTATATAAATAGTAACCTAAGGTACCACATTATCATTTTTGTCCTCAGATTCCTTGTATTGTTCAGGCACGAGGATCTCATATTCAGACCCATCTATGTCCTCATCATAATATTCGACATATCTCCTTTGTCTTTTAGATCTCCTTGTAGGTTGAGGCTCTTCATCCTCTGACTCTGAATCAGTTTCAAACCTGAAGGATGCACGGTAAATGTCCAATCTAGTCTGACCCCTAGCACGGTCGAACTCCACAATGAGCTCATCATCACTGGTCACCTCTTTCCTTAATATTGTACGCATAGTCAAATCTAGACTGGTATAGTTATTATCTTCACCTTCATCATCACTTATTACAATGGGATTTTGGTAAATTCCTACTCTGGCAAACATGATTATGGATCTACAATAATTTAAATATATTAGGGATATTATCTCAGGTAACCCTGACATATAGGCCTTTTTCCAATATAACCCCGACTTTGACAGCCCTGTCTCCGATAACCCTGAACTTGGTTTTTGTCATTAAATTGGACGGAATTAGAGACGGCGTTAAGTACTCTATAATTTTATTTGACTTTTGCGAAATTCATCTCTTTCTCTCTCTTGTTCTTCATCTTTTCTCTCTCTTGTTCTTCAACTCTTCTCAAGCCCATCATTCTCAATTTTTTTCTCAATCAATTCTCCAAATCAAAACTTTAATCCAAAACATAACAAAACAAAACAAAAAGCCACAAAATCAAATTCAAGAAATCACTTAATTACGCCACAAATTCAAGAAATCCAAGAAATCACAAAACAAATTCAAATTGTAACAATCCTTAAATCAATGCAAAAATCCCCAAATCAATTGCAAAACCTAGGGTTTTGCTGCTAGGGGATGAGGCGGCTACCCAGCAGGCGGTGGAGGGGCGCCAGGTACACCGGCAGACTGGTGGTGGGAGATGGGTTGTGGTGCGACGGAGGTGGGGGAGGTAGGTCAGTGGCTAAAAGGAGTGCGCGAGGGCACGCGAGGAGTGCGCGAGGGCACGCGAGGAGTGCGCGAGAGCGCGCGAGTGGTGCGCGAGGGGCGCGCTGGTGGTGTGCCAGTGGAGGGTGGTTGGGTTCGCTGGTGGTGCGCCATTGGAGGGTGGTTGGGTGCGCTGGTTGTGCGCGAGTTCAAGTGTTGGGTCGCCGGTTCAGGGGTGGTAGGTGAGAAGCGTGAGTGAGGGAGGGAAACGTGGTCGGGGTTGGGCCGAGAGTGTTTGGGGGATGGGCTGAGGGTGTCCGGGGATGGGCCGAGGGTGTTCGGGGTTGGCTGGAGTTCCGGTTGGAGGGTGGTGGTTTCAGAGGTGGTGGAAACCATTGATGAATGCTTGAGAAGAGATGAAGAACAAGAGAGAGAAAGAGATGAGTTTGGTTTTTTTTTTTTAATAAAAAAGGCAGTAAGTTGGGTTGTTTGAAAATAGTTAACGCCGTTAACAATTCCGTCAGGTTTAATGACAAAATACAAGTTTAGGGTCATCTAAGAAAAAAAAAATATGTCAGGGTTATTTGGGAAAAAGGCCTATATGTCAGGGTTATCTGAGATAATATCCCAATATATTAAATACTCCCTCCGTCCCATAATATAGTGCTTACTTATCATTTTTCACGGGAATTAAGGAAAATGGAATGAGTGGTAGGATTTCCAAAAAAATATATTTAATGAAGTGCTTTTTTGATACTTTTGTTTTGAAACTAGTTATTTATTTTCTTTTTCCTTTAAACAAAATCAAAAGGCAATAAATATTCCTTGGAATGGTGTAAAGCAATAAATGGGGTCACATGTTTTGAGAGAAAAGTAGGGGTATTTTGGAAAGTTTGTGTAGAAATTAAGGATAATTTAGTCCAAATAAATTGACAAAAAAGAAAATAGGCACAACATTTTGGGACACCAAAAAAGGAATGTGAGCACTATATTATGGGACGGAGGGAGTAATACATTTAGTACTCTCCCTGTACGCGATTCCCAACAATAACAATAAAAGTTGTCATTAACATCATAGGCACAAAATATAACAATCAGCAGGGAAGAAAGATATAAACAGTTAGTAGGGAAGAAAAATAATCATGAATAGTTAGCAGAGAAGAAAAATATTAACATGCTGAACTAACTATTCAATGCAGACATATAATATTTCTATCCTATATGCCCTTCCTATACTACTCCTTCTCACAATGCAACAAGTAAAACTTTAAAGGCAAAAAAAAAAAATTAATGCAGACACTCCTTAAAATATAATAATAATTAAGTGTCTAAAAAAAATTCGACATAAAAAAAAATTCCGGACTTATAAAAGTCGAAAAAAAAAAATTCGATTCTTCAAAATTTTCGGAAATTCAATATTTTCGAACTTTTCCGAAATTTCGAAATAAAAAAAAAAATTTCGACCATAAAATTTTCGGAAAGAAAAAAAAATATTCGGTCTTCCTAAAAAAAAAATTTCGGACCTCCAAAACTTATATAATAATATATTCCTATAAATTTTTCCAAATGAATAAGTAGGAGCAATTCAAAGAGTTTATTCAAATAACTGGTAAGTTAGTTAGGCGCCTAAAAGTTTTGAAAATAACCTAAAGCTCTGATACCACTTTGTAACACCCCGATAATTCTCTCTTTTCAGAAATACCTTTATAATATAAAATTTAGAGAATTACCCAAGTATTATCGCCCGTGTGATAACGTATCGGCTTATTCAGAATTTTGCAGCGGAAAACATATATCTAAACTGTAAACTTTATTATAAATCAATAAATAAATAAGTTCTTTAAAATCAAACACTCTATAAATGTCTACTCAAACAAACTTATTATAACACATTCCTACTAATGCAGAAAATATGATATACTAGATTACACAAGCTCTCCATTCCCAGATTCCCAATGATGCAACATCTGCGAACCTGTAAATGTCAATGCTCTAGAGAATCTGCTCACCAAAATTGGGTCATCACAGGATCAATAAGGCAAAGCCATGATCAACAATCACAAACAAAGCACGTAATCAGCAAAGCTGAGTACTACATACTAATACATAAACGTTCCTAGCAGGTACTAAATAAATAACATGCAGGAATAAATAATAATATAATCATATAACATTCTGCAGACAACTTTAACTGAACTAAACTCTAAACATCTTTTTATTACCCAAATGGAATAGTTATTGGACCTGAGTTGTCTTATCTACTAATGCCTTCATTAAGAAGACGAAATACGAGAGCTACCACGTATTCCAGAAATGACCTGCGATATCGAGGAACCTTTGCTAACTGAAAAAGGGATGGTGATCAATCCATCTCCTGTAAAAAGCCATGGCTCGCTCACCATGTACCCCAACTCCTAATGTCCAACTCTAGACGTGCACCAGTCTAAAGTCTATAACTATCCTCGTTACACTTTACGTTCTTTACAAGTTATTACTTGTTATGACACACATACAAGCAACACAGAAATACAATTCAAACATTCACAACTGAACTTCTTTTATCTTAGGATTTAATAAGTGATCACAACTTACAACCCAAGACTCACTTTCTTTTAATCTCAACTTTCTTATTTGTTGAACCTAGCCAACAATCAAACTTACCTTTAAAGGCATACTTATCAACTTACCAAATAAGGCCCACAATCCTCATAAAGTAGTGAAAATAATACTTGTAAGGGAACACATGAATAACATGAATCAATCTTAATAACATATTAATTCCCCCATGTGAATTAATAAATAAAGTTCCCATCCACATGCTTGCATCAATAAATCCATACAAACATGACGACTCTTTACTCATAATAAATCTCATAATCAACATGCTTGCTCACAGGCATAAAACATGTAGAAATCAATCATACTAGAAATCACATATGAACTTATAAAGTTCCTATACATGATACTACAACTTTTTCCTCCTTAAATCATGATACTAATCACATAGCACACAAGTATGTACGTACCTTGTGTAAACTAGTCGGCAGGCCACTTTTAACCCTTTAAAAGTCTCCTACAGAATATTCTCCGCCTAGAAATCAATATAAACTAAAATCAATACTCTTAAATAAAAAGACAGCAACTTTAAAATATTTAAAATCCCCTTTAAACGTATTCAAAAGTTGATTTTACTATCAAAACTTCAATTACTTTTAATTCCTAGCATAGTACTACCATACTAGTAATTAAAATTCTTAAAACTCCCTAAATAAAATCTTTTCTGAAATTCCAATAACTTATAAAATCATAAAACCCTCTTTAAACATATGCAAACATGTTTAAACTCATAATCTAAACCAATCTCATAGTATACAGCATGCTACTATGGTTTTCTAATAATTAACACCCTAAAAATCCATGCTTTAATGATTAAAACTTCAATCTAACAATAATAAACAAATCTGAATTTTTATTCTTATTATATATAATATATATAATCCATGATTAATCATTAAAACAGTAAATTAAAGTTATTAATCATGATTAGTACTAAAATAAAACATAAAAATATGATTTTTAATTGAAACTTGAGGAAGAAGAAAAGAATTAAACCAACACAAGAAGGAAGAGGAAGGATGCGCCGGCCAAGGAAGAGCAGCGGCGGCGGCGACGACGGTTCACTGGTGTTCGGCGGTGGTTGCGACGTTTCTTAGCGAAGAAGAAAGCGTTACTTGAAGAAGAAGAAAGAAAACTTGAGAGGAAAAATTGAAACTCACGTGGAAGAGGAAGAGAGAGGAAGTGCCGGCTGTTATGAGGGAAGAGAGAGAAAATAAATCTTTGTGTGGTAAAAATAATTGGGTCTAAGGTATTTATAAGTAGGGTTTTCTTTTGGGCTTAGGAAAAGGAGATTGAGTTTGAATAGAGTTTGATGATGACTAGGATTGATAAATTAGAACTCTTAACATCAATATAACTCCTTTCTCCTAATCTACTTAGAATTTGGGTTCCTCAAATCAACTTAGACTTCTTTTCCAAATCAAATTCGTATTTCAAACCTTTTTCAAAGCATGCATGATTAAAATATTTTTAACTTTCTTAAATCCTTAAAATAATTTCATTTGACTTTTAAAATAGTCAACCTTCTTTAAATAATAAAATCATTTCAACTAAAATATAAATATATAAATGCTAAAATATTTTTATAAAATCCTTTAAAATTATGGGGGATTACACGAGTCCTAGAAAAATAGTGTATGTGTTATATGTATGTATTGGCTTGTGATGTATAGATTCAAGAAAGTCTGGTTTTTTTATTAGTGTTGTGAAGAATGATAGGAGGTGTGAGATTATGATGCGTGTAGGATGGAATAGGTTGATGCTGATGAGTGAATGTGTGTCGAGGGATTTTTGGTATTGTTGTGCGAGTGAGGGAGGTCGAGAGTAGAGAGTGTCGTGTATTGTGAGAGGAGTGAGTAGTAGGTTTTGGGATAGAGGAGATTGTATTATATAGTGTAGGTAGTTGAGAAGCGATAGGTTTTCGAAAACAATTGGGTTTCTTAAAAGATTTTTATAAAATAGTTAGATAAAAATATTTGAAAACATTTTGGAAAAAAGATGATTTTTTATAAAAATATATTTTTACTAACAAAACTAATTAATATAATTAATTAATTCTATTAATTAAATTGGGCTAGAAAAAGGGTTTTAAAAATTGGGCTTTCATAAAAACTACTTTTAAAAGGTTTTCGAAGATGGGCTTTTTTTAAAAAAAGAGTTAGAAAATGGTTTTGGGCTTAAAAGGTTTTATTTTAGGCTCGTTCTTTATTCTTTCCTCGATCCGGACCAATTAGAGCGGGGTATTGGTCATCATAGGGTACTAAATGGGGAGACACGATTATGTGTCTACAACTTCCAATTGGATTTCTCAGTTAGATCGACTACTTGGCTTGCGCACAACTTACCATCTGCTGAGCCTTGGTCTTTCAGATGGATATGGGGTCTCCATTTATCATCCAAAGTTCTTATTTTCTTATGGCAAATTTTTCACCATAGCCTATTTGTTGGAGAAACTCTTCATGCTTGAAACATCATACAGATAAGTCAATGTCCTCTTTGCAACTCCCACATTGAATCCTTGTACCACCTCTTCCTCTCATGTTCAGTTTCTGCCACCCTTTGGTCCCTCCATCAAGTCCAAAGTTGGCTTGGTTTCTCCGAATCGTGAGGCCTGCTGCTTGATCTCTTTGCCAGGCTCAAGTCTAAAAAAAGTTTGGACACTAAATTCATCTTCATGCATTGGCATATTTGGAAGGAACGAAACTCCATCATCTTCCACAATGATTCTTGGAACCTTGTTCGAGTTTATTTCAAATCTTTATTTTCCTTCAATGAATAGCGCACTCAGACCTCCCTTGATCTCCATCATCTCCATGGTTCTCCCCCAACAGGAGCACTACCACCTCCCCTACCCCCTTCTCACATCCTGGTGGCCCGGGAGCCACCCCCTCTCCATACCATCAAACTCAAATTTGATGGTTCAATCAACATTCTTCAGCAACGGCAAGCGTCATTCTCCGCAACCACTTGGGAGAGCTCCTCCTTGCCGGCACTTTCAACTTTGGCCATTCTTCTATTTACGTTGCCGAAGCAACAACCTTTCACTGGGGAGTCACCCTTCCTCTTCAACAAGGAGTCCACAACATCATCATCGAGGGTGATTGTCTTCTTGTCATCAATGCTCTCAAGGGAATTTGGTCTTCTTCATGGCAAATCGATCATATCCAAGACTTCTCCTGCTTGGTTGCATTCGTGGCAAATTTCAGCATATCATCTGGGAGGCAACCAAAGCAGAATATTGGGTGGCAAATGTAGGTCACTTAGTGGATCACTACTTTCAGATTCATCCTTGTAATAATTCTTCTCTTCATACAATCCTTGTAAACGATGCATTAGGGGTTCCCCTCATGAGGAGGGCTTCCCAAACTCCTATTTCTTCTTACCATATACAAAAATGTTTGACGGGGGTTAGTGAACTAATAGTATTCTATTTAAAGCTGACAACATCGTATAACTCTGAAATGAAGTACTACCTCCATTAGTTTTTAATTGTTACACTTCACTTTGCGGGATAACCAAGGCAAGGCACAAAAAAAATGACAAAAGTGCACAAAAAAGCTTATTTGTTTTGGGAAATGTAAAAAAAATATTAAAGTATTGGAGGAGAGAGAAAATTTGAGTAGGTGAAATGGTTTGTAGTAAGTTAGTAAAAGGGATAGTGGGCCTAATGAGGTAGAAAAGTGAGTAAATCTGACATGACATGTCACCATATATAGATAAAGTGAAAGTGTAACAATAAAAAAGAACGGTCTAGAAAGAAAAGTGTAACAATTAAAAACAAACTGAGCTGGTGATGTCTATTTCTCGCCTCCCCTTTCTGAAATAAGTCACATTAGACTTTTATGGTGAAATTATCAACTTGATTTGTTATACTCTTGTTCGAAACACTTGCAACGTTTTTCATATGTGGTAGTGTCGAAGTACATGCAACATTTTTCATATGTGGACTGTGGTAGTGTCAAAATACTTGCAATTTATCACCTAATACTAAAAAAGAATAGATTATTTAGTTTTTCTTCCAAAATTATCCTACGTGGCTTGTCGTGGTTATTCTAATGTCGGTCTAATGCTTTGGCAACTAAATTGTTTCAACCATTTGATTTTCTTTCTTATTTATTTTAAGAAAGGAATCTTAATCGTTTCTCTAGCCTGAAACAAGAAAAAGATAAAACTATCCTACATGGCATGTTATGTGGCTAATTGAATTCCCACCTAATACTTCGGCAGCTAAACTGTACCAGCCATTTAATTACAAGGTTTTCACATTTGCTTGTTGAAGGCCAATTTTGAGTTGTCAGTGACTTTGGGGTTGGGCAAACAATAGCCAGACTCATACATTATTCTTAACTTACAGATTATTAAAAAGAATTATAAAAGGTCATTGAATGGCCTGCATTGTATTCATTTCGTAGCACAACTCACCTCTTGTGCTGACTGCTGTTGCATAAAAATGGCCGCATCGTTGGATATGGAGGCTTGATTTCCCACCCAAACTGAAAATTTTTATGTGGCAAATTTGCAACAACAGTATTGGGATTAGAGTCATCCTTGCCAAACGCAATATAATCCCTTTCAATCATTGTGCTATTTGTAACTCACACGAGGAATCTTTAGACCATCTTTTTGGGGGTTGCCTTCAGCTCATCCCCCTGTGGCAGCTTCCCGAACCACTCTTCTAAATACGTTGTCCAAAATCAGACATGATAGGTCCTCCACTATCAAATTTGTCTTCCTTATATGGAATATATGGAAGGAAAGAAATTCCATTATCTTTCATAATGCTGATCTTAATGTTCACAGGATTCTGCATAAAGCAAAAAAATTATTTTTTGAATGGAGTCTGAGGAATGCAGTTGACATCTGCAATTCCTCTGGTTCCCCGTTTCCCCCCTCCTCTCTTCCTCCATCCAATCCGGTGTTTCCTTCCTCCATCCTCATTTCGTGGGAGCCACCTCCCACCTCCTTCTTCAAACTCAACTTCGACGGCTCGGTTCGTGGTACCTCTGCAACAGTAGGTATTATCATTAGAAATGCTGATGGCCACTTCCATAAAGTTGTAGCTCTCAACCTTGGATCTTCTTCCGTTTTCGTTGCCGAGGCTACCGCTTTACAACAAGGGCTCCGAATAGCTATCCAGAACAACATTCGACACCTGCAAATTGAAGGCGATAATCTTATGGTCATCAATTCAGTAAAAGGTATCTGGTCTCCACCTTAGCAGATTGCTCATATCATTCAGGATATCCAAGCTCTTCTTCGTTCTTTCTCTTCGTGGGCTATTCGTCATATCTACCCGGAAGCAAACAAAGCAGCTGATTGGATCGCCAACGTTGGTCACTTAATTGATTCTCAGTTTAATATAGATGATTGTGCTCACTCTGCTCTTCACTCTATTCTTGTAAACGATAAGGTTGGAGCTCCCCTCGTGCGGAGGGTCTCCCCTCGTGCGGAGGGTCTCCTAACCTTCTTTTCTCCTTACCTTATTAAAAAAACAAAGAAATATTCGTATTGGCGTATAGTTACATACTTATATACTTCTTTGGTTTCTTTTTCTGTGAAAACCAATTGAGTTGGCACAGACTCTTATGCAATATTAAGTTAAAAGCGTGAAAAGAAAAGTGAGAGAAAGAGACATATGAAAAAATAGAGAAAAATGATAACTTTCTAATAAGAAAAGAAAAACTTGTTGTACATAAAGTAATTTTTTTTTTGCTAAATGACTAATGTCTGCGATTTACTAAAAAGGCGGGGGAAGTATTTATATTTGCTAATAGGGTTGTCCAAATTTTAGGATCACAATAACTGATTTGGGCCAAGTAGTTTGATATTCTTTAAGGAAACCAAAATACTGAAAATAGTATGTATATGTTTATATCTAGTTATCTATGTATTAGATATAATTAACCATATATAATCCTTCCATAATGTTTATGAAACCATAATAATTCTGATAGTTATTGAAATTACTAACATTGTACTCCATATTTATTCACTAACCATATAAAATTTTCCATGATACGCATATTTATTTAAGATCCATTGTTTTAATGTGTTTAATAATAACTTTCTTACATTAACTTTTTAAACTAAAAAAATTGTGCTTGTGGTAATTTTCAACAAAGAAATATGAGTAAAGTATAATGCATAAATTAAAAAAAAACAATCATAAACCATTACTTTAGAATTAAAATTGATAAATACATAGTACTTATAAAACGAAACATAGATTAATTACATATTATAGTTAGGAAATAGGGTAAACCGAAATTTCTGTCTACCACCATGGGCGAATCTTGGGAACATATATCCTTTACATGGCCTCATGTAGGATTAGACTGTATCCCCTCCTAGCTCCAACTTCAACAGCAACTAGGGTACCTTCTGAGTTCAGAAACACAAATTGAAGGCCCTTCCAACCCATAAACTACATGAGCAGCCTCCACCACACCATCAAAAACTACATTCGTTGATCTCCTGATAATGGATGTCCTATTCCAATCATTATTATACTCATCGGTCACCTTAAAGGCTTAAACTCACAAAGAGCCCCACCAGACCGAATAACAATGAATTTTAGCAGAGTATTATAGTCATCGCTAACATTTAGATACTCAAGATTATAATGCCAGTCAATATGATAATGTTGAGCACCCTACCATGCAACTTTTATGTTTTAGTACTGTATATCTTAATGCACGAAAAGGAGAATACACAAAAGACTTGTTAATGAGAATATTATAGTTTGTTCTGCAAAACCATCACAGTAAAAACGTACTGTAGAAAATAACCTGGCAGCTTGAATAACTAACATTAAAGGATCATAATGACTTAATAAGAATTAACGCAGTCCAAAAGCAACTTCGAATTGAATATACTCATAAAAACCCAAATCCACCGCAATATGGTAGAAACCGAATATAACCAGCCATTTTTGGCAAGTTTTTCAAAAAAAAGAAAATGACAAACCTTAACAACTTTCCTCGAACACTTATTGAAATCGTTCTCTCCGACGAGTCCATGTTGCTTAATCCAAATCAAGAAAGCGTTGGCGTTCTTCTTCCAGAGTTATCGAAACCCCATTTCATATGATTGTAAGAAAGCTGGGGCGCTGGTTGCAATTCGACAATAGGCCCATCGAATTGAGCTGAAACTAAAATAAAGACTTTGTGGCTAGCATAATGCAAGTTCCTAAATATATATATCATGCCATCAGATAATTCCCATATCGCAACATCAACCCCAGCCAAAAAAATAAAAAATAAAATGTGTTATTACCATGGTTCATTGACTTCGGGAATGCTTTAGGCACGAGATCCTTTATCACAGACACTCGGAGCCCATATGACGACGGCTCAACCCAGGTAAACTCTGGTAGTACTTCGCCGTACTCTTCAGTGGACAATAGGACGTCGTTATCCGTGTATTTCTTCGTAACATTCTCCAGTAGATTACTGAGAAAGGTAGACTATAATTTTTGAACACTGGGAAATCATTCTCTGCCTTTTCATCTTCATCCATAATTTTGATTTTCTACTTCACAATATAATATAGTAAAAGGCATATATATTAAAATTGATAAGTTCCCACATTCAAATACATTATACATTATAAAGGGAAATGTTTAATTACGTATTAAAAGTGTCTTCACAACCACTCAACCATGCGGGGTGGGGTGGGGTGGGGTGGGGTGGGGTGGGGTGGGGCGGGCGGGGATAGGGTGTGTATAGCATAAAATCCACACCCTCTCCATCACCCATTGCGGGTACGATTTTAATCCCCATCCTCTCCCCATACCCGCCAAACCTATACTCATCCCTGCTCCAGTTGGGCAGGGATGGGGAAGGTCTCCTACTTGACCCGCCCCACTGCCATCCTTATACAGGCCCATGCTTGTGCCTCTTTTGCACTACCCCAGATACGGGTAGTGGACTAGGGGTGTTGGTTTTATATTGTGCAACAATACCGTCCTTTTTATACCAACAAATGGACAAAAGGGTATAGGGTTTTCGGTCATGCTATTTCTTTTCATTTCGGATGATTTTTTTACTATTAAGTGTAATTAGCAAGGTTAGAGGGATATTCCCAAAATGACCCTGGGTGGAAGGGTAAATCCAATCCTTATATTAAAGTCTAGGATTAAAACATGGCCTTTTATATGGCTATCCTTATAGGTATACACACGTTAAACTCATTTACGGAGTATATGTAAGTATATAACCCATTTATATTATTAGGATGTGTATCGTATATTCATATAGTAAGATTATTTTTTCTAAAACGAACCACATAGTTGGTTTTTCCTAAAAGTTATCAATTCCTTTGATGATTTTTATATTTGAGTCTAGGTAAATTGAGGATGGATTTGTAAAAGTATCACGTGTTGGATTGCCGAAGCCACTAAATATTATCTTTGTTTCAAAATATTTGATAAATTTCATATCTTGGGAAAATTAACAAATTTGGAAACTTAAAGGAAACATAAAACAACAATAAATAGTGAAATTAAAAAATAAAGCTATTTGTCTTTAACTATTCGATTAAACAATCATGATGTTTGCAAGTCAAAGAGGATATACCACTCTTACTAATTAGGATGTGGCCTCAAATATTTTTTTTATTAATTAACTTATATAAATGGCAATATAATGTAAACAAAATTGCACGATATTACATGCTAAAGTATACATATCAAATAAATAATTCCTATGTAAAATGTGACGTTAAAAAATATTGCAACTTTAAAAACGAATGCATTTAAATTAATTGGGGAAATTATAAATTTTATAATGCATCAATACATTATACTCCCTCCGTCTTTTTTTAGTTGCTACATTTGCTTTTTCACAGTTTACGAGACGCAACTTCAAACACCAATATCTTGAGTTACATATATGAAAAAATTATAAAAATTATATATTTGGAAAATACAAATTGGGACGAATCAAACAAGATCCAACATGACTATGTTTTTTCTTATGTATATGGAGTAAAAGATAGTCAAAGTTATGACGTGAATAGTGCCCACGGTCAATATGTAGCAACTAAAAAAAGACGGAGGTAGTATACATGTGTGTGTTGGTATCATAAATGAGCAAAAGGTTGTTGTAGATAGCCCACATTTGACAAAAAAAATGGTGCAATAATAAATTTATTTGAATCATCCTTTTTTTAATTAAATCTGACGCGGGTCAATGTGGGGATGCCACATGTCAATATGTCATGGCACGAAAATAGTGCAGCGCTTTTTCATTTGGGCGAGTTGTTTTGCGTCATTTGTCACTTATTTTACTTTTTCAACGTAATATTACCGTCTACAAATATATGATAACTTTTTTAATTTAATGAATTTATAAAGAATACCAACGGCCATATTTTTTATCCTCTATAAATAGAGACCAATCTTGACATATTTTCAATAGTTCAAAAGTTCCATAATTCTCATTTATATATCTTATTAAGTATTTCATAAATCTTATTTGATAATTATGGATCCTAATTATCCTAATCATGAAAATTAGATAAGCATAACTAAAAATTATCAATTAAATCAACGTGATTATTAACATTAATTGGGTAAATTAGTGTAATTAGCAATTAGCGATTAAACTGATGTAATTAAGAATAACGCTTTATGCAATACAACTAATGAATTAATCGAATTTATTAGAAGGTAATTATTTAATTATAATTACCATATTTTGATTTAATTAATATTATCTAAAGTTAATGTGATGAATCAAATTATTTTATTTATATTGGTGGGATATGGAAAGTAGGAGAGATAAAAGGTAGTATGGTATGGAAAAGTAGGAGAGAGAAGGTAAATGGGGAACCTCATGAATGTAGTTATGGAATTGTAAAATGGGAAGGGTATGTGATAAAGTTAGAGGAAAGTGATGTGGACTAATGAGGTGAGGAGAGAGAAAATATGGGGAGGTTAATGAATGTGGATGCTCTTATACCAACAAATGATAAAGCTAGAATATCCTTAGAATAGCCCTTTTTAGTTTGACTTAATTTCATAGCATTAGGAAAGTTTAAATTTTTTTATAGAGAAAAACCACCATTTAAAATTGTACAAAAAAACCACGCCATCTAAGTTTTGAAAATATAGGTAAAATCACCCATTGACGGAATTGTTAACGTTTTCGTCAATGGGTCCACTAACTTTGCATTTTTCTCCCATTTCACTCGATCATTTCTAACTAAAGTCATTTTTCCTTCGATTTGCAAAATGAAACCCAATTTTTTACCATCCTACTATGTAAATTTTGACAAATTCAAGTCAAAATGGGTTGAAATAGGGGTATCGAGTCAGAGGAAAAAGAGGAAGAAATAGAACATAAAATGAGAATTGGGTGTGTATTGACAAAATAGTTAACGGTTTTGGCAATGAGTGGTGCTACCTACATTTTCAATAGGGTTGAGCAAAATCGGATATCAGATCCAGTTTTTCCATCCCATTTCACTCGATCATTCCTAACTAAAGTCATTTTTCCTTCGATTTGCAAAATGAAACCCAATTTTTTACCATCCTACAATGTAAATTTTGACAAATTCAAGTCAAAATGGGTAGAAATAGGAGTATCAAGTCAAATTAGAGGAAAAAGATGAGAAATAGAACAGAAAATGAGAATTGGGTGTGCCCTATTGACAAAATAGTTAAACAGATATGGCAATACCTACATTTTTCAATAGGGCTGAGCAAAATCTGATATCCGATCCAGTTTTAAAAATCATGATCTGTTTACTGTACTGACTTAATGTAACACCCCAAATTTTTGCTCCTAAATTTTCGTGTTATTTTACCCTTCATTATTATTTTCCGTTAAAATTAGAATATTTTACTTCTTAAAAATATTATATCTTATGCTATTTGTTTTCCAACTTTTTAAAATATTATATCTTATATTATACCTCCCTTCACGCCAGCCTTAGAAAGAGAGAGAAAGAGTCCTTCTCCCTTCTCGCATTTTCGGCCATTTCTACACACCCATCTTGTTTGCCCCATATCTCCTTCGTCTCTTATCGGAATTGGACGTGTGAGTAGTCACCCGGTTTTGTTTTCCTGTCATACCTTCACGAAAATGATCATATCTTGAGATCTAACCGTTGGATCATCCTGAAATTTGGACAACACGATGAGGACGTGTGGAAAATTATTTTGACCGGAGCGATTTGGCATCCGAGCTTCAGATCGTTGGAAGTCGTGGTCGGAACAGAACAGTATATATTGAAAATGCAAGCAATTGTAGGTCTTCAAAGGTAACTAACGGCGACCCTAGATCGATTAGTATTCGTATAGGGATTATACTAGTTTTAATAGTTAAGTTGGGTTAGTATGATTTTTGGAATTTGGGTGGGAATAATTTCTTGTTGTCTCGTTGTTTCATGAGGTTTATTGATTATATGATTATATGGTTGTTTGTGTATTATGTAGTTTGTTAGATATGATTATTTATAGGAAAAATTGTCAAAAAAAAGCCAACCTTTGGACGGTCTGCTCAAAATAAGTCAGACTTTGGATTAACCCTGAATAAGCAAAGCTTATAAGGGTATTATCTTTTAATAGGTTCAGGTGACCGATGACCTGAATAATAGGTAATTCTTTTAGTTTTTTTTTCTTTGACTAATTTATCTCCTCCAACCCTTTTTCTCTCTCATCCATCCTTCTCTCACTCCACCATCTTCTCCAGCCCTTCTTTCTCCCTCCTCCCCACCACAACCAACACCCCAGCCCCACCCTAGCTCACCACCCCAACTAAAACCAACTCGATACCCCACTACCATAAAAAACTAGATTACCAACATCATCTTTATTATACCATAAAAACAAACACACAAAAAAAACTCTAATTTCTTTTTATCACCACTAAAAGCCTTAGAAATCAATTCAATTATGTTGAAAAACATGAATCTTACCAATTCTCTTATTCTCCATTTCCATCCTAAACCTTTCAGTCTCTCTCATCAACTCCATCCTTTTCCTCTCCATCCTCACAGACCTCTCAGAGAACACCCTCATTGGCTCATTACCCAATTCACCCATCAAACTCCCCTTCCATTCTCCTTCCACCTCCTCCGTATCAAACCCTAATTCCTCTTCTCCTTCACAAAATCTCTTCCTCTTATTCAAATTCACATACCCATTGACCCAATTTTTGACCCGTTTTGAAAAACCAATCAACCCTTCTATGATCAAACTCTCTGAGTTTCCCCAAACTAGCATATCAGATAACACCACCACCATTATCATCATCATTGTCGCTATCAAAAACCTTGTCAACGTGACAACGTTGTCGTTGTTGTTGGAGGAATGAGCGGAGATGGGGAGTGGGCCACGATCGAGGTTATCCATGAGAGAACAATAGAAAAGGAATGGGGGAGGTGTTCGTAGGGGGTTGGGGAGGGGGTGGTCGCAACTCGCAGGCAGAGGGGTTGGGGACTGGGGAGAGGTGGACGCGGGGGATGGGGTGTTCGCAGGGTGGGGGAGAGGTTTTGAGTGGGAAGGGTTTGATGGGTTTTTTTTTAGTTTATTTATTTATTTTATATTTAGAATTTAAATAAAATTAAAATTATGAATTTATACCAATAAAAATAAGACACGTGGACATGTTACCTACAATAACAGGTTGTTTACTTGTTGAACCCATTAAAAGATAATACCCTTATAAGCTTTGCTTATTCAGGGTTAATCTAAAGTCTGACTTATTTTCAGCAGACCGTCCAAAGGTTGGCTTATTTTTTACAAATTTTCCTTATTTATATCCTTAGCTTGATATTAAGTTTTTCTTTTAGTTGCTATCTTACGTTTCTTATAAGCTTATATAGTCCAAATTCTTTATGGTTTGTTGGCTTCATGGTTTGCTATGTGAACTTAAGTGGGTACAAGATCAGTTTTAACATAGAAGACTTGTTCAAGAGTAAGGCAGGATCAATGCTAGTTACTTAGTTATTGTTGCTTGTTGATGAATGACACTTAGATTTATTGTAGTTAGAGGACATGGGACATGTTGTTCTTCTTCGCTTGCTTGCTGGTTTGGGACGATGCTGTTTTTTTTGTTCGCATGAATCATGTGTTGTGAAGTGTTGTTGGTCGTTGATAAATTTGTAAGTCTTGCTGTAAGTGTTTCATTTTATTTATATGAGTAAGTAAGTTATGTTTTAAGTTTTATAAATACAGTTATGTTCTATTAGCTTGTTTGATGATTCATTGTTATTGTTATGCTTGCATGAGTTGTTATATATATATATATATATATTATGAGTGTTTTAGTTATTTTAAGATGGTTTTGGTTAAATTGTATTTTGGAGGTAATGTTATTATTTGTTGTTATTATTCTCATTATTATTTATTATGATTATTTTAAGAGAATGTTATTTAATTTGAAATTCTTGGGTTGCGATCCTAAATTTCTGCTGATTTGGTGTAAGGCCTTAAGGGCATCCGTGTAATTTGATGATTGAGTATTATTTTATTATTATTATTGTTTGAGAGCAAGATTATCCGGAGGGACGTATCCCGAGGTGAAGAACATGCAAACCATAGGACGTAATCCTAGGTATACCTTAGTTTTGTTGTCGTCCGAGAGGTCCGTGGGGATGTAATCCTACACCGCATCGGGAGTATGGCCATTCTTAGACACATGCAGTAGGGAACGTAACCCATATGCTGTCTGGAGGTTGTCTGACATTACCATAGGAAGTGGGTTGTCCACTAGCGTTCAACTCTCTCTCTCAAACTAATTATATTATTTTATTATTTTAAACTTTGATGGTTTATGTTGTTGATACTTGACTATATATATATATATATAAGATATTTATCCATTTTGTTATTTTGTTATCTTTACTCTATTTATATTAAGCATGTTGTATTATATTTGTTTAAGTGTTTTATTTGATTATCTGAAGTTTACTATTGAGATGTTTTTGTGTGACTTAATTATTAAGGTTTTTATAACTCTTATATGGATCCTAATTGAGCTGGGAGAGCTGTTAGTTACTCCCACTGATTGTGGATGTTTGTTGATATATTTTGCAGGTGATTATTTCGTGTTATGGGAAATGAGAGAAAGGCTATTTAGGATTTTTGAGACATCTTATTTTATTTTATGTTTACTATATATATTGGGATTGTGAGGTTGTTTTGCCTCTTTTTGGATATCTTGGATTAGTATAATTGGGTTTTATTTTTATTTAGTTTAATTTAACCTTTGATTAGAGTGACATTTCCGTCAGGCGATATTTCCGCTATCGCCATTTCTTTAATAAAATGTTCTATTTTGTTTATATTATGTTTATAAAAGGACGGATTGTTACACTTAAACTGGATATCCGGTTTTAATCGGATCAGAAACTGGATTATCCGAATCTGATTTAAGTAGAACCATTTGGGATATTTTGGGAATTGTAAATCATATTAGTAATTTTTAATAATATTCAGACCGGAAACCGATTTACCTGCACCCGTTTTACAAGTTTCTATTTGCTTTTCCAATAATTTGGCTTCTATGTCTTGCATCCTTTTATTCCTTTATGATCTAATATACTTCGTTCATTTATTTTAAAATGCAACAAATGCACTTTATTATAAAAATTACATATTATGAGAGTATGTCATGAGACGAATCTAACAAGATCACACTTGAATATGTTTTTCATTATATACAAATCACAAATCTTAGTCAAACCTCAAAGTGATAAGTGTAAATAGTGGAAAAATGCATTTGTTGCATTTAAAAAGAAACGGAGGAAGTATATACAATATGCTTATAATTTTATAGGAAAAATTAATTTTAATAATCTAACCTTTGGCCGGTCTTCTTAAAACAGTCCCACCTTTTGGTTATCTTTGAATAATCCAAACTTTTGGGGGTATCTTCTCATAATGGTCGTAGGTGACTTGTGACCTGAACATCAGGTAAACTTTTTTCCACTTACTTATTTTTCTCTCCTCCTCCTTCTTCCCCAACCCCTCCTCCCCAATACCCGCTCAGCTACCAGCCCCTTACCACCTCCGCCACCACGCACCATCCCCTTCGGAACAGGCCCCAACCACCATCCCAGCAGCCACCAGCCCCAACCCTCATCATCCATCGTGAAATCAGCACCCACCTCCCGTAATTAGCTCCCACCTTGAAAACAACCCCCCCCCCACAAAACCACAACCTCGCCTGTGGTTGGATAAGGAGCCGACAATAGGAGGCTTACCGTAGTGAGAAACGGAAGAACAGGGGAGTAGCCCTGTTGGAAGAATGATGGCGTCAATGGTGGCTGGGAAGGCAGCGGATCAAGGACGAATGGTGGCGTCAATGGTGGCAGTGGAATGGGAGGAGGGAGAAAAAGGAGGTTGTGGAGGGTTAGGTGAAGAAGCATGCGAAGGAGAAGTCCTAGAAGAGGTAGATAAAGGAGAGAGAGTGAAGGGAGGGGGAAATTTTTTAGGCCGGATTTGTTCCAGAAGAGGAACAATTTGAGGGTGAGGTGGAAGGAGGGGGAGGAGGAGGGAGAAAGTGGGGAGAGAGAGGGAGGAAGTGGGTGGAGGTGGAGGTGGTGCGAGGGTGGGAGTGGTTATTAGTTACTTAAAATGGTTAAACTCATTAAAAATTATTATAATCTTTTTTATAAAACGGAACGGAACTGGTTAGTAGTTACTGATAATCATATCTGATGTGCCATATTATATGCCGATTTTGATGTTCTTCTTCCTCCAATTTCTCTCTCCTCACCATTTCTCACATTTCAATCAATCCAAATATTTTTCATATTCATCATCTTCTATCTTTGGTGGGCCAACACCAATTTGTAGGTTCTCTCTTCCTCGAAACATTTCAAAATTTTCAACTTAAATTTCTGATTTCTAAAGCGTAGCAGAGCAATTTCGCAGCTCGATTTAAAACCCTATGAATGATGAATTCGTTTGACAAAATCCGGGAGTTTTGCGATTGTTGTATGTTTGGGGTTTTTTTTTTAGTATGTGCAGTTTGAGAGAAAAATTGGCCATTAATTAATGGAGGTCAACTTGAGAGTACAACTATGGCAAGCCATTTTTTCAGAGCTTCGAGTTATCAACAACCCTTCCCCCTCGCTGCTCCTCTCTCATGCCGCCTTTCAAGCCACCCACACCGTGTCGTCGCATTCATGTCGTGGCCTCAGCCTGCCGCGTTCGCACTCTGCCTCCCTCCTCTATTCCTTCGTGTTTCATTGAAGCATATTTACTTTTATTTTGTTTTTTTTTTCTATCTATCTACCTAAGTTTCTTCATTATAAAAATAAGCATAGTTAAATTGCATTCTTTATATTGTTGACTCACTTTATTAATTGATAACCTTCCAATTCACCTCTAATTCCCAAATATAATTTAACAAGAATTCCTCTACTTAATTAACCCTTGTATTTATAAGATGAATTTTGATGCTAACATATATTAATAACTCACTTCATAATTCATACTTATGTACGACATAAAGGAATACAAAACCATACTAATTAAGTACTCTTGGATTATTAATTTATTCTGTATAATAAGGTATGTATATATAATACTCCCTTTGTCCCTAAATAGAGTTCTCATTTTTTTAGGCACAAGTATTAAGGATAAATTATAAGTGGTACCTTAGTTGTATTAGATGAGAATTAAAAATTAAAGTTGGTACATTATTCATGATTTGTTTATTGAGGAGAGAGAATGTGGGCCACTTTATAAAGTCATCTTATTTATGAAGAAGTGGGTAATATAATAAAAAGTGAAAGCTAAATAATATTTTAATTGGTGGACCTATACCAAATAAGAAAATGGGAAATATATTTGGGACAAACAAAAATGAAAAAATGGAAACTCTATATAGGGATGGAGGAAGTAAATGACTAATTGGTACTAACTATCGACCTCACACTAATCCATGTTCACATAACTTATAGCTTTTAGTTGGTAACTTAATTAAAATGATCTTCACTTATGCTTCATTGTGGTCTATAATAATAAGAAGGCAACTATAATATTGGTTAGTAACTGAACTTCTATTTATATATTTCAACACTTAACTAACTTGATTCACGAATCACTTAGTTATTAATAAGCAATAATCTTATGACCTAATTCAATATGATTGGTGTATTGATAATTATGTTTTTTTTTTGTAAAATGTAAGAAGATATATTACCAAAACTCATGAAAGAGCCACCAAGCAACAGTACAAACAACTCTCACATAAACAGAAGTGAGAAACACAGCTCAACAACACAAATAAAACTAACACCTAAGGTTCTGCAACCAATCAATTACACTAGCTGACTATCTATCTGTTACAAAAGCATTTACTCCCTTCAAGCAATTGAAAGATCGTCTCAACTTACTAACCAAAAATTTACTTATGACTTATGATATTCTTTTAGGACCGATAATGACATGAACATCATACTTATGGACATTTGAAATATTTTGGAGGACAATGATACTATGAACAAGGACTTGGACTTATTATGACTTTAGACGTGTCACTTACATCTTGATTGATATTAACAAGACCACTTATTTGATTAATACTCCCTTCGATGATTCACTTTTGTATGATGAAACCCTTATACCATTATTTTCTATACAAGAAGGTACGAGGAATCACATTAATGTATTTTAGGAACGAATTTTATTGTTATTGGCAAATTCCATGAATAATTATATAAGACTATGATTAAAATGACCCACGTCTTAGTAACGTGGCTCTATTTTGAATGGATGAAACCATCTAAGCACTATTTTGAATGAAATAATAACAAAGAAACACCATTAGTGTCTTTGAGGAGTTCGAATCCTTCTCAATATACATTCTATAGAAGAGTCCAATTGGTAATCTTTCTCCATCCAACCTGATGCCTAATTGCAATTCTATTTGCCAATTTTTGGGCATGGCTAATCTTTTGGAATATTACCCAAGCAGGTTTTGGACATTTCTTAAAACATGATTGTTTGGAAACTAAACCAATCTCTTATAAGAAGTGGAAAATGAAAATTCTGACGGGGTAATGAGCATCATCGATCGAAAATGTTGTCATACAATAAATGCACGTAAATTACTGAAAGATGATAGATCCCATGAAAATACTTTTGATACTAGAAAAAGAAAGTAACAATAATTTTGATACTAGAAAATTAAGTAACTTTTTATGTAACACCCCCAAATTTCTCTCTTTTTGAAAAAGATATTTTAATATAAAGCTCTTGAGAAACTTGAGCGTATTACCGCCACGTGATAACGTTAAAGGCTTTAGTACTAGCTACTAACTGAAGTTTAAACTAATACAGCGGAATAACTGAAATAACTAACTCTTTATTGAAATAAACTTTATTGTTCAACTATGACAATGGAAATTAAGAAAATAAATAACAACTCTTAGCTTAAGTATTATTCCTCACTAGATCCCCCATTTGAAGTATGCATCATATCAACCTGTAAATTCTGCTCGCCAAAATAGGGTCATCACAGGGACAAAGCCATAAAACAAAACAAAACAAAACAAATATAAAAGCTTGTCAGTAAAAAGATACCGAGTACATGTATATGTAAATTATTATATACTTTGTTTAATTAAACATTCAAAACATTTAAATTTTCATAAACCTTCCTTGGATACTTGTAATACTTGTATGAACGACCTCTCAGGTCGAGTCGGTATCAGGTTGAACCACAGGTCGAGTTTGTTTTTGACACCTCTACACCCGGATGTACTCCAGTTTCTTTTTAATTTATACACTTTCCTTTTTGATCCATTTCTTTTTAACTTATACAATTTCCTTTTTTATCCATTTCTTTTTAATATATATACAGTTACTTTTTTCTATTTTCGATAGCATCGGGAGTATTTTTTTTCCTCTTCTCTAGCCTATGTGGTCCACCTTTTAATTTAATAAACCACCTTATAATTCTATCTCCACCTTTCTAGTTTCTCTCCCCTACTTTCTATTGAACTTACTTTCCTCCTTGGTTCTCCCCCTATAGGCGTGTTTTTGTTCGCCTATGCAGTGTGATCGTGGATTTTACTACCTGATTGAAAGGTTTTATTGAAAAGAGATTTTTGAAGTTGCCAACAAGTCTTTAAAGGAAGAATCATAAACCTGATTGGATATTGGGAAATCTTAGGGACAACTTAGGACTTATCTTATGTAGATTTTCCCGTCATAACTTCACAATTTGTCATTGAACCAACAATTGAGTTATGGGGTGAGGTACGAACATGATCAAGAATCACCTTCGCCCATTGCTAGCCTCTACTTAACACGATTCATAGCAAAATTTATGCAATAAAATAACCAAATAACATTTTCAAGTACCCTAAAAAGATTAATCTAGGTTGGTTCATTATACACATAAAAGACTAGTTTTTTTACTGATAAGTTATTAGCAATCAAAATTACTGGGATCCTAGCAGTTGTGCATATTATATGATTTAAGTGCTAGAACATTTATTTAGGTCCTGATTAACAATAATATACAAGGTAGAAAATATTTCAATAAAGCATAAAATAATATTCATAAAGAATAAAAATAAAATAATATATATGGGGAGTTAGTATAATAGACAATATTTACAGTCGTAGGAATACATTAACAATCTACATCATGAATAGAAAGTTAGTAACTTCAATAAATAATAATAAGAAGAAAGAAAAGAAAGATTGTTAACTTAATTACCCTCAAAAATGTATACATCCGTCTAGGTCATTTATTTGTAGAGACTTTGGTAAAGTGCACGAGCCTCTGAGAGCTTCAAAGCTTCATTAAACCCACTCCTCTTTTCATACTTGGCATAACACCCTGCAAACTTTCCAAGTGCATTATTAATTGCCCACCAATATTGTTTGCAAGGGTTTACCTCTCGTTCAGCTTGATTTGTTTGCCTATTTTCATTGAAGAATGCACAAATTTTCCCCCAGTATGCATCTGCTCTTTGTGCATTGCCATTCACTTTATCTTTGGTAGTATTAATCCATGCAATACCAAGAAGTGTTTCATCTTCTATCGTCCAAGTTAACCCTTTTTTCTCTTTAGGCTGACTTACTTTGCGACGTGATGTAGTACGAGCAGCAGTACGGGTAGTTGTAGTAACATCAATATTCTCCGTCTCTTCTATACCCGCATTATCTACAAACGCGTTGTCGAATTTGGACCCAATACTAATGAGGGTAAAAGGAGGTTGGTCAATATTTTGACTAGTAGGAGTATATTGGTTATTTGGAGTTTGGAGAAATTGGGTAAAATTTTGCACTTGTGCATTACCCATACTAGTGGGATTGGGGTTAGAAAAATTTGCATTTTGGGAATTTCGGGAATTTTGGTATTGATTTTGTTGAGCTAAAAATGTCTGAAATTGAGGATTATTTTGAAACAAACTCATAAGGGAGTTTAAATCAAAATTCTGATTTGGATCCATTAAAAATATAATAAATGAATTTTTTTGGAGAGGATAGAGAGAAAAGGAAAATTGATATAGGAGAATATAGGAGAATGTAAAAAAAAAGTTGTACACAAAGAGTTATTTATAGCCTATAGGAATTATTACAAATTATTATACAATAATTTATACAAATTATGACCTTTTTTATTAATAAAATTTATAGTTGTTGCAATTTTACCGTTGAATTGTGCAGTTGGAAGGAAATAGCCCTTGCTTTTTTGCTGGTGGGACATGGCATCAAAGACAAAGTGAGTCTTTGTCAGAGTTTTGGAAACCAAAACTCTATCCAAGACTCACTCCACTTTTGTTGCACATTATCGCATCAGACTCACTCCACTTTTGCCAAGTCTGTGCATCAGACTCATTCTTCAGACCGCGATAAACACACTCTTATGACCGAATGAGGTTACTCGTATGAATAAATGGGGTGACATTTGTCAACAATTGGGTTACTCATATGATTAAATAGGGACGTCATACGATTAAATGAGGTTACTTATATGAACAATTAAATTTCTTTTATGATCAAACGAGGTTAGTCGTATGATTAAACAAGGTTAGTCGTATGATTAAACGAGGTTATTCGAATAATTAAATAAGGTTACTCCAAAAAATAAATGGGTTACCCATATAATATTTTACGGCTATACATAACGATTAAACGGGTTAGTCTTATAAACATATGGGGTTACTTGAATAAATTATGTAGTTACTCTTATGAATGAATGAAGTTACTCGTTTGAATAAATATGGTTACTTTGACGAAGGAGGATACTCTTAACAATAAAAAAGTGTTACTCTTATAAACAAATGAGTTTATTTTTATAACAAAAAATGAGATACTAATCAATTTACTCTTATGAACAAATGATCGAGATTACTCGTATGAATAAATAAGGTTACTTTTGTGAACTAGAAGTGTTAATCATATGGTAAAACAGGGTCGTCGTATGATTAAATGATATGATTAAATGTGGTTACCCCTGACGAACGAAGTTAATCTTAACAATAAAAATGATTACTCTTATAAATAAACGAGGTTACTTTTATAACAAAAGAAAATTCTAATAAGTAAACTCTTATGAACAAATGTGTTACTAGTATTGTAACAACCCTGAATTTCCACTTTCTTTAGAAAACATATCAGAGTACAAAGCATGGACAATTCAAGAGCTATTATGCCGCAGTTATTAAACATTTAATAACAGCAAGGCGAAAGGTACTACTACTAATATATAAATTAATTATTAACTATTACAACTAAAAGAAAATGTAATTAATTAATACACTCCTATAACAAACCATAATTCTAAACTATTGCAGCGGAAGTCTTAACTTTAATAAATCTACATCTAGGTGAAGTCAACGCTCTCACCCAATATAAGCTAGTCACCACCAAGCCCTGCACATTGAAGACATGTAATATCAGCCATAAGGCTGAGTAAGATTTCATACCAATAACGACTTTGAACTATCCAATGTGCAGGTGGAATACATACATAGTATTCCACAAATTCATTTCACCTATACAACATTCAACTTGAATATAATAGACAACCTTCAATAATTCAAATCCACTTTACTTTCTTTCTAAACCATTCTGTAAAACTTTCAAATATAACTCCTTTGAAATCTGTGAGTAGGAAGTAATAAAAATCCAATGAACTAGCTAGGCTCACTAGATAAGGTAAACACCAAAGTCCCTAGTATGCATACCCCTCACAAGATAACGTACCAAGAAGGAAGACGAATGGCAAGAGTATTGATCAATATACTCCCAACTACTAAAATAAATTGTTGAGACACTGTTAACTCAACATACTTCCATACTCGAGGAATACCGCTTACCGGCAACCCCACAATTTAATTAAAACTTGGTAACAATGAGGACCTTCCTCCTTTTCATAATCTCAACTTGTCGCACGAGGAACTTCCTCCTTTTAATAATCTCAAACTTGTCTCACGAGGAACTTCCTCCTTTTAATAATCTCATAAATTATTTTGATATAAATATTGTCAAAACAATTAAAAGCTCCATAATAGCATCGTAAAAACGATTCAAACTCAATATAGATCACAAATCAATATGAAATACTTTATGAAATAATCTGTACAAGCTTAGTATGAAATCTTACCTTATTAGCAAACCACAGTCAACCCATCTCAATTACAAGTCAAAAAGGTCATTCGACGAACCCGCAATCTACAATATAATATAATATAGTATAAATCACTTGACTATACTTCACATAATTTACACATAAACGGCATAACCTAGTTAATGAGCCTTGACTACCTTTACAAACAACTAACTTTAAATTTAATCCAAAAAGAATACAACAAAGTCAACAAAAGTCAAACTGGTCAACAAAAGTCAAACTGTAAATACTACTAACTACATGAAAATAACATATGTATTATATTTCAATTTCAGCAGAAACTTAAAATAGGGATAACTTTCTCCTATGAAGTCCAAATGAAATGTTTCTTGAGCCTATCTTGGGTGAAATTTCGATACGAACAACTTTTGTGAAATAGTAATTTGGCTAAAAACGCCCACAAACTGACAAAAAACACAAATTACGAATCTGACCTGTAATTCCTACGAGTTACGTACAGTTCTTGTTGATAAACTTATTATTAATAAGCAAAATTCCTTTCAATCAAGCTACACCCAACACTCATAATCAAAACCCCCCAATTCAATTTAACTCAAGAACCCTAAACTAACAAAACCCCAATTCGAAATTAAGCCAAAACTGAAATTAAAACATGACAAGGAATCTTACTTGATTAGGGGAAGTAATGAGAGCGAAATTACACTATAAGAGAACCCGAAAATCTCCACTTCGATCTGATTTATGACCCGAAAATCGCAAGTCCAAGAACAATTTGTACTCTTTGAAAAACCCAGAAAAACTGAGAACTATTGAAGATGGATGAATCACGATTGGTGTATGATGATGGTTGATGGCAAATTATAGTAGCTTTAATGGTGTGTTGAAGGTTGAAGAAAGATTTTTTTTTTTTTTTGTTTGAAGTGAAGAAGGTGGTTCGTGGGTTTGGAGTGTGCAGTACAACACTCCCTTTTCTTTTCTTTTCTTTTGCTTTGCCTTCTTTTTGTTGTTTTTTTTTTCTTTTCTTTTCTTTTCTTTTCTTTTATAACTTGGTTTAACTAAACCTAATGGTACTTAATGTAGTCAAACTAGGAATAGGTTTTAACTACTTCTTAGGTAAAGTCAAATGAAAAATAAATATATATATTTAATAAAATATTATTTTAAATTATTTTTATAAACTAAAATAATATAAATAATAACTAAACAGGTATAAAAATACGGGGTGTTACAATCTACCCCCCTTAAAAGAAGTTTCGTCCCGAAACTTAAACTATTACTCAGATGATCAAACTTATACTCTTGTTTCTAAAAACAGCTCTGTAACTCTATAGGTTAACCAACTACTATCACTCTGGACAACATCTCCAACAACAAAATCATTTCGGAGAACATCTCCGGCAATTATTTCACTTTCTCATAGATCAATTCAATTGATCACCTTTATAACCAAACAATCATTCCAACTAATATATTCATACCATAACAAGTAGAACTAGCACCTCATAGATCAATTCATTTGATTACCCTTATAGACATACAACCATTTCAACTAAAATGTTCATACTATAAGAAGTAAAACATGCAACATATTACAAGGTTTACCATAAAACTTTATCATAAAACTTCTAATCATACACGAATTATGTATACTTTAGACATTAAGGTATACATCATATATGAAATCATAACAACTTTTAGCACCAAACACACAATTGGCACGAAATTTACCCCCCTAAAAAGGAAGTTACGCCCTCGTAACTAACAATAACATGAATAAGAGATGGGGACACATAAAACACATGACATCCTCAGTCTTACGAGTAGTTCCTCGGTGTTATGGTTTGACCACAAAACCTTTACTATCAATTTGCCAATGTTACGGGTCTTACGGATCTATTGGTCTAGAGTCTCAACTAGAACTCCAACTATCAGTATGTGAAGAGTTACTAATACGATGTCGTAACTAAAAAACATGGAATACATTACAAATACAATCAATTATCCTTTCAAGGATCACATATGGACCGATAAACTTGGGAATCAACTCCCTTACTAAGGCTTAAACACGACGGGAAAGAATCTAAGTCGAGCTACACCGAACCACTACTGTCACACTCGTTGGACTATGTCGTAGACTGTGGAATTCAATTCATAACTACACTATGGTGCACAAGCGCTTTAAATAATAACATAGGATTTTCTCGAAAATCCGGCAGAGTTTCCTTTGTAAAATGGACAACTCGAAATGAGAAAAAGTGTTCTAAATCTGTTACAATCACAATACATAAAAGTATTTCCAAATCCAATACTCAACGCTTTCGCGGAGCAACAAATAATCCGAATCAGGAGTACTATTTCTCTTCTAAAAATAATAGAAGTAAAGACTCATACAATATGAACTCACCATTACATGGTTGGGCGTACTCGCCTAAAAAAAAACATAAAACAATTCACAAGTCGACAACTAGAACTTCATCAACTTGAAGTTATTATAACACTCACAATCACCAAGGCATACCACAAATGGCAAAACAAAATACTTTGATGGTCGCATCAACATTGGGCAGAGTCTTAACCCATAAACATTCATATCATGTGTTTTGGAGTTTATGACTATCACGTAATCAATGACACCACGAAAATCACATCAAAGCACACTAAGCATTTACATCCAAAGAGTACTTAAATAACCTTACGCGTGAATATGGGCACAACCAATTTTTTTTTCTTTCAAAACGTTTCTTTATTAGAAATCCAATAATAAATGACCCTTTTATAGAATTCTTGTTTTGCAAAAACTTTGCTCAATCTTTCTTACTGTGACAACAATCTTCTAGACACGAAATAACAACATGCTAAGCTATATCGCTTTAAAGCAATTTCTTGACGGAATCCAATCAATCCAAATAATAAGGCATATATTTCCAATACTTAGTTATTGAGGCTTGGAACCTCTGACAATGGGGTTGAACATAATCCTGACAACAAAGGTGGAGTTTAAAATCTCCGGCATTGGTTTGACTCATAGTCATGACAGTGGGGGCGTGGAGGCTTGAAACCTCCACCATGGGGCCGACCATCTAACTATCCACTTTACTTGGGTCGAAACTCAGACAAGTTTAAAGCACATAACACGATTTCAAATATTCTTTACTAAACACCAAGTCTCCTATTACTTGGTAACACTCAAAACACATTAAAGAGCGGTAGAAAGCTTCATTGAAAGACCTTCAAGGCTCACAATCTGTGGGAGACTTGCCCCCTTTCAAAACTTTTTCAAAAACGTGTTCTTAACTTTTCCAAAATTCACTCAAATCGTTGTAGAAAACCATTCTTAGATCGATTCGAGAACGAATCCACAACCTTAATTGAAACGTGTTCAAATCACTTTCACACACTACACAAACAAATTGAACACTCTCACATAGCCTTTTGTAGGGTAACTTACTCGTTGACCAAACAGGGCCAAATCGAGCTACTAAGGTACTACAGAAAATGATATGCTCTATTTACATGAAACTAAAGCTTACTTTATACCGAAATCCTTTTTAGAACCATGTCTCAAAACTAACACACATTCATAATACATCATAAACTGTTCACACACTATAGTTTCACAAAATAAAATTTCAAGTAGTGCATGGATGCGTGAATCACATAAACTAACGACTCCATCAACAATAATGGTGGTATTACCCTTGCCTACCGATACTCAACACTCCAAACATAGCAATCAAGAGTTAACCTAAACTCACTTCTCAAGGTTCATGAAATAGATATGGTCCACTATACTTCCTTAGTTTCTATTAAATTCATTAGTTTCGACTCAAACAACTAGTCATAGACTTGCGACATGATACACTTAACCCTTATTCACTTAAAACTTAATCAAATTAATCAATTACATACTTTGACCACTATAATAACTTAGTCTCATTCTTCGGACAAGACTTAAGTAAATTGAGTTTGCGCACATTAAACCATTCCTAATGGCCTCTAGGTCATTAACGACGATTTATTCAACTTTAATTGGGCGTCTAACGCCCCAGGGCGACACAAATGAGAGCTTGTTATAGGTTATAACCAAGCTATCTTGAGGTTCTTAACCAATTAACATGGTACAACTATAACTCCACAACTACAGTCATTTCATTAGACAAGTGCAAGAAACTGTGGAGCTTGTAGCTTGTCATTTAAGGTTAGTGACTACCAATCAAGAACTTTGCAATGACTTTAAACCAAAGACTTAGATTACTTCAACTTATACTCCTAACATTAAACTCAATGAGAAGAGACTCTCTTCGTTAAACCAGTCTACATTAGACTCGCTAACCATTTTAGTGTTATTAGTCCTTAATCACTAATAATAAATCACACAACGGGGAATTACACGTCCCACGATCGACATAACTCGATTTGACATTATGCCTTGCATATGTCACCACTCCATAGCCTTACTAGATACATGACAGTTACTAGTTGTTTTATAATGGGCTCAAACCGACTCCTTGACGCAAATAAATAATAATACTTTACCAGGGTCAAACGGTTGACCCTTAACATGATATGAGCTGACTTTGACTAGTCACGAGTATACTACGAGAAACCTACCCACTTGGACTAATTCCTTTTTCCTTTTGCTATGCACTTCACCACGAATACTCCATGAAAGTCAACAGAACACGACAACTTATAGTTGATAGTCATCTCATGACTCGCTAGACTACTTTAAACTCACGTAAACAAGGTCTATAGGCATGACCAAGAGAGCTAATAACTCGAGTTCCAACTCTTGTTATAGGCTTAACACACAATCATACAGTAACAAGTCAATTCATAGCACTTAGTCAACAAGATTAGCATATCCAAGACATAACGAACCCATTCCCTATAAGGTTTTCAATTAATTCATACCAACTACAATTCGTGCATGTCATCACGCAACTCAATCAGTTTGCAATTCAAGAATCAAGTAGTTAATCACTAAACATTCTCAAGGCCAAAAGATGGACAAGGTACGGGAGATGGGTGGGTCAAACACCACAATACACACAAGAACAGAAAAATAAAAGGGAGTGCCACTTTGAATGGAATAAGGCTCACCGTTATCCACAATAATAGTTCGTCCTAATGCGAACATAAAAACCGACGAGCTAGATACTTTAATGAAATAGGTGACGATAGAAATTAACATCAAGACGCAATGTCACCCCAAAGTTCACGTAAACAAATGGAACTAAATTTTGCATTATTCGACTCAAACTTGAACTTATAGCACACTCTTGGCTATGCACCAACTTAAAATCACAACCCAACACGGATATACTCGAAATGGTTTACCTTTACTAGCCAATCATTCCAAACATGGAAGTAAGCACAACTTAACTTGAGTCAAACATGGAACTCAACTAGTTCCACACTTACCAAACTCATTGACTTTATCAAGTCAGACATCCACATAAGAGGAATCCACAACAACTACCATACACAACAACCACATGTAATCACTTACTTCCCATATCTCAATCTTACATCGGCTTTTCAAATTTTAATACTTTTATTTATTTAGTCTTATTTAAGGTCACAACCTCAAGGTTACAACTATAGGCACAACCTACTATGTCACAAAAATCTACCTCAAGGTAAGGATGGATCCAACTTCCAATCAAAACAATAATTAAAACTTTCGTACATTATTCTTCATCATTAACACGCACCCCGGCCGCTGGTGGTCTTAATGGTGATGAACAATCCACGTAGGGAGAGATACTATCCCTAAAAACATAGTTTCAAAATAAACAAAGGAATTTGGAGATTCCGATAGGTACTAAACCGATGGTCACAACTCTAGGACTCAATCCTAGACCACAACTCAAGGACAACCTCTAGGGCTAACCTAAGGCCCTACACTTTGGCACTAAACTGGTGGCTAATCCTCTAAACCACTTTAAGCTCAACTCTAGGCTCTAGCCATAAACTCGAGCCCTAAGCTCTGATACCAACTGTAACAACCCTGAATTTCCACTTTCTTTAGAAAACATATCAGAGTACAAAGCATGGACAATTCAAGAGCTGTTATGCCGCAGTTATTAAACATTTAATAACAGCAAGGCGAAAGGTACTATTACTAATACATAAATTAATTATTAACTATTACAACTAAAATAAAATGTAATTAATTAATACACTCCTATAACAAACCATAATTTTAAACTATTGCAGCGGAAGTCTTAACTTTAATAAATCTACATCTAGGTGAAGTCAACGCTCTCACCCAATATAAGCTAGTCACCACCAAGCCCTGCACATTAAAGACATGTAATATCAGCCAAAAGGCTGAGTAAGATTTCATACCAATAACGACTTTGAACTATCCAATGTGTAGGTGGAATACATACATAATATTCCACAAATTCATTTCACATGTACAACATTCAACTTGAATATAATAGACAACCTTCAATAATTCAAATCCACTTTACTTTCTTTCTAAACCATTCTGTAAAACTTTTAAATATAAATCCTTTGAAATCTGTGAGTAGGAAGTAATAAAAATCCAATGAGCTAGCTAGGCTCACTAGATAAGGTAAACACCAAAGTCCCTTGTATGCATACCCCTCACAAGATAACGTACCAAGAAGGAAGACGAATGGCAAGAGTATTGATCAATATACTCCCAACTACTAAAATAAATTGTTGAGACACTGTTAACTCAACATACTTCCATACTCGAGGAATACCGCTTACCGGCAACCCCACAATTTAATTAAAACTTGGTAACAATGAGGAACTTCCTCCTTTTCATAATCTCAACTTGTCTCACGAGGAACTTCCTCCTTTTAATAATCTCAAACTTGTCTCACGAGGAACTTCCTCCTTTTAATAATCTCATAAATTATTTTGATATAAATATTGTCAAAACAATTAAAAGCTCCATAATAGCATCGTAAAAACGATTCCAAACTCAATATAAATCACAAATCAATATGAAATACTTTATGAAATAATCTGTACAAGCTTAGTATGAAATCTTACCTTATTAGCAAACCACAGTCAACCCATCTCAATTACAAGTCAAAAAGGTCATTCGACGAACCCGCAATCTACAATATAATATAATATAGTATAAATCACTTGACTATACTTCACATAATTTACACATAAACGGCATAACCTAGTTAATGAGCCTTGACTACCTTTACAAACAACTAACTTTAAATTTAATCCAAAAAGAATACAACAAAGTCAACAAAAGTCAAACTGGTCAACAAAAGTCAAACTGTAAATACTACTAACTACATGAAAATAACATATGTATTATATTTTAATTTCAGCAGAAACTTAAAATAGGGATAACTTTCTCCTATGAAGTCCAAATGAAATGTTTCTTGAGCCTATCTTGGGTGAAATTTCGATACGAACAACTTTTGTGAAATAGTAATTTGGCTAAAAACACCCACAAACTGACAAAAAACACAAATTACGAATCTGACCTGTAATTCCTACGAGTTACAGTTCTTGTTGATAAACTTATTATTAATAAGCAAAATTCCTTTCAATCAAGCTACACCCAACACTCATAATCAAAACCCCCAATTCAATTTAACTCAAGAACCCTAAACTAACAAAACCCCAATTCGAAATTAAGTCAAAACTGAAATTAAAACATGACAAGGAATCTTACTTGATTAGGGAAAGTAATGAGAGCGAAATTACACTATAAGAGAACCCGAAAATCTCCACTTCGATCCGATTTATGACCCGAAAACCGCAAGTCCAAGAACAATTTGTACTCTTTGAAAAACCCAGAAAAACTGAGAACTATTGAAGATGGATGAATCACAGTTGGTGTATGATGATGGTTGATGGCAAATTATAGTAGCTTTAATGGTGTGTTGAAGGTTGAAGAAAGTTTTTTTTCTTTTTTTTGTTTGAAGTGAAGAAGGTGGTTCGTGGGTTTGGAGTGTGCAGTACAACACTCCCTTTTCTTTTCTTTTCTTTTGCTTTGCCTTCTTTTTGTTGTTTTTTTTTTCTTTTCTTCTCTTTTCTTTTATAACTTGGTTTAACTAAACCTAATGGTACTTAATGTAGTCAAACTAGGAATAGGTTTTAACTACTTCTTAGGTAAAGTCAAATGAAAAATAAATATATATATATATTCAATAAAAGATTATTTTAAATTATTTTTATAAACTAAAATAATATAAATAATAATAAACAGGTATAAAAATACGGGGTGTTACAAGTATGAATAAACGCAGTTACTTTTATGAAATATTTAGGATTACTCATATGATTAATTGAGGCTTTTGATATGAATATATGAGGTTTCTTTTATGATTAAATAGGGTTACTAATAAGATTAAGTGAGGTTACTCATATGATTATATAAGTTTATTCTAAAAAATAATTGTGGTTACTTATATAATATTTTTAAGGTTACACATAACAATAGAAGGGGGTTATTCTTATAAATAAATAGGGTTACTTGTATAAATAAATGGGTATACTAATAAGCTTACTCTTATGCACTAATGGAGTTACTCATATGTTGTTCCCTTTGAGGGATGAGGTTACTCTTAACAATACAAGGGGTTACTCTAACAAACAAATGAGGTTAGTTTTATAGGAAAATGAAATATTTACCTGTTTATTCTAACGAACAATTGGGTCAACTTCAAATGAAAATTTTTCACAGCACACTCAACATTTTGGGAAGATTCAAATTGGAGATGAAAAATTGGCTTGATAGCTTTCCGACGCTTAGTCAAAATCTCAACTCCGATGAAAAAACGAGTGAAATATGAGTTGATGATTTGACACGGGCGTGCAGCCACACCATGTGGCCAGGTACATATAAGAATTTGTATTTTAAGGATCTATACTAATATATTAAAAGGCGTTCCTAAATAATGAACTTCAAGTTACTATATTAATGTCTTAACTATTAAACTAAATAATGTTTACCAAGGATGTCTTGGCCTAGTGGTTAAGATTGAGGTGCTGTGAACGATAGGTCACAGGTTCGAATCCCCCTCCCCTTCTTTGTACTTTGTACTGCCTTTGTGGCTCCAATGGATAAAAAAAAACTAAATAATGTTTGATGTTATACTTTCAAAGTAAGATGTTAATAAATAAAAGGAAAAATTTTGGCCGATAATTTTTAAAAGGTACCAACTTTAGTTTAACCTGTGGAGGTCCTAACTTTTGGGGGTATTGTTTTTTATAGGGCCCAGCAGGTTACCCACCTACTATAGCAAGTAAACAGACACATGATTTCATTAAAAGTCACATGACTTAAAATTTTTTTCCCACCCCTGTTATTTCTTATTTCTTCACTTCCACCATTTCTTTCTCTCTCCTCTACTCCTGTTGCCTGCTTAGCTGTTGCCGCTAACCTCCTTCCTCTCTCCGGCGACGTATCACCAGTCCACCACACTAGCTTAGCAGTTGCAACAGCTACTTTCCTCGCAAGTGAAACGTCGTCCGATCCCTCGAAGAACCCGATATGAGGTAAGCGAACCAGGGCAGCGTAGGGAGGATAGAGGCAGAGATTGGAGCAAGATGGAGCTTTGATTCCACAAAAATGGAGGGCGAAGGAGCTAATGATGATGATTAACAGTAGAATTAGAGAAGGGAAGAAAAAGAGGTGGTCAATTTTGATAGAAAAGGAGGAAAAGTGATAGGATTGCCCGATTGCAAGTGGGAATAGTGATTTAATGAATTAAGTTTGTAACTTTAATGAGGGAGGGAAAGAATGTAGTAGCACAGATGGTGTGGGAGTTAGTTTTAGTGGTGCTGCAAGGATCAAATTGGTGTTAGTAATGTAATGTCTGGTGGAGACAAGGCGAAATTCGAGGTTTTGGATGGGTTAAAGAAATTGAATATTGAGAAGGGGAGATGTGCTGCAGAAGAAAATGGACATGGGTTGAATAGGGGAGATGTATTGAAAGGTGGGGATGGGTTTTTTGTGTTTAAGACTGGTGGCGGAGTTTCGGATGTGTGTGGTGGAAGTTTCGGTGGCTTTTAAAAGTGATGTGGGTGGTGCAAATTTGAATGGAAATGGGAAAGGTGTTAATGATGGGAAGATTGGTGGTTTTGGATCCCAATATGTTGATGATAGTGTTTTTGTGTTTGGGAATAGTGGGAACTTTGGTAAGATAGGTGATTGTAGTTCTCAATCATCTGTTTTTACAGCTGAAAATGATGGAGCAAGAGTGAAAGAAGATGTGCTTTCTTCGTCATTTTCTTTTCTTTTTGAGTTTGAGTTTGATTTCTCATTTCTTTCTCTCTCTTCTTTGGGTGTGGATTTGGGATTTGGGATTTGTTCTTGTTATTATTGTTGTTCTGCTGTTGGTTTTGTCGTCTCTTCCGCCGGTGTTGCTTAACCGGAAAATCCAACAGTCGTGTCACGGAAATACTAGAGGAAGAAGAAATAAGAGGAAAAAAATAGATTATTTTTTTAAAAAGAAATATGCTGGCCAATAAAAGTATGAAACATATCCTAATAAGCTAATTAAAAATATAAATTGTTCAATCGGGCCCCACACACGAATTTTAACTTTCTCAACCAGTCACAAGTCAACTAGGCTCTATAAAAAACAATGCCCTTAATAGTTGGGACCTCCACAGGTTAAACTAAAGTGGTATCTTTTAAAAATTATCGGGTAAAGTTCAGACCTCTCCTGTCAATTTTTCCATAAATAAAAATTGTAATTACTCGGGCATAGCCCGGACGTAAAAAGTAAAAACTACTGAATGTGTCGATTGAACACTCCCGCTCTAAAACTCCTCCTCTCTCTCTCTCCGCTGCATCACCAAGACACAACCTAGCATCTTCTACTTCTACTTCTCTTTCGATCTCTGTCACCACCGCATCACCCCCTCCAACCACCGCACTCAGTCACGCACCACCGCCGTCGCAACCGCTGCACCACTCAATTACTGTGTGCAGCTACCGCAACACGACTGCACCACACCACCACCTTTCGGCCCTCCGCCCCTGAATGCCGCACTCGTAATTACCCAACTAGTAAGCTTTAATCACTGTTAAAGTTTTCGAACTCCCTTACTTTTCCCCCAATTTTCACTTTCTTTTTCCCCCAGCTTTTAATTTTCAATTTTCACAGTGATATTCTGATAATATGGAGGAATTCCAAATCTCGAACCCTTAATCCGTTATGCATATTTAACGTCTATCTCAGTCGCAATGTCGTACATAAGTTGAATTATATTTCACGAATCAATAAATGTTGTATATTTAAACCCTAATGTTGTACTTTGTAGAGAAAATGTTGTATATATAAGTACCTTTGTTACATGTTTATTGAGTCATGTATTAAATTACAAATGAATGTTTTGTATTAATTTATATATGTTGTATTCATGTGGTTTTGTTTGAAGGGATATAAATAACAATATAGTTTTTCATGGGTTGATTTGTGCAGCTTCAACTTGCTGTTATGGGGAGTGAAGCGAACTTAAAATCATGGGTCTCCGACAAATTGATATCTCTTCTCGGTTACTCTCAGCCTACCGTCGTACAATACGTTATTGGTCTAAGTGAGTGCTGAATTTTTTGTTCTATATTCTCATTTTAGGTGAAAAAAAGATACTCGAAGTTGTTAATTTTGTTTATTTGGCAGCTAAGCAAGCTTCTTCCCCTGGTGATGTTGTGGGTAAGCTTGTGGAGTTCGGGCTTTCAACGTCTAATGAAACGCGTGCTTTTGCTGAAGAGATATATGCCCGGGTTCCTCGTAAAAATGCTGGAGTTAATGTAAGTTTGGCGTTGAATTGGATGTAAAATTTTCAGTTGTGATGGTTGGCAGTGGTAGTTTTGGACTTGTGCAATACACATGATACTATTAGTAAGGAGGTGTAAAGAGAGAAATAATATTCTTTTGTTTTAAAAATCTTTAGTGCTTTTGTTGGGTTTAATATTGCTAGCAAATTATTTTCTTGCCTTCAGTATTCTTAATAATCTAGTTTAAGATTTTTCAATCAGCCAATATATTTGAATAGACCATATTTCGCTGTAAATTCATAGTTTGGATATCTAAGTTTCTTGAAAGAGATGTGTTCTTTACAATTTTTTTTAAATGTTTTGTTTGATACTGGACATTGTGTTTTGATATTTTGAATGTGGAATCTGTTACTTACAACAATTATTGAATCTTTCTAATCCAAGAGTTGCTTCCATCTAGTTGATACTGAGTCGTTCCTAACTCAATGAGGACTTAGATGAGAGATAGATAAGCTTACGGATTTGCGATTGAGTTGAAATAAGTAAAGATGAACCATAAGAAAGCCGTTAAGAAATTTGGTGAGAGGGTCAGATGAAGAACAGGTTTGTGTTTTTAGATGCTAGTGCTATTAAGCTATTAAAGTGAAAAACATATATTACTATAATGTGCTACCATCATAACCAATAATGAGTAATGAGGCTCCTTTTGTAAGCTTTGTTTGCCTAAGTCTTTATAAGAAATAGGTATGGTATTTAGATATTTTGTTTGATCAATCTCGAAGCTGAAGTATTTCTAAGAGTAGATTTGTCAGGTCTATTATGTGCCTGACATGTGATATAACTTGGTGTACCTTGGGGTTGACATGGAAGCATGGGCAATCTATGGTCATAGGTATTGTTGTTTAGGAACATAAGTTTCCTGTTCCATTTTATTCCGCTGTTATTTGTCATGGTTCCAGATTATCCTAACATAAGTCATCAATTGTTGAAAAAAAGGATAGAGGAGAAACTATAGATCTTTCGAAAACTAATCAAGTTTGTATTGTGTCTTCTATCAGCTTTATCAGAAGCAAGAGAGGGAGGCAGCAATGTTGGCGAGGAAACAGAAGTCTTATCAGCTATTAGATGCTGATGATGAAGATGATGAAATGCCAATGACTGAGAAAACTTCTACTACTGTTGTTTCCGAGTCAAAGAAGCTAGATTCTCGTAAGAAACGGTTCAGGAAGAAGAATGACAATCTTGACGATGATGATGATGATGATGAGGCATAGTGTTAACTTTTTTACTGATTGATTCAGTTTTCTTTAGTATGGTAAGCTGCTAGATGATTTATTTACGTATTAACTTGTCACCTTTTTGTTGACTTAATACCATACTGCAGGCCATGGTAAGCAGAGAACAAGAAAGACAAGTGAAGAGAAAACCTTCTGATGTCGATGATGATGATGATGGTTCTGAGGTATGCACAGGTTGTTATGTCTCAATTCAGTGTATCTGTCCTCCTTTCCACTAGTCTCATTATTCTGTATTTTTTTAGTACTTATTACTTATTTGGGAAAATGTGATTGGTCCACGGAACTTGATTTTACAGTAATTACCTAATTACTTGCTTTTCGAGTGATCCCATTGTTATGAGGATTTATATTGGGATAAAATCATTTAGTTTCTCTTTGTGTTCATGTAAGTGGTGATTATACAGCCTTCTCTTATCGATGTTTAGTGAGTTAGGGTGTTTGTAATTTATACTCCTCTTGCTTATTGGAAAATGTTAAGTTAATTCGCCTATAAGGTAATGAAAACACCGCTATAGAATCCTACAAGACTGGCTTACATGAAGAACAACTAAAGATGTTTCCACAGCTAGAGTCTGGACACATGAAAAGCACGCTAATGGTGCAAAATGATAAGGGTGCTGTGTCTATTAGCGGGAATATAGAAATGAATTCTTGGATTAGTTGCATGCCAGTCATCGTGGTTAGTCGATCATGTGAAAAGAGAAATCTTATGAGGCCTAATTAAGATAAGCAATGTGGAGTTTGCAATAGTCTTCTAGGCTCATCGGAATAAAAAAGTAGACCTGAAATTTAAGTCCCCATTAACATAATTGGATTTATTTAGTTCAGGGCTAAGTTTACTTTACCTATTATGAGTCATCCATCAGTTGCATGCTATTGTTCTCATTCTCTGCAAACAATTCTCCTACTAGTTGGAAAATAAAGCTTTTGCTCAGAATAGCCTGCTATTCCCAAATCTACGGCCTTTGTGCGTACTTCTTAAAGCATTAAAGCCGCTCGTACATGTATTACCTTGTACGATGGAGTATGGCCTTTTTTTTGTTCATTGACAACTATGACCTTTTTTTGTTCATTGATAACTTTTAGATACCTATTGATATATCGAATGTATTTGGACATAACTGTCAGAAGGTTTTTTAGTTGAGTATGTTGAACTTCGATTGTGAGTAAGGATTCTGATTACTACTGGCTGTAATGCTATCATCTCATAATACATTACAGGTCATGAAGAAGTCAAAATGTGACAACATTCCCCCATTGACAAAGAAGGGATTTGACTACTTGAGATTAT
This sequence comes from Beta corolliflora, assembly GCA_947648045.1. Taxonomy (NCBI): domain Eukaryota; kingdom Viridiplantae; phylum Streptophyta; class Magnoliopsida; order Caryophyllales; family Amaranthaceae; genus Beta; species Beta corolliflora. The sequence goes on along the minus strand of CANSZD010000007.1, from coordinate 1,780,776 downwards.
GAAGATAATACCTCGTACAAAAGGATTACAATCTCCCCCCTTCTTTTTTACTGACTTGATGAGGGGTTCTTACTTATTCCCCATACGAGACATAGGATATGAAGTGTTAGGTTATAACTTACTACTTTAGGTAATATAGCAAATTACTTGGCTAAGTGGATTCTGTGCCTCTATCTGTGTTATTTAGTCGTCTGATAATGCTACTATGATCTCAAGAAAATATTATGTATGGAAAGAACAACTTTATGGTAGAAGCTTATGCAAATAATCGTTGCTTCCTTATTAAAAGTGGTTATAAATGCATGACATGGTGTACATTATACGTTGCATTTCTAAATAAGATTTCTGTCCGTGATGTTTTGCTGATTTGTCTGTTTGATCATACAGTCAGAAGAAGAAAGATTACGAGATCAAAGAGACAGGGAAGAATTGGAAAGACATATTAAAGAACGGGATGCTGCTCGAACAAGGAAGGTAACCTTCTTATGCCCAGGACTGTTTCATACTATTATCTCTTTCGTGCTTCTATATCTTAATTCTGCAAGATTGGTCCTTCTGAGTAGGGCTGTTCAGAGTGCGGTCTGGACCGCACCAAACCGCAACCCAAACCGTTTTTTCGCGGTTTGGGTTGGTTTACGGTTTCAAAATTGCGGTTTGGGTTATGATTTCAAGCAAACCGCGGTTTGCGGTTTGGGTTGGGTTTTAATTTTTGTAAACCGAAACCGCACCGTAAACCGCAATTTTATATGATTTTTTTTTTTAAAAAAAATTTATCTATTTTGATTTTTTTTAAATACACTTGACAAAGTGGCATACAAGTATACAACTGAAAAAAGAAGTTTGAGGTAAAGAACTTGGACACTTTTGATAAATTATTATTTATGTTTAATTATGAACTCAACTTCATATTTATTTGGACTATTTATATTTATTAACAAAAAAATTTTACTCTTAGATTACAAAATTAATATTGCGGAGGAAAAAACGGTTAAACCGCAAACCAAACCGCACCAAACCGCTTTGCGCGGTTCGGTTTGGGTTGGTTTGGGCAAAAGTGCGGTGCGGTTTGGGTTGGGAAAATGTCAAACCGTATATTTGCGGTTTGGGTTGGGTTACATCCCAAACCGCACCAACCCAAACCGCGAACACCCCTACTTCTGAGTTCTGACTTATGACACTGTTATTACTTATGCTCCGTGTACCATCCTCTGTTGCTTATCTAGAATGCATGTCTTGACGAGATTAATTACCCTGATGCCAAAATAGAAAATTCCTGAATCACACTGGAAGAGTGGAATCTATTTTTGTTTAAAAATTACTTACTCTTTAGGATCTATCATATTGTCAAGGTATCTCATAATATGGTTGTAAACTATTTTTTTATCACATGTTTCTTTGAATGTTACCTACTAGGTCTACTCATTGGTCTTTTTGATTGTTTTACGCTGAAGGCTGTTTCTTTGATGTACTTTAGTTCTGTTTCTTTCTGGCATTGCCTATCTGGCTTTTTTTTTTCTTGCAGTTCCATGAGTAATTCGTTCTGTAATCATGTGCAATCTATTGCATTGTACTTGGTTGATGCATAATAGCTTTTAATTTTGGTTATCATTTGGTTTTGAGGTTTCTCCTGTGTTATTTCTGTTTTATGTTCTTCATTCCGAGTTTTTGCATTCTCCTATTGATATTGGTTTAATTTGCAGCCAACAGAGACAAAATTGACGAAAAAGGAGGAAGGTTTGTTACAGATGACTGCATTTCGGTCTTAAAAGGGGGAATTTTTCAAGTTTGAATTTTGAAATTATTCCATTGTTCTTTTTTGTTTGTTTGAGAAACGATTGTTTTATTGCTTGAAAATACATCTTATTTTTTTTACAGAAGAGGCACTCCGGAGATCTAAAGCTTTGGAGCAAGATGATATTGACGCTCTTAGGTTAGTTACTTGTTAAATATGCAGTCAAGCTCAACTTTTTTTTTGCTTGCATATTACTTTATTTTGAGCTTATCGGGAACATGCTATTGGAAATCTTAACAGACATGATAGCAAGAGAGCCTCCATTTTAATTTTACATGTATCTGAGTGCCTGCTCTACCACAATTTATTCTTGATGCTTTTCTGGTCCCTATTTACCTCGTCCTCCCTCTTTCTCTTGTGTGCTCTTTCTAAAATTTTATTGAAGCATAAGAATAAAGAAAATCCTTTTAAAACTGATTTTAGTTGTACATTGTGCTCTCGGAGCTTCATTGGATTGTCTTGGACCACTATTTGAGATGTTGGATATCTTATCAAGAACGTCATAGTAGAAATGTTGATAGAGCAGGTATGGTGAAGGGTCATGAAGTTATCAAATATTTATTATGACTTCGAGAGTAGGACCCCTAGTTATTCGAAACCAACTTAATCTTAGAGGCTATGTTATTGTGCCAAGGATAGGCAAACAATTTCTTTATTTGTTATGAGATCAGAATATAGTTAATGCGGATTGGGGCGTTTTGGGTAAGAGTGTATTGCGGATATTTCTTCATCTGATCTGGTGTCTCCATTTATATCTGTTCTTTAACCTCACTCCAATCATCCACTGACTACGTAGCTGGTATTGCTTTTTATTTTTATATTTTCTTCGTAGTATCATCTGACATCAATGGACCTTGAGTAGACCCTGTGGTAGAGAGGCCAACTTATATTTCTTTACCTTTTATAAAAGAACAAAGTCGTCATTTGATGTGTTGAATGGAGAAATGCATTATTTTTTTGTGGGATTTTATTTGGGGGAAGAATTATAGAAAGATATCTTAGAAAGACACCAAGGGAGTGTTACCCAAGTCCAAATTGAGGCTAAGGGACAAAACTCTCATGCCCTCAAACTATCATGGAGCAATTTATCTTATCATGAATAGTCAGAATTTCGCTTAGAACCTAAAACTTGACTCCAGCTATACAAAAGCCTTAAATTAATTAAGTTTAAAGCTAGACGAGGAGGGCTATGTCCGAAATGATTCGCTGGTAGAAAAGATACATGCAGTTTATTACAGGAATTTGAATGATAAATTAGTCTCATAGAGGGGAAATTACTATCTATTTTCATGTTGGGTTGTGTAGTTGGTTTTCAATGAATTGTGAAAGAGAAGCATTTTTTAGTATGACTTCCCATGTACCCTATAGCCCTATATGTTAGTTTTTGTAAAGTGGCACGTCTAGGGGAGGGGCAAACTCAGATGCAGACCAAATCCACCCTTAAAGTTGGGCGCATTAAACTACGATGCCAGGATGCGTGCACCACCAGCTGCCTTCAGCAAGGCGCAAGGTGTAGCTCCTAGTAAGCTTTTATGAAAGAGGCGATGGAGGAGGAGAAGATCTGAGTTAAAACCAAAAAACTCGCGAAAAATTATTTTTAAGTCCTATTAGGCTTTAAGACTCTGATTAAACTTAAAGCTTTTCAAGTAATTGCATAAAATTGCTTCAATTTGGGGTTCTATCAAAAGCCTTAATTTAGTTAAACTCTAGTTAAGAATTAGTCAAAATTGGAGAAAGCCGGCCACTTGAACTGTGACAGCAACTTCCGGCTAGTGTTTATCGATGATCTTTGCCTGTCATTGTTCGTCTTTTAACAAGAATTAGTCAAGATTAGCCAACTCCTCTTCTGACAAGAACTTTTTTGCTGTCTCCATGATTTGCATTTTTCATGCTTTGACTTTTTTTTTTCATTTTTTAAATTCTATTTGTTCATTTGTATTTTTTTTAACTCCTTGCTTCAACTTTAAATTTTTCATAAATTTGGGCTTTATTTAGCAAGTTAAACTTTTATACCACAAAAATCTGAATAAAGTATAATAAAATAAGTAAAATTAATAAAGGCGTGCCTCGCCTACAGGAATACAGGATGCGTGAGCCTTCGCCTTGTGCCTCACTCCTAGGCTTCAAGGACCCTTTGCGCCTTGGTGTTCGTGCTGCTTTGTAAAACTATGCTCTATATGCTTCTAGGCAATGTAGATTCTGCTTTTATATCCTTGTAATCTTTCTGAGTTAGTATGTAGAGTACATGCTAATTTAATGCATAGGATGTATAGAGCTCCACCCTATCAAACTATTATTTGCAACTGCAAATGTACATTTCTCTGATCAAGATTATTTGCTTTCTTCCCTTTTATGCGTATTATTCTTTCAATGAGTTTTCAATCTCCTTTCTGGAGACCTTTTCACTCTGGAGTAATATTCTTCTATTAGTTTCAGAAGTTGTAATTAATTTTCTACGACTGCTCCTTTATGGTCTAGTGTTGTCAGTGAAAGACCATTTCTTCCTTTACTCTTTTCTGCAATGCTTTGCCTTGGCTCATTGGCTTTGTTGTATGGCACTATGGCTCCTTAGTCCTTACTGGATTTGTGAACGTGACATAAAATTCACTTTTGGTCACTCTGTGACATCTCAAAGATATAGTAAAGTAGGTTTAAAGCTAAAAAATCTCTGTTTTTTGTTAGCTTTGCTAATGCTGCTTCACCTTTGTTTTGCTCACCTCCTGCAGAAAAGTTTCAAGACAAGAATACCTGAAGAAAAGGGAGGAAAAAAAATTAGAGGAGCTCAGGTACACTGCAATATTACCTCCTTCCCCCTCCCCCCCTTTTCCAGTTTTCTAGTTCACATTTGTTTTGACTCGTCTCTTTGAAGTCTAACCTTTGAAAGTTTTTTTATAATGCAGAGATGAGATAGAAGATGAACAGTACCTATTTGATGGTGTTGAGCTGACTGAAGCAGAACGTCGTGAATTGAGGTAATACAATGTCCTTGTATTTATTGATGGCTTATCTTTTGTGTCATCATTGTAAGTTTGTGGCCAAGGATTTGCTAACTTGTTTCTTGTCAATGTGTAGTTTGTAGTGTGTAATGTTTCACAACTGTAATTAGATAATCTGCTGGGGCCACTCTTTGAAGTGCTTGTTAATATGTCGTCTTACGGGATTTTCGGTATTTTCTTTGGAATATGTACTAAAAATCAGCCCTTGCCCAACCTCCATGGAATTCGCTGAGAGCTTCTCAAGGACAAGGACTCTCTGATCCCTTGCATGGTTTTTATTGATTTCTCCTCAGCCAATATATTTGTGGTGTTTGATTTTTGGATTATGTTGGATCTAATGCTAGAATGGCATTAATTCAAGGATGGAGATCAAAATTTCCATTTGCAGAATCTGACTGCTCAGCGATGTGTCAGCTTTTTTAATCAAGAACTGGATTCTTCAGTTCATGCTGTCTTGATATTATTGTCGTGTCTTCTGATTACAAAAGTTGAATTCCAGATGCGTGCTGTGCTTTTTGAAATGCTCTATTTGTTTCCTTAAAGGTTTCCATGTGTGCTATTAGTTGCTGGCCTATTGTTTTGTTGACAATATGGATATCTTGTTAGCATAATTTGATCTGGTTTCTCAATCTTTTAGAACCTTTGAAGTTTCTTGAACTGTGATCTGGTTTTGTGTTGCTGAATTGTATCTATTTTTGTTGGTTGGTCGAACTTCTAAGAGGTTTTTTTTATTTGAAAATTTGAGTTGGTCATGACATTTATATTGTGACAGGTACAAAAAGGAAATTTATGAGCTTGTCTCCAAAAGGCGTGGAGAAGATGCGAGTGAGATAAGCGAGGTGATTTGCCACTCAAGTGCTTTTGAATATGTGATAGCTGTATCTGAGGCCCCTTTAAATTCTTTAGGTGATTAATACTTCCTATTGGAGTGGCACGGACTCCTAGTTAAAATTTCTTATGGGGTGATTAGAAGAAGGAAGGGGCATGTGATTATATTTAAGTGGAGAGAGAAAGTGGGGCCAAAAAAAAAAGAGGGGAAATTCTCGCTGGGGAGCTACCACCACCATGAGCCACCGCCAACCAACACTGCCACACACCGCCACTACTAGCAACCACCACCACTACTACGAGTCTACGACACCAACCACCATAATTTCTGCCGGCCACATCAAACTTCAACCATGAAATCGATCACCACCGTCAACCAAGAAAATCTACCACATGCGATAGAAATCAACCACGAAATCCACCGGCGACGACGAAGGCAACCACCAACCAAAATCTACCACATGCCACTACTAGCAACCACCACCACTACTACGAGTCTACGACACCAGCCACCATAATTTCTGCCGGCCACATCAAACTTCAACCATGAAATCGACCACCACCGTCAACCAAGAAATCTACCACATGCGATAGAAATCAACCACGAAATCCACCGGCGACGACGAAGGCAACCACCAACCAAAATCTACTTAAATCGAAATTCGACCACCATTATTCAACTACAAACCGCCATCTAGCGAACCTCGAACACCAACCACCATCTAAATTCGAACCCCAACCAAGAACAAAAATTGAAGCCATCATCGTGGTTGTTGGGAGCGAAAATAGAGGGAAGCAAAAGGATGCAAAAGTTGGTGGGTTGAATTTGTGGAGTGGTGGGTTGATTTCATGGAGTGGTGAGGAGAGAGAAGATGGTTGTAATGGTGGTGGTGGTGGTGCCTGAAATTGCGGAGGCCAGAGATAGGAGGATGGTGGCGGTATAAATGGTGGTGGTATGGATGGTGGTGGTGGTGGGTGATGGTGGCTGTATGATGATGGAAGTTGGTGGTGGTGGATGATGGTGTATATAGGTGTTGGGTGATGAAGATGGAAGTTGGCGGTGGTGGGTGGTAGGTAGTGTGTGAAGGTGATGAACTGATGATGATGGTGGTCAAGGTGGGTATTGGAGAGAGAGAGGTGAAGTTTTGGTAGATTAATGTAGGTTAGGTTAGTAATTAATTTAATTTTGATTGTATAATATGTGTGTTTAATTTTTAAGTAAGGGTATTTTTGTAATATCACATTCAAAATTCATACTAAAATAGGAAAGTTTGAGTTTGTTGCATTTAATTTGAAACTGTCAAAAATGGAAACTGTTGCATTTAAAACGAAACGGAGGAAGTATCAAGTTTTGAGATTGATTCTTTAGGTTCATTTTTCATTTTTTCCCCATCTCTTGATTGATCTTGTAGTTAAACGTCTGGTGAAGATATAACAGTTGTCATGTTGGTTTGTGTTCTATGGCTGCAATCCTTAGAGATGAGTCAATGAACATGTTACATTTAGCAATGAAGTCAAAAGAAGTTCAATTGATCTCCATCTCAAACATTGCTTACAAATTGAGTTTTAGTGTCCTTGGTGTTCGTATGTGAATCTCTTTCTGTGGATTCTGATTGCTTCTTCTACATGTGACTGTTTCTTAATTGCAGTATAGAATACCGGATGCATATGATGTGGAAGGAGGAGTGAACCAAGAGAAAAGATTTGCTGTAGCTTTACAGCGTTACAGGTCTGCCATTGTGATGTTTTATCTTTGCAGTTGACATCAGTACCTTTTCCCTACGTGGAGTGAAAAATATTATTAAAATATTGTTACCCATCTCATTATACTTTGTCTCCTCATTTTTGTGAATTAGAGATGGAGGTGAGTCTGGGGGTAAGATGAACCCATTTGCTGAACAAGAAGCGTGGGAGGAGCACCAGATTGGTAAGTTAGCATATCAGGAAAATTCTGGAGCATAGTTTCATATTCTCAATCATCTTTACCTTTTTTTTCCCCTCTAAACTGAAGCCCTTTCTTTCAGGAAAAGCAACCCTCAAATTTGGTTCTAAAAACAAAAAACAGAATGCAGACGATTATGAGTGAGATTTGTTCTTTTGTTGATTGCATATGGCTTTGTTGCTGATGTTTGAATATTTAACTAAGTACTTCTGTCTGTTTAAATTATAATACAGATATGTCTTTGAAGATCAGATTGACTTCATCAAGGCGTCTGTGATGGATGGGGATGAGGTAGACTGGATTAATTAAGTTTATACTTGCTTGTGGCTTGTGCTCAATCCTGCATTTAGTTTTCTTCTTTTTTTGCAGTTAAAAGATGGGATGTTAATCGAGTCAGAGGAGGACTCCAAACCAAAATCCGCTTTGGAGAAGCTTCAGGTTTGTATTTTGCTCATGCATTTTGGTTTATACTTGTAGTTTCACGGCTTTCACCTTCACCATCAACAGAAAAAAGGACATAGTTAGCAGGCTGCTCAGGTGGTGATGGAGGGTCTAATGTCGTATTGGCATAAGATGAATAAAATTAACTGACATCCTGAAATTCTGACATATAAAGGTAGAATTTGAAACATATCAATAAATTGAGTCTGAATAATGTAAAATGTGCAAATTTCCAAATTTCTATAAGTTGAATGTTTGAGTTAAATTGCTTCATTGGGTCTTCCTGGTTTATATTGCTTATGTTCCCATTCTCGCTTCGTTTGTTTGGATTTCCCAGAGGTCAGGGATTTCACGTTGGTTTTTTTTTATAAATATTTTTTACTTATCTAATTGTTTTTCTTTATAAGAACTCCGTCATATTGATACAAACTCTAGTAGATTTATTTGGCAGTGAAAATTTTCTTTTATGCCCATTAACTTTTTGTATCAAGAGGATTCATGGTCCTCTTCCATGAGTACCCTATGCACATTTAACTTTTTAATTATTAGTTTCATCTCTCTCTCTCTCTCTCTCTATCTTAGTCTTGTTCGTCTTCGTGACGCGTATCGATAAAGAATTGTAGAATATGAACTCCGAATATGCAGGAGCATTTAGAAGCTAAGCAAATCATATTTATAACTTCATAGTAGCCATCATTATATTGGTTGTATGGAGCAATGTTGATTAGGATATAAAGCATTCTTGAAATTTACAGTACAGGTTTTTCTTTCCACAATGCATTGCTTGCTTTCTTTTATTTTCCATGTATGTATTAAAACATGGGACTTCTCGCTCTCTGTTAATTACTTGAACCATGGACTAAAATTGGAGTGAACGTGCTCAAAATTTTGATGTCTACTTTCTGGAAAACGAGGGTTATTCGTGGTTTTCCATGCTGCAAATGTGGCTCAATTTCAGATTTTCAGCCAATTGTCCTTTTGTCATGTTTGTAGCATATTTTTGGTCAGAAACTGCCTGCTAAATGTCGACTAGCTTGAAAATAAAAAGTGTTTCGAGTTGCACTACCCATAAACTTTTTCCACCAGTGGGGCCACTTCATGAGTGAGAGTTCGAGATGGAGGTAGAAGAAAAGTATCAAGTGAGAGTCAGAGTTGACTACAGAGTCTCTTCATTGTGGTCGAGAAACATGTGGAAGCTAGATGACATTAAAAAGAAGGAAGTTGAGTGGGAGAACAAAAAGAATGGAGGGAGGTTCGTGAAGGAGAAGTAACTGGGGCAAAAATGGCTTCTCATTTAGCAGTTATTGGAGGGAAAACTATGAAGATGGCCTCGCTGATGGACAGAACTTATGAACTACGTTTATGTGTAGTTCTTGAGAGTCCCCTTCTAAATTATATGTGTTGTACTTTGGATGCTTTTGTCGTCTTATATTCTGCTTAAAGCTTCTTTTTGGTCGTTGGAGAAGTTATTTTGTTGAAGTATGATTTGCTACTTACAGGTTTAGTATGTCTGCTTGTGTTCCTATTTTGCTAATGTCTATGAACTCACAATATATGCAGTTCTGAGGCTCTTTAATGTCTTATGACTCTTCAATCTTTAGGATTGTTATCTGCTTCCTCCGTTCTTTTTCTATTGCAACAATTACCATTTTGGGTAGTTTCACATCTATTGCAACAATTTCACTTTTGGTATAAAAAGCAACTTTGGTTGACATTGTTACCTTTACTTCATCCTACTAAAACTCTCCTTAATTATTCACCAACCCACCTTTTATTGTTAAAGGGGTATTTTTACTTTATTAAGTGATCATCTCTCTCTCCTACTCTAGGAAATTAAAGGATACCTTTATACTTAATTACCCACCTTTTTCATTTCCTTAAAACCGTGTCCAAACCTATTGTTGCAATAGAAATTGAACGGAGGTAGTATATACTTTCAGAGACATGCAGCTTTAACAGAGTTGCTGGCTCTTTTTCATTGACGCTGATTTTGTTTGAGCACTTGATTATATTCTCATGATTCCTTAGCTGATTTTTATTTGTCGGTGTTCAGGAAGAGCGCAAAACCCTGCCAATCTATCCATATCGAGAGGAGTTACTGAGTGCTGTCCGAGATCATCAGGTTTTTCTAACGTCTTGTTACATGATGTTTACCTTTATTAAAGTATCGTTAGTGTGATGTGTGGTATTGTGGGTTATGATTTGACCCCCTTATTGTGTTCTTAGGTCCTGATAATTGTTGGAGAGACTGGTTCTGGAAAGACAACTCAGATACCACAGTACCTCCATGAAGCTGGATATACAAAAGTTGGAATGGTAGGAATTTTGTGCTTTCTTTATGTATTCTTTTTCTATTTCAGAGAATAGTTGGTGTAGTCTGAATTTTCCAGCCATTGTTTGTTTTAGCAATATCTTTGAGCGTAAGGATTGATTTATTATCGAAAGAAGAGTTTTCTGGCAATTCTCGAATCTCCTTTAACAAAAGAAATAGAAGCTCCAGAAGGTAGTTTACGTGCTTAGTGCTTGCATTCAATTGAAAATCAGATTTTGGTTGTGTCAGGTTTTTCTTTGAGAGACTTGAAACCAGGTCATCAAGATCATGAGAGCTAAGAATCTCTACTGCTCCTTCGTAATGGTGAGGTTGAACACTAAAGCAGTCATGGGAGAACTTGTATCCTAGATAAAAAAGAAAATAAGATAAGGTAGCATAGCACGCTTGACAGGGCCTTGTTTACTAAGTTGCAATTTAGGAGTCCCTCGCGGATCCCGCAAACGGAGACATGAACCAAGCAAGAGATTTTAGGGTCTTCTCCGTGGCATCTATCTTCCGGGGACAGGTAGCCGTCTACTGGAAAGGACTGTTTGATGTGATTTTTGTTGGCGGTTTCGAACTCTTTTTGTGTTTTATGATTTTATGAACGAACAACAATGAAAATAAAAGGGATAGTGCTCTTAAATCTCAGTTTAAGAGGTTCTCTTGTAAGTCTAGGCTCCAAGATAACACAAAGTCTCGGTTTATGTAGTTGAACACTCAGTTTGATGCAAAGCACAACGCTTAACACTTTGATTCTTAAACTCAAAACTGATTTTATTTAATGAACATATAGCCTTATATAGGCGTGAGCTAGGATAACAAACTCCTAATCCAAGTAGAACAAGCTCAACTTGGACGCCTACTATTACTCCTATTTCAATTAGACTCCTAATGTGCTTAAAGTAAGAAAAACCTATTCCAAGCAGAATAGTAAAAACTTACAAGCAAAAGACTCCTTCTACTACTATAACTCTACTCCAATTAGGAATCCTAATCCAACTAGGATTTGGATTTCTAACTCAACTAGAATTACAAACAAACTAAAACTTTAGACTCCTAACCAGTGTCACATAGTTCGCGGATCGCTTCGGATCACGGAACGGGTACTGGATCGCAATTCGCTAGTTGGGCGAATTTCGGATCGTATGGGGTATTTTTTCGGTACGATTTTTGGGGTCAGGGTTCGCTTTGGAAAATTATTTGGTACGCTTAACCTTTATTTACAATGTTTTTTTTTTCATTCTCTATAAAAAAAGGTCCTATCTATAAAATATTAAAAAAAATTAAATACGTGTTGTAACAAAATAAAAGGCAAGACAAAATTTTAAGGCGAGAGGAATTGAATGGGGCAGCCAGGCTGCCAGCAGTTTAATGAACTTGTTAGTAAATAGTTGGTGGGTCCTAATAAAAAAGGAAGTCAAGAAAGTGAAAAGGGAAAAGTAAAGTGGCAGACTTTTGCTTTTTTTTTAATCTCCCCTCTTCCTTTACTTTCCTCTTTTTCCTCTATTCATTGAATATATTTTCTCTCTCCTCTCTCTCTCTCCTCCTCTTTTCTATTACGTTTCTTTTACGCCTCTTCTTCTACCTCTCATTTATACTGTCTTCTTCTGCTTCTACCCCCCTCTCTCTCCTCTGCACCCTTGTTCTCCGGCGACACACATATCTCCAGTTGCGATGGTGAGTCCTGAGTCGTGTACCACCCGCAATTTCGGTACGACAATTTGACCGAATTGGATCGCGTACCCCATCGATTTGGCGCGTGAACGAACTGCGTTTGGGAACGAGCGAACTGAAACATAGTTCACGGGGGGTAGGAGCGAATTATGTAACACTGGTCCTAACAGAACTAGGAGTTCTAATCCTACTAGGATTAGGATTTTAAGAGTCCTATTCCTACTAGAATTAGGAAAACAACACAAATCCTAACAAAACTAGGATTTGTAGGAAATGACCATTTCTCATATTGATCATCCCCTCCCTCTTGAAAACATCCCTTGTCCTCAAGGGTCTTCCAAGCACGGCACCAAATCAACTCCCCAAGTGTTGTATAAATACCACGACCCAATAAAACCTTGTATGTGTCGAACCCAAGCCTTTTAACAATTTTGAAAGGACCCTCATCCATGGGCGCATCATTCTTATGATCAATATGCAGTTTTTGAGCACTAAGAGAAAGCCACACATAGTCCCCTTCATTTAGGCGCGAGTCTTGTCGAAGATGCAGCAAATTAGCCCTTCTTTCCTTCTTGTTGCTTGCGGTCTCTAGCACTTCTTCTCGACATGAGCGTAGATAAACATGTCCACTACTATCTCGTGCACTCGATGCACTTTCCTTAGGCACGGGCAGCAAGCTTCTTTTAGGCGGCAATGGCTTGAGAGTTGAGACCCACACGAGCACCATCCACTAGCACCGAATACACATTCTCTCGACCATGGTGTAGTACTTGCCGATCAGATTGCCACGGACGCCCTAAAAGTAATGAGCAAGCAGACATTGGAACTACATCAAACCACATTGGATCCATGTAACCTCCCACTCGAAACCCTACCAAGGCCCTCTTCTTAACCCACACACCGCCATCATCACTCAACCAACTCAACTTATACGGCCTCGGATGATCTTGCGTAGGTAATTTTAATGAATCCATCAAGGAACTAGCTACAACATTGGTACAAGAACCCGAATCTATGATGAAAGGATAGGTCTTACCATTGATCAAACACCTAGACTCGAATATTGTCTCACGTTGCTCGTGTGTTACTTCCTCCCATGGTGCTGCCACCAAAGTCTGTCGCACAATCAACCCCCTGTTTTCTTTCTCCGGTGCATAGATAGGAGTCTTAGCCCAAAAGGATGGATGTGCCATGTCATGTAGCGCCGCTTCAGGACTCCTCTCATCCTCCATAAATTTCTCTCCCGACGCTTCCTCCATCTGTTTTTGTCAACAAGGCAAAACGTTCCTCCAAAGTAATCAACATCCTATTAGGACATTGTTTAGCGATATGCCCTTAACCTTGACCTTGACACTTGAAACACACCCTTGCCTTCATCCCCTTTTGACCAGCCGTGAGATTAGTAGGAGTTTTAAAGTCCTCTTCACCTCCCTTCCCCTTGTCCAAAGTTTCAGTCTTTACGGAAGCAAAGGAAGTTTCAGCTTTAGAAACGAAAGAAGAACGTAAGTGTTTACCTTTAGCCTCCTTCTGTTGCCTTTCTACCTTCGTAGCTAATTGACATAGCTCATCAAAAGTGTTGTAGGTTTGTAGTTCCACGAAATTAGCTATAGGTTTAGCCATACCTCTAAGAAACTTCGCCATCTTTTGCTCTTCCTCCTCCTTACAACCACACGCCAAGTAAAGCTTCTCAAACTCCGTCACATGCTCCTCAATGGAACGGTGGTCTTGCTGAAAGGAATTTAGTCTAAGATAGAGTTCTTGTTTAAGAGATTTGGGAACAAATCGTTTCCTCATCTTCAGTTTCAATTCAGCCCAAGTTTTGATCTTTTCTTTCCCCTCTCTCACTCTTTGTACTTGGAAGGAATCATACCAATCCGAGGCATAATCTGTGAGCCTTAGAATAGCATGAGAAAGCGCTGCAACTCATTCATGTCCTTATGATCAAACATCCTTTCTATCTTCCTCTCCTAATTTAAATAGGCTTGGGGATCTTTCAATCCATTAAACTCTAGAAGATCTCCAATCTTGATCAATTCACTGTTACCCTACCATTCTCCTCTCTCCAAGTTGAGTTTCTCAAACTCCCCATGAAGTTGCAGTATGTGTTTGGCATAATTATCACTCCTAGCCTCGTTCCTTTCAAGCCTTTGAAGCAAAGCATCCAACTTTTCCATATCCGAACCCATAACAATATGTCAGGAATTTTTCGTCAAAAGTTTTCGATCACTGTGACTTCGTTTCTAATTGGATTGGGCTGAAATTTTGACACAATGTAGCCCTGTAGGTTAGCTTTCCAACGAGCCAAAAAAATCACGATTTGGACACCGCACGCGCCGTCACGCGCCGTCGCAATGACTCTGCTCTGATACCACTTGATGTGATTTTTGTTGGTGTTTTCGAACTCTTTTTGTGTTTTATGATTTTATGAACGAACAACAATGAAAATAAAAGGGATAGTGCTCTTAAATCTCAGTTTAAGAGGTTCTCTTGTAAGTCTAGGCTCCAAGATAACACAAAGTCTCGGTTTATGTAGTTGAACACTCAGTTCGATGCAAAGCACAACGCCTAACACTTTGATTCTTAAACTCAAAACTGATTTTATTTAATGAACATAAAGCCTTATATAGGCGTGAAAACCATAAACCCTAATCATACTAGAGCTAGGATAACAAACTCCTAATCCAAGTAGAACAAGCTCAACTTGGACGCCTACTATTACTCCTATTTCAATTAGACTCCTAATGTGCTTAAAGTAAGAAAAATCTATTCCAAGCAGAATAGTAAAAACTTACAAGCAAAAGACTCCTTCTACTACTATAACTCTACTCTAATTAGGAATCCTAATCCAACTAGGATTTGGATTTCTAACTCAACTAGAATTATAAACAAACTAAAACTTTTAGACTCCTAACATAACTAGGAGTTCTAATCCTACTAGAATTAGGATTTTAAGAGTCCTATTCCTACTAGAATTAGGAAAACAACACAAATCCTAACAGAACTAGGATTTGTAGGAAATGACCATTTCTCATATGGATCACAGTTTTCCATACAACATTGTAAACAACATTGGGTGAATAGTTGAATCCACTGATGAGTATTCCACTTTCTTAGTTAGAGTCCCCCTTCTAGGGACAATCCCATCCGTCTATTCCCTAGTCGAAAAGATGTGCCTATGTAATTTGCTGTGGTCAAAGTGACTCTAATTTGCTTCCAACGTTGACTCGGGGACAAATATTTCACTCACTGAGAAGTTTTCTGTAACTAGATCATCCTGAAGCAGTCCTCGCGTTATGAGTAGGTGTCCAGTTGTCAAGTAAGCCAAGAGGCAAGACTCGAACCGAACTCACTCATCCTTTTTGGACCCTTCGCTCGCTTAGAAGTGGACTAGATTCAAATGCACGCAATGCGTGCTTCAAGTTATAAAAAGATGTACAATAGTCATAGTGTATCAACATCAAATTGTAATTTTTTTTTAAAAAAACAAAGGGCATTTAAGGTATTTCAAGTGGACACTAAGCTTCTCAAGAGTTGCCTTATATAATAGGGATTTGAATCACTGACACAAGAGGAAGACGACTTTAAGGATGACGGGTCCGGTAAGCTAAGGTATTTCCCGAACGCATTCAAGCAAGCTCTTACGCGTCCGACCCATGGTTGGTGTATGGCCGTTTTAGGGTGTATACCCATGGCCTAATAAATAAATAGAAAGCACCAACTGTAGATCACTTGGGGAGTAAAAAAAAAAAAGAGTTGTACATGGTCTTCGAAATATGTGCTCTAACATTTGTTTTTTGCAGATTGAAGAAGACCTTAGGCTGGAAACAGCTTCTGCGCAAAAACAAAGAAAAATCAATGAAATTCTTGATTACATTTCGGACAACATGAATCTCTCTTTCTCTTAGTAAGCTATTCACTAGTTGAACGATGTCCTATTCAACATTCCACAGGTAGGTCTTGAAAAGGCACCTATTGAGGTGGACTAGCTGGTTTTGACTTTCATTTTGATGCTGGTATAACATAGATGTCTTCTCTGGCTATACGAATATAGCCGCTTCCAAGTCACCTAGAGCAGGCCATAATGACTTACCGACCGAAGGCATTGGTACATACTGACTTGACTGTGCTTGGGTTCTCGGACTTTAAGAGCATATTGAAGGAAGACATCCGAGCAAAAGCTCTGTCATCTTACCGACTATAGCTCATTGATCCAGACTTTTGTCACTAACATACAGCGCGCTCGTTACGAGCAAACACGTGACTAAGCCGTGCGTGCCATAACAGGTCATTCTCCAAATGGGACAGAGCCAAGCATTTAGGTTGTTTAATTAAGTTGGGTGACAGATCGGCCATAGGAGTATTCCTTCTCTTCTTCGATAAGAATAAGGTCAGGGAGTGATCAAAATTCCTCTTCGTTCTGTTGTGCTCAACATCGGATCCAAACTTCTTTGTTCTTTCTAAGTCTTGTTCTTGCATAGAAGAATTTAACTTTTGCAAAAACCGGTCTTTTAGTAGTAGGCGGCATCCCTTCTTAGTTTTGAGTCGGCGGAGCCATTATGTTTTGCTTCTGCTCCGCGTTCTTACTCGGCAGAACAGAAGAACTGTTGTATCTGCTGCATTTCTTTTGGATTAAGTAATTTTATTGATTGGCTATCATTTTCGTTGCTGGGATGTTTTCTGTGAAATTATTTGTCAGCAAACAGCGACTTTTTACATCTTGAGCAGATGATGTAACGCTTCTTCAATTTATCATGAATTTGTATCTCACAGTCACACTACCTGTAGAAGTAGGACTCTGGTATAACTAGAGCTCACAAATAGGTTGTCTGTTTTTTTTGGCAGAAAATAATTTGGTAGAAAATCTTTGACAATAAGTTGACCCATCTAATTAAACCGGTCGAAATGCTTGACACAAACCCGACGTGATTATTAAACGGGGTTGTCTTGTTGATCCATTTTACCCATGTTAGTTTGATATATCAAGAAATATTGATGATGAATAACTTTTTCAAGTTCAATTTTTGTTTTACCATTGTATCATACTTGCTGACATGTATACTTGCTTCTCTGTCTTTTTTCTTGAAAATTGTATGTATATCTGCTTAAGTTCAAATTAGCTGTTTAAATTTAAAATATCTGTTTAAGTTGAAGTTGCATCATACAGCTCTGTAAAGGCCTGGGAGTTGACATGTATACCTGCTTCTCTTTCTATTTTCTTTTATTGGGTTATGTACTTATGTGTAGTGAGATGACCCATGGATCTTCTCCTTGAAAGCTCATTTTACCTTCATTTGAAATATACATTTGAAAATTTTGAAGCTGTTGTTCTTGTGTCTTGTTCTAGAAGTTCTCCTTGGTAATTGTCTCGATAATTTTTGCGACCACTGTTTTTCAAACATTACTTCAAGTTTCACTAATGCTTTAGATATATGTAATTGCATGCATTGAGATTTTTCCATGAGTCTAGAATCATTGCTTCCCTGTGATGCAGATTGGATGTACTCAACCAAGGAGAGTTGCTGCCATGAGTGTCTCTGCTCGTGTTTCCCAAGAATTGGGTGTGAAACTTGGGCATGAGGTAAGCCATGTTCATGAGTTGCTGGATCACCTTACTTTCTGATGTTGTGGCTTGTAGTTATTTGGTGCTTTTTTGGAAGAGAAATTGCCTATCCTTTATTTTCTTGTTATTTTACCCCGTCTTTAAACTTCTGAATGTTTTCTGATATGGAGATGAATCGGATTTGTAATTAAACTAGAATTGTTGTTCCTTGGACTTATGTGGCTCAGGCATCATGGTACTGCATCTATAGCTCAATATATGAGCTCAGATATGGTATTATGGCTCTAAATCTGGATTTACATAGTTAATATCTATTGCTCTTTCTGTTTCCCTTGGAGCAGAAATGTTCACTAATATGTGGCGTTAAATTATAATTGGCTGAGTCCAATTGAGTCTTTAAATTGTTTGCTCTTAGATATTCTGAAGTAGCACATATATCTTGTGTTTTGGATTGAGCGCTTAGTGCAGACAACCTCTCTATTGTTTTAGGGGTGAGTTTGTGTTTGTTCTCCCCCTCCTTCCTACCAGGGGTAGGCACCTCTTCAGAGGTTCCGTGGTTATACTATTGAAGTTGAATTGTATCTATTGTATCTTGTAATTCTTTCTAAATTTTGAAATAAAGGTAATGATTTTGGTATACATCATGTAATACGTGGTACCTTGAATTTTTAAAATAAGGGTATTAATATGTTAGCAATTAGGGCGATATCAACAGAATCCTATCAGAATTGAAGTACAAATGAAGTACTGATAATAATTTTATCCTTTGGAATATTGGAAAGTTATGTTGTGTTTAGTGGCGTACTCATTGTGATTTATGATCAATCATCTTGCAGCTTCTAGTCAATATTTTGTGCGAAATGATGGTACGACTAACAGTTTTTAAAAAAAAAATTATGTACAGGTGGGTTATTCCATTCGATTTGAAGATTGCACATCGGAGAAGACAGTTCTTAAGTATATGACAGATGGTATGCTGCTTCGTGAATTCCTTGGTGAGCCAGACCTTGCTAGCTACAGGTGACTTGCAATTTTCAGATTTACAAACTCTACGCTTCTATTTAAATTCATACCCAGACATTCATCTTGGTACATCACTCTTTTTTCCCAGTGTTATCATGGTGGATGAAGCACATGAGAGGACACTTTCTACTGACATATTATTTGGTTTGGTCAAGGTAGGTGCAATCTCTCGTTAGTCAAATTCCCTTAATATTTTTCTCGACTTGAGCATTGGTTACCTGCCCGGTGACTAATGGGGTTTATCTGTTCTGCTATGTGATGTTCAGCAGTTGGATGGATTTTGGAGTGTAAAAGATTCCAACTATCCTGTCTTAGCTAGTCAAAAGGAAGTATATAGATTTTCAGCACTGTGTGTAGACCTGGAAGTGAATTTTATGTGTTTCTGTGCTTATCTGTTGGTACTTACTCAGACAAGTGCTCCCTTGTGATAGGATGTTGCTCGCTTTCGGCCGGACTTGAAGTTACTAATCTCAAGTGCAACACTTGATGCTGAAAAGTTCAGTGACTATTTTGATTCTGCTCCAATATTCAAAATTCCAGGAAGGCGTTACCCTGTTGAGATTCACTACACTACGGCACCAGAAGCGGATTATTTGGATGCAGCAATTGTTACTGCATTGCAAATACATGTCAGAGAACCACCTGGTGATGTTCTGATTTTTCTCACTGGACAAGAAGAGATTGAAACAGCTGAGGAAATAATGAAGCAAAGGACTAGGGGCCTTGGCACAAAGATTGCGGAACTCATTATATGCCCCATCTATGCCAACCTACCGACGGATCTCCAAGCCAAGATATTTGAACCTACTCCTGAAGGGGCACGTAAGGTGGTGTTGGCCACTAATATTGCAGAGACATCTCTGACGATCCATGGGATTAAATATGTTATTGATCCGGGATTCGTCAAGATGAAGTCATATAACCCACGAACTGGGATGGAGTCATTGCTGGTGACACCTATCTCCAAGGCATCTGCAAACCAACGTGCAGGGCGATCTGGACGAACAGGTCCAGGAAAGTGTTATAGATTATATACTGCTTACAATTACCAGCAGGATTTGGAAGATAACACTGTCCCAGAAGTTCAGCGAACAAATCTTGCAAATGTTGTGCTTTCCCTTAAAAGTCTTGGGATTCATGACTTGTTGAACTTTGATTTCATGGACCCACCACCGTCTGAAGCATTACTAAAAGCTCTTGAATTGCTTTATGCACTTGGTGCTTTGAATAAGCTTGGTGAGTTGACTAAAGTTGGGAGGAGAATGGCAGAATTTCCCCTTGACCCCATGTTATCGAAGATGATTGTTGCTTCTGAGAAGTATAAATGCTCAGAGGAGGTAATTACAATTGCAGCAATGCTGTCTATTGGAAATTCGATCTTTTATCGACCAAAGGACAAACAAGTCCATGCAGACACTGCAAGGATGAGATTCCATGAGGGGAATGTTGGAGACCATATTGCTCTTCTCAAGGTATAAATGGGCTATACTAATTGTATGACTTGTTTTGATCACTTAGTTCAGAGGATTTTTTGATTAGAATCTAAAACTTGAAAAGGGGAGATAGCACACTGGTAGGTGTAGGATGAAAGGCCTTTATATTATTGAATATATTTATTAATTCATGCAGAACATTATATCTTCTGCAATACTGATGCATTAGACACATTAGACACAGTATTCTTTTCCATGGATAGCAGACTTCTTCTGAGCTTCACCTTCTTTCTGAGACATGTGAGAATGCTCTAAGAAGTACCATGACATAAATTTAGATTTTATACCGAGCATGATTGACATTTCTGAAGGGCTCCAGAAGTGTAGCCTGATTTCATTTTGACTCTAGATGATTGGCTCTTATGTCTTAATGATATTCTTGCTAAATGTTCTGCTTATTTCTGTGAAAATTTTACTGAATTTGTCACTCCTGCCCTCTTTTCCTAGATATACAACGATTGGAAATCATGTGACTATGGAAGTATGTGGTGCTTTGAGAATTATGTTCAGGTATATTTGCATTAATATCTTAAAATGATCTTGTTATAAATAGGTCTTTTCGTTCTTATCTAAATTCTGTAGTCATTCTATTTAGTGTTGAATTTTTATCAGTTGTAATTATCTGATTCATCTTTTTCCTATCTATGTTAAATATATCATTTTTGGATCCCTTGTTTCAGGTCAGGAGTATGAAACGAGCAAGGGATATAAGAGACCAACTCGAGGGGCTCTTGGAGAGGGTCGAAATTGAAGTCATATCTAGTCTAAATGATTTGGAAGCAATAAAAAAGTCTATCACTGCAGGTTCGTCTGCAAATGCCTTATTCAGCTTTTCGTCAATTGTGTTTATGGCTTGTGCTCTGTTTAAGATGAATTTTCTAATTGCGATATTGAAATAATTGCTTCAGGTTTCTTCCCTCACACAGGGAAGTTACAGAAAAATGGATCTTATAGGACAATTAAACATTCTCAGACTGTCTACCTACATCCTAGTTCAGGTCTAGCGCAGGTAAGCTGTTGTATGTTGGTAGTGGCTTGCTTTCTCTTGGTGACCTCAATACAGAGTCTATCTGATGATTGTTTGATGTAAACTTTTGTTTCCTAAATTGTTATCCAGATTTTTTTTTGTCTTAAGAAAAAGTTTCTCATGTGACCCTTTTTGTGAAGGTATATTTACAAATATTGTGTAAATATTTCTCATCATAGTTTTTTTCACAAGAACATCCAAAAATTTTCTTCTTTCTGCTTCTTTTGCTGCTGCTGCTTCTCTTCTAAAGAGTGTCATAAACCCATAGTTAGGTGTGCTGTTGATTTCTGTTCCCTACAATGAATTTCTGGTTCTTTTTCTTTTCTTTTTTAGATTGCTTCCCATACTTTTTTAGGTAGGTTACTTCCCAGAACAAAGGTGAAAATACAATTTCAAATGTCATTCCTCTAAATCCTGAAGCCATCCCTGCTCCTCTGTTTCAATCCTATTCTTCCTCTCCTCCCAACCAAAAAGGGAAGAAGGTAGTGCTTGCATTACCAAATTTAGATTTCAGTATAAGGTTTGTCTTATCTTCAAATTTACTGATGCATTTCTTGTAATTCCTTACGCAGAAAGATACTCCTCCGTCCTTGTTTGTTTGCCCCCATTTTCCTCTTTGGACAGTCCTTAAAAATACTAAATTGATCATGAAGGCCCGTCACTTTACTCCCACATTTACTACATTTGGTTCCAATAATTTTGTCTCTTATCAACCGTGCCCTGCCAAAAGGAAAAAAAGAAGTAAATTTAGCCCTAATGGAGCAAACAGGAAATAGAGAGAGTAGATTTTTTCTGTTTGTCACGTGTCATATATTTTTGTCACACCCTGCCCTACCCCCGGACTCCTACTTTCCCTAAGTCTGCAAATAGAATTTTTTTCTTGGAACTGAACGATGTTAACTTTGTGAACAGATGGAGCCACAACCAAGATGGGTTGTTTACCATGAACTGGTTTTGACAACAAAGGAATATATGAGACAGGTAGATCTCCCATCCTTCTTCCCTTCGTCCCCTAAAATTATTTTATTTGAGCTTCATTTTCAACAAGTAAATGTACATATACATTTGACTTTGTGACAATTACAGGTAACGGAGTTAACACCCGGGTGGCTGGTTGAGATCGCTCCTCACTACTATCAGACGAAGGATGTTGAAGATAGTATGTGTTCACACTGTCCCTAGTCACGCTTTCCTCTTTTTTCCTTGAACTTCGTGACCTATGATTCTTTCGACTATTAGTTGATTGAATGAGCTGCTAACCTGGGATTTAATGTTTTTGCAGCCAGCTCTAAGAAAATGC
This sequence comes from Beta corolliflora, assembly GCA_947648045.1. Lineage (NCBI taxonomy): Eukaryota > Viridiplantae > Streptophyta > Magnoliopsida > Caryophyllales > Amaranthaceae > Beta > Beta corolliflora. The sequence continues at coordinate 1,758,386 of CANSZD010000007.1, read as the reverse complement.
CACGGGGTAAGGGGCATTCTGCTGCTAGTTGAAGAGGAAGCTTTATAAGAAAATAATTTTTGTTAGAAAGAACCAACTGAATCATAAGCGAAAATAGCTGATTATTTATCTCCTTTTATATAGCCTAAATTTGTATGGACGATGTAAATATAACATTGGTGGCGTAGTGTTGAGTTTCCAATTTTGTATTTTGAACTTCCTATTTGATTTTTCACACTTAAAAATTTTGTACATTAAAATCCAAAAGTGTCCACACAGCACCAAAGTATCAACGCGCAGCTTCAATATCCCAACCACTCCCCCACACAAAAGCCCAGCGCCACCTGCAGCAATTTTTTTTTGGCAACAAGTAATCAAGACAACCTAAATCAACAGCGCCTTTCTAGCCAAAGTGGCTAGGCGGTGGGCCTGATGTACACAACTTCTACCGACTTTGCGGACCTAACAGTCATCAAACATGTGGTACAAACTCTTTATATCTGTAAGTAAAGACCAAATTTCTAGCAGACTATTCTGATTATTGATGGCGCTGATGAGCTGTGCTGAGTCTGACAACACTACTCTATTTTATTTTCTGCTTTGCGCCTCCAACAACCCTCTGAGTACAGCATGTCCTTCCGCTTGAAGCGGGGATGCCGCCATTACGTAGTCATTGCCCTGGAAAAGAATCGTTCCCTCCAAGCTTGCTGACCACCCAATTCTAACTACTGATCTTCCCTTTGCCGCTTTTTTCCAGGCTCCATCAACTTGTACGATGCAGTAGTTATGGTGTAGCTCACCTAGTGGCACTCTCCCCTGGAGTTGTCCCTGACATGTATGCCTGCTCCCCTTCTATTATGGTAGGCCTGACATGGTCTTCTCGCAGTACATTCTCGACTTCCAAGAGAATCTTCGTGGGGTTAGCTTGACCTCTCCTAAATACCACTTTATTTCGGTGCAGCTAGATGGCCCAAAGGGTTCCCAGGAACACTTTGCTTATACGCTGCTTCTTCCCATCAATTTTCCACATGTATAGAAGGTAATTCGATACCCATTCATGAATAGGTATATTCCTATCCTGATTGACCTTGAGCCCAAGTGCGAAGCTGTTCCAGACCCTTTTGACCAATTCACAATCCCTGAACAGGTGTGCCTTCGTTTCCCTTTTCAGCCCGCAGAGATGACACTCAGGCTTGACAGGGACATTCCTTTTCCACGGGTTTTCATTTGTAGCCAGAGCGTTATTCATTAGCCGCCAAACAAACATCTTCCTCTTAGGGCACTCATTCCCATCCCATAGCTTCCTCCAGAAACGTGTAGTGCCGGCTGTAACGTTAGCATATCCCCCATTTTCCATAAGTAGGGTATACGCTTCCTTGGCACTTATCTTCGCCTTGTTCTTTCATCCCTACACATAGTCATCTTCAATGTCGCACTGCGGGATATACGTAGTTAAAATTTTGAACGCGGACTGTAATACTCCGTATTTTTAGGAGTTATTCTTTTATAAATAAGGAAATATAAAGAATAAAGAGGAAGTGTATTTATTATTTAATGGAAAAAAAAATGTAGTTTGGGTAAACCTACAATTATAATTTAACTATACAACCTTCTTTTACCAATCATGTTATAGTTTGGGTTCGTTTTATTTTCCAAAATAAAATAAGAAATCAGAGTTTGAGTTGGAAACAAATTCTTTTAAACCTAGGTTTACCATGCTATAAATATGAGAAGAAAAAAAAAATATAAAACTCTCCAAACTAAGTCAGCCGTTTTACCCAAGAGGTTTTTCTCTCTCCTCTCTTTTCTTCCCCAGCGTTTCTTTTCTTCCCCTATTTCTTTTCTTTTCTTTTCTTTCTTCTCTCTCCTGCGTTACTTGCCCTCCTCTTCACCGGCCGGAATTTCTGCCGGAAGTCTGGGCTCGGGTTCGCGTGGGACGAGTCGAGAAGTGTGCGGGTTGTGTCGAGTGAGGCGAGGGTGTCGTTGCTGCTGTCGAGGCGAGGGTGCGACGCGAAGCTTTGAGTGGTGGTGCGAGCGAGGGTCGACGCGAGGGCTGCCAGAGGGGAGTCAGGGTCGCCGGCGCAAGTCAGCCGCAGGTCGTGGTGGTCGCCGGTGGTTTGTCGGTAGTCATCCCTTCTATTTTCTTTAAATTATAAATCTGATTTTATTGTCATCCTTATTATCTTTGAGTAAAATTTTGTGATTATAAGTAAAGTATAAAAATAATAAAAGAAATCAGATTTAGAATTATGGTTATAGTTCTTATGATAATTATATTTCTCAATTCTGTTTTTTTTATACTTATGTATATTGGTTTAAGTTGTTGATTTAAAAAAGAAAAAGAAAAAGTATATTATGAACTAAAAGAAATCAGATTTATTAAATACTACTAGTTCTTACTTTGGTTTATTCCTTCGATTATGATATTTTAGTTCTTATGTATGTATCTAGTTAAGTTTTGTTGTTATAAACAAAGTAGTGTAAAAGTTAAACGAAATCAGAATTATAAGCACCTTATTAATTAGTTTCTAAATATGTTAGTTTTAATTGAATTCAGGAAAAGAAAGTTCAAACAACAAGAACGTTTACTTTTAATATTCAAAACATTATATCTTACATAGTTGGATAAGCTGATTTTTATTTTAATGATATCAAGGACTTAGCACTGAAATATTTCTATTATTCGATTAGGTCCCAATTTCATAAGCGGAACGTTTTAGATAGTCAGCGAAGATTCTCCGTTACAAGGTACGTACGCGTACTAGTTCACTTTGTTATATTAGTATCATGTTTAGGTTATGATTGTTATATTGGAACCTAGAATCATGATAGGGAACTGTTGTTGATTTTGGTTGATGAGATTGTTTGGTAACATGAAATCAATTGGAAATCTGTATGTATTTCCTTGTTGTATGACTTGTGAGTTGAAATGCATTATTATTGGTATGCGTAATTCTATCGTATCACAAGCATGAAATGAGAATTGGATTGGAATCCTATGATTTATTGTTGTAGCAAGGATGTTACAATAAGTTGCTTAAACTAAAGAATTGAGCAATGTATCTAAGGAGGAAAATTAAATTATTATATGCATAATGTTGTATGAATGAATATCACTAAGAAGGATCTTTGGCGATAAACTTGTAGTTGGAATCCCTACAAGTATGAACAATGGGGGGAGTGTGGGATTTGTTCTACACTCCTACGCAAGCCTACTGTGACGACAGTAGTGTCCTTATAAATTTTGATAACTCATGTAGGCGGAAGGTTCCGTACGATCTTGGGGGTATGCATACTAAGGTGATGGGTGTGGAACGGAACAAAACCGTATTTACATTTCATCTAATAGACCAAGTTGTCTATTAAGGATTAAGTAGCCCGTATGATTCTAGAAAGATGACGGTGCCCGTTCGATGCCAAATAAATTGTAAAAACGGAATTTAACGTTTTTGTAGCATCATGTCTAGGAATGGTTTTTGTTATTCTGATTATGCTTAGTGTATTATTTAACTGATTATGTACGTACTCAGCATAGCTGATTGTTTGTTGTTTGTGTTTGTTTGTTGACCTGTGATGAACCATTAATACTTCAATGAGGAGCAGATTAGGTATGCTGGTGTTGCTGCATGAGAAAGGGCATACGGGGAATATTATTTAGTTTATAAACTTTTAAATGTGTTGTTGAACTTATAGAGTTATTATAATCTACTTAGATAATGGTTTGAATAAAAGGGGTCAATGATGATTCCCGAGTTGTAGTTTAAGGTAAATATTTTATTTCCGCTGCAATGTAGTTTTCATAATAAGGAGTCGTTAACGTTTTAATTTCAATAAGCCTTGCGTTTCACCGCGGCGGTAACACTCCTAAAGTCGATGCAACGTAGTTTAGACGTGTATGGATTTTGGGGGTGTTACAAAACTGGTATCAGAGCTAAAAGTTCCTATTTTCAAAGATATTTGAAAGATTTTTTTTAAAATGGGTAGTATGGGATAAGAGCATATAGATTACTTTTGCGTGCATTAAATCATAGGATTGATTTTATTTGTAATGTGTTTCTTGCCGTCTTTGTCTGATATGTTTATAGAAAGTATGCAAATACTGTGGAATGAATCAGATGTTCTGATTATATGAAATGTGGTGTGGTTTGCTTGATTGAATTGGTGAAAGATTCTTTGAAATCTTCGAAGTATGAATAGATTAGAAGGATGTACAAGGATAGGTGCATAGATAGTGATATTTTATAGAAGCACTAAGTTAGATATTGAAATATTTTATTCCCTAAAATTTCGAAGTAGTATAATATTCCAAAGATGTTTCAATAAGGTATTGAAGTAAAACCTTATTTCGAATATTTTAGGAAAGAACCATCTAAGTTGTTATAAATATTTTGAACTTGGAGTTCTAAAATTGAAAATAATCGTGTTACCTCTTATATATGTTTATATATAATATATATACTTAAAAACCTTTACTTCACAAAAACTTAGACTATTTTCTTTCTTTAATTTCGCATATGGTTTACGACATAGGTCCTAAGGAATACCTGATGAAACACCGAATAGCGGAAGATTGGGACATCTGGGCCTATAAGATGAAAGCTGCTATGGAATATAGGACCTTATAGGGAGATACTAGACTAAGGACTGAAATGGAGAAAATATACTTTATGCTGCAATACGTCCCTAGGGAGGAACCCTACCTTTCCGTACACCGTAGATATGGGGATATATGGTCCGAAAATGGAACCAAACACACTTACCGGAGCCAATACCTTCCTACTGTAGGGCATTTCATTATTGATCTTAAATACTGTGAAAATGAGTGGAGAATTCGTGAGAAAAGAAGTTCGGAGCCCTCTACCTCATCACCTCCAGTTAGAGGAACCTATCATGTGGGGGAAAGCTCGGGAACTAAGGTTGTAGATGTGAATTCTGAGAACCCTAGAGTTAAAACTGAGCCACAAACGTCACTTAGAGCTGTAAAAAGAGCAAGATACCAAACTTTTGAGGATGAGTTCATACCCGAGGACTACCACATAGCGTCAAACCTTAGAACTGTTACCTACATTTCCGATGATGAGGGGAATAATAGGACGTTCATCACAGTGATTGAGGAAGATCATGTTGCACCTATGCTTGACATAGAAAATGAGGAAGAGGAAGATCCTAATGAAAATGAGCCTGCTGAAGGAGATCTGATTGAGGAAAATGAGCCCATAGAAGAAGAGGAAAAACCCCTGGATGAAAATGAACCTATAGAGGATGACGAGCCTTTTGAGGACGAAGCTGACATGGAAGAAGGAATAGAAAATCCTAACTCAGATGACGAAGCTCACCATTATAGTCCCTAGTTTCATTTGAACATATAATTAGGATTAGAATATTATTTTATTCATTTATTTCAGTTTTAATAAGGCTTGCATGCCAAGTAGCAAATTAGCATCCTTTTTACTCCTTTATTTATTCATACTATGTTTTCCTTGGAAACAATAAATTTTACCCTTTTCAATAATAATACAACAATTTTATTCTTTTATTTGATGTAACGTCTTATTTGAGATGTTTATATTGCAAGTCAATAGAGACTTAATGATTGGTCACAATAAAAACGTGTTATATAAACATGCCAATGTGTAGTAGTTAAATAAATAAACGACTATGTGCATGTCGCTGAAACAGACGTTGTGTCATTTTTTCAGCGCAGAATGGTTCGTCAGGGCGGTACGCCTGATCCCACTCTGAATGTCGAACAATCGATTCGTGATCTAGTGCAGATCACAGCTAACCTAGCCCAAGGACATAACCGGGATGGGGATTTGTCTGAAAAGGTTGCCCGTAGGAACCCACCAGTACTGAATGGGAAAGGGGGACCAGAAGAACTGGAAAACTGGGTTGGGGAGTTTGATAAGCTTTTCTTTACCCTCACCTGTCCAGATTACAAGACTGTGCCCTTAGCAAGCTATTACCTACAGGGGGATGCCCACTTTTGGTGGATTCAAGCTAAGGACAACCTCCTAAAACAACCTGACTTTGGGTGGGAAACTTTTAAGAAAGCCCTAAGGGATAAGTATTACCCACCATACCTCAAAAACGAAAAGCCCAAGAGTTTATGATGCTAGAGCAAGGGAACATGTCTGTTGAGGAATATTACCGCAAGTTCATAGAACTGATGAGATTTGCTCCTGAAATTGCCCCTACCGAGGAAGCTAAGGCCTCACGCTTTGAATTAGGGCTCACCCTTGACCTGCAAGGGAGACTGGGGGGAGATACTTTCACCTCGTTGGACCATGTCTTTGGCAAAGCTGCCCACCTATATGCAATAAGAAAACGGGAGGAAGGGGGTAAACAAGGTGAGAAGCGAAAGGAGAATCCAAACCCCGAGGTTCAAAGGTTTGAAAAGAAACACCATGGGAACCAGAACAATCAAACCTCCCAAAGAAACTTTAGTAAGGGACCCAACGACGATAACAATAACCACAACAATAACACCAACAACCGCAGACCTGAGCGTGTGTACAGGTGTAAGAAGTGCCCAAACAACCATCCTGGGAGGGATTGCGAGGGTAATAAGGTGGAGTGTCATGAATGTGGAAAAATGGGGCATAGAGCGTATGAATGCTACTCAAAGAATAAAGTTAACCCCAACGGTCAGAAGAAGGGGAACTATGGAGACAAGCCTATGAATGAGAATGGGAATAGTGGAAATGCATTCAATGGGTCAGGGAACTCTAATTACTCCAAACCATCAACCAATGCAAATAATCAGGCACCAAATGGGAACCATGTGACCAACAACAATGATAATAAGGGCAAAGGGAAGCTGTATATGATGACGGTTAGCGAAGAGGAGGCTCGTAGAGATGTTGTCACGGGTACTTTCTCTATCAACTCAATTCCTGTTAAAGTATTGTTCGATTCTGGAGCATCTTTGTCTTTTGTAGCCCATACAACTGTTAGAACTCTAGCACTGGTTGAGTCCGAGTTAATTTCTATGCCTATAGCTATTCCGTCTGGGGATACCGTTAATTTCTCTAAGAAATTCCTTAATGTCTCACTGAAAATAGGTGAGGGCTTCTTTCCTTCCGATTTAATAGAGTTTAAGGTCTGGTTACCATCAATTGAGGATTGTTGATCAAGATATACCTAAAACTGCCTTTAGGACTAGGTATGGACACTAGAGTTTACCGTCATGCCTTTCGGGTTAACCAATGCACCTGCTGTTTGCATGGACCTCATGAATATGATTTTTCGACCCTACCTCGATAAATTCGTAGTCGTGTTCATAGACGATATATTGATATATTCAAGGAGCAAGGAAGAACATGAGGGACATTTGGGGCTTATTTTACAGACACTTAGGGAGAACTAATTGTATGTAAAGTTTTAAACATGTTATTCGATTGCATAAAGTACTCGGAGCTCTTTCAAGGGGTAGGTGAGTTACGGGGACGTAACTTTTCTTTTATGGGGGGAAGAATGCGATAGAATTTCGCGCTTCCACCCTAAAGTTTGCTAAAGTATGTTATTTATGTGTATTTATCGCTTATATGACTTGCGAAAACTAGAAAACGCTTGTGAAATATTGAGACTTAGAAGTGCAAAAGATCGTCGTTAAAACTGGCTACCTCAAAGTTTCGGGACGAAACTTCCTTTAAGGGGGGAAGCCTGTAATACTCCGTATTTTTAGGAGTTATTCTTTTATAAATAAGGAAATATAAAGAATAAAGAGGAAGTGTATTTATTATTTAATGGAAAAAAATGTAGTTTGGGTAAACCTACAATTATAATTTAACTATACAACCTTCTTTTACCAATCATGTTATAGTTTGGGTTCGTTTTATTTTCCAAATAAAATAAGAAATCAGAGTTTGAGTTGGAAACGAATTCTTTTAAACCTAGGTTTACCATGCTATAAATAAGAGAAGAAAAAAAAATATAAAACTCTCCAAACTAAGTCAGCCGTTTTACCCAAGAGGTTTTTCTCTCTCCTCTCTTTTCTTCCCCAGCGTTTCTTTTCTTCCCCTATTTCTTTTCTTTTCTTTCTTCTCTCTCCTGCGTTACTTGCCCTCCTCTTCACCGGCCGGAATTTCTGCCGGAAGTCTGGGCTCGGGTTCGCGTGGGACGAGTCGAGAAGTGTGCGGGTTGTGTCGAGTGAGGCGAGGGTGTCGTCGCTGCTGTCGAGGCGAGGGTGCGACGCGAAGCTTCGAGTGGTGGTGCGAGCGAGGGTCGACGCGAGGGCTGCCAGAGGGGAGCCGGGGTCGCCGGTGCAAGTTAGCCGCAGGTCGTGGTGGTCGCCAGTGGTTTGTCGGTAGTCATCCCTTCTATTTTCTTTAAATTATAAATCTGATTTTATTGTCATCCTTATTATCTTTGAGTAAAATTTTTTGATTATAAGTAAAGTATAAAAATAATAAAAGAAATCAGATTTAGAATTATTGTTATAGTTCTTATGATAATTATATTTCTCAATTCTGTCTTTTTTTTATTATACTTATGTATATTGGTTTAAGTTGTTGATTTAAAAAAAGAAAAGAAAAAGTATATTATGAACTAAAAGAAATCAGATTTATTAAATACTACTAGTTCTTACTTTGGTTTATTCCTTCGATTCTGATATTTTAGTTCTTATGTATGTATCTAGTTAAGTTTTGTTGTTATAAACAAAGTAGTGTAAAAGTTAAACGAAATCAGAATTATAAGCACCTTATTAATTAGTTTCTAAATATGTTAGTTTTAATTGAATTCATGAAAAGAAAGTTCAAACAACAAGAACGTTTACTTTTAATATTCAAAACATTATATCTTACATAGTTGGATAAGCTGATTTTTATTTTAATGATATCAAGGACTTAGCACTGAAATATTTCTATTATTCGATTAGGTCCCAATTTCATAAACGGAACGTTTTAGATAGTCAGCGAAGATTCTCCGTTACAAGGTACGTACGCGTACTAGTTCACTTTGTTATATTAGTATCATGTTTAGGTTATGATTGTTATATTGGAACCTAGAATCATGATAGGGAACTGTTGTTGATTTTGGTTGATGAGATTGTTTGGTAACATGAAATCAATTGGAAATCCGTATGTATTTCCTTGTTGTATGACTTGTGAGTTGAAATGCATTATTATTGGTATGCGTAATTCTATCGTATCACAAGCATGAAATGAGAATTGGATTGGAATCCTATGATTTATTGTTGTAGCAAGGATGTTACAATAAGTTGCTTAAACTAAAGAATTGAGCAATGTATCTAAGGAGGAAAATTAAATTATTATATGCATAATGTTGTATGAATGAATATCACTAAGAAGGATCTTTGGCGATAAACTTGTAGTTGGAATCCCTACAAGTATGAACAATGGGGGGAGTGTGGGATTTGTTCTACACTCCTACGCAGGCCTACTGTGACGATAGTAGTGTCCTTATAAATTTTGATAACTCAAGTAGGCGGAAGATTCCGTACGATCTTGGGGGTATGCATACTAAGGTGATGGGTGTGGAACGGAACAAAACCGTATTTACATTTCATCTAATAGACCAAGTTGTCTATTAAGGATTAAGTAGCCCGTATGATTCTAGAAAGATGACGGTGCCCGTTCGATGCCAAATAAATTGTAAAAACGGAATTGAACGTTTTTGTAGCATCATGTCTAGGAATGGTTTTTGTTATTCTGATTATGCTTAGTGTATTATTTAACTGATTATGTACGTACTCAGCATAGCTGATTGTTTGTTATTTGTGTTTGTTTGTTGACCTGTGATGAACCATTAATACTTCAATGGGGAGCAGATTACGTATGCTGGTGTTGCAGCATGAGAAAGGGCATACGGGGAATATTATTTAGTTTATAAACTTTTAAATGTTTTGTTGAACTTATAGAATTATTATAATCTACTTAGATAATGGTTTGAATAAAAGGGGTCAATGATGATTCCCGAGTTGTAGTTTAAGGTAAATATTTTATTTCCGCTGCAATGTAGTTTTCATAATAAGGAGTCGTTAACGTTTTAATTTCAATAAGCCTTGCGTTTCACCGCGGCGGTAACAATCCTAAAGTCGATGCAACGTAGTTTAAACGTGTATGGATTTTGGGGGTGTTACACGGACTGGGTTTTGTATTTCTCATAGATAAGACTAGTATTCCAAGTCTTGCGTTCAGGAATCATGAGGTCCTTCACCAGGGTAATTTCGTCCTCATGCAATCCGACACCATGTTGAACTTGTATGGAATGACCCTTAAGCCATCTATCTTCTTGAACACGGGTTGTGCACCCATTGCCAATGGTTCTTATAAAACCTTCCTCAGAGTCTACAACAACGCGATACATTCCTCTGAATCCCCATGAAACCGCCTTGAGCTTTTGTTCTGCATCGCTAGCGAGATCGGCGAACCTTTGTATTTTTCTCTTAGGAGTTTGGAGACTAGAAGCTCAGGGTTTTGATGGATTCTCACTGCTTGCTTTGCCAGCAGTGCCTTGTTGAAGCAGTGAACGTTTCGCACGCCTAACCCCCCACTGCTCTTTGGGCTCTCAATTACTTGTATCCTTTTTCAATATATCGGTTTCTTGTCATGCGCATTCCTCCATAAATAACCTGAGAATACTGCATTTATTTTGTCCGCCACCGATTTGGGTAGTAGGAAGACAGACATAATATGATTGCATAGGGAGGCAAGGATTGCATTAATGAGGAGGATTCTCCTAGCATGCGAGACTGCCAGATATTTCCAATCGCCGACCTTCTTCCTTACCTTCTCCACTAATGGCAAAAATTTCCTGGAGCTCCTGCCATCCACCTCTACATTGCAGCCCAGATACCTACCCAAGTTATCAGCTGAAGGCGTTACTAAAATGCTTCGCATGAATCGTTTGAATCTAGTTGGGGTATTTAGACTGAACATAACGTGCGACTTACTGTAATTTATGACCTCTCCTGAGAGGCAGCTGAATCTATGCAAGATCTTCTTGATTGTCGCACAAGTCTGAGGGGTGGCTTTGAAGAACACCAGTGAGTCATCCGTAAAGAACAAGTGTGTAACCTGAGGATTACTCTAGCAATACGCACTCCCTGAATCTCACCCTGGGTTTCCGCCCCTTGAGAACACCTCCATGACAAGGAGGAAAAGATACGGTGAGAGGGGGTCCCCTTACCGCAAACCACATTTCGGCGGGAACTTCTGAGAGGGTTCGCCGTTAATTAGGATGAAGTAAGAAACTGTGGTAACGCACTACATTATCCATTGGATGCACTGTTCAGGGAACCCCGCCTTATGAAGCAACCACTAGAGGAAATTCCAATTGACTTTGTCATAGGCCTTGAACATATCAATCTTTAACGTCGCTAAATAGTCCTTACCTTTGGAATGGCGTTGTAACTTCATAATAAGCTCGTGCGTTATTAGGCAATTGTCCGCTAGCAGTCTACCTGGAACAAACACATTCTGTGTAGGAGAAATGAGGGTACTTATAATTGGCTTCAGCCTGTTTGTTAGCACCTTTGAAATAACTTTGTAGATACCAGGCGAAATTGTCCTCCTCCTCCGGTCTGTCAACTTTCGGAATGAGGCAGATGTGCGTGTAATACCATTCCCTCAGTATATACCCATTGCCAAAAAGATGTCGGACATCCCGGAAAATGTCCTCATGAACCCTTCCCCAGAATTTCTGATAGACAGCAATTGATACTCCATCTGGACCCAGGGCTTTCAATCCCCCCATCTGAAACAGGGCAAGCTTTACTTCTTCTTTAGTGATCTCTCTTTGCATATCCTGTATTTGTGATCTGGATAGGGTTGGCACCATACTTGACATCTCTTCTGGGACCGATCAGTCGTCCGAATCGGCCGCTTGACACTGATAAATCCCCATAAAGTGTTCCAATATTGCCTGGTGTATATCCTGTTTTTGAGAGAGCCATTTACCGTCCCTGGACTTCAGCATAAGAATCTCATTTTTCCTTTGCCTGGATTTTGCCATCCTATAAAACCATTTTGTGTTTGAGTCCTCAAAGGCTATGTATCTACCCTTTGCACTTTGTTTCCAATAAGCTAGCTGAGTACGCACTCGTTGCATGTGTTCTTCCCTCGTTTTGCCTTCATTTCTACCTTCTTCTTCCCACCTAGCATCCTGATTATCCAAAACTAGTTGTGTACATGTGCACATGCTAAGTGCTTCATCCCAGACAACATTGTTCTTGGCTTGGTACTGTTTGCACCATTTGAACATCTCGAATCTCACTCCGGCCACTTTCCTAGCCATACTATACATCGGTGAGCCCACAACATTCTCACTCCATTTTTTGTTCACTATGATCCGGACCCCCCTATGCGCCCAGCCTGATCGAGCCCCTGCCGCCCGACCTAATGTGCAGGCAGCGTTGGGCTCGCCATGCTGGCGTTTGTTGCACTCTCCCATCTCGAACATGGGTTGGGTCTCTGCCTCCATGAGCTGCCGCTTAGTGGAGTGATAACTTCCTCCATTATCGTGATTATTCGAAGCACTGCCCCTACTATGGCTAGTTGCATCATGCATAAACTCATCCCCACTGTCGCCATTGTCATCGTCCTCTTCATCACTGCTATTCATCGAACTATCTGATGAGGAGATGTCCGGGGTTGGTCGGCGAACATCGAGACGAACCCAAGTGGTAGTATACTTCTCGATAAATGGCAACCCAATAATCTTGTTTGTATAAAGGGGTGCACTCCCCTTTCCCACCATTAAAGCAGAATTGGGCTTGCATGCACTAAGGAGGGCATGATCAACCTCTTTCTTCACTTTCTCCCAATCCCTCAAACAGGCAGAGCTCTTGTGCCCAATTCGACCACATCGTTTACAAAACACAAACACGCCTTCGTAACGAAAATCAACCCAAACAGACCGGCCTTGCTGATACTCGACATAGGCACCTAGGACCAAAGGTCGCTTCAAATTAAGCCACACTAACGCTCAATAGAACTGTTTAGGCCCTGGCTCGTGCGATTTGTGATCAAAGCGTAGGACATGACCTAGCCTAGAGAGCAGCGATTCCGCTACTTTCCAAGAACCTATCACCAACGGGAGGCCCTCAACCTTAACCCACATGGCCATTTCCGTGAAATTGAAAGAACGAATCAAATCGGCCATCTTCCATGGTTTTATAACAAGCAAAGCACTACGAAAATTCATAACGCCATACCTACCCAACAAGTCCTCTCTGTCCTCTATATCAGAGCAGTAAAACAGAAACACCTTACCTTCCTTAACCACCTTTATGCGATGCTTTGTAACCCATGAATCCACCCAAGACTGAACTGCCTCTTTCGGGAAATCCCTGTCATGGAGGAACCTTCCAGCAAGCTAAGGAGGAGGTTAAGACCTCCCTCATTGAGTACTGATGCTTCCGGAGGAGGTTTTAAAAGAGGACCTTGTTTGCGGTGAAACGTGACATATTGAGCAGTTGTTTGAGAAGTGGCTGACTCCATCAAAGCCAAGAAACTGAAACTAGACTGAACCCAAAACAACTAAAGGAAGAAACTAATGACACTAAGGATAGAAGACAGGCTGAGCTTGCAATAAGATAGATATTACTACAGGAAATGAGTAAAGGAAATGAAGAATTAAATATGCACTTTCCACTAAAAGGGACTCATTGTTTAGGAATAAATTTGGGATAGGAAGTGGATGACAACTAGTAGACGCCTGGAATGGATAGTAATTAATTGGAATAGTGAAAAGGTTGACGCAGTAAGTAAGTTTTTAGAGAGAGAAACCATAGAGAGAGAACCTCTTGTTTTTCCTTAAAGAAATTTCGATGTGGGGGAAATCTGCAACAAGTTTTTAAACCATCACTATTTCCCCAAATGTTCAAATCAACAATAATTGTGCACCAATAAGATACACGCAAAACAATATCACCAATGACCTTGTTATTTTTCACCATTAGAAGGACAACAATTAACCTAAATATCAATCCTATTTCAAATACTGTCAATATTTTTAGGGTAAATTTACAAGAATAATCCGAATTTTTAAAAGTTAATCATGAAAGTACTAACAATTGATTATTCTTGATTATGAATGATAAATGATGTCTTCACATAATGATCTTAAGTGATGAGCAACTAAATTACACTAATAATTTATTTGCTTTTTGTATGATTTTTTTCCTGTACTCTCTCTCGTCTCCCCCCTTATCCAATTAGAACTTGATTGATAAATCATCATGTAATATTCTAAATGGGTTCTTCAAATCACGATGTCATTTGAGAATGTACTCTCCAGAGCTCAATGTACTTAAATTATCTATAGTTAGGATTATTATAAAAAACTAGCTATAGTTAAGATTATTCATGTCAATATATTCTATTTTTAGTATCTTAATTCTCCTTCTATCATTCTGCTGAGTTGACACAAGTGCTAACTAATTTTGATGATCATTTACCCTCACCAGTTCTACTACTTTTTTTAAATTAAAGATCTACTGTTGTCCGGACACTAAAGCTTGTACAAGTAATTTCTAATTGCACTATGATTATGTGATTACAAATCTAGGATAACTTAACCGGAGATGGGAGAAGCATCAATAAAAAACATATCTTTCAAACTAAACTAGACAAAATACCCCTAAAAGGGTAAAACCTTTTACATTACACAATACTCAAAAACAAAAATAAACTCCTATTTTAACCCTTAGCTTTCAACTTTTTTTGGAAACTAAAAACAAATTTGTGGAAACGAGAAAAAAGTATTTTCTAATTTTGTAGTTGTCAGTTTTCATAATTTGATAGAAGTAGTATAACTATGACTTATTTTAAGGTCATTACATTACTCAATAATAAACCCAAAATCTAGAAACCGACAGGGATACCAAAAGACCCTACTTATTTTTGTTTTTGATATATTTGATTTTAGTTTTCAAAAAAACTGAAAATTAAAAATAGAAAACAATAACCAACCAACTCTATTATTTTTCATTTTTTAGTGTCAGTTTTCAAATGCAATTGAAATAAGTTCGACTAATTTTTAAAACCAAAAACTCACTGTAATTAAGGGTGAAACTTGAAAGTTCGGTGTACGATTTGGATTTAGACCTAATCCAATCTGACTCGAATAAAAATTGAATTTTAATCTTCCAATCCAAATCCAAACCAATTAGAGTTTGAGTCCAAACCAATCCAATCTGAATTTTTAGAAACTAGATTGGATCCAATCCGAACGATCCAATTGTTTTAAACTCTGTTTTTTCGATAAAATAAATTTGGTGCAAGCATCAATATAAAGTATACGATAGTAGAAGTAATTCATATGATCCCATAAAAAATCATTAATAAACTAATAACAACTAATAATTCATTACAAACACATAATTGATGACAACACGAGGTTCAATAACAATATAATATCAGGTTCAACTTTACAACAACAAGTTAAGGTTTTAACTTTTAGGGAAGGAAAGGGCTGTTGGACCATTTGGGTTTTTTTTTATAAAAAAACTTTGTTAAACCCAATTATAAATATACAATATAAGACCTATTTACTATTATCTTATTTTGGATTTTTGGATTCAATCACCCTCAATCCAATCCAATATAAACAGTTCAATTTTTAAAAAATAGGAAAATTGGATTCTAATAATCCAACCTTTAAGCGGTCTTCTTAAAACAGTCCCACTTATAAGATATTTTTGAACAATCCAATCTTTTGATGTTATCTTCTCATAATGGTCCTTGACCTGTTGTGACCGGTATAACAGGTCAAATGTGACACGTGTCACACTATAATTGGTCAGTCTATTTCCTCCTTCCTCTACCTCTTTTCCTCCACAACCACCACCACCTAACCACCCCCTGCAGCCTCACCCCAACCCCAACCCCACCCTAGCCCCCCGCGGCCCCCCCACCCCACCCCCACCCTAAGCCCCCGCAGCCCCACCCCCACCCCAACCCCACCCCACCCTCCACCCCACACTAAGCCTCTGCACCACCACCCCCGCCCCAATTTTAAAACCCCACCCCACCCCACCACCCCTTTCACACCCACCCCCACCCCAGACCCGCGACAACCCACCCCCACCACACCCCCACATCCCACCCCGATAGCAAACCCCCGGAATCCCCCCACCCCTCGCATGTAGAAAACACCCGCCACCCTCTCCCTCGCCTCATACCCCGTCGCGCCTCCCCCTCTCCTATCCCTTCGTCTCTTTCCACCCCGTCACCCCTCCCCCCTTCGCCCCTCTGTATTTTAAATACGACCACCGCCACCACTATTAACGACGAACGTGATTCGAGGAGAGTGAGAGAAAGAGGAGAGAGATAGGAGGAAGAGAGAAGTGGCGACAAAGAGAGGGGGTGGGGGCTAACAGGAAGGGGGAGGGTGGGTCAAACTAGATAGGGAGGTGAAGGGGGAGGAGAGAGAAAATGAGTGAAGGGGGGGAAAAAAAAATTTACACAAGGTCACCAGGGACCGTTATAAGAAGATATCAGCAAAAGGTTGGATTGTTCAAAAATATCTTATAAGTGAGACTGTTTTAAGAAGACTGGCTAAAGGTTGGATTATTAAAATCCAATTTTCCTAAAAAATACTCATTTCAAATCCAATCCAAACATAGTTTGAGTTCAATCCAAATTACTAATTCCGTTTGGATTAGATTGGATTTCAGTTTTTATACAAATAACTTTCACCCCACTACCAAGCGAACCCCAAACTTTGTTGTGATTCTCCCTCCCTAGCAGGCTAGCCTCACTCACCTCACCCTCGCAGTCTCCCTTGGTCTCTCCTACCCTCCGCCTGCAGGCATACGCTGCTGCACACGCCGTCGCTGCGCTCCACTTTGCGTAGGCGACCACTGTGGCACGTACTACTACCACCTTCCATCAATCTCAAGCAGACCACTTCTACTCTGCACATTATCTCATTTAAGTAAGTAAGGTTTTTATGCTTTTCAATATTAGTCAATTTAGTGTGCGTTATCTTCTCCTCAACTTATCCGAACTGAATTTATCTGACGTGATTGGACCTGATCACCCAATATTAGACCTGATTATCCCTAAAACTTATGTTTTAAGATAAAGGGAACGCACCCTAAAATTAGTTTTATGGATTTTTATTGGATTGCTCAATTTTAATTGTGTATTAGATAGTTCATATAGGCAGTTAAAATTGGTTGTTGGGTATATTAATGGATTGTTGTGGAATTATAATTAATTAATACTTCATCCATTTCTTAATAGATGCATCATATCGACGGTTTGGCATTATTTGAATATCAACTTTAACCATATTTAATTACTCCCTCCATCCCATAATATAGTGCTTACATTTCATTTTGGGTGTCCCAAAATATTGTGCCTATTTCATCTTTTATCAATTTGTTTGGACTAAATTATCCTCAACTTTTACACAAACTTTCCAAAATATTATACTTTTTTTTTAAAAATGTGCTCCTATCTATTGCTTTGCACTATTCCAAAGGGAAATTTATTGCTTTTTGAGTTTTTTTTAAGGAAAAAGAAAATAAAGAAGTAGTTTCAAGGCGAAAGTATTTTATTAGATATACTTTTTTTTTAGAATCCTACCACTCCCTCCATTCTCTTTAATTCCCGTAAAAGAAAGAAAAGAAGCAAGTATTATATAATGGGACGGAGGGAGTATTATTTTGCAAAAATAAATGTCACTATTTTAATCGTTGTTGGGTTAATCCCAATGTATATTTTCAAACTATTGATGGTCAAAGTTGTGCATCGGCAAGTGTGCCCAGTCAATATGATAAAAATGTAAATTACTCGAATTGTGAAAATTATGCATTTTGTTTTTTTTACTTTATCCTCTCATGGTATTTGCTGATTTATGTTTATCATTTTTCCATGTATTTGATAAGGTGGATAATTGTTATGCCTTGAAGCTCAAATTTTTGATTGAGTTTGTGAATTGTGATCTGGGAGTTTTAATTTGTTGTGTAGTATTCCAGTGTATGTGTGGATTTTATTGCACTTTACTGAATAATACCCGTTAGCCGTTACTTGGCAAAAGGGCTGCTTAGACCTAGCTATCACCACTCAAAAACAATTAACATTCGAGCAAATGTATTTTGGTATGTGCGTCGATAGGTATAGCCATGCAATTGCGTCATGAATTCGCAGGTACAAAATACTCCCATGAAAGTGGATTAGTCTCAGTCTCTCAGACCTCCATTCTCAAAATTCTAGATCCACCATATGAGCTTTTGACTTGCTTTAGTAGAATTGGACGAGTAATAGAGAATGAAACTTGATTACGAGCTTATGTAATTAGAAAATGTATAAAGCAAAAGTCTTTTTATAAGTTTGACTTGATCGATAAATGAGCAAGCTCTGACACTTTCATAATTGGTTCCTTGAAGAACTGAGCTTGGTCATTAATTTGAGTTTGGCTTGAAGTTTGAGCTTAATGTTGACTAAGCTGGATTAGTTTAAATAGGAATAGGATAAACACTGGCTCGTTCAAAGGAAATCTACTAAGTTTTTAAACCTCATGTGATAATTGTAGCTCCATTTCTGAATAAGAGAGCTGATCTACATAAATTAAGACTATAACAGTTTCAATCAGTCATTCGTACTTGTATACACGTTTTTATATCTTTGGAGATTTTGGCACAAATATTAAGTAACCTAATGATTTGGTTGCAGAGGTCAAGAGATGGAGCATAGCCATGAGATAGAGGTTTTGACAGCTCAGGAAAATTTTAGTGATGCACCTGTGAAGAAACAAGAAACACGTGATGAAATGCTTTCAAGGCACAGGTATCATTCGTATGATATTGTCCCTGTTTCTATTTGCATTTTCCAAGATCGAGTTTAGATGTGATGTTGCTTGCATATGTTTTTGATCTTTGGGGTATTCTGTAAGTTGTCCGTTTGGTGCCAATCATCTTATCTTTGCAGTGGACTATTACACAAGGAATTCATTTGGTTGCGTAACTTAGTATTGTGGTTGGTTGAGTATGGCATGGATCTAGTGTTTAATGTAGAATAGGACAAAGGCAAAATTCTTATCATATGTACTCGGGTAATGTGCTTTCTAACAATGTTATTGGAAAAGAAATGCCCATTAGCTATAGAATTCTTTATAACGCAGTACTTTCTGGTGCGTAGGCATGCTACTAGGTCAGTAGGTTGTGCCAAGCTGGTCTGTGGGTCATACCTCCGAGCCGGGTCATGCGGTGTATGGCTCATGTGGTGTGGCTTGTGTTGTGCTGACAGTTTAGAACCATACTCAAAATGGACCAAATCTGTGCCATGTTTTTGTGTCGTGCCCCTCGCTCAATAAATCTGGCCTAGGATGTCCAAGCACACACAGGAGTGGGCCTTGCTATGCCAAATTCGTGATGGGCTGAACTGCCCGCTAAGCTGGTATAATCTAGTGCTAGTGCTATTGCTAGCGCTATGTTTGTGTGTGTAATTATATCTGTTTCTCATATTTATAGAATATTATAATGGTACTAACGATGGAATATATGTAACTTATTGAGTTGATGTTAATGTAGTGTTGTACTTTTTTTCTTCTCTGGGATGGCAATTGACAAAGGAAGAAAGGTGAATGTTAGATGATGTACTAAATTATTGAAATGTAATTAGACAGAAGAGAGAAGATTGAACTTGTCATAAAAGATCTATATAGAATAAAGAATACATTGTGATGAAGGGACTACAGTGTAGCTCCCATTTAGGGGGTTGGAGGGTGGGAAATTGAAATTACTCTTGAAAGAAGGATTATGGCTCATTCAACTGTTGTGATCTGTTTTTCTTTTGTTGTTCTGAGTAGGGTGTGTGTGTGCGTGTGTTTATGGAACTATGGGTCAGAATATGCTGGTAGATGATGTTATTTCATTGTTTATTCTCAAATTCTTTGGATTAAATTCTACAGGAAAGAAATTGGCCAGCTACAGAACAAAGAGGTTGAGATGAAAAAAGCTGCAGCTAAAGGTAGCAAAGCAGAACAGAAAGCAAAGAAGAAGCAAGTTGAGGAGGAAATAGCCAAATTGTCCGCAAAGCTCAAAGACAAGCAAGCAGAGGAACTTTCATCACTGGGCTACATTAGTAGTAGTAAGGTTGATGGAAATGACAAGGGAAACCTTGACACTCTTGTTAAAGCGATCGCTGGAGTATCTGTTGCTTCTCCAGCTGATAATAATCACAAGCCCAGTAAAAGCGTAAAGAGGCGTGAGAAAAGAGCACAGGAAGAAGCTGCAAGGGAGCAGAGAATAAAAGAAGAACAGAGCAGTATCATTAGTGATAAAACAGTTGAGAATGAGTTATTAGAGAAGAAACTAGGCCCACTTGGATTGACCATTTACGAGGTTAAACCAGATGGCCATTGCCTTTACCGAGCTGTTGAGGATCAGTTAGCTCACTTGTCCAGAGGGTCTTCACCTTACAATTTCCAGCAGCTTCGAGAGACGGTGGCTTCTTATATGCGTGATCATGCTTTTGACTTTCTCCCATTTTTCACATCAGAGAATGCGGTTGAAGGAGAGTCGGATGATTCTCTATCGCAGAGATTTGAAAGCTACTGCAAAGAGGTGGAATCAACAGCAGCTTGGGGTGGGCAATTGGAGCTTGGCGCTTTGACACATTGCTTGAAGAAACATATAATGATATTTTCAGGATCCTTCCCTGATGTTGAAATGGGAAAGGAGTATAAGATTGATGATGATGCTTCATTGAGTTCTTGTATCAAGCTATCATATCACAGGCATGCCTTTGGTCTGGGTGAGCACTATAATTCTGTGGTTCCGAATTTGTAATGAAATAAATTAGTTATCTCTACAGTCTTGATAGCTTATCTGTTGCATTCATTACCAGATAAATATACAACTTTAAGATTGCTTTGCCAGGATAGTTTTTGATATATTCTACAAATTTTGATATAGAAATCAATGATTGTCCCTATCAATTTCTTTTTATTGAGAGAAAATCTTTGGTGAAACTCTCTCACACGAACTTATTGTGGGATATCAAAAACGTCAACCTAAAATAAGTACAAACGACATCGTTAACCTAAAATAAGTACAAACGACATCTTAAAAAAAAAGTACAAACATTGTGAATTTTCTTCATACAAGTTTGTGAGAAAACATTTCTTGCATAGAAGAAGTCAAGATGTTGGCAACATAAACCTGTATCTGAGTGTTTGATATAAATAATGTGAACGATATCTGAAATTAGATAACCAGATTAAACTGAAACTCGAAACAGAACAACCTCACCTGAAATTAATTGTGTCTAATATTCATTCATTTAGCCTAAAGAGTGAATTGACAATAGATCTAGATGAATAAATATGATCCAACCCAAATTAGTTTAAAACCGATGAGAAATTATATTGGATGAATTACTCATCCACCCGAAAATGACTTGAACTGAACCTGACAATCCATTTGCCATCCTTAATATTGAATCAGAGGTTTGCAGAACAATGAAGGTGTTATGGGAAAAATGGGAAGTTGGGAATCAACCTAGGATCATGACATTTGATAAGTAGTAGAAAATTATTCCGTCACTTTAATGTTTTGGGTACTTATATTCCTAGCAATTGGCCACATCTGAAAAGGAAACACCATTACAAAATGGAATTTCTGATAAAGAGAGATAAGGGTGGGTGTGAGGGTGTGAGGGTGTGATATGGGGTATGCTCATATGCTGTCATATATCAGGTTTCTTGTCTAATACAATCCGTCCATTCTATGTGATGCGAGGAGCCGAAAACGCGTTATCCTTCATTTCATCAAAAAAGTTTCCCCTCTCTGTTGTCTGTACACAGATCAAACATGTCAATTTATACTCAAGAAGTTGGTGTACATTCTTCAGGCAACATATCTAGGTCCTGTGATCTCAAATATAGGAGGGAAAATTAAAAATTATAAAGAAATTATGCGAACACAATATATCTATCTGTTGATGTTCACTTCTGTAACTTAACACCACATGAACAATGTTACTGCTAAAATAAATTTCATCTGATAGAACATAACAATATGATGAACTAATCATTGTACAAAATGAGGAAAATCATAAACGTGTTGAGTCAGTCTCGAGCTAACACTGTGCATAACTTTCATGTCTTATATCATAGGAGTAGAATTTTAGAAGCTCAAAGTAAAATGGTCAAGGCACACTAAGGCGAAATGATCTAAGTTCGATGCGCAATGCCTGAGGTGGAGAGCTTGGAAGCACTACCCTCATGCATTCTAGCCTTGGAAGTTTTCATAAGAATTCTTCTCAGTCACTTAAGCATGTACTTATGCTAATAAATACTAACTGATTTTTATTATGCTCGTTCATTAGGGATTATCCTACTTTTATCAATAAGTTAATTGTTATCATTCTTAAATCAAAACTTGGAACGGAGAGCCATAAAAATGGAATTTCTTAAACAAAGCTGCCGGTTCTAGGTTCATGGTAGCGAAATTAACTGTTCATACTTCATACTCCATTCTAATGTGAATTACAGAACGATGTGATGGACTGAAGATGGTTCTAAAAGTGTTAGATATATAACATTGAATTATTTTCTTATTATTATTACTTTATTGGATACTAGTTTTTTAGAAATATTTTCTACAAGCTGCAAGTATAATGCTTCCAATATGTTAATGAAACTCGCTCTTTTGGTTGGCATATACACTAACCTGTGCTACTTTGTTTTATTCAAAGATGATTATACGTTTGATCTGCTTGTGAATCTTATAAAGTTGATCTTTTAGAAAATTACAAAAGAATAAAAGTAATGCCATATCTTATATAACTAGCTCTTGCGTATTATTCTTTACCTTTCCATAGTTGTGCCTAGTCGGAATGCAGAATCGATTCCATGATCTTACAATACAGAGGTACACAAAGTTACAACAGGCTCTATTCTCCGGGCCTTGATTCAATGGTAATAAATGCATGATCAAAATTTCATAGGAGACTACCTACTGCTAATCCCATATTATCTGCATCTGTTCCTTGGTTGTGTTTGGCTCTTCAATTTCATTTCAGCTAAAGTTTAATGTAAAACATCCACGTGTCTGTTAAAATACGAGATCACTTTGCTGATAGATAGTACTAGATGTAGGAGAAGACAGAAGATCAAGTAAAACTGGACCTTTTTTGCGGATATCTTTGGAAAGTGGTTCTTAATATTCTTTTCACTTTAGGTGTTGCATGTAGTCTTTTTTTTTCATGGATGCTTGTGTTACTTTTGTTTGTCAGAGTGAAGAACATAAATCATGTACGAAGCCATTTTCAAGCATAAATTTGTGGATCAAAAAGATAGTTTTTTTAAAAAAGTTGCCTTTTAGTTGAAACTTCCCGAACTTATCCTCTCGATCATCATTATCAGTTCTTGCATGATGCAGATAGGAGTCGCCTTAAAAGAAGCTTATAAATAGACCTGTGTTGTAGCATTATCATCTCAAACCTTGAGTCCCCTCAACAAGCAATATTGTCAGAGTCTGCTGTATTTCCAGCATTTTCATCACCAATTTTCGACTTAAACAGAGAGATTTCCTTCAAAGATAATGGATGTTGTGAAGGGTTTAGTACAAGAAAGGCCAGTGGTCATTTTCAGTAAGGCTAACTGTCCTGTAAGCCACTCGATGAGACAGCTCATTAGTGGGTTTGGCGCTAATCCTACTGTATATGAACTCGATCAAATGCCAAATGGACGGGAAATTGAGAGAGTTTTACAGATGATGGGGCGTAAACCCACAGTACCATCTATGTTCATTGGTGGAAACTTGGTAGGTGGACCTAATGACCTGATCAGCCTTCAGGTGCAAGGCAAGCTTGTACAAATGCTGATGGATGCCGGAGCTATTTGGATTTGGAAGAGGAACTAGTTCGCTTTACTGTTCAGGCTTAGCCGTCAGAAATATAATGAGCTGAAAGTTATAGGTTCAATTTTGTACATGAGTTGAGAGTTAACTGAAACCATATAGGTTCAATACCATTATACACTATATCTATAGCTAAGATGTTGGAAATAAAGTGTTCTGCAGTGCCTTGATTTTGAGTATAATCATATCCAGATAACATAAAGTTAGTCTTTGCTTACACTTTATTTTGGTCTTGTGATCTTGTCACCATTTTATCATTAACTATACAAATTCTGAACAGCTGAACCTATTTATTCTAGTTGCTATACATATATATATGAGATTATTGAAGAACATAGACCAAAATCAATCACTGTACCAGTTAAATGGTAGGATATAGCCAGATAGGGTTTATTCCTAAATTTTCTTAATCACTCTTTCCGTCCTAAAACAAGCGCCATCGTGCAAAGAGTTTGATGACTACAGAGTTGGTAATTTCTTGCCATGAAAAGCCAAATTTGAAGCGGAATGATTTTAAAAGACAAACATTTTCGTTTCCTAGGATGGCCTGAAATAGTAAGAATAACATTTCAGCTACTGCCTACTTGGCGTTCCAAATGAGTATACAAAATCAATAGTTTCATATTCGTATCTAAACTTTTTATTAAGTATCCTGGCTTCTCCATAATTTAACTTAACCTCTGAAGTCTGAACACATAAAACTGTGTTCCCATATCTTCAATAAGTTCAGAAATTTTTGTGTACGACTCATAGACAAATGCCGGAGTTTAACACTTGAATCTACATTCAAGCTTCCTACGATACGAGGGCCTTTTCTAGTTTCCTTCTTGGTTGGCTAGAAATTCACGTAAGCATTGCAAAACTAGAAGTGACAACTTTATAGAGTAGAGTTCTGTATTCCTTATGTGTAAGAATATCTGTTACAACTTGCAATATACTTGTACAATGTGAAGCATTGCATCTGAAGTCGAATGCTGATATATTGAGTTTCTTCCAAACTCGAGACAATAGCACAAAAACCACATGCTAAAATTGATTTGTGTTTCACGTAAGATTGTTCAACCATAAACATCAGTTCAGACTAGTTGGCGTCTTTTGGTTCTGGGATATAGATAAAGAAGCATGGAAGAACCCTTTTAAAGCAGTTCAGGAAGCAAGTGAATGAACTTGCCTTTCTTTGAGATTGGATGCCAACAATGACTGACTGCATTCATAAAACTTATTTCCATGTTGATCAGTTTGAGAATGTGTCAACTTTGATCTTTGAGATCAAAGAATCGATCAAATCCAGGAGGAGTCATTCATCTATTAGCCACTTGTTAGTTTGTCAAATTCATTACCACACATATAGCCGTCTGCCAAGCTAATCATGACTCATATAACCCGTTAGAGCTAAGAATTTCCACAACATTCTGTATTTTTGCGGACCCAAGATATTCGCATGTTTAAAATCAACCGCCCGTTTAAAGATGAGCTAGTATTGTGCCAAACAATGTGACCAAATTTTTTGTCAGACTGCTTAACTTTTAAGGGACGCATTTTTGTGTTATGTGAGGTTTTGATATGCCAAAAATTGCAGGTATTTTTTTATATCCCTTAGCTAATTAATTTGTGGTGCAAACGAAATTCAATTTATATTCTGTTCGTCAAAGCTAAAATTTGATAAAAGGAGCCCTTCATATTTTTTTTTTCCAGTTTCATAAGGGTAAGAATTTCTTGCTAATGAAGGTATAATTTGATAAAAGCAGCCTCTTTGTTCTTATAGGATAAGGAAATCTTTCTGATTTGAAGTACAATATTCCCTTATTCTGATGGACCAGACACAACACACAGTATGAGGTGAAAGAGTTAAAGAATAGATAAACCTACGCGTAAATGTCCTCCGTACTTTTCATTTGTACACCCATTCAAATTCGATGTCATTAATACATAGAATTCAGATGACAGAGCACATGTTTTATATTCTTTATTATGCTTCCTTTCTTGTAAAAAAGAAGCTAGTTGTCTTCATCTAGTGTTGACCTTTCACTTATTGTAGAGACATTTAATTCAATTTTAATCGAGCCATGTTGTTGAAAGCCATCAAAATTCCGGCTCATAGTATTTTTGCACTTTCTTTGTCACAAAGAATCTACACATAGCCATCAACCAGCCCATCCCAAACTAACTTTTTGCCCACATGTTCAAAGTTTAGGGCTGCAGGAGAGTGCATAATGAAGCACCAAAAGTACTTTCTTACTTGTTGAGCAGCACGTAAGTGAGGTGCCTCCCATTAGGCAGATTCGAGTGTATGATAGAATTTGCCTCCATTAACTGATGACAAAATTTCACTACTATGAAGTACTTTTTATGGTCAAGCTTTCCGTTTTAATTAGTTTGGTTCACTTGTAATCTACACATAGTTTCCATTAAATATTTTACTCCCTCCGTCCCATAATATAGTGCTTGTTTTTCATTTTTCACGGATGTTAAGAAAGTGGAAATATATCATAATTTGTATTTAATGCTTTACTTGTATTGGGTAGCCAATGGTTTTTTCCCTTTTTTTTAAACAAAAATACCAAACAACATTAATTAAAACTTGTAATAAATTGTGCTCAATGTTTCAACCAATAAAGTGACAATTAATAAACAAAAACAACCATTAGGATTAATACTAAGTAAATAATTAAAGTAGAAAGATTTCAAATAGGCACTATATTTTGGGATACCCAAAATAGAATACAATCACTATATTTTGGAATGTAGGGAGTATTATATATTGGTAAAAATTATGAAACCTGACATTTTGATAATTCACAATAAAATAAATCTAACCAGATTACATACGCCAAATTAATTTTTTTTTTAACCTTATATACGTATGTTCAAAATGTCAACTAACAAACAGTTGCTAGTTACTATAGAACTTACAATGTTTTGAAAATGGATGAAAAGTATAGTTATGAGGATACAGTTTTGCCTCATCAACTTAACGATCGGCATATTCAAATTAATATACTGTTAAACATGTTTCTCATTGTTAATACGTGTTGCTATAAAGATTCGAAAACGGAATTTGAGATATTTCAATGCAGTCCATGCTTCACTTGTACTTGTACCATACTAAAAAAAACAGTTTAGAATCCTACAGTTAAGCAAAAGCACCTTAATCTAATTGACCAAATAAACTTTTAAGGCCAAGTATTGATGATAACAAAAGAAAAGATAGAATATTGACTATTGAAGCATGTCAATGAGACATGACATATAAGAATAGCTGTATCAAGTTTCCACATAAAGTACTGTGCAGAGCAATCTAGATAAGAAAACAAGAACAAAGAAATAGTATGAAAAAGTTGGAATCTCAGTCGACATATGCAACTGAATGTAGAAGCCAGAGTCGTGATCTTCGTTCCCACGTCGAACTTTATGACACATAAGTGACTCAAAACTGATATTCGAGTTGTACTTGGAGATTGGAGTACAACTGATTATATTCCTGTGACACTGGCATGTCCTTATCATCTGAGTTTTGTGATAAGGGTTTATTGCCTTAAGATCCTCGTAAGATAATTGCCAGTAAAATTGGCTGTTGGCTTCTCGTAGGGACGTTTTTCGGAAGCAGAGGCTATCTTGTCTCTGGGGTTCTGCTCATCAAAAGAATATGGTGCTTAAACAGCTAGCAGGAAAACTTTACACTTATATAACTCAAAAGAATCAGTTCATATTTTCTTAACCAGTTTCAGCATAAGCATGAATATTAGCTACGTGTATAACATATGATCAAGGAACTTCAGAATATTTTTAAGATATAAGCAAAATGTCAGATAATGAGATAAACCAAAGATTGTAGCTAGTATGCTTATATTGATGAATTTTACTGCATTATAAAGTCTGGTTAAACTCATGAAGCTTTATATCAGCTACGGTATGAAAATTAAATTGATGAAATGCCTTATTGGTGTTGCATCATTATATCAGCTAATGAACACAAAATTATGGAATGCCTTATCGATATTGCACCACGAAATGACTTCTAAGAGAAAAATGACTATAAACGAGCCATGAAGGTCATATCTTCGAAGCACAAGAAGCACAGTAACTGGTTTTCCAAGTAACAAGTGCATGTGAAATCATTAGGAAACATGCGACACCATCCAATAGTAGCATTTCTCAGTAATGGAGAATCTAGGAAGATCTTAGGGCTCTTGCAGAGGAAGTTGATATCTGATAATACATGAAATTTAGACACTTTTTTACATCATGTACGGTCAATCAACATAGCAATTTCTTGCAAAGATCGATATATGATGACTATTGATGAGCATAATGGAACCTCATTATATTCCGTGTGCATGGTACCTTTGAGCATCAAGTTTTCATATCTACACGCTCTTTCAAATCCTTCGGTGCAAGAAAATAAATGAAGATTCCTTCTTAAACATGTCCACATATTTGATCTTATTGCTTCTGTAGAACTCTAGAATAAAGAAGATGCTCAACGGAAGGGAAAGACTTCCATGGTCATTGTCAACACTCTGCTGAGTGAAGATATTTTGGAATCAAATGATTTCCATGAAGCATATATCATTCCTTGCACTACTTTTTAGTAAAGCATCAAAGAAGCAGTATTGTTCACTGACATATTATAAATAGATTGCATCATAGCTCAGATCTACTCACAGCAACATCACAACACCACATTCAATACTCATCTGCCCCCTTCATTTCTGTATCTCGAAGGAGCTTCACATAATTATAAAATCCTCTACACCTCCCAAAAACTAAATTAGAAAAGAAAGCCAGCTAAGTTTACAGGCTAAGCAATGGATGTCGTCAACAGATTAGTGGAAGATAAGGCATTGGTAATCTTCAGCCGGAGTACTTGCTGCATAAGCCACTCGGTATTGCAACTGATAAGCAGTTACGGAGCCAATGCAACAGTCTACGAGCTAGATAACATGTCGAATGGCCAAGAAGTAGATAAAGCTCTTCAAAGATTAGGGCTTAGGCCGAGTGTTCCTGCTGTTTTTATAGGCCAAAAGCTAGTTGGTGGTGCTAAAGAGATTATTAGCCTACAGGTCCAAGGAAAACTTACGTCAATGCTAAAGGAGGCAGGAGCTATATGGGTTTAGTATATATAATAAACAACTCACATTTAGCAAGAAAATTATATAATACTCCTATAATATGAGCTTTGATTTTCAGATTTTGAAACTAATTAAGGAGAATCTGGCTAATTTCTTCTTATTGATTTTCATCCATCCCTGAATTTTTCCTAGTAGGATGGCAGGGTATTACATTACGTAACGCCCCTAGTGTAGAGTCTGTGGACGGTAGTCTATAGGTTCAAAATGGAGTGTCGTTTCCACTAAACTAGTGTAAAAACCCCCCATATTGATGTATTATGATATTCATACCGCCTCAGCTTATTACAAAGATCTGTATTCCAGTACTTTTGTTATTAATTAGGTTTCAAAGTTTCTAAAAGTATAAAATCATATTAATATTGAGCATAATTTCACAGTGCATTTGGATAAATGATAACTGATAAGATAATCGATTATCGAAATAATCATCCATGAAAAGTCCAAAGTAACTACAACTATTGAAAACTGTGAAAAAGTGTTGAGCATCAAAGTAACTAACACAATCGAAAACTAAGTTGTCATGTAGTAAGGATGCTTTATAGCTTTAGCTAAGTACATAGGAATTTTTTTTTTTGAAAGGAAAGTACATAGGAAATTTTAATTATACATGAAAAACACAATAATATTCATGTAGGCATTTCATCGAGCACGTAGTGTTCAACATGAAAAACCTAGTACCCAGTAAATTTAACACTCATGTGAACATTATACATCATTTAAACGACCATATTCAGTATATTGTCACTCTGATCAATCAAACAAATAAAGATACTTTAAGTAGAAATTTCATATACTTCCTCCGTAACAAAATTATTGCAACAATTTGGCTCGGATTCAAACCAAAATTTTTTGACAAAATTAAAATTTTGCGGAGACAGGATTTGAACCCGTGACCTCAAGGTTATGAGCCTTGCAAGCTACCAAGCTGCTCTACCCCGCGCCGAAGAAAGACTTGGGAACGAATGGACAAAGAAAAAGGGAATGTGCACGGACTCCTAGTCAAAAATTTGGTAATTGTAGTTAGAGGGGTGAATTAGTGAAAAGGAGGAGAGAGAAAATAGGGGGACCATTGGCTTTGTTGTCCATGTGGGGGTTTTTAGGCGCCAAAAAAGGAGGGAAATTTTTTGGCTTTTAGGAGAGAGAATAAAGGTGCCATCATTTGACTTTTTCACTCTCTCTCAATTCTCAAATGCTGTTATCAGCTAAAGTCTTTAGGGTGAAAAATTCTAGGCGCCATTTTTTTTGGAGCGATTGAATGCAACAATTTTAACTATGCAAAATTTACAAAAACCATATCAACTTACAACCCAAATTTTAAACTTTAGTCATTAATTGAAATTTCAATGTTTCCCACCATTTCAAACGTTAATCCCTAATTACACCTCCCACTATATAAGGAGAGGAACCCACAAAAAATCATTGTTCCAATAACAAAAAAAATCAGCCCACAATGGCAACTTAGGTTAAATCAGAGAATAATCACTGCACACACTGCACTAGTCTTCATCTTTATCTTCCTGTAACCAAAAAAAATACAGCAGCAACAGTTAGGGGTGTGCAGAAAGGGACCGGGACCGGAATCTGGACCGGAACCGGACCGGAATGGACCGGACCGGACCGGTCCGGTTGATTCCGGTCCGGTCCCCGGTCCCCAGAAATCAAGGATTCCGGGTTTCCGGTCCGGTCCGGGTAAAACCCGGAATTTTCCGGTCCGGACCGGAAACCCGGAATCCATTATTTTTTTAAAAAAAATTCGCTGACTCAATTGACTCTTGAAATGTATCTGGTCCAGCCCAACTGCCCAAGTGCCCAACAAAAGAACAAACCCTAAACCAGTATACCTCCTTCAATCTCTTCGCCCCCTTTCCTCTTCTCTCTCCTAAAAAAATGGAAAATGCAAACCAGGAAACCTAGAATCCATTATTAATTCTGTCTTGAGTAAATCTGCTGAAAAAGAAAAAGAGTGAAACTTTGAGAAAAAAAATACAAGAGAGAAAAACAAAAAGATTGAGAAATGGAAGAACTTGAAAGCTTTATGAAGAGGTCAACATCGAACTCTGAAGCAGCTGCTTGTGAGAATGAGTGTGCTGGTATTGATAGTTATGGCATCTCTTGAGAGTGGCTGGGTCTGACCTCGACGAATTGGATGGGTTTGTTCTTTCTGCTTTTTCAATTTTTTTTTGGGGCATTCTTGAAATGGAAGAACTTGAAAGCTGTATGCAGAGGTCTGACCCATCTTTTTGCTTTTTCAATTTTTATTCTTCTTATTGTTATGTTGTATTTATGGGTGGTTATATTGATTCCAAAGTTTTGTGGGTGGGTTTTACAAGATGGTGATATATTCTTACTTTACTGAGAGGTCTGTTAATTTATTTTTCACAAACAGCTCAAAGGATATGAATATTCTGTCAAAAATCAAAATCGAAAAAAAAAAATAAGAACAGGTCCATTCCGGTCCAAAACCGGACCGGACCGGAATTTTCAGGTCCGGACCGGTCTGGACCGGAATTATTCCGGTCCGGTCCCCGGTCCGAAAAATTCTGGGATTCCGGTCCCGGTCCATTCCGGTCCCGGTCCGGTCCGGTCCGGTTCTGGACCGGTGCACACCCCTAGCAACAGTAGCACCCTCATCCGAGCAAAATAAACCAGCCAAAATGGATGAAGAATATGCATTCTTTGGAATAGATCAGCTACTTGATGAAGAAGGGTTAGGAGCATCACCTACACCTACTATAGAAGAAATGTGGGTAAATGCATTTGTTAAAAAAAAATGTGAAAATCTCACAAACAATCAAAGAGGTTACATCAGTTTTCAGCTACTTGGTTAACTGTAGTGGTTAGAAGGTCCTTTTTGTAGTTATGTGATGGCAGTCACTAGTTAAACTTCTTTTTGTGATCCAAATTGTAACATTTTGTTCAACTTAATGGAAGTTATCTTATGTCTATGTTTTCCACTGCTTATTGGGACTCAATGGTTGGAAAAAATGTGTTGCTATTATCCAATTGAATGCATACTTTTAGTTTCAAAACTCTCATCATTTTACAGCCTTTAGGTCCATCAAGTTTAGGGTTTTTCACAAATCAGTTTATGATATTTGTTCCCTCAACGTTGACAACAAGGACTAATGTCAATGGAGTACCATGCTTAGAAGCATTAACACCAGCATAGGTCCATTGTTGAAACAGAGCAATTCAAACATCATAAACAATTGTGTTGAGTCCCTTCATCACTTGGACTTTAACAATCAAGGACTCATAGAAAAAAAAGGACAGGGACACCCATGTGCAAAACCTCTCCCAAAGGTCATTGAGGTTTTATTCTACATGCACACACACACACACAACATCATCCAACAATGGCTTCTCCAACTCAAAGGACAAGGACTCATACATATCCAACACATACAACAACATATCAAACAACAACAACAATATAGTGCACACAAACATATCCACCACAAACAGCAACATATTAAACCTCAAACATATCCAACACCAACAGCAACATATTAAACCTCAAACATATCCAACACCAACAGCAACATATGACACACAAAATCCATCCTCTAATCCAATCCAACAGCCACAAAAAAAATCCAACAGCCAACAAATAAATCCAACAGCCAACAAAATCCATCCTCCAATCCAATCCAACAACCAATCCAACAACCAATCCATGCCAACAGCCACAAAAATATCCAACAGCCAATAAAGACATCCAACAGCCAACAAATAAATCCAACACCCAACAATATAATCCAACAGTGACAATTCAAAAAAACCACATGCAAATATGAGAAACAACAATTGACAAGGAAAACAAAAAAAATCAAAACAAATTGCAAAAGTTAGAGATCAGCCTTAAACTTATTTGGGTTCCTTTGCTAATTTAACTCAGATAGTCTCTGATTTGTTTAGGGACTCTTCATCAGATGACAGAATTACACATGGGATATGCGCTCCAACAGAATCAGACCCATCAAACCCACCCACAGAATCAGAACCCATATAATCAGATTAAGGCATAGATGCCAAAATCTGAATTGAAGAATCGTCACTTGATTCCCAAGATTTTATCTGTTCCTTCTCCTTTACCGGTGAAGATGGCTCAGCAATTTTTTCCCCAACCCCTCTAGTTTTCCGCAAGTAAGAGCACTTAGGAAATCGACTAGGCGTGGTTTTTGGGGACTCAAGCTTCAGTTTTTTCCCTTTTTCCCCAGATCTACGCTCCCTAAACTCAAACTCCGAGTGACCCACCGCAGGCAACCCACATACCACAACCCACTCAAACTTCTTCGCCTCATTTATGCTGTCAATGGCAACCCCTAAAGCCGCAACTGCTTCGGGTCTCAAACGCTTTGCAGCCTCGCCACTTTCATACATACAAGTGAAGTGAGCGAAATGAGAGGATTCAAAAAGTTGAACACACAAATTAAGGAGGGTTTTCCTCTCTGGATCTTTTTCGCATGCAAGAACTGTTCTTAGGGGCTCAAGGTTCACCATTTTCAGAAGAGATTAGTGAGACAGAAGAGAGTGTGAGATGGAGAGGAGAAGGAGATAGAGAATTCGGCGATTGAGGGAGAAAAGAAGAGGAAAGTAGATCTAGGGTTTTCATTTTCGGGAAAATGGTAAGAATTTAAAGGGGGGGGGGATGAATTTAGGTTCTGATGTTTGGGTAGTTGGGGAAGAATTGATTGAAGTTCATAAATGGGGGTAGTTGAAGGTTGGGTTTGATTTCTGATTTTGGGATATGGGGGGGGGGAGATTAGATGTGTAATTTTGGTGGGAATCATTCAGGGTAGGTTTATTTAGGTTAGTAATGTAATGTGGGTTAGGGAGTGATAATGATGATTTTGGGTTTTTTAGTAATGGCATTGTTGTAAATATGTTGAATTTTTTTTACCAAAATAAGTAAGTTTTAATTGTTGCAGTTTTGTGTTACATCCAAATATGGCAAATGTTGCATTTTTTTTTGTTACGGAGGAAGTACAAATAATTCCAAAGATTTATAATTTAAAACAAAAAAACCTTAACCTTTCTTATTGAGGCGAATACTACTTTCGCATGCCTATAATGGCGATTACTTTTTTTTTTCTTTTCAAAATGATTATTGAGGCACACTTACCATTAAACCCGCCTCCATATCAGAGGCGTGCATTTTTAAATTCAAAATGAGTAATCGATATTTTTTCTTTGGCGGGACGAGTAATCAATACTTATAGAACCCAAAATATCTAAACATGTGCCATGTAATTTAAAAATGTCCATTAAGGACCTCAATTATAACTAGTTGAGATCTGAGTAGACCACGCAAAGTTGACTTGAAACCAAAGACAAGAATCAAGACCCGATTAAAATCTAAAAGGATATCTGAAACTCAGCTCCAAATCCGAAATAGATTGAACCGGATCGAAAACCATCTGAAATTAACTTGACCAAATACTCGAAGTGACCCGGTCCTGAGATCAACTCGAATTTTGATTCACTTGAATTCCACCTGAATTGAACCTAATTGATTCGATCCGAATGAGCTGACATGTGTTG
Organism: Beta corolliflora; assembly: GCA_947648045.1. Classification (NCBI taxonomy): domain Eukaryota; kingdom Viridiplantae; phylum Streptophyta; class Magnoliopsida; order Caryophyllales; family Amaranthaceae; genus Beta; species Beta corolliflora. Next base: position 1,723,889 of record CANSZD010000007.1, on the reverse strand, counting down.
TATATAGTAACGTGAACCGAATTAACAACTCTAATTATATACTATGCAAATGGCTATACGGAATACTACACCACGAGATTGGACCTCTCGCTTAAGGCGTGATTTGGTTTAAGATAGGGATGTCAATGGGTCGGACTTGGACTGGATTATGCATAATCCTACACCGACCCTGCAAGATATCGGATTTTAAATTCGACTCCGACATTCCATTCTAAAAATACAAATCTGATCCGACTTAAAATCCTAACATTCGACTCCGACCCCGTCCGACTTTTTTTTTCGCCCCATTTTTTTAAATAGAAAAATCTCCTATAATCCAAATAATCTAATCATTACTATTTTTTAACAATCATATAGAAATCTTATATAATATAAATAATATAATCATTACTATTTTTTTAACAATGATTTCTTCAACGGAAAAATCTTATATAATACAATTGCCTCAAAGTTGGAGTCAGAATATGCTTACATAATACATTAATATAAATATTAAAAAGGACTAATTGCCTTGAAATCGCACTCGGATTCAAATGTCAGATTTCTTAATGGGATCAGACTCCAACCCTCCTCCTCGGAGTCAGACTTTTAAACGGAGTCGGATTCGGATTATTCTTTTGTCGAAGTAGGCTCCAATTTTTTCTTTTCGGATTCGGATTGAATTGTCATCCTAGTTTAAGATATGGAATGGAAAGGGAATAGATACAAATAGAGGAGGGGAATGGTAATAAAAAGGGCTACCTTTATTGAGTGTTTGGTTTAAGGCAATGAATTAAAATGAATGGTAACCATTATCACGAAGTTACGAATTTTGTTACTTGAGGGGAGGGAAGGTAACAGATTGGGGAAATCCATTACCAACAAGTAATGGTAAGGGATTGATAAGGGGTTGAACCAAACAAGAATAAAGGTGATCGATAATTGATTCTGTTTCTTAGAGCCTAAAAATAATGAACAAAACGTGCTCTATATATATTTTGAGCAAACTTAATATGGTTCCAGTAGTCCATGCTTCACAATTAGAGAAACTCTATATTTCTAACAATTATAAGTTATAACAAAGCAATTTACACCTAAAAACTTTTTTACTCTTCCCAAAAACCCTTCCCATTCTCCCCATATCCGCCCTATGTTAGTTTTACTTCTTTAAGCGGAAGTTAGTGGGTTTGTGATTTGTAGGCAAAGTTTATTTTGATGGAGATGGTTAATTGGATGATGTGGCAAGAGAATATGGGTTTGAAGAAAAATGGCTTTTCTCACTTCATACATTCATTTGCAAGATACAAGTATCTTATTTATACTACACTATGTCGGTATTTCAACCGACTTTATGTAGCTCACTAGACTTTTCTTCTTTATCTAGAGTCTTCATTTATATTCCTAGGACATTCTAGGTTAGTAATATAATTACTAAGAAGTTCCTAGCTAGAGTTTTCTAGTTACATTATATTCTAGATTTTTCTAACTATTTTGTGTGATCTTGGAATTTTTCTAGATTAATGTTCTCATCATCTTCCTAGATATTACTAGATTTATCTAGATTAGTTTTCAACACTCCCCCTAATCTGAAAAGTCTTGTACTCCGAGTTGTCTTCTTAATTGGATGAACTTCTATGTTGGAATTGCTTTAGTGAATATGTCCACGAGCTGCTCCCCCGTCTTGCAGAATTGTAGCTCGATATCTTATTTATCGACCAGTTCTCGAATGAAATGATGTCGTATCTCGATGTGCTTCGTGCGGCTGTGAAAGACTGGATTATTCGTCATGGCTATTGCTGACATGTTGTCACAGTCAATAGTTGTTGGTTCTTTTGTATTCTGTTGTAGATCTTCGAGAATTCTTTTAAGCCATACCGCTTCACATGCTGCACTTGTTGCTGCTACGTACTCTGCTTCTGCTAATGATAGAGCTATTGTTGCTTGTTTCTTTGATGACCAAGATATAGCCTTGGTTCCCAGTTGAAACACGTAGCCACTCGTACTTTTCCGGTCGTCAATACTTCAGGCCCAATCGCTGTCTGTGTATCCTGTAAGCTTGTGATTCTCCTCTGTCTCGTACATAATACCATAACTTTTTGTTTCCTTGACAAACCTGAGAATCCTTTTTGCTGCTGCCAAGTGAGCTTTACTTGGCTCACTCACGAACCTTGATACAATGCTTACAACGTGAACTATGTCGGACCTCGTGTGTGTGAGATAGATGAGAGAGCCGACCAAACTTCGATATATAGATGCATCTACCTTCTCTTTGCCGTCATGCTTAGATAACCTTTCATTAAGTGCCATTGGTGTAGCCAATGGCTTGCATTCGCTCATGTTGAACTTCTTGAGTAGGTCGTCTGCATATTTCTCTTGTGAGAGAAATATTCTTCCTGGGCTTTGCTTGACTTGCATGCCAAGGAAGTATTTCATGGCTCCAAGGTCGGTCATCTCGTACTCCGACATCATTGCCTTCTTGAATTCTTTAATCACTTTCGAATTAGTGCCTGTGTTGATTAGATCATCTACATAGAGGCACAATATGAGAAAATCTTGAGCTCCTTGGGCCTTGATATATAGTGATGGCTCACTTGGGCTTTTTGTGAAGCCATTTTGGAGAAGATAGCCATCAATTTTGATATTCCAAGCTCGGGGAGCTTGTTTTAGCCCGTAAAGAGCTTTTCGAAGGCGATATACTTTATCTTCTTGGCCTTCGATGATATAACCTTGAGGTTGCTCGCAGGGGGAACCAGGATTTTGCTAAGAGGGGGACCAAAATAGTGTAGTACTGTAGGCGTGTTTTTATTTTGCCTACGCCATGTGAGCGCGTATTAGATTTGACTACCCCACTGTTAAGGTTTTATTAAAAATTGTTTTGTATTGAAAGAAGTCGCCAACAATTCTTTTTAGGAAGAATCATAAACCTAATTGGATATGAGAAAATCATAGGGACAAATTATCCAATGTAGATTTCCCCGTCCTGACTCCATAGATGGTCAAAATGAACCAAAGATTGAGTTCGGGGGTGAGGGTACGAATATAGTCATAATGAACCACATTCGCCCAAAGTTGGCCTCTACTAAATATCGATTCATTACAGATTTTATGCCAAAGAATAATCAAATAATGTTTTATACACCCTAAAAATATTTAGTCTAAGTGAGTTCAGGAAACACATAAAAAGACTAATTTTAGTGATATGTTATTTAGGCAATCAATATTACAGGGAACCTAACAGGTTGTCCAAATTAATCTAATTGATGTTAGAACAGTTCTTTAGGTCTTTGATTAGCAAAAATAACATGTGGGGTGATAAAAGCAATAAGCAGGACAATCATATAATAGGCATAGAATGATCAGGCAAGTATGATAATAATGTATGAAAAATAAATAAAAAGAAAGAAGGAGATTTAGAATGTACAGTAGAGCGATTTTATATTAAAGATCTACATCATGAAATAAATGGTTAGTAACTTCAATATAAAAATAGAATTTATTCAAGGATCCTCAGGATTATACCTATGCGGCTTAGATTGAGGAGCGCAACGATCTTTAGGCGGAGCAATCGTGGAACCAAGAACGCAGTGTGAAAGTATTTATTGATTGAAAGTATTTGAGTGTTTGAAGTATTTGAGTGTTTTCGAAGTGTATTTCGGAGTAGTCGAGAGAATTTATGTGCGTGAAATAATAGTATGAAAAGCCGTCCGTAATTCGGGAAATTACGAGATATTTATAGGGAAAAGGAAACGTGCGCTCCACGCAATACCTGCACCTGGCGCAGTCCTATGTGGCAGGCGCACTGCCACACGTCAGGCGCACATTGGTGTGCCTGACGCAGCCAGCCCAATCAGAGATGCACATGTGTAAACGCGTATTGAAAAGATAGAAAAGTATGTTGCGTCTCACACATGACTTGCGTCTGACACATGACTCTGTGTGAGTCACAAAATCTACGTCTCAAGCACTCATTGGCTCGCTTGACGCGATATGGCCAATGTGCTGGATGCACGTGGCGCGCTGAGCGCACCCCCACGTCCGACGCATATTCTGGAATATTCGAGCATATTCCATTGCACGTCTTTCAAAGATACTTTTTATCCCTAAAATTCCGAAGATGGAATTTTACGGATTAAAAATCTGATTTATTTATCAAAGATAATAAAATATTTATGAAAAATATCTATTAAAATAATAAATATTTGATTGGGCTTTTAAAATGGATTTAAAACATTTTATGGGCTTGAAATACAATTAATCATCATGAACAATTAAATGGGGTTTAGAATGTCATTTCGAAACACATTTTAGAATGGTTCTTTAGATTGCTCTTCCGTTGGGTCGCGCCAACTAATGCCGCGGTATGTTTCATCATTGGATCCTTAAATGGGGAGACACCATTATGTGTCTACAGAAGCCCCCACTTTGACTGAGGTTCAGGAAACCGATAGTCAAAGTATACGGTATCGGGACGGAGAACGATTCTAAACGCTCTGCAATTTAGAACTGATCTATATACCGACGGTCTCTGCAAAACAAAGTTAGTATGCAGGATAATAACTACAAGCAATCTGATTACCTGCAGAAGAAGATGTGAGCAGATAAGTGCAAACAACTCAGATTAAGCACATAATGATGCAAAAATGCAAACTTAGACTCTCTAAGGATGCATGAGACGCTATGCAAGGATTTAGGTTATGCAAAGCTAAGGGATGACACGTCATGCAAGGTTAGGGTTATGCAAGATTAGAATGCATGAAATGCAATGCAAGGTCAGGGTTTTGTAAGGCTGCAATGCAAGGTCAGGATTTTGCAAGGCTTGAAGATGATATCATGAGTAGAAATAGATAGAATGATTTTCGAAAATTGTTTTTAGTAAATGATTGGTGTCCGTAAACGAGGTCCGCATATTACAACTCTTCGGGAGTTTGATTTGAATTGGAGGAGCCACCACACGTAGGAAGCCCCCACTTTGGGTGAGCTTTCCTTGAATTAGGCTTGAGCCTTGATTGAAATGTAGTTGATCTGATATTGAAATGTAGTTGCCATGTCTTGAACATTGAAAGTTTCACTGGGGATTGCACTGGGGATTCTTCTTTGGGAAATTGATATGGGCAAAGTCAAGTATCGCCAGAGACCATGGAATCATCGGAGAGTCCATTGGGGAAAAGGAGAGCTTGGATTGAAAAATAAAAGTTTAATTTATGACTCACACAAATATAGGTGGGAACAGGCTTTAACGAGGCTAGGTTCAGACTCGAGTCTATGTCGGGATCTAGAAAGAGATTATACTCCTGAACTCTTGAAAGTCAAATCATTAGACCATGACTAATTTATTTTATTGAAGCGGTCGGACCTCGAGATGAGGATTCCTACGTATCCATGCGGAATCAGACCATTCGTAGTTCCAGTTCTGATGTCTTTTTTTAATTTTTTTTTTGGTGCCCTAACTTTTGCCTAGGCCGCCCTTTCGGGTTTTCAACCTAGCGGGCTTGGACATACCTTGAAAAAGGAGTTATGGTTGATGAAAGATTGAAACGTTAGAGGCTTGAGGCTCAGATGGAGGTTGAATTGGTTGAAATAAGATAAGGATCATGGATTTGGGTTATATGGGTTTTAAAGGTTTGATGAATTGAAGGATTTGAATGAAGGGTATAACTTGTGTGCAAGCCCCCTAGCTTAACTTTTATTTCTTTGCCTTTGGCTTTTTTATTTTCTTGTGCGTTTTCTTTTGCTTTTGCTTTTTTTTTTCGCACTTTGAATTTTTCATCTTTTGTTTTTGCCTGGCATTGATCTTTTTTTTTTTATGTAGTAGAGCTTGCACACAAGTTTGGTTTAGGGTATTGGAAGGTTTGAAGGCTATTTGTGGAGCTTTGGTTAATAGAGAGACTATTTGGTTTATGAAAGGTAATGGAGGGGAAAGGGAATAACTCCTGATCCAAAGTATGTCCATTTTTTTATTTTTTTTTTTTTATATTTCAGATCTTTTTTATTATTATAGTCAAGTTCATTAGGTGACTCGAGTTTCATCATTGAATTAGAAGCATAAATAAAATGATGGAAGGCCAATGAAAATGAAAATAAAAATGCAATTATTTTATTAATTAGAAATAAATAGAACATGGGTTATTAGAAATAAAAACCTAAATGTCATAGACTCGACAAGAAAGGAAATGAAGGAGCTAGGGGAGGGACTCTCCGACTCAACCTAGAAAACTAGCGTTAAATGACTAAGCCCCGGCGTTATCTTGGTGCTGCCCAAGGGGTTGTTGCTATTGCTGACTTTCGCTGCAGGCGGAATTGGCAATCTACCGTCTTCAACCATATCCTGTAGGTGATTCTTTAGGGTCCAACACGCGGATGTTGGGTGCCCATTCCCTTGGTGGTACTTGCAGTAGGCATTAGGATCCCACCTCTTGGATCTATTTTCGGGAGTAGGATCTGGAGTAGGGCCAATAGGCTGAAGTACTCCCCTTGCATGAAGTCTAATGAAGGCTTCTTCTAAGGACATGCCTAAAGGTGACAATGTTCTTTGAGGCTTTTGATAACCTCTCTTTTCAGTAGCTATGGCATTGACCTCATTGCTTTTGGAGCTAGAAGGGTTATTGTTACTCTTCTTGAAAGAGTTGTTGTTGTTGTTGGAAGCCTTATTCTTGTTGGCTTGTATCTCCTCCTCAATCAGCAAGCCTACCTTATAGAGCTTCGTGAAAGACTCTATGGGTTGGAATTTAATATGATCCCCATACTTCGGCTGCAGATTATGGATCACCAGTCGGACTTGATCCTCCTGAGATGGCCTGTTAATCATTTGTGCAGCTTTATCCCTCCATCTATTAAGGAAGGTGACGAAGTCTTCGTTGGAGTTTTGTTTGGTTAATTCCAACTCACGAAGGCCGATGGGAAGCTGAGTATTGTATACATATTGTTTGTGGAACTCTTCTCTGATGTAGTCCCAGTCATTCAGCTTGGCCTTATTCAGTGATCTGAACCACTTGGATGGATGTGCATCCAAGGTCAAAGGAAAGACATAAGCAAACAGGTCCTTGCTCATGCCTTTGAGAGCCAAAGAGATGGAAAATGCTCTCAAGTGGTCATCTGGGTCTTCGACTCCCTTGAATTTTGGGAGGTCACCCAAGGTTACCTTTTTAGGGAGTTTTTCCCTTAGTCCAGGATCAATGATGTCATGGCCATGAGCCTGACTCTCGAGCGCATGAATTGACTGGATCAATTGCTCGAGTTTTTCGAATCTCAATTCTGTGTCGATTTTGAATGGTGGTGGAGTATCGCCTTGCTCGTCCTCTTCAGTTAGCTTCTCCCTCAGTGCCTTAATCTCTTTGTCTTGTTCCTCAAGACGAGAGTTCATCAGTGTGAGTTGAGCCATAATGGCACTGAGTTGTTCATTAGTTTCCCCCATTTCAGATGATGCTTCAGAAGAGTCAGAGGATTCGTCTGAAAAAGTGAGGATGCGCTTGACGAGTCTGGGAGTAGGTCGACCTTGTTGCCTCTCTTTCGGACGTTCCCAAGTTATAATCTCATGATCCGTCCTGAACAGAAATCGAATGGACCTTGTAAATTTCAAGAAATAATGTTTTCGAAATGAGAAATGGAGATGTGAAATAGAAATAGGAGATGAAAAATGGAAATGGAAATGCGAAATGACAATGGAAAATGATTTTGAAATGGAAATGGGAATGGGAATGAGAAATGATTAGGAATGGGTATGGTTATGGACTTAGTATGGGCTTGACCATGATGGATCCATGGGCCTAACAATATGAAAATGCAGACATGGACTGGACTGGACTATGCAAGCAGACTAGATTGGGTTTTGGTGATGATATGAGAGACTAGACTTTGAACTTACGGGTGAGCAAGTAGGCTAGACTTTAAGGAAGATTGGACAATAAGGAAGACTAAACTCTTAACTTAAGGCAAGCAGACTAGGAAACTAGACTTTGAACTTACGGGTGAGCAAGCAGGCTAGACAACCAGACTTCGAAACTTACATTAAACTAAGCAGGCTAGACTCGAAAATTGCCTATGTGGACTTATGGAATGCTAGACTTTGAACTTACGGGTGAGCAAGCAGGCTAGACACAAAGGAAGACTGGACAAAAACAGAGACCAAACTCTTAATTTAAGGCAAGCAGGCTAGGCAACTAGACTTTGAACTTACGGGTGAGCAAGCAGGCTAGACAACTAGACTTCAAAACTTACATTAAACTAAGCAGGCTAGACTCAAAGATTGCCTATGGACTTAAGAAATGCTAGACCTTGAACTTACGGGTGAGCAAGCAGGCTAGACACAAAAATTGCCTATGGACTTAAGGAATGCTAGACCTTGAACTTACGGGTGAGCAAGCAGGCTAGACACAACAATGCCTATAGACTTAAGGAATGCTTAGACCTTGAACTTACGGGGGAGCAAGCAGGCTGGACTTTAGAGGAATTTGGGTTATTGGACTTGACTAGGGCCTACATGGAGATGCAAACTAGACTTAGGATATGAATTGGGCCTAAATAGACCTAAGTTTGGATTAGATTAACATATAGGTGTGATATAGACTTGGAGATGCATATGGGCTTGACAGTGGAAATATACTAGGATTGGACTTAGAATGGAATGGACTGAGACTAGATTTGGACTGGGCTTGACATAAATCGGGGTTCACGTAAAGATGCAAATGGACCTAGATTTGACATGAGCTAGACTTATATGGGTCTAGGATGGACTCTAATGAATGCATGGACTTGAATTAGATGGACCCTATATGAATGCAAAATGGACTCTAATGCACATGGGCCTAGAATGAGTGCAAGATGGATTGATTTGATTGGATCCGATGAAGGTGTTTAGACTAGGCTTAGAATTTTCGAAATTCGTTTTTGAAAGGAACCCCTTGTTTTATCTTTTGTTAGGAAAAGATGATGGATTGACTTTGAAGAATATTTTTTTTTTTGAAATGTCGTGGTATGATGGTGATTATTAAATTCTTTTTGAAAAAGGTAGAATAGACATGGGTATAGGATTGATTTTGAAAAGATGTAATTTTTTTGAAATTGATTGTATATGGTAGGGTAAAAATGATAGGAAAGACTTGTTGAACAACAGGGAGGATATGGGAAGAGGTAGACATGCATGACAACTCTAGCTCTACAATGACCCTTTAGATGCATTTTTTTTAGACGGACTTGACCTTGCATGAAAAGACTGATTTTTTTTTTAATATGATATGATGCAAACTTGTTATCTTAGACTCGAACAAAGGTCAAAAGACCAATAAGCATGGGACGAATAGGATGCGTGCCACGCAACTGGTGCGCATGGCGCACAGTCGATACGTCTGGCGCAGGTGCATTGCGCCAGGCGCAACTTAATGCGTTTGGCGCAATGCTCTGCGGAAAGCGTATTGGTAAATTGACGAAGATTCGGGCGAAAACGACGATTTGTTTTAGACGCGATTTGCAATAATTTCGAGCGTAAAACATATTAGCAGGCAAAAATTGCAATCACACATAAATGTCAGGTAACATGGATGCAAAAGTTCTCAATCTAAAGTCCGGTTCTACATTCAACTATCGGTCAAGTTTAGGTTAAGGCTGAAAAGGGTCCATGACTAAGAGATTGATCCCACGCTTCGTACCCCTGCTTAAAGAGGTGGCCACGTGTAAGACGCACTCCAGTCTCAAGTCAGGAACAAGAGAACAATGCCATGGTTGGGTAGGTTTGCTTATGACTAAGATCCAACACTATCGCTTAGGAAGCTTTTTGGAAGGACAAAGCGCAAACCCCCCGGGGGTGACCTCACACATAGAACATGTGCTAATGAGGCAAGGTAGATTGTCCTTATGGTGGCTGAAAAGTAGCCATGCATATGCAAAACAATATATTATTCAAAGGCATAAAAATAAGAATGAATCGTACTTTTCAAGTTTCACCCACTCATTTAAAAAAACTTAATTTTTTTAAAATCCTCCCCAGACTTAATTATAGGCGTGTTTTTATTTCGCCTACGCGGTGTGAACGCGTATTAGATTTGACTACCCCACTGTTAAGGTTTTATTAAAAATTATTTTGTATTGAAAGAAGTCGCCAACAATTCTTTTTAGGAAGAATCATAAACCTAATTGGATATGGGAAAATCATAGGGACAAATTATCCAATGTAGATTTCCCCGTCCTGACTCCATAGATGGTCAAAATGAACCAAAGATTGAGTTCGGGGGTGAGGGTACGAATATAGTCATAATGAACCACATTCGCCCAAAGTTGGCCTCTACTAAATATCGATTCATTACAGATTTTATGCCAAAGAATAATCAAATAATGTTTTATACACCCTAAAAATATTTAGTCTAAGTGAGTTCAAGAAACACATAAAAAGACTAATTTTAGTGATATGTTATTTAGGCAATCATTATTACAGGGAACCTAACAGGTTGTCCAAATTAATCTGATTAATGTTAGAACAGTTCTTTAGGTCTTTGATTAGCAAAAATAACATGTGGGTGATAAAAGCAATAAGCAGGACAATCATATAATAGGCATAGAATGATCAGGCAAGTATGATAATAATGTATGAAAAATAAATAAAAAGAAAGAAGGAGATTTAGAATGTACAGTAGAGCGATTTTATATTAAAGATCTACATCATGAAATTAATGGTTAGTAACTTCAATATAAAAATAGAATTTATTCAAGGATCCTCAGGATTATACCTATGCGGCTTAGATTAAGGAGCGCAACGATCTTTAGGCGGAGCAATCGTGGAACCAAGAACGCAGTGTGAAAGTATTGATTGATTGAAAGTATTTGAGTGTTTGAAGTATTTGAGTGTTTTCGAAGTGTATTTCGGAGTAGTCGAGAGAATTTATGTGCGTTAAATAATAGTATGAAAAGCCGTCCGTAATTTGGGAAATTACGAGATATTTATAGGGAAAAGGAAACGTGCGCTCCACGCAAGACCTGCGCCTGGCGCAGTCCTACGTGGCAGGCGCACTGCCACGCGTAAGGCGCACATTGGTGTGCCTGACGCAGCCAGCCCAATCAGAGATGCACATGTGTAAACGCGTTTTGAAAAGATAGAAAAGTATGTTGCATCTCACACAAGACTTGCGTCTGACGCAGGACTCTGTGTGAATCACAAAATCTACGTGTCAAGCGCTCAATTGCTCGCTTGATGCGATATGGCAAATGTGTTGGACGCACGTGGCGCGCTGAGCGCAACCCCCGCGTCTGACGCATATTCTGGAATATTCGAGCATATTCCATTGCACGTCTTTCAAAGATACTTTTTTATCCCTAAAATTCCGGAGATGGAATTTTATGGATTAAAAATCTGATTTATTTATCAAAGATAATAAAATATTTATGAAAAATATCTATTAAAATAATAAATATTTGATTGGGCTTTTAAAATGGATTTAAAACATTTTATGGGCTTGAAATACAATTAATCATCATGAACAATTAATTGGGCTTTAGAATATCATTTCGAAACACATTTTAGAATGGTTCTTTAGATTGCTCTTCCGTTGGGTCGCGCCAATTAATGCCGCGGTATGTTTCATCATTGGATCCTTAAATGGGGAGACACGATTATGTGTCTACAAGTACGAAACTAGAAACTAGCTTTCAACATTATAGTTTGAAATTATCAAATGTAACAAAAGAGATAGGTGTAGCAAAAACTTATCCCTAAAATTATATGATCTTGAAGATAAATAACACACCTTACAAAATTTCATTTAAGTTGTGCTCGTCTCTCTTTGATCATGTAGAAAGTATCAATGATGTCATCTACACTTAGTGTCTCCGCTATCTGTTTTTCAATATACACCACCAGATAGTTCCTCAAAAAATCATCTTCCATTCAATTGCGAAGGCATGTTTTCACAATCTTCATAGCTGAAAAAGCTTGCTTTGTCGTTGCAGTAGAAGTTGGAAGAGTCAAAACCAAGCGTAGTAGCCTATCAACCAAAGGATAAATTTTATTTTTTCCTGTAGTTATCAATCCTTGGCATAAATCACCAATAGTAGATAGCTCCTTCAAATCAGGATGAATTGGAACATCAATGCAATAATGCTGGAGTTCATGCTTCAAATGATCCTTCTCATGCTCTGAAAAATCCTCAGGATAGAATTTCTCAGCAAGCTTGCAAATATGCTCCACATTGAATGATCTGTAATCATCTCTAGGACTCAATGCTGCACTTAGAATGAGAAGCTCTGTTGCTTTTTCACTAAATCTCTGGTTAAGCTCCTGTAATTGTCGGTCTATCGCACCCATAAATAAATCGACACGATAGTGATGCTCCATCGTCACACTACTCTCTTTTTGTTTTTCTTGTCCCCGAAGAGATTTAAGTATGTCAAAATAAGGAGCCTTCATGTCAGGAATCAAAATTCCATATCTCTCACAAAATGCTTTGACACCCTGCAACAAATTCTCCCACCCATCATCCCTCAAATTTTGAATCAATACCTTTGTATTGGACACTAGATGCATATCATTTACAATATCCTGGGATTTCTGTTGTAGTGCTTGACAAAGCCCATCAGTGATAGCCATAATCTCTCTAACCACATGTAAGATAAAAACAAATTCAAAGGACATCAAAGTTTTAATTGCATTTAGAGCATCTCCTCACGTAGAAAAGGTTGATCCTTTAGCAGCTATGTCCGAAAGAACGGATCACGTAGCCTTATACATCCTGATCAAACTACATATTGATTTGTAATGAGAGCTCCACTTAGTATCTCCTAGTCGTTGTAATGTTCCAATTTGATTAGCACCTCTTCTTGTTTCAAGCTCCTCAATCTCAATTAAATGTTCTATTTCAGCAATTTGGTTGGCCTGCAACTCATCATGACGTTTAGAAGAACTAGTAACAATGTTGACAATAAAAAACCAAATGCTGAAAGAAAGTGTGAATTTGAGGCACTTCCCTCGCTGCTGCCACAAGTGCTAGTTGTAATTGGTGAGCCAAGCAATGAACGTAATAAGCATAAGGACAATCATTCAAAAACAATGCTTGTAGCCCATTCCATTCCCCACGCATATTACTTGCCCCGTCATATCCTTGTCCTCTTATATTCTGAAGACTAAGATTATGATGGGACAAAACCTCACAAATTTCAGTTTTTAAGGTCAATGAAGTTGTGTCTTTGAAATGGACCAAATCTAAGAAGCGCTCTCTTATAATTCCACTTACATCAACAAATCTAATCACTATTGTCATTTGTTCTCTTTTAGAAATATCTCTGGATTCATCCACCATTAAACAAAACTTTGCATCACCAATCTCCTCGCGAATTGAACTTTGCACTTTTCTAGCAAAGACATGTAAAATATCCTTTTGAATTTTTGGTGAAGTGTATTTGGCATTTTTAGGGGCATTTTCCAAAATAACTTCATCTACTTCTTTATTATATGATGCCAAAAGTTTCAACATCTCCAAAAAATTCCCTTGATTTTTTGAATAAGAATGCTCGTCATGCCCTCTAAATGCACATGCTTGGAATGTCAACCATCTAACTACATCTATTGATGTTTTAAGACGCAAACGATTTCGTTTAACTTCTTCTGCAGTTTGTTTCTCTACTATCTTTTCAAGGTGACATAATTGGTTTTGGAGATTATAAAAGCATTTAGTGGCAAAGTTATGGGCTGAATTGGAATCCTTCCATGTGTGGAATTTAAAAGCACAATCTTTCCCATTGTTAACTTTTCCCCAATTTCTGAAACCTTTAACTGTGAATGTATCTGATCCACACCTTTCGACTGGTTTTTTCGCAAAAAGAAAACAATAGAAACAATAGACATCATCATCATTTGTGGGAGAATATTCTAACCAAGGCCATTTTTCAAACCAACTTTTCTGGAACTTACGTGGATGATTTTCTTTGCCAAAGTAAGGATATTGAATGTCTTTAGGCTGATAAGGCCCAAAATCAATATATGCCCTCATAACTTCATCCCTTTCATTCACATCATAAGCATAAATTTGCTTACGCAAACTAGGATCACGCTGTAAAAAATTAATACCATTACCTTCATAAGTTTGAGGAGGAGGCTGCTCATTAGGAGAATTGGCAATTACTGGCTCAACTTCCTCTTCAATTGGTTGGTTGAATTGGTTCATCAGATGTTGTGTTATCTCCCTCTGTAGCCTTTTGCTTTTTTTGGGGTAGAAAGTATGATGTAATATGGTTTGTCTTTGCCATACTTCCACTGTGATTGTTCAATTCTTGGATTAGAAAGGTAAAATTAGACTAATATGCTTTAATTGAGTAAATTTACAAATTACAATTTTCTTAAATTATTTATATAAACCCTAAATATAATTCTGAATTTCAATCACTTATTGACTTATTTATAATTGAATCTACAATATGAAAATTGTGAAAAAATAATGAAATGAAAAAGGTAATAAGATATATTTGGAGTTAAGGGCAATTGAATTTTGTCTTTGAGTTGGATTTTTTTAAAGCTTTTGGTGTTGCTGTTCCGTCGCTTTCTAGGGAGAAGTAGGAAGTTGGAATTTTCTATGGAACTTGGAAGATTTTTACTGTTTGGTGGAGGAAGCAACTTAAAAAAATAAAAACAACACGGTGGTATACTAAGAGTAATACTAAACTATACAACTTCTTGCCCTTGGAAATTGAAAAACTAATTCTTTTAGTCTTCTTTATTCATTTACTTTATGCATGGGACCACTTTAAGTTGAAGTATGGCAGTGGCTTTGTAACACCCCGACTCTTCCGGAGTCGAGTATATTGTCACTAATGCGCATCCAGGGCCAACAACTGTCCTCAATAACCAACACAAGTTCTTCCGGCGCATTTTGTCCTCACTCATGCGCACCCTGAGAAACTTCCCAGGAGGTCACCCATCCCAAAATTACTCCCAGCCAAGCACGCTTAACTGTGGAGTAACTAAGGAAATGAGCTCCCTAAAAGAAAGATGCATCTTGTTGGAATGAGTAGCCTGCTAACTCCCTTTAAAGCAATCATGAGGGGTATTACATACACCCCCACTTGAGAACAGCAACGCCCTCGTTGCGCCTGAGGACTCCACATATTCGGCATACGGCCTGTGGGTCGCCCCAGCCTGGAAACTGATCGCCGGAGACTCCAGATATTCGGTCTAACGACCTCTGGGTCGCTCCTTATGACAATGCAGCCCCAGAATCCTCCCCCACTAGGCGCCTGAGGACTCCTAATATTCGGCCTAACGGCCTTAGGGTCGCCCCAACACGCGGTCGCAGGGTTGCTCTGATACCATTTGTAACACCCCGACCCATACGGAGTCGGGTATATATCGTCACCAATGCGCATCCAGGGCCAACAACTGTCCTCAATAACCAACACAAGTTCTTCCGGCGCATTTTGTCCTCACTCATGCGCACCCTGAGAAACTTCCCAGGAGGTCACCCATCCCAAAATTACTCCCAGCCAAGCACGCTTAACTGTGGAGTAACTAAGGAAATGAGCTCCCTAAAAGAAAGATGCATCTTGTTGGAATGAGTAGCCTGCTAACTCCCTTTAAAGCAATCATGAGGGGTATTACAGGCTTTGCATTTTATTAAATCTATATGTATACATCTGACACACATGATATATATCTAAAGCTTCTTAAATTATTTCCTTAATTGTTGGGTGGGGCCCATTCAAAGACTTTGATTAGTAATTCACCTATCTCAACTGATTTTCTCTTACAGTTGGCAGGGGCCTGGGCTCCCCCGGGTCCCGGTTATGTTCCGCCCCTGGTTGCTCGACATATACTTCTTCTTCGAGCTCTCCGTTAAGAAATGTTGACTTGACATCTAATTGAAAAACTGGTAACTTGAGTTGTGCAGCAAGTGCAAGGACTGGCCTTATTGTCTCCATGTGAACTATTGGAGCATATGTCTCGATGAAGTCAATTCCTGGTTACTGAGAGTAGCCTTTTGCAACGAGACGTGCCTTGTATTTTTGGATGGAGCCATCTTCATTGTAATTGACTTTGTAGACCCATTTGAGGCCGATAATATCCTTTTCTTCAGGCTTGTCAACTAGCTCCCATGTGTTTTTCTTCTCGATCATTTTGATCTCTTTATTCATGGCTTCAATCCATTTTTCTTCTAGTGCTGCTTCTTGAAAGCTTTGTGGTTCGATGGTGAAGAGAGCCATGATAGCTTGATTGCACTGAAAATCTTCCAAGTAGATTGGTGGTCATCGATCCCTTTGTAATCGTTGAACTGCTTGGTTAGGCTTTGAGAGCTAGACTCTGATGTTGGACTCACCGATCTCAAGGATGTTGTTGGAGATCTCGGTGATGATGGGCTGGATGATGGCAGCATTGCTGGATGAATCGGGCCTTCATCTTCACTTGGACTTGGTTGAAGAAAATCTCCTTCATATGGTTGAGATTCCTTCTCCGTCCACGTCCATTGTGCTCCTTCATCGAATATGACATCTCTTGAGATGATTAATTTCTTGGATCCGGGCTAATAGAGACGATATCCTTTAAACTCGTCACTGTATCCAATGAAAATACATTTTTCTCCTTTTCCATCGAGCTTTTCCCAATTTTCTTTCGGGATGTGGGCATATGCTATGCACCCGAATACTTTGAGGTGCTCCACTCTTGGCTTTCTTTTATGCCAAGCTTCATAGGGTGTCCTACCCTTTACTGCTTTCGTGGAGAATTTGCATCATACTACGTGCCATTTCAGCAATCATTCTATTTTTCCTTTCCGCAACACCATTTTATTGAGGTGTGCGTCTTACTGTTAATTCTCTTTTAATCCCATTCTCCCTACAGAAACTGTTGAATTCTTTACTTGTAAATTCTCCCCCACGATTTGTTCTAAGAATTTTTATTGAATGCCCACTTTGTTTTTCAGTGAGGGCTTTAAGTTGCATGAAGTGGGAAAATGCTTCTGATTTTTGCTCCAAGATATAAACCCACATCATGCGAGTGAAATCATCGACAAATAATAGAAAATATCTTTTTCCGCCAAGAGACGGATTTCTAGTCGGGCCCCATATATCTGCGTGAACGAGCTCTAATGGAGCTCTAGCCCTCCAAGATGAAGTGGAAAATGGCAATCTATGCATTTTGCCATATATATAGTCCTCACAAATTTTTCTTTCATTAGTTATAGGTGGAAGCCCAATCACCATCTTTTTTATTTTAACAGTTTTAAACTGTTAAAATTTAGATGCCCGAATCTTAAATGCCGCAATGTGGACTCATCCACTATAGAACTCAGGGCAACATTATGCTCCAATTGCATTCTTAATGGAAATATTTTATTAGGAGCCATTTGAGTAGTGGTAATTAATTGCCCTTTTTTCTTATCAAATATGATGCATTTATTAGCATCAAATTTCACCATGTAGCCCTTGGATAAGTTGGTCTACACTTAACAAATTTTGTGCAAGCCCGGGGACGTAGAAAACATCATAAATAAATTTAGACGAGCCGTTTTTTATTCTAACGGCTATTGTCCCCCTGCCAGCTAGCAACCCCTTGGTTGCTTCCATCACCAAGAGTAATATGAGTCTTTATATTTTCATCTAGACTAACAAATGAATTTTTATTGCCAGTCATGTGGTTAGAACAACCACTATCGATATACCATATATCATTTGACTCTTGGTGAGCATTTAAACAGGTATAAAATAATTGATCTCTAGGCTCCTTATTTTCAGTAAAATTAGCCTCGTCCTTTTGCCGAAACCAACAATCTTTTTCAAAGTGTGTGTGTGTCTTTTGCATCTGTTACACTTATACCGGCAATCTTGTGTGTTATGACCATTTTTCTTACATAAATTACAATAGGAGCCAGATTGATTATTATCTCGAGTTCCTTGATTTTTATAACTTTCTCTCCCCCGGCCACGGTTATATGAAGTCCCTCCTTTTTGGAAATTTTTACCGTAGCCATTTTTATTTTCTCTATTATTAGAGAATTTTAATTTAGCCTGAAATGCTTGTTCTAATGGCTGCTCTGTAAATCTCCGCATTCTATCTTCATGTGCTAGAAGGGAGCCCATTAATTCAGTTAAACTTAATTTAGATAAGTCTTTATTAGACTCCTCTATTGCAGCCACTATATGATCATAATTTTTGGGGTGACTTCTTAATATTTTTCGGATTACTTGAACATCCTTAAATTTTATCTCCATTAGTTCGAATTTGATTTATAATATTTGTTACCCGACTAAAAAACTCTTGAATTGTTTCATTTTCCGTCATTAATAAATTATCAAAGTCTCTCCATAGAGATTGGAGTTTAAAAAATATTTTGTCTCCAGGATACTCCAAGCATCCTTGGCCGTTGTAGCAGCCATAATAGTAGGAGAATTGTTTTATCTACTCCCCGATATATTGAGGATAGGGCATAATTGTCCCTTATCCGATTTTGTTTATATTGCTTTCGTCGTACTTCATCCCAAGTAGCTTCTTGGATCAAATCATTTGGTTGTTCATAACCATTTTGTACTAACTGCCACAAATCTTGTGAGATAAATATGGGCTTTATTTGAATAGACCATTGTTGATAATTTCCTCCCTTAAATATGGGTACCCAATTTACTTGGGGACAGTTCAATGTGTTTGAGGTTGAAGTATTTGGGGAAGTCATTTTAATTTATGTGGAGTTTGATTTTATTTAAGGGAATTGATTTATTTTGTGTTTGGTGTATTATATTTATGGGAGTATGATATTTTTATAATGTAATGGAGACTTTTAGATTATAATGGCTCTGATACCACTGTTAGTTTTACTTCTTTAAGCGGAAGTTAGTGGGTTTGTGATTTGTTGGCAAAATTTATTTTGATGGAGATGGTTAATTGGATGATGTGGCAAGAGAATATGGGTTTGAAGAAAAATGGCTTTTCTCACTTCATACATTCATTGCAAGATACAAGTATCTTATTTATACTACACTATGTCGGTATTTCAACCGACTTTATGTAGCTCACTAGACTTTTCTTCTTTATCTAGAGTCTTCATTTATATTCCTAGGACATTCTAGGTTAGAGTGAGAATAACGCTAGTCTGGAAGGCTTAGTCTGAAGTAAGACTTTGCTCAGTCTGCTTCTAGACTAGCGGTAATTGGAAGAAAATGCTGATGGAGTCTGGACATGGGTTTTAATTTCCAAAACTCACTCTTAGACTTGGTTGCATTAAATGCAACAAAAAGTAGTGGGCCCTACAAGCAATTCAACAACACTTTTTGTAATCCTTCCTCCATACTTCAATGCAACCAACGACAATATTGTGTGTTTTTGCCCATTAAAATGTGACAGCTGTTTTTTTTTTAAAAAAAAAATTTCAACCAACATTCCAACGGTAATATTTTGTCAAAATGGTTATAAATAGCCATTTGTGTGTATTTTTTTTTTTCATTCTTCCAAATTCTCCTATATCAATTTTCTCTTTCTCTCCAAATTCTTCCAAATTCAATCTATTGTATTTTTTAATGGATCCAAATCAAAATTTTGATTTGAATTCTCTAATGAGCTTACTGCAAAACAATGCCCAATTTCAAACTTTTTTAGCTCAACAAAACCAACCCCAAAATTCCCAATTTTCACATTTCTCTACCCCCAATCCTGAAAGTATGGGAAATGCACATGTGCAAACTTTTACACAATTTCTCCAGACTCCAAATAACCAATATACTCCTACTAGTCATAATATGGACCAACCTCCTATTACACCCATCAGTATTGCATCCAATTCCGATAACCCACTTGTAGATAATGTAGGCATTGAAGAGGCGGACGATATTGATGTTACTACAACTACTCGTACTACTACACGTCGCAAAGTAATCCAAGCCAAAGAGAAAAAGGGCTAAATTGGACGATAGAAGATGAAACACTTCTTGGTATGGCGTGGAGTAATACTACCAAAGATGAAGTAAATGGCAATTCATAGAGAGCAGATGCCTACTGGGGGAAAATTAGTGCATTCTTCAATGAAAATAGGCAAACAAATCAAGTTGAACGAGAGGTAAACCCTTGCAAACAATATTGGTGGGCAATTAATAATGCACTTGGAAAGTTTGCAGGGTGTTATGCCAAGTATGAAAAAAGGAGTGGGTTCAATGAAGTCTTGAAACTCTCAGAGGCTCGTGCACTTTACCAAAGTCTCTACAATTCCAAGTTCCAGTACGATCATGTATGAAGTATTGTGTGTAAAACAGATAAGTTCAGAGCTGAACTTAAGAGCAAACGTAAGAAAGGCAGCGAAACTGATTCGTCAAAAAGGAATAAGATTTCTGAATCGGGAGACTACAAAGCAAGTGGGGAGGATGTTGAGGCTTTCGATGAAGTTAAGGAGGTCCGACCAATGGGTCAACAAGCTGCAAAGAAACAACTAGCTGCCCAGAGGAAGGGAAAAAGCATCCAGAGTGATCATAGTGAAGCCATATCAGTTGCAAAGAATATTGAAGAATCACGTGCACAATCAATAAGTCGTTTGGCAGATTTGAAAGAGCAAGAGCTTGAAAATCAACTACTTTGTGCCGATGTCATCAGGATGGCTCCTTTGCAAAGAAAGATTCATGAGAAGAAATTGCAAGCACTTGCGGAAAAATATGGATGGAATTTTGACGATTAGGTTGCTTTGAGCTTGCTAAATTGTCGTTATGCTTATTAACGTTTATTTATGTTATTTTAAGATGTTGTAGCTATATTTCAGTTAAGCATGTTTTTATTTCATGAACTTAGTTATTTCTTAATATTAATAATAATTAGTTATTTTCTTTATTAACGTTAAATATACTATTATTAATAATATTATTAATAATAATAATCAAAACAATAATGGTGAATTGATTCCAACTTCAGTGAGTTGTCACCTCCAAGTCTATATCAATGCATGACTTGTTACCTCACATCCATATTTTTAGTAACTTTATCAGATATCATTGCACTATTTTTTGAATTATTGTACCAAAGATCAGTGCATTATTGTTGTAGTACTCATTGAGTTATTTGAATATTGTGCATTGAATTATTAACTTCCACAACTTCTATATATTTACCCATTTCTGAGCTCAAATTCTCATATATAGCAACCTTTCCACAAATCCTCTGAAAAATTATAAACATCAAGGCGTAGTGATAATGTCATACTTTAACCCTCCCGACACCTTTGATGAATTGCATAATCAAACATATGAGTCTGGGGGTGACATCTCCTCAGGTTTAGTAGATGATATTCTAAATCATGTGATTGAAGATACATCACCTTCAAAAGCTACTAAAACAAGAAAGAAAAGAAAAAACACAGAAAGAAAGAGTGAGGAAGGGCATGAGCGCATATGGAATGATTACTTCTCAAGCAACCCGGTGTATAGTGCACAACAATTCCGCCGAAGGTTCCGAATGAGAAAGGAGTTATTCCTTTGCATCGTCAATGCTCTCTTGAAAATCATTCTGAATTGCTACCATTCAGTTATTGGTAGGAAATCTCTCTCCCCACTTCAAAAATGCATTGCTACCATTCAGTTGTTGGCTTATGGAGTGGCTGGTGATGCCGTAGATGAATACGTGCGAATTGCTGGATGTACGACACTACAATCCTTGAAGAATTTTTGTAAGTGTGTCATTGAGATTTTTGAACCTTATTACTTGAGAAGGCCAACAGTCGATGACACTCGACGTCTTCTTCAAATCGGGGAATCCCGTGGATTCCCTGGTATGCTTGGTAGTATCGATTGTATGCATTGGCAATGGGATAAATGTCCCACGGCATGGCAAGGTCAATACACTGGAGGTTATCAAGGTGTACCAACAATGATATTAGAAGCTGTTGCTTCTTATGATTTATGGATTTGGCACGCATATTTTGGTGTTGCATGATCTAGCAATGATATCAATGTCTTGGATCGATCCCCGATATTTGATGAGTTGCTTGAAGGTCAAGCACCTGAAATCCAGTACACGATAAATGGAAGCACATACAATATAGGATACTATCTTGCAGATGGTATCTATCCTGAATGGCCTGTTTTCGTCAAAACCATTTCTCGAGCAAACATGTTGTCTGAAAAAAGGAAACTATTTAATCAACATCAAGAAGGTGCAAGGAAGGATATAGAACGAGCTTTCGGGCTGCTCCAAAAGAGATTTGCGATTGTTTGCAACCCGGTACGTTTACGGAAAAAAAGTGAAGTTGGTGATATCATGAAAGCATGCATCATATTACATAATATGATTATTGAGGATGAAAGAGATGATACCGAATTGACCACTAGCGTTAACTATACAGTAGCAAGGAATCAAAGTGAAAGTCCACAACTTCATACCGGTCTACTTAAAAATTATTATGTAAACAGGAGCAGGTATTTTGAAAATCATACGCAAATTCGCAACGGAGCCCAATGTCACCAAATGCAGCATGATTTGGTGGAACACATATGGTCGCGTTTTGGAGGAGACGCTAATTCAATTTCGTGTGTAATTTTCAATTTCGTGTGGTCGTACTTCTTTTATGTTTTAGCAATTACATATGCAACTAATTATGTTTATGCATGCCTTTAAATTATGTCATTATTTCAAATGTACACAATTTGTG
The DNA here is from genome assembly GCA_947648045.1 of Beta corolliflora. Lineage (NCBI taxonomy): Eukaryota > Viridiplantae > Streptophyta > Magnoliopsida > Caryophyllales > Amaranthaceae > Beta > Beta corolliflora. Next base: position 1,701,330 of record CANSZD010000007.1, on the reverse strand, counting down.
TCCCATAATTTATATAAAACTAGCCTTATATGCACGCTTTGCGTGCGTGAAATTTTTTACTTAGTGTTGTCATTCAGTCATAAAATCGGTTGGTTGATTATAATTATAATTGAATCATTATCATTGACTTTTATAACCAAAAGTGCGAATTTTTTATTGTAATTTTGCATTGCCTTTTAAATACTTATGTATTTACGATTGTGAGCAATACTCATTCTTTTGAATTTTTTTTACTACTTATGTTTATCTGACACAATACTGTTTTAGCAAATTTAATAGGGAAGCATGTGTTGTATACCATGATAAACAAATTGCATACTTAATTGAAAGTATATAACGCGTCTGCAAATCGTAAAAGTTGTGATGTTCCTAGCCTTTTGAGTTTTTTTTTCTTAAGTGTTGGTAGTTGAAAATGGTTTTTTTTAGATAAAAACATTCTTGAGATTGTAGTTATTCAACGTATTACTCCGTATTTTGTATATTGTGTATGGTTTGGTACATGATAACTTTTCATTTCCTTTGTCAAACGTGATGTCCAATATGCCTTGATTGTGCTTGAACTTTAAATTTGTTGATATGGATTGATTGAGGAAGGTTTTGAGTTGATTGAGAAATTATTTTGAAATGTTTTGTATATGATTATTATATATGGTACTCCCTCCGTTTTTTGAATGTAACATTGGACTTTTCACATTTGTCGAGCCACAACTTTGACCGATAATATCTCTAATTGTATAAAGTAAAAATTATAAAAAATATATATTTGGAAAGTGTATACCGTGACGAATCAAACAAGATCCCACATGACTATATTTTTTCTTATGTATAAATAACAATTAATGGTCAAAGTGTATTGGATGAATAGTGCCCAAAGTCAATATGTTACATCTAAAAAAACGGAGTGTAGACACATAATCGTGTCTCCCCATTTAAGGATCCGATGATGAAACATATCGTTGTCATAATTGGTCCGATCCAAGGCAGAGCAGTCTGAAAAGCTATTCAAAACCATTTCGAAAAGTGTTAAAGTCCTATTTTAAAGCCCAATTAATTATTCATGATAATTAATTGTGTTTGAGCCCAATTCTTTGAAAAGCCCAATTAATTGATAATTAATTGATTTATTTTAATAAATAAATATTTTCAAATATACTTTTTATAATTAAAATCAGATTTTATCCCGTAAAATCAGATTCCGAAATTAAAGGATAAAAGAAAATCTTTTAAAATGCGTTTTAAAAAAGGCTGGCAAAGGGATGTCAAAAGCTAGGCTGGTGCGCCTGGCGCACCACCGTGCGCTTGGCGCACAGGCTTGCGCCTGGCGCACCATGATGCGTCAGGCGCAGCTTTTCCTGACACGTGGCACTGTGCTACACACTGTGCCACGCACTGTGCCACACACTGTGCCGTGCGCTTGGCGCACAGCTCTGCGTGAAGCGCATGTTTCTTTCTTATCTTTTTCAAAACGCGTACCACGTGTACGCTATTTACTGGTCATGCCGCGTCATCCGCTTGCCAAGTCAGCTGCGCCTGGCGCAGCCAGTGAGTGAGGCGCAGTGCCGTTTTCCCTATAAATAGGCCTGATTTCCGAACAGATTGGAGAACGGATTTTTACATATAACACCCGACGAATACTTTACGAACCTCTCTACAAACTACAAAACTTCCCTACAAAATTCATACTTTCAAACACAAACACATTCAAATCTACATACTTTCATACATTCATATTTCCAGGCTTCACGATTGCTCGTCCCGAAGGTTGTCAATCTCGCAGACTCAAGCCATGGTATAATCCTGAGGGTCCTTAAATAAATTATTTTTATATTGAAGTTACTAACAATTTTCTTTCCTGATGTAGATATTTAATGTCAAATCGTTATACTGTATATTCTAACCTCTTTTCTATACTTTTTATTTTATGTTCATATTATTCTTGCCTTTGTATATTATACTTTCCTGATTATTCTATGCATATTATATGATTGTCCTGCTTTATTGTTTTTATCACCCACATGTTATTTTTGCTAATCAAAGACCTAAAGAACTGTTCTAACATTAATCAGATTAATTTGGACAACCTGTTAGGTTCCCTGTAATATTGATTGCCTAAATAACATATCACTAAAATTAGTCTTTTTATGTGTTTCCTGAACTCACTTAGACTAAATATTTATAGGGTGTATAAAACATTATTTGATTATCCTTTGGCATAAATTCTGTTATGAATCGATATTTAGTAGAGGCCAACTTTGGGCGAATGTGGTTCATTATGACTATATTCGTACCCTCACCCCCGAACTCAATCTTTGGTTCATTTTGACCATCTATGGAGTCAGGACGGGGAAATCTACATTGGATAATTTGTCCCTATGATTTTCCCATATCCAATTAGGTTTATGATTCTTCCTAAAAAGAATTGTTGGCGACTTCTTTCAATACAAAATAATTTTTAATAAAACCTTAACAGTGGGGTAGTCAAATCTAATACGCGTTCACACCGCGTAGGCGAAATAAAAACACGCCTATAATTAAGTCTGGGGAGGATTTTAAAAAAATTAAGTTTTTTTAAATGAGTGGGTGAAACTTGAAAAGTACGATTCATTCTTATTTTTATGCCTTTGAATAATATATTGTTTTGCATATGCATGGCTACTTTTCAGCCACCATAAGGACAATCTACCTTGCCTCATTAGCACATGTTCTATGTGTGAGGTCACCCCCGGGGGGTTTGCGCTTTGTCCTTCCAAAAAGCTTCGTGAGCGATAGTGTTGGATCTTAGTCATAAGCAATTCTACCCAACCATGGCATTGTTCTCTTGTTCCTGACTTGAGACTGGAGTGCGTCTTACACGTGGCCACCTCTTTTAGCAGGGGTACGAAGCGTGGGATCAATCTCTTAGTCATGGACCATTTTCAGCCTTAACCTAAACCTGACCAATAGTTGACTGTGCCACGCACTGTGCCACACACTGTGTTGTGCGCCTGGCGCACTGCTCTGCGTGAAGCACAGGTTTCTTTCTTATCTTTTTCAAAACGCGTACCACGTGTACGCTTTTTACTGGTCATGCCGCGTCATCCGCTTGCCACGTCAGCTGCGTCTGGCGTAGCCAGCGAGTGAGGCGCAGTGCCGTTTTCCCTATAAATAGGTCTGATTTCCGAACAGATTGGAGAACGGATTTTTACATATAACACCCGACGAATACTTTACGAACCTCTCTAAAAACTACAAAACTTCCCTACAAAATTTTATACTTTCAAACACAAACACATTCAAATCTACATACTTTCATACATTCATATTTTCAGGCTTCACGATTGCTCGTCCCGAAAGTTGTCAATCTCGCAGACTCAAGCCACGGTATAATCCTGAGGGTCCTTAAATAAATTATTTTTATATTGAAGTTACTAACAGTTTTCTTTCCTGATGTAGATCTTTAATGTAAAATCGTTATACTGTATATTCTAACCTCTTTTCTATACTTTTTATTTTATGTTCATATTATTCTTGCCTTTGTATATTATACTTTCCTGATTATTCTATGCATATTATATGATTGTCCTGCTTTATTGCTTTTATCACCCACATGTTATTTTTGCTAATCAAAGACCTAAAGAACTGTTCTAACATTAATCAGATTAATTTGGACAACCTGTTAGGTTCCCTGTAATATTGATTGCCTAAATAACATATCACTAAAATTAGTCTTTTTATGTGTTTCTTGAACTCACTTAGACTAAATATTTTTAGGGTGTATAAAACATTATTTGATTATTCTTTGGCATAAATTCTGTTATGAATCGATATTTAGTAGAGGCCAACTTTGGGCGAATGTGATTCATTATGACTATATTCGTACCCACACCCCCGAACTCAATCTTTGGTTCATTTTAACCATCTATGGAGTCAGGATGGGGAAATCTACATTAGATAATTTGTCCCTATGATTTTCCCATATCCAATTAGGTTTATGATTCTTGCTAAAAAGAATTGTTGGCGACTTCTTTCAATACAAAATAATTTTTAATAAAACCTTAACAGTGGGGTAGTCAAATCTAATACGCGCTCACCCCGCATAGGCGAAATAAAAACACGCCTACACGGAGAGAGTATTATTATCTCTTATTATTGAGGGTAAAGTTGTAATCTAATAGGGGAACACCATTGCTCCCCCCTTCAATTATATAATAGATATTAAAGTAAGCTTAAAATCTTAAATAATAATTACATAAATTGTAATTTTAATGATATAATAGTCGATAAATATTCGAACTATATATTCTCGTCATATTAAGTAATTAACTTTATAGAAGAAAAAAATAGATTAAATATAGAATAATATGTTAAATTTTTGGTAGAGGATCTGGAGAGAGTCTGAGGGATAAAGTGTAAAACTGGAATGAGTCTGGAGTGAGTCTGAAGAATAAAAAGTAGGTAAAAGTTAGTGGAAAGCTGATGTGGCACAGTCTGAAGGTTGGGTTTGGGTATGAGGGATAAACACACCTTTCGTAATTTTCGGGTCTTGCTAAATGCCGCCCTGAAATTTTCTGGTAACGCCCTGTATTTTTGTACAAAAATACATGGGGTGTATTTCCCTATTCCCTCCTTTCCTCTTTCTCTTTCTTTATTTAAACTCCCACATATTCCACATGTTTTCCACACAAATCCCACCACACTTTCTTTATTCACTTTCATTCTCTCAAGATTTCCGGCATTGACCAAGGTGTTTACCGGAGTTGACCAACATTGACCGGCGTTGACCACACATACGCTAATGTAATTTTTTTTTTTTGAATAAAACTGATAGAATGTCTTGAACCTGACTCTTCGAAAAACTTAGCACGGGGGTCTTATTTAAGGCTTTATTAGAACATCTCATAATAGAGTAAAATTTACCATAAATTGACTTGAAAATGCCGAAAAATTGCCCAGGCGCTTATTTTAGGCGCTCGAACCTGTGGTCAGGCGCCTATTGGGCACAGGTACAGGCGCCTAAAATAGGCGCCTAAAATAGGCGCCCAACCACAGGTATAGGCGCCTAATTTAGGCAACTGTACCTGTGGTTGGGCGCCCAATTTAGGCGCCTGTACCTGTGGTTGGGCGCCTAATTTAGGCGCCTGACCACAAGTTCGGGCGCCTAAATTAGGCGTCTGGGCACTTTTTCGGCATTTTTAAGTTATTATAGTCCATTTTTTTTATTAAATGAATTATAAAATTTCATTAATATTAATAATGCAATAATATGGCCGGAAAAAGTTGCCGGAGTTCTTGTCGCCGGAGTTATTGTCGCAAATGAGTTATTGTCGCCGGAGTTATTGTCGCCGGAAAATTGGCCGGAGTTCTTGATGGGAGATCCTTGTTGATGAGAGAGATGTAGTGAGAGAGTGATGGAGAGTGAAGAGAGTGATGGAGAGTGAAGAGAGTGAGGGAGAGTGAAAGAGAGTGGTAGAGTGAGTGTTAGAGTATAAATAGTTAAATACATGTATATGTATTTATACAGGGCGTTAGTAGGATATTTCAGGGCGGCATTTAGCAAATGAGTAATATAATTACTAGGAAGTTCCTAGCTAGAGTTTTCTAGTTATATTAGATATTTTTATATTCTAGATTTTTCTAACTATTTTGTGTGATCTTGGAATTTTTCTAGATTAATGTTTTCATCATCTTCCTCGATATTACTAGATTTTTCTAGATTAGTTCTCAACACCCTAAACACTTTGATAGAGTATAAAACTATTCTTGGGACTCCAACCATCAGCTTAAGCTTTTGGTTGAGTTGGTCTTTTGACACAGTTAAAAAATATGGTGACACCTCTTCACAAGTACCATACTAACGAATAAGTTTATCTAAAATTGTACAGTTAAGCAAATGCATCAAATCATCCAAATCAAATTTTACAGCCCAGTGTTGATATCCAAAAGGAATATTGACTATTTAACCCAATTGCTATTTCAAGTTGCCTCATAAAGTACTGTACAATGCAATCTAGATAGCATAACAAATAACATGGAAAAGGCAAACTAAATGTAGAAGCCAGAGTCGTGATCTTAATTCTTTCCCATGTAAATGTTGAAGTTTATATGAGAAATAAGTTAGTATAATCTGATATATATTCCTGCTGTACAGTACAACTGATAATATTCCTCTGACAGTAGCATGTCCTTATCGTCTCACTTCTTCGATTGCGCGCCTTAGAACTTTGCAGGAAAGTTGCCAACAGAATTGGCCATTGGCTTCTCGTAGGGCCGTCTTTCGGAAGCAGAGGCTAGTTTCTGGAGTTCTCTACATCAAAAAGAATATGGTACTCTTAACAACTTGAAGGAAACCTTTATGTTTGGATAAAGCTGAAAAGAATCAATTTTCGATGGTGTGTTCATATTTTGCTAACTAGTGTCACCATAAGAACAGGTAAAGCTACGTGTGTAATATATGATCATGGAACTTCATAATATCTTAACATATAGAGAAATTTATCATAAACAACCTTTTATAAGCAACTTTTTGCCAGAAACAACCTTTTAAATTTTTTTTTGTCAAGAGAAACCTTAAACCTAAAAAATTGTGTCAGAAGAAACCTGATGACATCATTCCGGCATTGACTCAGTTAATGACCTGGAAAATTTGCGAGAAACAACATTTTACAGAGGTCATGTGAAATACATGTGTGGGTCAACGTCGAAAATGGCTAAGTCAACACCGGAGAATAGGTTAGCTAGGTTTCATCTCGCAAAAAAAAAATTTAGTATAAGGTTTTAACTTGCAAAAAAAATTATAAAAGGTTGTTTCTGACAAAAAAGTCATTAATTATAAAATGTTGTTTCTAACAAATTTTTAACTAAGTCAATGCCGAAAAATATTGGTCAATGCCAGAATGACGTCATCAGGTTTAATCTGACAAATGTTTTTAGGTTTAAGGTTTCTCTTGACAAAAAAAAATTTAAAAGGTTGTTTATGACAAAAAGTTTCTTATAAAAGGTTGTTTTTAACAAATTTCTCTAACATATATTCAGAACGGCAAATTAACTAAGGGTTATTATAGGTAACATGCTTATGATGATGAATGTTACCTCACATTTATAGAGTCAATGGTTACACTAATGATGAATTGTCTTATTTGAGGGTGTGTTATCTTCACCTTACAAGAATTATTTTTTATTATAATAGGTCTAACACATTAGAAAATAACTTTCAATGAATTTATATAAGATCAGATAAGTTCATTAGCAAAAACAAGCTTAAGAGAACGCATCCTTAGTAATGTTTGTCATTGCATAATTGTATCAGCTAATGAACACAAAATTATGAATCGCCTTATCCTGCTATCTAGATTACACTGTGATATGAGCTTTCATCAGAAAGAATGTGTATAAACAAACTACGAAGATGTTAAGTTTAATTCAATTGCCGTCCCCCTTCTCATTCATCAATCAAGTATATTTATACATCCTAAGTTAGAGTCCTACTTCATCACTAATTAAGAATAACAGACCTATTCCTAATAGATAACATAAATAGAGTCCTAACACCCTCCCTCAAGTTGGAGCGTGCAAATTACGAACGCCCAACTTGGACAACAAAAAATCAAATTGAGTCCTACCAAGTGCTTTTGTAAAAATATCTGCTAACTAAAACTTAGTAGGAACATATGATGGACTCACAAGACTTTCAGTTACCGCATCACGAACAAAATGGCAATCAGCCTCAATATGTTTAGTACGTTCATGGAACACTGGATTCTTGGCAATATATAACGCAGATTGACTGTCACAATATAATTTCATCCTTGCAGGATGCTGAACTCCAAGATCACCAAGTAGCTGCTTAAGCCATTTTAATTCACATACTATAGCAGCCATAGAACGATATTCTGCCTCTGCAGACGACCGAGACGCTGTAGGCTGCTTCTTAGTCTTCCAGGAAACAGGAGAGTATCCCAACAACACAAACCACCCACTCAGGAATCTCCGAGTAATAGGACAACTAGCCCAATCAGAATCACATCACTTTTCAAGGCGGAGATCACTATTAGAACGAAATAATATACCATGTCCTGGATTTTTCTTCAAATATCGAACTACTCTCAAAGCGGCCTCCCAGTGAACCACTTTAGGAGCCTGCATAAACTGTGACAAAATGTGAACAGAATATGCCAGATCAGGCCTAGTAACAGCAAGATAAATCAACTCGCGCCCATCAATCGCGATACTTCTCTGGATCATCAAACAAAGGACCATCAGCCAAAGCGAGCTGATGGTGCTGCTCCATAGGAAACTCGGCTGGCTTGGCACCGAGCAAACCGGCCTCAGAAATGATATCCAAGGCATACTTCCGTTGACTCAAAAAAATTCCCTGCGGCCCCCTTGCAACTTCAAGGCCTAGGAAATATTTCAGAGCACCTAAATCCTTCATCTTAAAACATTTGCCAAGGTAAGATTTGAAGTTCAGTAAAGCTTCCTGATCATTCCCTGCAATAATCATATCATCCACATAGATAAGAACATTCAACTGAATATTTTTCACGGTCAAAGTGAACAAGGAATAATTAGAATAAGACTGCTAAAACCCATAGGCTTTCAATGCATTGGCCAATTTTGCAAACCAACACCTAGGTGCCTGCTTCAAACCATACAATGATTTTTTCATCCTGCACACCAGATTAGTATTTCCTCCCTGAAAACCAGGAGGAATTTTCATATACACTTCTTCCTCCAAATCCCCATGTAAAAATGCATTGTGGACATCCATCTGATGAATATCCCATTTTTTCACCGCTGCAATAGCCAGGAAAGTGCAAACTGTTGTCATTTTTGCTACAGGAGCAAAAGTTTCATTATAATCAATTCCTTCTACCTGATGATGACCAAATATAACCAATCTGGCCTTCAACCGCTGCAGTTTGCCCTGCTCATCATATTTTTCTGTATACACCCACTTACTCCCCAAGGCCTTCTTGCTTGGAGGAAGAGGTTGCAATTCCCATGTTCCTTGATCTCCAGAGCTTTTATCTCAGCTCCCATGGCTTCACACCACCCTTCATGCTTCATAGCTTCTTTGAATGACTTTGGAGGGTGCCCTGCAGTGATAGCTGCTAGAAATCTGCGATGTTTATCAGAAAACTTTTCACAACTAACATAATGTGTAATAGGATAGGGAGTACATGAGGACGATGTTGAAACAGGTGCCTGAGTTGATGAACTTTTCTTTTTCACTACAGTATGAGTCATAAAATCTTGCAACTTTTTATTTGGGATTTTGGTTCGTTTCCCCCTTCCCAACACCTCAACATCCTTCTCTCTACACCCTCCCTGCATCTGCGCCCCACTAGGGAGCTCTCCACGAGGCGCCCTAGGACCCGGGGTCACTCCTGGCATCACACGAGGCATCCGAGCCTCGGCCTCCCCTTCGGCCACACGCTATGAGCCATCATCAAGACCCACAGTAACATCCACATCATGCACCCCATCCCCCGTTGCACCAAGTCCCCCTTCAACCTGCACGTGAACTGCAACAAGGGGCATATGCATCTCCTCCTCACAATAGTCCACACTATTAGATGCAACATTCGATACTGGCAATGGGTCAGACGCACCAAAGGGGTATTTCTTGGTCTCTAAATCATATAGTCTCCATCCCTTTTGAGTATAAGAATAACCAAGAAAAACACAACGTATGCTCCTACTAGCAAATTTATCACCCCCATGAGAAATATTATAGGCATAACACAAACAACCAAAAATCTTTATATCTGTCATCGTAGGTGGTTTACCAAACAAACACTCATATGGGGTCTTATAAGCAAGAACAACAGAGGGAGTTCTATTTATCAGATGGCAAGCTGCCTGCACACAATCCCCCCAAAATTTCAAAGGTAGATTAGCCTGGAACCTCAAAGCACGTGCAACATTTAAAATATGTCCATATTTTCTCTCAACTCTACCAATCTGTTGGGGAGTTTTAACACAAGAAGTTTCAAAAATAATTCCCTGTTGCACAAAGTATGGTTTCAGGCAATTAAATTCAGTGCCATTATCACTGCGCACACGTTTGATTTTCTGTTCAAATTGGCGATCAATCAAAGCCACAAAATGCATAAACATAATCTGAACTTCCAATTTATTATATAATAAGTACGTCCAAACAGAACGAGAAAAATCATCCACTATAGTTAAAAAATATGAAGCACCACAATTGGACTTTGTTCGATACCATAAATCACAATGAATTAACTCAAAAATCCTACTAGCTCGACTATTACTCTTAGGAAAACTAGTTCTAGGTTGATGAGCGCGAAAACAAACATCACATCCATCGTTATGGCAACCACTAATACTAGAAGGACTCACACAGGGTAAATGACGTAAAACTTTCTCCGAGAGTGCCCCAAACGTTTATGCCAAATATCAATAGATGCCATGCCATCCACTACATTGATCTTCACCTTAGGAACGCCCCGGAAAAAGAAAAGTCCATCGTCCCGCTTACCCGCTCCAATCAGCGTCCTCGTCCTGCGGTCCTGTAATACACATAAAGTTTTAGTGAACTGAACGATGCTATTCGCAGAATCTAATAACTGCGGAATAGAATTCAGATTACAATCAAGATGAGGCACAAATAGAATATTATGGAGTTTTAAATTTCCAGGAAGAAGCACATCTCCCTCATGAGTAGCTTCAGCAGAACTACCATCCGGCAAACCTACCGGACATCCTATGATTTTCCGGGGAGCACACAATAAAGAAAACCGTCCTGTCACATGATGTGTAGCACCGGTATCAATAATCCATAAAGACTCACCGTTCAAACGATCTTTTGATTTTGGCAAGTTCAGCAAATCCAAAAGATCCTGCCACTGTTCAGTTGTGATGCCTGCAAGCCCGGCACACACAGGATCACACGGTTGGGAAGCCGAAGCCCCCCCCCACTCGGTTTTTCATGCGACGCACCACCACCAGCCACGACTTTGTTGGGGCGTGCTGGTGGCGTCCCCCTGCCGCCACGGCTGCGGGCCGATCTGCCACCCCGGTTCGCCGCACCTCCACGCTGACCACGAGGGCGGTCCCCCCACCACTCGGGGTATCCAATCAATTCAAAGCAGCCGGAAATATCATGGCCCTCAAGATTACAATGAGGGCAAATCACAGAATCATTAAAAGAACGAGTTTTAGGTTTAGATTCTACCTTGAATGCCAAATTCTCACCCGGCGAAGGCAAAGACGAGGCGCTAGGGCCTCGAAGACGCTCCTCTTGAGCGATGATCTGATATGCGCGAGCCACCGTAGGCAACAGAGCTTGCGCGAGAAGATGTGAGCGAAGCGGGCCATAACAATCATCAAGACCAATCAAGAAACGATGCAAACGATCGTCGGAACGTTGTTGTTCAAGAAAGCGAATGACTTCGCAATCGGCGCCACCCTTAGAACAAGTAGGCGCGACTTCCTGGGATGCTAATTCGTCCCACAGACGAGTCAAACGACCAAAATAGTCAGCTAAAGATTCAGTCTTTTGCTGCTTACAATCGCTAATCTGAGATTTGAGTTGACAAATCCCTGTGCCGTTAGAAACACAATAACGTTCCTTCAGATGAGCCCACAAATCATGAGCGTTTTCAAAAAACGATACGGACGTACACACCGTCGGGGAGATCGTGTTCAATAGCCATGAACACGGCATCGAATGTATGGTGCTCCAATCTGCCAATTTTTCAGCCGTAGTAGGCTTAGGAATAGTTCCATCCAAGAATCCAAGTTTTTGTTTTGCATTCAAAGACATGCGAATCGCGCGTGCCCATTCATCAAAGTTATCATCTTTCAACTGAATCGGAGTGATAACGTTGCCCGGATTATCATTAGAGCCTAGAAAATAGGCTGGGTCCGGTTTTGGTGGAGCATTTTCGGTATTTTCTGTCATGATTACTCGACGAGATCCGCGAGAATAGGTTCGAAGAGGTGAATCTATGATGAAGAGTGAAAAAAATTCAAAGGCAACAATTGGATCTTGGTTCGATTTGTCAAAGAACTCGAAAAAATCGAGTCTTGGTTCGGTTTTGGTGGTTCGAAATTTTCAAATTTTTTGGTAGAGAGAATTTCAGAGTTTAGGCTCTTGATACCATATTAAGTTTAGTTCAATTTTCGTCCCCCTTCTCATTCATCAATCAAGTATATTTATACATCCTAAGTTAGAGTCCTACTTCATCACTAATTAAGAATAACAGACCTATTCCTAATAAATAACATAAATAGAGTCCTAACACCCTCCCTCAAGTTGGAGCGTGCAAATTACGAACGCCCAACTTGGACAACAAAAAATCAAATTGAGTCCTACCAAGTGCTTTTGTAAAAATATCTGCTAACTAAAACTTAGTAGGAACATATGATGGACTCACAAGACTTTCAGTTACCGCATCACGAACAAAATGGCAATCAGCCTCAATATGTTTAGTACGTTCATGGAACACTGGATTCTTGGCAATATATAACGCAGATTGACTGTCACAATATAATTTCATCCTTGCAGGATGCTGAACTCCAAGATCACCAAGTAGCTGCTTAAGCCATTTTAATTCACATACTATAGCAGCCATAGAACGATATTCTGCCTCTGCAGACGACCGAGACGCTGTAGGCTGCTTCTTAGTCTTCCAGGAAACAGGAGAGTATCCCAACAACACAAACCACCCACTCAGGAATCTCCGAGTAATAGGACAACTAGCCCAATCAGAATCACATCACTTTTCAAGGCGGAGATCACTATTAGAACGAAATAATATACCATGTCCTGGATTTTTCTTCAAATATCGAACTACTCTCAAAGCGGCCTCCCAGTGAACCACTTTAGGAGCCTGCATAAACTGTGACAAAATGTGAACAGAATATGCCAGATCAGGCCTAGTAACAGCAAGATAAATCAACCTGCCCATCAATCTGCGATACTTCTCTGGATCATCAAACAAAGGACCATCAGCCAAAGCGAGCTGATGGTGCTGCTCCATAGGAAACTCGGCTGGCTTGGCACCGAGCAAACCGGCCTCAGAAATGATATCCAAGGCATACTTCCGTTGACTCAAAAAAATTCCCTGCGGCCCCCTTGCAACTTCAAGGCCTAGGAAATATTTCAGAGCACCTAAATCCTTCATCTTAAAACATTTGCCAAGGTAAGATTTGAAGTTCAGTAAAGCTTCCTGATCATTCCCTGCAATAATCATATCATCCACATAGATAAGAACATTCAACTGAATATTTTTCACGGTCAAAGTGAACAAGGAATAATTAGAATAAGACTGCTAAAACCCATAGGCTTTCAATGCATTGGCCAATTTTGCAAACCAACACCTAGGTGCCTGCTTCAAACCATACAATGATTTTTTCATCCTGCACACCAGATTAGTATTTCCTCCCTGAAAACCAGGAGGAATTTTCATATACACTTCTTCCTCCAAATCCCCATGTAAAAATGCATTGTGGACATCCATCTGATGAATATCCCATTTTTTCACCGCTGCAATAGCCAGGAAAGTGCAAACTGTTGTCATTTTTGCTACAGGAGCAAAAGTTTCATTATAATCAATTCCTTCTACCTGATGATGACCAAATATAACCAATCTGGCCTTCAACCGCTGCAGTTTGCCCTGCTCATCATATTTTTCTGTATACACCCACTTACTCCCCAAGGCCTTCTTGCTTGGAGGAAGAGGTTGCAATTCCCATGTTCCTTGATCTCCAGAGCTTTTATCTCAGCTCCCATGGCTTCACACCACCCTTCATGCTTCATAGCTTCTTTGAATGACTTTGGAGGGTGCCCTGCAGTGATAGCTGCTAGAAATCTGCGATGTTTATCAGAAAACTTTTCACAACTAACATAATGTGTAATAGGATAGGGAGTACATGAGGACGATGTTGAAACAGGTGCCTGAGTTGATGAACTTTTCTTTTTCACTACAGTATGAGTCATAAAATCTTGCAACTTTTTATTTGGGATTTTGGTTCGTTTCCCCCTTCCCAACACCTCAACATCCTTCTCTCTACACCCTCCCTGCATCTGCGCCCCACTAGGGAGCTCTCCACGAGGCGCCCTAGGACCCGGGGTCACTCCTGGCATCACACGAGGCATCCGAGCCTCGGCCTCCCCTTCGGCCACACGCTATGAGCCATCATCAAGACCCACAGTAACATCCACATCATGCACCCCATCCCCCGTTGCACCAAGTCCCCCTTCAACCTGCACGTGAACTGCAACAAGGGGCATATGCATCTCCTCCTCACAATAGTCCACACTATTAGATGCAACATTCGATACTGGCAATGGGTCAGACGCACCAAAGGGGTATTTCTTGGTCTCTAAATCATATAGTCTCCATCCCTTTTGAGTATAAGAATAACCAAGAAAAACACAACGTATGCTCCTACTAGCAAATTTATCACCCCCATGAGAAATATTATAGGCATAACACAAACAACCAAAAATCTTTATATCTCGTCATCGTAGGTGGTTTACCAAACAAACACTCATATGGGGTCTTATAAGCAAGAACAACGAGAGGGAGTTCTATTTATCAGATGGCAAGCTGCCTGCACACAATCCCCCCAAAATTTCAAAGGTAGATTAGCCTGGAACCTCAAAGCACGTGCAACATTTAAAATATGTCCATATTTTCTCTCAACTCTACCAATCTGTTGGGGAGTTTTAACACAAGAAGTTTCAAAAATAATTCCTGTTGCACAAAGTATGGTTTCAGGCAATTAAATTCAGTGCCATTATCACTGCGCACACGTTTGATTTTCTGTTCAAATTGGCGATCAATCAAAGCCACAAAATGCATAAACATAATCTGAACTTCCAATTTATTATATAATAAGTACGTCCAAACAGAACGAGAAAAATCATCCACTATAGTTAAAAAATATGAAGCACCACAATTGGACTTTGTTCGATACCATAAATCACAATGAATTAACTCAAAAATCCTACTAGCTCGACTATTACTCTTAGGAAAACTAGTTCTAGGTTGATGAGCGCGAAAACAAACATCACATCCATCGTTATGGCAACCACTAATACTAGAAGGACTCACACAGGGTAAATGACGTAAAACTTTCTCCGAGAGTGCCCCAAACGTTTATGCCAAATATCAATAGATGCCATGCCATCCACTACATTGATCTTCACCTTAGGAACGCCCCGGAAAAAGAAAAGTCCATCGTCCCGCTTACCCGCTCCAATCAGCGTCCTCGTCCTGCGGTCCTGTAATACACATAAAGTTTTAGTGAACTGAACGATGCTATTCGCAGAATCTAATAACTGCGGAATAGAATTCAGATTACAATCAAGATGAGGCACAAATAGAATATTATGGAGTTTTAAATTTCCAGGAAGAAGCACATCTCCCTCATGAGTAGCTTCAGCAGAACTACCATCCGGCAAACCTACCGGACATCCTATGATTTTCCGGGGAGCACACAATAAAGAAAACCGTCCTGTCACATGATGTGTAGCACCGATATCAATAATCCATAAAGACTCACCGTTCAAACGATCTTTTGATTTTGGCAAGTTCAGCAAATCCAAAAGATCCTGCCACTGTTCAGTTGTGATGCCTGCAAGCCCGGCACACACAGGATCACACGGTTGGGAAGCCGAAGCCCCCCCCACTCGGTTTTTCATGCGACGCACCACCACCAGCCACGACTTTGTTGGCGCGTGCTGGTGGCGTCCCCCTGCCGCCACGGCTGCGGGCCGATCTGCCACCCCGGTTCGCCGCACCTCCACGCTGACCACGAGGGCGGTCCCCCCACCACTCGGGGTATCCAATCAATTCAAAGCAGCCGGAAATATCATGGCCCTCAAGATTACAATGAGGGCAAATCACAGAATCATTAAAAGAACGAGTTTTAGGTTTAGATTCTACCTTGAATGCCAAATTCTCACCCGGCGAAGGCAAAGACGAGGCGCTAGGGCCTCGAAGACGCTCCTCTTGAGCGATGATCTGATATGCGCGAGCCACCGTAGGCAACAGAGCTTGCGCGAGAAGATGTGAGCGAAGCGGGCCATAACAATCATCAAGACCAATCAAGAAACGATGCAAACGATCGTCGGAACGTTGTTGTTCAAGAAAGCGAATGACTTCGCAATCGGCGCCACCCTTAGAACAAGTAGGCGCGACTTCCTGGGATGCTAATTCGTCCCACAGACGAGTCAAACGACCAAAATAGTCAGCTAAAGATTCAGTCTTTTGCTGCTTATAATCGCTAATCTGAGATTTGAGTTGACAAATCCCTGTGCCGTTAGAAACACAATAACGTTCCTTCAGATGAGCCCACAAATCATGAGCGTTTTCAAAAAACGATACGGACGTACACACCGTCGGGGAGATCGTGTTCAATAGCCATGAACACGGCATCGAATGTATGGTGCTCCAATCTGCCAATTTTTCAGCCGTAGTAGGCTTAGGAATAGTTCCATCCAAGAATCCAAGTTTTTGTTTTGCATTCAAAGACATGCGAATCGCGCGTGCCCATTCATCAAAGTTATCATCTTTCAACTGAATCGGAGTGATAACGTTGCCCGGATTATCATTAGAGCCTAGAAAATAGGCTGGGTCCGGTTTTGGTGGAGCATTTTCGGTATTTTCTGTCATGATTACTCGACGAGATCCGCGAGAATAGGTTCGAAGAGGTGAATCTATGATGAAGAGTGAAAAAAATTCAAAGGCAACAATTGGATCTTGGTTCGATTTGTCAAAGAACTCGAAAAAATCGAGTCTTGGTTCGGTTTTGGTGGTTCGAAATTTTCAAATTTTTTGGTAGAGAGAATTTCAGAGTTTAGGCTCTTGATACCATATTAAGTTTAGTTCAATTTTCGTCCCCCTTCTCATTCATCAATCAAGTATATTTATACATCCTAAGTTAGAGTCCTACTTCATCACTAATTAAGAATAACAGACCTATTCCTAATAAATAACATAAAAAGAGTCCTAACATGGATGTTGCGACCTATCCAAATTGCAAGATTAAAGGTGGCTCACATGTGAGGGGGAGTGTTAAGAGTATAGCCCACATGTGAGTTAGGAATAGTTTGTCCTACATTGAAGAATTAAAGAGAGAATGACTAACATATAGATTGGTGGGTTACTCCACCTATCACCAATTGGTTTTAGGATGGAACCATGCTAACCTTGTATGTGGTCATTCTCTCCTCCGACGTGGGCTTGTGTACAGGCCCAATGAAGTTTATCATGGTAACAGAGCGGACGATCCTGGCCCATTATGAAAAGCAAGATGGAAGGTGTTGAAGATCTGTTTGGAGCAAAGTAAGCCCAATAGAATTGTAATGGCCCCAAGAAGGGGCCCAGTTGACCTCATGTTGAAAGTCCAGAGAGGGCCCATCGAGGATGTTGCGACCTATCCAAATTGCAAGATTAAAGGTGGCTCACATGTGAGGGGGAGTGTAAAGAGTATAGCCCACATGTGAGTTAGGAATAGTTTGTCCCACGTTGAAGAATTAAAGAGAGAATGACTAACATATAGATTGGTGGGTTACTCCACCTATCACCAATTGGTTTTAGGATGGAACCCTGCTAACCTTGTATGTGGTCATTCTCTCCTCCGACGTGGACTTGTGTACAGGCCCAATGAAGTTTATCAGAAGGCCATAATTTCCATTCAACTTGCTCTCTAATATCGAAGCAGATAAGCATAGTTACTGCTTTTCTAGCAAGAAAGGCATGTGAAATCATTAGGATATACCCTCTATCCTATTCCAGTAGTAGCATTTCTCATTGTAATGGAGAATCTTTGAGGATGCTCTTTGGTGTCTTCTGTCTTGCAGTGTGTAAAAGTTAATAATATAACTTTGAATCTATACATGATTTTTTACATCTTGTACGGTCTTTTGAAGCTCCTTTAGAAAGAGCACAATCTATGAGGATTCCCTGCTAAACATGTCCACATATTTGATCTTAATTTATTGCTTCTGTAAAACTCTAGAATAAAGTGGATACTCAACAGAATGGAACGAGTTTAATGGTCATTGTCAACACTGTTAGTGTAAGATATTTGGAATCAAAAGATTTGCATTAGCATATATCATCCCTTACACTACTCTTTAGGAAAGTTTCAGTAGCAATGATTTTCACTGACTTAGACTATAAATAGACGACTTCATAGCTCATATTTACTCACAGCAAACCACATTCAATACTCATCTGCCAGCTTCACTTTTGTATCCCAGGAGCTTCACATACACAAACAGAAAAACCTCTGCATTCATCAATCACACACTAAAACAGAAAACAAAGCCAGCTAAAATTTACAAGCAAAGCAATGGATACTGTCAACCGATTAGTGGAAGAGAAGGCGTTGGTAATCTTCAGTCGAAGTTCTTGCTGCATTAGCCACTCAGTATTGCAGCTCATAAGCAGTTATGGAGCCAATGCAACAGTATACGAGCTAGATGACATGTCCAATGGCCAAGAAGTAGATAAAGCTCTTCAAAGACTAGGGCTTAGGCCAGGTGTTCCTGCTGTCTTCATAGGCCAAAAGTTAGTCGGTGGCGCTAAAGAGATTATTAGCCTACAGGTCCAAGGAAAACTTATGCCAATGCTAATGGAAGCAGGAGCTATATGGGTTTAGTTTATAAAAACATTATATAATAGTCCTATAATATATGCTATAATTTTCAGTTCTGTAAGTAAATAAGAAGAATAAATAATCTTCTTATTGTTTTTCTTCCATCTGAATTTTTTCCTAGTAGGATGAAAGGGTATCTACATAAAGCTAGCTCCTAGTGTAGGAAGTAGTCTACTAGTCTTTTATAGTTTAAAGTTGCTGTGTTCTGAAATCTAAAGGTAAATGGAGTATCTGTTTCACTAAACTACTGTAAAAACCCCCATATTGATGTATCATGATATTCATGTAATCATGTTGTCTCGCCTTATTATGAAAGTTTAGCATCTAATGACGAGTGTTCCAAAATAACATCGATGTTTCCACGATGGATTTTAAGAGGCTATGCTGAACAACATTAGTACATCAATTACTGATCAAAACGCAGAAACTTGAATTGCACTACTGCTACAGCTAGCAGCCAGGATTGTCCTTGACCAATATTACCCGAATTCCATGTAAATGATAAAACTAAGGATGAATTTCGTAGGTTTCAATCAGGAAAAATAATAAACAGAGAAAAGAATCTTGTTTTACTAGTCACTCTCCATGTTCGTCTTCCAGTGGTATTGAAGAACGGGACTTACACATAATAATGCAGGAAAACTTCACAAGATTTCAGTTTAACAGTGTTCAATTGGTTAGTTCTGAGCATCAAATTATATGTTGCATTCCTAATGTTTTGAAAAGATTTAGTCACGCTAGAGCAATATGGGAATTATGTTTCATGGACTCTTCGGAGCCACATTGCCAAAAATGCCACTTGTGGAGTTGATTGGGCCCAATTTAGATGTGAGATTTTTGAAAATTCAGCTAATAAATTTTGGAAATCATATCGCCTTATTTCTAAAACTATTACAACCGACTATTAATTGCCATATCAGACAATGGCTGCACTATTAGACTAAAGTCGCATTATGATTCTGCATTGTTTGCCTAAGAACAAAGAAGTTTTATAGTCTAGGTGTAGTAACAGTGGCTATGTGGCTGCAGTGCTCGTTAGGGTCTTAGGGAGACGGGTAAGTTACCATAAGAAAACATGGCTCCATTTTCATAGGTTGTTAAACAGAATATGTGATATCTCAAAATCCAATGTAGTCCATGCTTCTCTTTTTATCTGAAATCTTAAAGTTAAGTAAAAGTTCCTCAAAGATGCACCTTAATCAAACTGAACAAATCAATTTCTAAGGCCATGCGCTAATAAAGAAAAAAAGAATATTTACTATTGAAGCATATCAATGAAACACAATATAAAAGAATAGCTGTTTCAAGTTTCCTCATAAAGTACTGTATGATGCAATCTAGATAACAAAAAGTAAAAAAAAAAAAAAAAAAAATTGAAAAGGTGGAATTAATCTTAGTTGATGTAACTAAATTTAGAAGCCAGAGTCGTGATCTTCTTTAAAACATTGAAGTTTACGACAAATAAGAGACTCGAATTTGATATTCCAGCTCTGCTTGGATACTGAAGTACAACTGTACAAGTGATTATATTCCTCTGACAGTAGCATGTCCTTATCGCCTAGAGTTTTATGATAAGGGCTGATTGCCTTAAGATCCTCGTAGGAAATTTGCCAACAGAATTGACCATTGGCTTCTTGGAGGGTCGTCTTTTTGGAGACTGAGGCTATATTGTGCCTGTAGTACTTGTGCTCATCAAAAGAATATGGTGCTCCTAACAACTAGAAGGCAAGTTAAAATATTGAAAAGAATCAAGTTAGATATTGTGACCATAACTCCATAAGCAAAAGAATAGCTACATACGTGATACGTGTATAATATATGAGCATGGAATGTGAGAACAATGTAAGATATATTCAGAACCTCTGATAAACCAGAGGTTGTAGCTACCAAACATATCATGCATGATGAATTATACTTCATTATTATAAAGTCAATGGTTAAACTAATGATGCATTATAGGCTTATAGCAGCTATGATGACAAAACTAAAAATGATGAAATGCCTTATCTTAGTAATTTTTGTTATTGCACCATTTTATCAAACACAAAATTATGAAATGCCTAATCCAAATTACACCAAGAATCACAAGAAGCATATATTTGATGCTTTTTATACAAAGAATTGCATGTGAAATCGTTAAGTATATCTCTTCAGGAAGCTCTTAGGTGTATTGCAGTGCATAACGTTGCATGATACTTTGAATCTAGACATGACTTTTGACATCATGTACGGTCCATCAACATAGGCCTTTCTTCCGATCCAAAGATCAATATAGGATGAGCAGGAACCTCATTCTGTTCAGTGTGATACCTTTGTGCATCCGTTTGTCGTTTCTGCCGGCCATCAGAAGCTCCTTCAAGTGCTTCTAATAGAAAGAAGAAAATCAATGAAGATTCCTTCTTAACATGTCCACATATTTGATCTTAATTTATTGCTTCTATAGAACTCTAGAATAAAGAGAATTCTCTCAACAGAACATAACGAGTTCCATGGTCAGTGTTAACTCTGTGTGAGTGATCTTTTTGGAATAAAAAATTTTCATTCAGCATATATCACCCGATAAACTACTTTTAGTAAAGCATCAGAGAAGTAATGATTTTCACTGACTTATCCAGACTATAAATAGACGGCTTCATAGCTCAGATTTACTCACAGCAACACCACATTCAATAATTATCTGCCCGCTTCATCTGTATATCCTGCAGGAGCTTCACATAAAAAGAAACACCTCTCCACCTCCCAAAAACTAAAGAGAAAAGAAAGAAATGGACACTGTGAACAGATTAGTGGAAGAGAAGGCACTAGTAATCTTCAGCCGGAGTTCTTGCTGCATTAGCCACTCGGTAATGCAACTCATAAGCAGTTATGGAGCCAATGCAACAGTATACGAGCTAGATGACATGTCGAATGGTCAAGAAGTAGATAAAGCCCTTCAAAGACTTGGGCTCAGGCCGAGTGTTCCGGCTGTTTTTATAGGCCAAAAGTTAATTGGTAGTGCTAAAGAGATTATTAGCCTACAGGTCCAAGGAAAACTTATGCCAATGCTTAAGGAGGCAGGAGCTATATGGCTTTAGTTTATAAGCAACTTATTATATTCAGATTTTGTAACGAAGAAGAATCTAATTTCTTCTTAATGATTACTTTCCATCTGAGTTTTTTACTAGTAGGATGGAAGAGTATTTACCGTAATTCCCTAGTGTACGTAATAGTCTATAGACTATAGTTTTAGATTGTTGTGTTTTTGAATTCATGTTAAATGGAGTATCATTTCCACTAAGTTGGTGTGAAAACCCTCCCACTATGATGTGTTATGATATTTATGTTATCTCAGCTTATTACGAAAATTTAGCATCAAATATGTTCAGACTTCAGAGTTGCCTAATGATTTGAGACTTGCCATCTCTGTTTGTCCTTGGCGTGTAAAAAGAGAGAGTAATTGAAGGCTGAGTTTCAGAGGTTTCTAACAGGAAAACTAAAGAAGGGAAAGTGTTGAAGCTATGATGTATAGCGCACACCACATGTGAGTGTCCCACATTGATTAAAGAAGAGAGATGAGTTCACTTTATAATGCAAAGGGGCTACTCCCCTTATAGCCATATGGTTTTAAGGTGGAACCTCCTTTGACTTGTGAAGTGGACTCTCTCTCATTGTGATGGGTGCGGCCCAGGCCCATATTTAACAGAAAGAATCATGTCTTCTTAAATCTTACTCACAGTTCCATTGTGGTCTTCTAATGGTTTTGAAGAATTATTTACAGTCTACAGAATATTATGCAGGAAAACTTTCCAATATGTAGTGTAACCATGTTTGTTTTGTTACATCTGAGCATAGATATTGTAATATTGTTTTACAAGAATTAGTCATGCTAGAGCAGAATCGCGAATAGTATGTTTCTCGAACACTTCGTTTTACCTCAAGAACATGCATGTGTACAGTGTATAATACATTAATACGTGACACTACATTATAGGAATGGACACTTAAAATTCACATATAACAAAAGAATACAAGCTATTATCTAAATTTCCTCCGTGTTTTATTAGTTGACCCATTTGCCTTTATACGGTCTACAAGATGATTTTTGAACATTATAACATTTTTTTACATAAGAAAAAGTACTATAATAGTTGATATCTTAAATCTACCCATTATGAATTGAACAAGATTTCAAATGGTATTGTTTAATTTAGTCTTAGGAGGTAAAGTATTAGGAGGGAGTAAAAGTTGACTAAATTTTGGCAAAGACCAAGGAACAAGAAAGCACAACTGAAAAAAAATGAAGTAGTAATATAACTTCATCAGATAGACCTCTAATAATATTGGTACCTTAAGCATGTTTTTGTTTTGGTAAGTAAGTAAAATTATATTGCACTTCCAAAGAACAAACAATCAATCCCTCACAGAGGGAAACAAAACAGCATGGTCACAGAAGACCATATTTACAAGGTATCAATCCACTCTCTATCTATAGCACTCCATTTTGAAGAGTTGCCTAGATTACTTCTATACTTCACTATACATTGTATTCCTTTAACTATGTAATCAATTTTATGTACTGTAAGATTCCAATGGGCTTCGTTTCTCTCCCTCCAAACTTGGTACACAACTGCTGCTATCACTATATACACTACTTGTTTTCTTATCTTGGTACCTTGATAAGATCTTCTTACCCAGCTCAACCACTGCTGCAAAGATCTGCTTCTATACTGTACACCAATCCATTGGAGCATTCTGGACAGAAGTTGTTTGCTAAACTCACATTCAAAGAACAAGTGGGTGTGAGTTTCAGGGGCATTACCACAAAGACAACAGAGGTTATCAGTACTGATATATATTATACTGAAACAGCTTGTCTTTTGTTCTAAGTCTACTTTGAATACCAAGCCATGCAATAAATCTATGCTTGGGCAATGAAAGTCTGTTCCAAATACCTACAGCCCAATTCACCTGAGCCATATCCCCTAGAAGCTGCTCATAAACTTTCTTAATAGAGTAATGACTGCCAACACTACTCCAAGTACTCATACCTAGCTGCTGCAAGTCCTCTTTCACTTTGCACAGGTGTTTAATGACCCAACTAGCACCTGCTGGTGCCTGGTAACTCCACCAGTTAGCTTCTTTGATGTAGATTGCATGAACCCACTTGACCTAGAGCTCATCCTTTCCACAACCAATGTGCCACACCAGTTTACCCACAGCTGCAGTATTCCATAATTGAACATTCCTAAGGCCAAGCCCACCATATTTTTTCTGTTTACAAACATTTGCCCAGTTTACATGCCCAATTTTGCCCTCTACAGCATTGCCACTCCACAGATAAAACCTACACACATTATTTATCTTTTGAATCACCATCTTGGGCAAGATGAAGATTTGAGCCCAGTAACTATGTATGCTAAGCAATACAGAGAGTTGACAAGATGTGCCCTTCCAGCAAAACAGAGACTTCTTGAGCTCCAAGTTCTGATTCCGGTGGTCATTTTCTCCACTAACAAATCACAATCAGCCACACCAAGTTTCTTAGTGCTAATAGGTACACCAAGGTACCTAAAAGGTAACTTCTCCCTAACAAAGCCGAACTGAGCTATTCTTGTTACTTCAGCATCTTCCATGGCAGAGCAGTACAAAGCAGATTTCCCTCCCTTTGTTGGCCTGTAACCCAGAAGATTCAGTAAAGAGTTTAAGACCTTGTAAGAGCGAATATGCAGATTTTGCTTCCCCTTTACAAAAAAGAAGCAAATCATCTGCAAAACACGGATGATTGATCTTTAGATGAGCACAACCAATGAAGAAATTGAACTCTTGTATCTCCCCAATGTAGGTGAAAATTCTAGTAAGATAGTCCATGCACAAAACAAAAGTCAGGGGGGACATGGGATCCCCCTGCCTCAATCCCCTCTTGGCTTCAAAAAAACCTTTATGACTTCCATTTATAAGAAGAGTGAACCTGGTAGTTGTAATGCAAGTCATTATGCATTTAATGAAATGACTGGGAAAGTTAAGAGCTAGCAGTAATTTATGAATAAACTCCCATTCAATGGAGTCATATACCTTTTTAAGGTCTACTTTCATCAATAAACCTTTCACCTTACTCCTATTGTTACCAAACCGTTTCACCAAGTCCTGACATAAGAGTATATTACTCATTATGCTCCTTCCACTTACGAAAGCTCCTTGGGCCTGAGAGACTAGATCTGGCAAAATTTTTCCAAGCTGAGTGCAAATTAGCTTAGTGATCACTTTATAAATGACTGAACAACAAGCAATGGGTCTAAAGTCCCCCACTGCAGCAGGGCTAATGATCTTGGGAATCAAAGTGATAGCAGTTATATTGATCTCTTTTAGGATCTTTCCATGCCTGAAAAAATCCTGGACAGCAGCAACCACATCTTGTCCTACAATATTCCAGCTTCTTTTGAAAAAACAACTAGAGAATCCATCAATTCTAGGTGATTTATCATCTGGAATTGAAAACACAGCTGCCTTAATGTCATCTTCAGTGAACCTCAAATTCAATTCTTGTTGCTGACTCTGATTCAGCACCTGCCCTCTTGCAATAATAATGGCCTCCACCTTTTTAGTAGCACCACAACTACCCAAGAGTTGTTGATAAAAATCAAGGAAAGCGGTCACCACCTCTGAAGAGTCATGAGCCCAAAAACCATCCCCTTTTCTGATTGTGTTAATTCTATTCTGAATTCTTTTCAATTTGATGCTCTGGTGAAACGTTTTTGTATTATCATCACCATCTTTCAACCACCTAATCTTAGCTTTCTGTTTTAGGAATTGAGTATAAGTCTTCTGGGCTGCCATATACTCTTTCTTGGCTTCACATTCTAAAGCTCTTAAGTTCAAATCTTCTGGCTGATTATGCATTTGTTCTTGAATTGCAAGCATATTCTGGTGAGACTTAGTATACTGAACTGAGACATCTCCATACTGTTCAGCATTCAGAATCTTTAACTCTTTTTTCAAAGCCTTGAGCTTACACATAATCTGAAACATCTTACAACCTGCCACATGCTGCTGCCAAATATTGCTAACAATTGAATCATATTGGGGAGCCGGGCACCACATATTGAAGAAACGAAAAGGTTTATTCTTCACATTACCCTGAAAAGACTTGTCTAACAGAGGACAATGATCAAACTCCCCCTCAGGGAGAGTTATCACCTCAGTATTTGGCCAATTCTCAAACCAAGCTTCATTCCCTAAAGCTCTATCAAGCCTACAGAAAACTCTATCACATCCTTCCTGCTTGTTGTTCCAAGTGTAATACTGCCCTGAAGATTTCAATTCCATCAATCTACACCAACTCATACAATTCTGCATATCCTCCACTTCTCTTGCTCTAACTGGTTGTCCTAATCTCTCATCAACCTTCATTATTGCATTAAAATCACCCAGTATGAGCCAAGGTTTATCCACAACAGCAAGCTTCTTTAAATCACTCCATAAAGTTTCTCTTTCAAGCCTTGTATTCAGACCATAAATGAAAGTACAAAAAAACTTTTTCCCTCCATTGACCACCGCTATCATTGTATGGATTATCTGACTTGAACATAAGATAATATCAACATGCACAGCTGTAGGATGCCACCCTACTATTATTCTGCCTTTACCATGCCACATATTATTAGTTATCGGACACCACCCAGGTTACACATTAAGGTAAAACTCACTAAGAGCATGAGCTTTAACCTATAGTCTCAAGGAAACTAAACAACCTAATATTGTGAGAAGAGATAAAATTTCTCACTTCTCCCTGCTTCACCTTGTTGTTTAGTCCCCTTACATTCCAGCAAACAAAGTTATCCATCCATGGTGGGAGGCTCCCCCTCCTCACCATGTACTCACATGTCCTGCACACCAAGACCCTGTTCCTCCCTGTGAACATTCGCCATTGTCTCTTCTGCCATCTCTCCATATTATGTGTCCTCCAAATTATCTAAAGCAGCAAAAGTATTGACAATTTCCACTGGCTGAGCATTAGCTTGGGGTACAATAGTCACCCCTTTAACTCTCTGAAAACCCTCTTCATCTATCACATTAGCTTTCTTTTTTAGTACCCACTTCTGCTGTACAACCCTCTTAATCTTCTTGCAATCCACAGTAGCATGCCCAATACCTTTACATTGAGTACATTGCACTGGCCTCCACCCATACACAACCTTCTGCTGCACTATATAGCTTTTTTCATTCTCAAACTCAATGAAATCTGACAAATCTTGATGATTCAGCCTAGACTCAACTAGGACTCTAGCATACAACAATCTGTCTTTAGATTGAGTGGCATGGTCAAGTTTCAAGGGTTTCCCAATTCCTGACACAAGCTTGAACAAACAACGCTCTCCCCAATACTTAAAATCAAGAGAAGGAAGTTGTACCCATATAGGTACAGTTTTAAGATCTTCTTTCTTGAAATCCATATCTGGGTTCCATTTTTTAACAATTAAAGGTTTCTTGTCAAAAAATTGGAAACCATCACTCAGCACTTTATCACATTGATCAAGATTATGAAATCTTACAAGAAAAACACCCTTGCTAACAACTACCACTTTATCAATTCCTTTATCAGCCTAAATTCTACGCAGAAATCCATCCATTATTGGAAATGGAGGATTTGCACCCACCACATAACATATAATAGATGATTCCCGGTAATTGATTTCATCCAGCACATTTTCAATATCGATTT
Organism: Beta corolliflora; assembly: GCA_947648045.1. NCBI lineage: Eukaryota > Viridiplantae > Streptophyta > Magnoliopsida > Caryophyllales > Amaranthaceae > Beta > Beta corolliflora. Next base: position 1,674,011 of record CANSZD010000007.1, on the reverse strand, counting down.
TAATTGTGTTCTTCTCAGGTAAAATTTCCTCATTCTGAACTTTATCAAAATCAACCAAAAGTTGACGAGATTGAGGATTACCTATTTCAATTGCTTCCAAACGAATCTGATTCTTCTTCATTATTGTTAACCATTCTGACAATTGAGCCTTATCCTTCTGTTGATTCTGCAAATCTTCCAACGAGCTTCGTGGTGATAATGGCGAAATCATTTCGGGGGTCTTAAGCATGTTAATAAGTAGTAATGAGATCTTTAATGCAAATGAAAAAAAGATGTTGATTAAGTTTAACAATATTTGCATCCGTTTGACTTTTATGCTTGTTAATGCACATCTTTTGACTATTGACTAGTTATTAGGCCCAGGCGATGCCCCAGATTATTAATATTTTTATGTCAAAAGAGAGCATCTAATGTTGCATAGTTCGTTGGTTAAAACTTTTCTATATTAACTTGGGGTCACGTGGTCGAATCTTGTAAGAAACATGTTTCTAATTTTTTAATGTATCTTGATGACATTGAATGAAACAACTAAAGCGATAGTGCCACATGGCGTGTAGACTTGCTTATGAACACCTTTTAATATATTTGTATAGATATTTCTAATTATCAATAATTAAAAGTAAAAAAAAATTGATATTTGAAAAATACAGATTGAAACTAATCCAACAACATCTTAATTAATAAAATTTTATTTTATACTTCCCTTGTTTTTTTACTTGCAGCGTTTTGACTTTAATATTTGCTGATATATAACTTTGACTATTAATATCTCTAATTATAATTTGTGAAAAATATAAACAATCGAAATCTTATAAATATATAATGAGATAAATCCAACAACACTTTACATGCTAAAATTTGTATTGTATATTTGTATATCATTCATAAAATTTTCAGTCAAAGTGCATGAATAGTGCAAAAGTCAAAACATTACAAGTAGAAAAAAATGGAGAAAGTATAACATAAAAAAATGTCAAAGTTAATAGATAAATAGTAAAAAAAAGTCAAATAATTGCAAGGATTAAGAAGCGCGGAAAGTACGAGTTAATACATCTTCTAAGATTTGGTTACACTTTACAGCAGGAACTTTCTTCTTTCGGCATCTAGAAAGTTGGTAAAAGTAAAAATGTGGAAGTTAGAATTCCTAGGAATTGGAATTTTTTTGGTTGACATTGTTTAACATAGGAAGTTAGAATTCCTAGGAATTGAAATTTTTTGGTGTTGTTTGGATGATAAATTCATGGGAAGTAGAAATTCCTAGGAAGTTCCACTTCCCACAAAATGGAGGAAATTACTTACCTAGGGGGACCTAGGTAAGTGGAAATTCCCATGGGAATTTTCATTTCCCATGGATCACCAAACAACATTTAGCAATTCCTAGGAAATACAATTACATGGGAAAATAAATTTTCAAGGAATTGCACTCACTACATTCTATCAAACAAGTACTAGAGTGTTCCAATAACGGAAAGGCTAAAAGGATAACAATGCATCAGATTTTGGTGCTATAACAGTGGATCAGAGCAGTAGCAAGTAGCAACTTGCAAATATGAATATAGAGAATTTTTCAAATCAGCATAAAATATAATCTTTGTGTGATGCCAAGAACTGACACTGCACCCTTGCTTTCATGCATCAGTTGATTTTCGTCCGTATAGAGGTACCAACCATCGAATGATACTCAAAACTTACGTAACACATTCTCGAATCAAAAACTAATGTGACGCTTCTTATGCACTGGTTGTAACTTGTAAGGCCCCTCTTCCACCACTTTAACAGGGGTTTGATTCTCATCGCTTGCAAGAAGGATCCCCAATTTCTCCCCCGTTGTAAGGGAATTCTCTTTTACCTTAAAATAAGAAAAAATTCTCCAATCAAAAACTTATGTGACGCTTCTTGTGTAATGTGTACCATATGTGTGCCTCTTATTTTAATTTAGTTCATAATACGGGTTCAGAATACTTGGTCAAGCAGAGATTATTCTTGTGCAATGCTAGTTTGGCCCTTACCTTCCTAAAAAGCTGATCGAACGTTGTTATTTGTTACAATCTTACCCAAATCACATAATTCACCGGGGTTGTTTGTGAATTGGTTTGAACGTTCCAATTTGGAATTCACCAATTCACAGTTCATGGATAAAGGGGTTCCTTCCTTAAATCAAAATTCAATGCAGCAAATCCCATTCTCGAACTCATTTTGCGTTCTGGAGTAATCTGCAAATTACGTGACATTAACCTTACCAACTAAAGAGTATAGTGTTGATTAAAAGAAAAAGATATACTTCCTTCGTTTTGAAATAAGTAAAACACTTCTCTCTTTTATGTGAGAATTGATCATTGAAGCATACATATCTCTGAAATGTGAATAAGCGAATAGCTATTTCGAGTTTCCTCATTCAGTATAGTATGAACCCATCTACATAAAATACAGAAGACTAACAAAGAAAAGGGGACAAGTATGAAAAAGTGCAATATCAGTGTATTTAGCTGATTTTAGAAGTCAGAGCCAACGTTGAAGTTCTCTGACAAATCAAGATGTGATTCAAAGCTTCAAATTCAGTTGAAATTAAGGTACATCTGATTATATTGTATTCCTCTGACAAAGGTATGTCTGATATCCTCTCAGTTATATCTGAGAAGGGTTGATTTCCTTAGCAAAACTGCCTACTAAAATTGGCCATTCGCTTCTTGTAGGGCTGTTTTCTGGAATTCTCCTAATGAAAAGAATCTCTCATGGTGGAACAACTACAAGGGAACCTTTATATTCAGATCATACTTCTATAAAGCTAAAAGGAATCAATTGATATGAGCGCGTAATAGAATAGCTACGTGTATAAGATATGATCATGGAACACTAGAACATACTTCTAGACTATAAGTTCAAGATATTATCAGAAATTCGGATAAGCCAAAGGTGTCTTGCAATGTGTAAAAGATCATCATACTTTGAATCTAGAATTTATTTCTACATCATGTATATATAGTCATAAGACTCATAACATCACGCGTGATCTATTTCTTTTGATGATACCTTTCAGCATCAAGCGTGACATGAATTTTTCCATTAGCAGCTCCTTCAAATGCTTCAATAGAAAGAAGAAAATCAATGAAGATTCCTTCTGAAATATGTCCACACATACAGATGAATGAAAAAGCCAAGATATTTTGGAATACAAAGATTTTCATTCAGCGCATATCATTCCTTGCTCTATCTACTTTTGAGTTGGACTATAAATAGATGCATATCATAGCTTAGATTTACTCACTCTTATAATTCAAACAACTCCAAAATAAGGAAAAACCTCTGCACCTCCAAAATACTAAAAGAAAAAAAACAGTCAGCTAATTTACGAGCAATGGAGGCTGTGAACCGATTAGTGGAAGAAAAGGCGTTGGTAATCTTCACTCGGAGTTCTTGCTGTATAAGCCACTCAGTAATGCAACTCATAAGCAGTTATGGAGCCAATGCAACAGTGTACGAGCTAGATGAGATGTCAAATGGTCAAGAAGTAGATAAAGCACTTCAAATACTAGGGCTTAGGCCGAGTATTCCTGCTGTTTTCATAGGCCAAAAGTTAGTTGGTGGTGCTAAAGAGATTATTAGCCTGCAAGTCCAAGGAAAACTTATGCCAATGCTAAAGGAGGCAGGTGCTATATGGGTTTAGAATATATATAAACTATGTTCCAAGAAACTAATTAGTTAAGAACATGCTATTAGTTAGAAGAAACCAATACTAGTTGAGAATGCTATCAATTTCTTCTTATTGATTTCTTTCCATCTCTGTTTTTTTCATTAGGATGGAAGGGTAGATAAAGCTACTAGTAGTGTAAGCAGTAGTCTACATTTTTGGTTTGTTGTAAGCAGCTGTATATGTAAAGTTCAACGTAAATGGAGTATAATAAGCTCTAACAAGTTGCAAACATGAACGTATATCTTGGAAATCAGCATGAAATATAATCTTTGTGTGATGCCATGAACTGACCTTGCTTTCATGCATTAGTAAAGGTTAGAATCTGTTCAGTCACGAGTCATATGGACTTTGCATTGCTCTGTTCGGAACATAATGCAAATTACCTCAAGGTTTCAAGGTCATCTGAGCATCAAGGTTCGGACAATAATATTAAGCAAACAACTAAAAGTATGTGAATATATAGCCATACAGGTAAAACTTGTAAACATTAACCAATAACGAATAAAATTGAACATATAAGCAAAACTTTTAAACATAGAAAAACGCAAAATTATGAGCTAGTACTTTTTATGACACCGGATTTTTTAAACTAGTACCTTTACTTTTTTTTGTCAATTAGTACCTTAAAGTAGGTAAATGTTTTAATTTCAATACCTTACCTAGAAGAGAAACTCTTGGCAACCAACCATTTCAGTCCCTTTGGGACTCAAACAACCCAAAATAAAAAAGAAAAACAATATTAGGTGGGGCCCACAAAAAAAAGGGAAGAAAGAGGAAAAAAGGCTGGCGCGTGTTATTTTCTCCCAACAAAGCAAGAGAGTGAGGGACAAATATGAGAGAGAGAGAAAAATTGGGTGAATATAAAACATCAACCAAATTCCATTTTCTTCTTCTTTGAACTTTCATATTCAATGAGCTTTATTGGTCTTTGCTACAACTCCATTTCCTCGAATTGCTTATGGCAGAGAACAAGAAGATTTTTTTTCATATATTGAACTCATATCTTAAAAACTTTTTTATTGGATTAGATTATTATATATCTTAAAACTTTGTAAAAACAAGATGGGGGAGAACGGAGCTTCGACAGCGGCGGCGAGCGGCGAACTGGTAGTGCGGCAGCGCGGGAGACAGGGTTCGTTGATGGTGGAGCAGCAACGAAGCAGAACAGCGATAGAGGAGGAAGACCGAACAGAGGAGGGAGTTCGAACAGAGGAGTGGAAGGAAAGAGGAGAGGCTGCGACGGTGCGCAAGGCGGCGCGCGCGAGGTCACTGGTGGTTGGGGAGGTCGCACCAAAATGTGGTGGTATACCGAGAGGAGAAGAAGAGGATTTTGTGGTTTTTGTTTGAAGTGATCTCAATGCTTAGTTTTACTGGGTACTTATAGATGAAGTTTTGGAGACAACATAGAGGTGGGTTGATGGTGAGTGCTGTTTCAATTTTCATAGGAGGCTAGAGTAGGGAATATGGGAGGAGAGAGAGGGAGAAGATGGGCGGTGGTGTTGTCGGGGTATTGCCGTGGGAACTTAAGGGCTCCCTTCTTTTTCTTTGCTTATTTTCTTTGCAACATGTTAAACCCATTTCATTCTAATTGTGGTAATTCATTAAGTTTTAGTTTTCTTTAACAACACAAAATTCGTAATATTGTTATTTAGTTATTAATTATTACTGAACAAAATTTTAACCCCTAATTGTAATTATCATTATATTAAACAAGTTTAAATTTTCGGGATATTACAATAAGAAAGTAAGACTTTATTGTGAAATTAGATAAACCTTGGTACCATACACATAGAACTTTGGTACCCTCTATAAGGAGCTCCCATCTCTCCCAATGATATCCTATTGTTGTTCATAGATGGTTCCAACCAAATGATATACCCCAAATTATTGACATGATGTTAAATTGGCCTCTTCCTTGTACATTATTAGCCCAAATACTTGCATCCTATGTAAGAAAGGGAGGGTACCAAGGTAGGAACCTTGATGTACCAAGGTAACACTTGGTTTTCCCAAGTGAGCTCCAATTTCTCCCAATGACATCCTATTGTTGTTCATAAATGGTTTCCACCCAATGATATACCTCAAATCATTGAAATAGTACCCTGCTACATCTATTTTATGCCTTTATTCATTGAAATAGTACTCTACTTGTTTTAAATTGGTACCAATCTAACATGAAATTGGTACCATTATAATATGAAATTGGTACCATTCTGATACATATAGGGATCATGATTTTACAATTGGTAATACTAATATTTGACAAATATTTATTCTTTGTTAAGTGTAAAAGAAGACAACGATATCTTACAAACTTAGTTCAACATAGTCAACATGATAGATTGCACATCATTTAACTATTTAATCTAAATATTGTATGTATTTGTACCATCCCCTTCTTACATGAGATGCAAGTGTTTGGGCTAATTATATACAATGAAGAGGCCAATTGAACATCATGTGAATGATTTGGCGTATATCATTAGGTGGGAACCATGTATGAACAACAATAGGATGTCATTAAGAGAGATTGGAGCCCATTTAGGAGGACCAAGTGTTACCAAGGTACATCAAGGTTCTTACGTTGCTATCTTTCCCTTCTTACATGGGTTGCAAGTATTTGTACTAATAATGTACCAGGAATAGGTCGATTGAACATGATGTCAATAATTTGGGGTATACCATCTAGTAGGAACCATGTATGAACAAAAACTTGATGTCATTGGGAGACATTGGAGACCATTTGGGAGGACCAAGCGTTACCATGGTACATCAAGGTTCTTACAATACTATCCTTCCCTTTTTACATGGGTTGCAAGTATTTGTGCTAATAATGTACAAGGAAGAGATCAATTAAACACCATGTCAATGATTTGGGGTATACCATTTGGTTGGAACCATCAATGAACAACAATAGGATAACATTGGGTGAGATTGAAGCCCATTTAAGAGAACCAAGTGTTACCTTGGTACATCATGCTTCAAACATTGTTACCCTCCCCTTCTTACATGCGTTGCAAGTATTTGGGGCAATAATGTACAAGGAAGAGGTCAATTGAGCTTGGTACCAATCACAAGGAGAGAGAAAGTAGGTTCATTAGTCAAGGATATTAATTATGAGAAAACGTTCATTTTGCTAAAGAATTTTTTGAGAAAGTTTATTTTACATGTTTAATTATTTTTGTTAATGTTATTGAGGTATTCATGGAGATTAATTATGAAAGTAAGCTAAGTGATGGTATGGTGGTCTTGGAAATTAAGTTGATGAGTACTTGTAAATTTATAAATTGGTTCTATTTTTGGGATCTTAGTTTGAAAGTAAGGCTAATCAAATTAGTTTCTATGATGATTATTGTTATTATTATCATTGAGGTACCTATGAATGGAAAAACTAGTATTAATGAAAGTCTAAATCGATCGGTACCACTTATTTAAAATAAAACTTTATCCAAATGGTACCAATTTAAAGTCAAAATGGTACTAATTCGAAGCAGAATGGTACCAATTTTATATCAGAATGGTACCAAATTCCTATTAGAGTGGTACCAATATAAAACAAGCAGGGTACCAATTCGATGAATAGAGGCATAAAATAGATATAGTAGCCCCTTGCACGACGTCGCCTTGGAGCTTGACAACCTAGTAACTAATTGAATTGTAAACTTTTGCAGATGTCGGTAGGCATTAAGGAGGCCAATTAAGATGTAATTCAATCATTCAATGTGCTTAAATAGTAATTTAAGGATCTCACTGGTACTTCGATACCAAATTATACTTTTATTGATACCAATATGTTCCTCCTTTGGTACCTAATCACTTTATCCATTGGTACCAATATGCTCCTTTTTTGGTACCAAACTACTCTCCCATTGGTACCAAGAGACTATTCCTTTGGTACTCAATTACTCTTTCATTGATGGCTGATTAATTTAATCTTACATGTGTACAAATGTATTCTCCAATCGGTATTAATATACTATATTAGATCACATTTAATAATCCATGCTACGTTACTTATTAAATAAACCTCTTATTTTAACTAATGTTATCACTTACATTAGTACAAATAAGACTTTCAATAGGTTAACTTTACTTGTGAGATTTTAAGAACATTAAGTAAGTAATCCTCTTTTACAACCAATTAATCCATTTTATCTAAAATGTAATCACTTTTTTCTTCGCGGGGCTCGTCTTTGCTAAATGAAATTCGAGTATCAATTATTAGATCTGTATCCAATCCAACTTGAATAAAATCCAAATAAAGGTAGGTTGATTATGAAGTTTATAAAATGTTTGTGTGAAGGACTTGGTATCCTTTATAAAATGGATTTATTACCCTCATTATATTGAATTAGCTAATTAATTTTTTCATGTACAAAGTAATAAATTATATAATATCGACGTTGTGTCATTCATAAAGAGGTTTATTCTCCTTCCTTGAAGAGCTTGTAACCTTATTTTAATATTCCCTCCATCTCTATTGATGAAATCATGCAAACCTTGGTACCCTAGACATCTGACTTTGGTACCCTTCATGGAACAGATTGGTACTCTTGATGCTGGTTAATCCTGTTTCAGGATTTGAATCCAACACGTCCAATTTTCATTTCTCAAGGCCACCTTTATGATGGAAACTTCGAACATATGATTTGATCCTAAATAAAGCATGCGAGAAAGTATTAGGCTCCATTAATGAAATCCATACAAGAACTTGGTACCTTACACATCATACTTTGGTATCGTCCAATGAATAGATTGGTACCTAGTTTCAGTATTTTCACACATCAAATTTCCTTTATAAAGAGGTTTAGTCTCCTTAATTCTTTGAAGAGCTAGTAACCTTATTTCAATACTCCCTCCGTGTTGCAAGAGGGAAGTCTATTGATAAAATCGCATAAACCTTGGTACCCTACACATCTGACTTTGGTACCCTTCATAAAACATATTTGCTACCCTTAAATACTGGTCAATCCTATTTTAGGATTTGAATCCAACATATCAAGTTCCCCTTTCTTAGTATCGCTTAAGAGTTTAGTTCTACAAGTGTTTCATGATTTGAGTCCATTGATGAAATCCACACAAGCCTTGGTACCTTACAAATTTGACTTTGGTACCCTTCATGCAACAGATTAGTGCCCTTGACATTGGTCACTCCGATTGCAGGATTTGAGTCCAACACATCAAGTTCCCCTTTCTTATTGTATGATAATTGTAGATATATTTTGCACACATGAGTTTTATGCTCTCATTGACCTTTTATGATCTACTTTGCCTTTAATAATTTCAAATATAATCTAATGACTTAAATTGATGATATAACTCAAATACTACCCCTAGATAAAAAAAAGTTTTGAAAATAACTCAAATACTACCCCTACTAGTGACATGTCGTGATGTGTTGGACTCGAAGGTGGACTGATAGGATTTCACTAAATTAGAAACAAGGCCTTGCTACCCTCCCTTCTTACATTGGGTTGCAAGTGTTTGGGCCAGTAGTGTACAAGGAATAGGTTAATTAAACATCATGTCAATGATTTGGGGGTATATTATGTGGTTATTGGAACCATCTATGAACAACCATAGAATGTCATTGGGTACCAATTGGAGCCTAATAGAGAGGACCAAGTATTACCTTGGTACATCATGCTTCATACATTAGTACCCTCCCCTTCTTAAATAGATTGCAAGTATTTGGGCCAATAATGTCTAAGGAAGAGGCCAATTAAACATTATGTCAATGATTTGGAGAGTATCATTTAGTTGGAATCATCTATTAAAACAACAATACGATATAATTCGGAGAGATTGAAGTCCATTTGGGAGGACCAAGTGTTACATTGGTATATCATGCTTCATACATTGGTACCCTTCGCTTCTTAAATGGATTACAAGTGTTTGGGCTAATAATGTACAAGGATGAGGCCAATTGAACATCATATCAATACTTTGGGGTATATCATTTAGCTGAAACCATATGTGAACAACAATAGAATATCATTGGGAAAGATTGGAGCACATTTGGGAGGAAAAAGTGTTACCTTGGTACATCAAGCTTCCTACATTTGTACCCTCATATTCTTACATAGGTTGCAAGTGTTTCACCCAATAATGTACAAGAAAGAGGCTAATTAAATATCATGTCAATTATTTTAGGTTGCATCATTGGGTGGGAACCATGTATGAACAAGAATATGATGCCATTGAGAGAGATTAAAACCTATTTGGGAGGATCAAGTGTTATATTGGTACATCATGCTTCATACATTGGTACCCTCCCCTTCTTAAATAGATTCCAATTATGTGGGCCAATAATGTACAAGAAAGAGGTCAATTAAACATCACGTCAATGATTTAGGGTGTATCATTTAGCTGGAACCATCTATCAAAACAACAATAGGATATAATTGTGAGAGATTGAAGCCCATTTGTGAGAACCAAGTGTTACATTGGTACATCATGCTTCATACATTGGTACATTTTCATTCTTAAGTGGATTGCAAGTGTTTGGGCTAATAATGTATAAGGAAGAGGCCAATTAAACATCATGTCAATGATTTGGTGCATATCATTAGGTGGGAACCATGTATGAACAAGAATAGGATGTCATTGATTTTGATTTAGCAAATAATTCAATGACTATATTGATGAAACTCACATATGGCCTTGGTACCTTACACATCTAACTTTGGTACTATTCATAAAACAGATTGATATCTTTGATATTGATCAATCATATTGATCAAGATTTGACTACAAAATATCAAGTTCTCGATCATTTCTTAATATCACCTAGGAATGGAACCATTCCAGCATATGATTCCATCCTAGAAAGGAATAAATATTAAACTCCCTTAATGAAATCCACACAAGCCTTGGTACCCTATACATCTAACTTTGGTACCCTTCATGCAATAGATTAGTACCCTTAATATTGATCAATCCTATTTCAAGACTTGAGTCCACCACTCCAAGTTTCCCTTTCTTTGTATGAAGTGTCTTCTTTTTAGGAAAAGCGTGTCAAGCATGAGATTGAAAGTATACAAAAATAAGCTAAAGCTTAAATTACCTTCTAATCAAATATCTTATTGTAGATATATTTTGCATCTGACTTTGGTACCCTTCATTTAGCAAATATTAGTATTACCAATTGTAAAATCATGATCCCTATATGTATCAGAATGGTACCAATTTCATATTATAATGGTACCAATTATGTATCAGAATGGTACCAATGTCACATTATAATGGTACCAATTATGTATCATAATGGTACCAATTTCATATTTGAATGGTGTCAATTTCATGTTAGATTAGTACCAATTTAAAACGAAGGCGGTACTATTTCAATGAATAAAGGCATAAAATAGATATAGCAGGGTACTATTTCAATGATTTGTGGTATATCATTGGGTGGGAATCATAGAACAAACTAGTACCCTTGATATTGGCGAATTATATTTCGGGATTTAAGTCCAACACATCAATTTCATTTACTTATTGCCACCTACGAATGGAGCCTTTCGATCGAATAAATGAATTCATCCTAGATAGAGTATATAAGAAAGTATTAGACTCTATTGTAAAATTAGATAAACCTTGGTACCATACACATAGAACTTTGGTATCCTCCATTGATATTGGTCAATCTTAGTGCCACCTTTAAGATGTAAACATCCAACAAAAATCAAGTTCCTCGCCTATAATGCCACCTTTAGGATAGAACAATTCAAAGATTTAATTTGATCCCGCACAAGTGTGTGAGAATGTATTTGATTCCATTAGTGAAATCAACATGCACAAGGAATATAGAATTGATTTGCTTGATTTATGGGGTTAAAGTTATATAATTATAGCCATATAAACATAGAATTGATTTGCTTGATTTATGGGGTTAAAGTTATATAAGTTATATAGTTGTTCTCTTCCTTGTACAATATTTGCGTAACTCATATAAGAAGGGGAGTGTACCAATGTATGAAGCATGAAGTACCAAGGTAACACTTGGTCCTCCCACTTGGACTTCAATCTCTCCCAATGATATCCTATTATTATTCATACATGGTTCCAACCCAATGATATACCCTAAATCATTGACATGATGTGCAATTAGCCTCTTCCTTGTATATTATTGGCACAAACACTTGTAACCCATGTAAGAAGGGGAGGGTACTAATGTTCATAAAATTGGTAACACAACTAAGTAAGAATGGTACCAATGTTAGTCAAGTGGTACCAAAATATTCCACCAAAAGGTACTTACTTATATCACTAGTTAATGTACCCTACAAATAATACTTCGGTATCGTCCATTACATAGCTTGGTATCGTCCATTTAATTAGTATCACTCTAATATAAAATTCGCACCACTTTGATATAAAGTTGGTACCATTTTGAACTTAAATGGTATCATTACTACTTTAAACTGGTACCATTTTCACTTCATATTTTCACCATTTGGATAGAGTTTTCTTTTTAGTAATTAGTACCAATTTAAACTTTTATTGGTACTAGTTTTTCATTCATAAGTAGCAATAACTATTTCATTCTTTTATTAGTACCATTTCATTATTTTATTAGTACCAATATAATCTACACTTTCGGTGGTATGAATATACTACATTAGATAACATTTAGTAATCCATTGCATATTATTTATTAGATAACATTTAGTAATATTTAGTAGGAACTAATTTCACAATGTTTACTTTTGTTAATTTTAAAATATATGGTTGTGTTTTCGTAGGAACTTTTCTTGCTAGATCGTAAGAACAATAAGTATTAATCCTTTTTTTACCAGCAACTTATCCATTTTAATATATATTTAATTTAGACTTTCATTGGCACCAATTCATTATCTAATTGGTAACAATCCATCATCTTATTGGTACCAGTCTAGCCTCTCTTTGGTACCAGTCTAGCCTCTTTTTGGTACCAATAGATTTAATTTTTGAAATAAACTATCATTAATAATGTTTAGTAAATTACATAATTCACTAGATTTAAAAAACTATCATCAACAATGTTTAGTAATTTACATAGTTCACTGGATTCTGAAAAAGAGAAAGGTATCATCCAAACATGAATTAATAGAACAATGCAACATTGTTAAATGCCTAATCCTATAGTGAGCATGGCTTTGAGTCAATTACACATTTACAAATTACACTTGAAGACTAGAACCATCAATCCTTCAGCATACTAAGCAACATCGTGTATGTTCAGCTTCTGAAGGGAAGGCAAATTCATTATCTAATTGGCAACATAGTATTCAGCTAAGGGAAGGCAAACTCAACCTCGGTCTCGTTGCCATAACTTCAAAGGTACCTCACTCACACATAAAAACCTATCCATTTCTCTGCACCACATCTTCTTGATCTGAATTGCCAAGGGATCTAATCTCCATAATTCCTCCAAAACATTAGCTACCCATTTCAACAAATCACCAAAATCAGATAAACTTCACCCGTAAATATAAAAACATAAATAAAAAATCCAGATAAATGTAAATAAAATCAATGTAATTATTTATACCAGCAAGATTGGTAACTACATTTGAGATTTGACAGACTAATAAAAGAAATAAAGTGTAAATGAATTCGAGTGAGTTATGATTACCTATGAGGTATACAATTCCTCCACAGATTGAAACAAATATTTCACTATTGACTTTTGATTGCCCCAATTGTCGAAATATGAACTTACCATAAAAGTAGCTCCCACTTAAGTTGATTCTATCAATCTAACTAGCATTTCAATAGTTTATCACCGAATCAAGCTTCTCCCAATTGAAATTGAGCATAAATAATCTCGGATTAGACACTTCATATAGCATTTTTACACAACTCATACAAGTAACATTCAATTTAAGTTACTACAAGAGAACAAGCAAAAAGAAATCTTACATAAAATTACTAAAAAGAATAAAAAGACAATCAAACCCAAAAAAATCGCACCCAAAATTAGATAACACTAAATCATATCACATCAATTAAGCAAAAAGGCACATAAATAAACTCAAATCAGCACCCAAATTTCTTCCCTAAGTGCTATTAACTTGGCAAAACAACTACTCCAACTAGCAATTAGGTTCATACATTCACTACCATAAAAACCCACAAAAATTTCCAAACACAATGTCCAGTTCAACAAAAAATTAAGAAATTAACAGAAAAAAAAATAAAGATGACAAGTTACCTATTAGCAGGAACAGAAGAAGAAGAAAGATGAGAAGGTCTCTTAACCAATGAGAAGGAAGAAAGATGAGAAGGTCTAGTTCCTTCTTCTCATGGATTAAGGTCAGTTTACTAGGATCACCACCTGCGTAATCAGTCCAAATCGAGCACAAATGCCTAACGGTTGCGTTGTTGAACACGCGAACTCTATTACTTGATGGATTTGTTCGAAGATTTTGCATCCGAAAACTCCGAACTGTTCTGTCCAAGTAGGGTGCAGGCTCACCGTAATCCTTTACAAATGTCAGAGAAAAGTATGAAAAACTTGTTAAAAAATTAAGTTCCCAATGCAAACATAAATGGGTACCAATCTAATATGAATGGTATCACATACACCATATATGGGTACCAAAATCAATTTACAATGGTATCAATTCTAACATATGTCGGTACCAATGTTGAACTATTTGTAGGAAGTGAAACATAGTTTGACCATTAGTAAGATTAAGAACGCGGCACATGAAGAATAAAGTCGAATACCTGTAGAGTGGCTTTTATGATGTCTCCATTTTTCAACATAATAGATGTAGGAGCATCAGTTGTGAAAACTTTTATCCCACGAAGTTGGAACGATAATCTTGAGAAAGGGAGAGAGTTTACCCTAGCATAGTGTTGAGAATGTGATGGCTAGCAATTAAGGAATATGATATGCAATAAATACTTCTCCTTCCAAGAATCTACCTGTGGCCTGGTAAGATTTTTAGTAGGTAGGAGTGATGTTACCAATTTCGATATTCGCAAATCAACAAGAGTTTAGAGTTCCACATTAGGAGAAAAAAGATAGAAACAAGAGAGATATGGGTAAGTTGATCATCTCAGAGAAACTTACAGCTATGCAAAAAAGTTTCCATTGACTCAAATAATCAAACACTTAACAAGCATTCAGTAAGAGAATATCATAAAAAAATCCTAGTAAAAATAATCAAACTACCTTCTTTTGCAGATGTTCTTTCACAATGATTGCTGCTTGAACCAAACTGAGGAAACACAACCCAGAAAAGAATTAGTAAGAACATTGAAGAAACCGTACCAAGTAAAGAACTCCCCATTTTCTAACAATTTTGGCTTCACTAAAACTAAGCATACTAAGACTTAAAGAGTCAATAATCAGAAAATTAGGAGGTAGCAGCCAATGATGACCATTTCGCACACCACTACTCCACTCCTTTCTATTTCCATAGTCATATTATTTGTTTTTCTTTTGTTTGAAACTTGATAGCAACTTCTAGTTACAACTTTGATCACTTATTTATAGTGTTTCAGCACAGAACCAAACAATTGGCTTCATATATTGGAGATCATGAAAAGAAATTTGAGTAATGTGAATGTTGAAGGCTTATCTATTGACTCATATCATGACAATGATAATATTGTGAGAACCAATAATTATTTCCTTTCAAAACCCTATTTGATAAGTTTATTCAATAATTATTTCCATTCTCCGTCCACCCCCTTTATCTCCTTCCCTCCCCTGCCATTTCCCCACGGTCAAACAAAGCACATACAAGAAACTCCCCCATATAAAATTAGGCAAAGAAACATTTAAAAACAAAATCCCCATTAAAATTAAATTTTTCTTCAAAGTTCAAATACAAATAACAAGAATGATTTCGTCTTAAGCACCGAAGCACAACAAAATTCGAAGCACCCACTTTTTCTTAATAACAAATAAAATTGACAAACTCTATTTCAAGCATAAAAAAATTCAAATGAGAAGAAATTGACAAATTCGAGAACCCAATAACCACCGAAGCACAAGCAGAAGGAAAAAATAAATCTCGCATACATCTCCACAAAAAAAAAATCTAATATTTATATTTCAATCCCAACGAACAACGGCAAATTATAATATTTGCTCTCCAAAATTACAAAATTCAACAAATTACCAAAAAAAAAAGCCTTTTCTTTAAACAACATAAAAATTAAAATCGCACAAAATTTCGACAAAAGAAAAATGCAGATTTCCAGATTTTCGAGAGAGAAATTACCGAAATTAATGAAGATGACAGAATAATGTAGTTTCCCAGATCTTCGCGAGCCTTCAACAATTTTTTCCGGTTACAAAGCCCTTAAAACCTCTGAAAATGATGGAGTTTTGAGAGAGAAGATGAAGGAAGAAAGAGTTGAGGGAAGTGAGAGAAAGAAGCGTAATGAGGAAGGAGATAGAGTTTTGTTAGTCCCAGCCCACACGCGCGTGTACAGCTACAATTTCCACTCTATTGCATTGGAGTTGAAATGACTAAGTTGCCCCTGTTTGAGTCCACTAGAAGACTCAAACAGTTGGATGTCTAGCCAAGCTCTTACCTAGAATATCCTGCCAAAATGGTCAATTATATGACATTGACCCTTTATATATTTCCCTCCAAATCTTGCATTTTTGTCTTTAACTCGCGCGTGTGTTCACTTTCTTTTTAACTCCTTTTGATTCCCCCTTTCACTTCTTCATCTTTTTTATTCCTACCACCAACCTTTCTACCATAGCAGTGAATTCCCTCATTTCCTCTCTCTTTCTCATCTTCTTCATTGAAATTCTCTGCTTCATTGAGTCATCACAACACTTTTTGACCACAACCAGCAAATCTTACAGTCCGTTGTCATTTCCATTAGAACGAGAATTTAGCAATTGTGGAAAGCCAAAACAAATTCAACCCTAATTTTTTTTTCTGAAAAAGACCCAAAATAAATTGAGGGAATAAAGCTCTTAAATTGAAGCTGGCTTATCTTGAAACCCAATCTACGAGATCTGAATTGCCTTTGAGAGAAGATAATTTGAAGAAGATGAAGCAAAAAAATTGTAAATGGGGAAGATGGGAAAGTTAGGGTTTCAAACGGGGGGTTTAAAAGGGGTGACTGGTATTGTGTTCAGTTTCATTGAGACTTGCATCTCACACACAAGATTTGGAGGGAAATACAAAGTCAATATCAGATAATTGACCATTTTTGCCTGAAATCCTATGTAAGGTACTGAAATTAAAACATTTACTTACTTTAATATACAAGTTGCCCAAAAAAAACAATAAAGGTTAATGCACTAGTTCACAAAACCATTTTATTGTTCAAATCAGTGTCATAAAAGGTAATAGTTCACAATTTTTCCCATAGAGAAATTTATTGTTCAAAGATTTTAATCAAAACCCTTAGAAAAACTTACTATGATTCGAATAAATAAATTTTACTATATTCAAAATGTTTACCTTATGTTTAGACAAATCAACATATGTACTCCTTTCGTCCCCTAATAGACTACCCATTTCTTTTTTTCACGTTTATTAATGCACGTTTTGTATCATTAAGATCTTTAATTATATATATATATTAATAAAAATTATAAAACTTAAAATTTCGTAATTTACTCAATGAGACGAATCAGACAAGACTCCTCATGACTATGTTTTTTCTTATATATTGGAAAAAAATTGGAAGATTTTCTTTACTCATGAATAGTACAAAAATTAGAAATGAAAAGTCTATTGTGGGATGGAGACAATATATTCTAAAAAAAGCTATGGCCTATGTGTACCTTTAGAAGAACTAAATATGAATCCATGATAACAAGAAAATGTGGATGCAAAAAAGGATTACTAAGTTCTAAGTTTCTATTTACTCAGACTAGTTTGTTAAAAGAAAAATTAGATATATCAGTGTAACACCCCGATAATTCTCTATTTTATAAAATACCTTTTTCCCACAAAACATCGAGAATTATCAAAGCATTATTGCCCGTGTGATAACGTATCGGCTTACTCAGAATTTTGCAGCGAAAATAAAAAAATAACTTTGAAAATATAAATAACTTAGTCAACCATAAGGTCAACTCCAAAACCAAACCAAAAGTTAAACCAGTTTAAAAGTCAACCACAAAATATTAAACCAACATTATTCAAAATATAAAATAGTCTAAGCACAAGCGCTGCACTGTTCCCAGACACCCAGTGATGCATCATCTTCAAACCTAAATTGGTTGATGCTTTATTGATCCTATATGACTGCTCACCAAATGGGTCATCACAGGATCAATAAGGCACAATCATGATCGACATACAGAAAAGCACGTAATCAGCAAAGCTGAAAACTACATAGTAAATAAAAACATAAAATCTAACATGATACTAATAAACATTAAATCAGAGATAAATAATAATATAACAAACTAACAGATTCACTATACTGAACTTGACTCCACAACCAATAGATTAATTATTATTAAATTGAATAGTCAATGGATAGAATTGTCCAAACCAAACCATGTCTTCCATTTAGAAGACGAAGTACGGGCGCGACTCCGTACTCCCGTGACCAACGATATCGAGGTACTAATTAAATAAAATATGACACGGTGATCAATCCGGTCCCAAGAAAAGCCATGTGCTACCACTATGTACTCCAACTCATACTAGTCCAACACTTCAGACGTGCACAAGTCTAAAGCTTATTGTAATTCACTTTCCACTTTAAATTATTAATAAATTATTTACTTGTTGTGACTCACAAAGTAAGACAACCAACATATTTTATCTTAGGATTAAATATTGTGATCACATAACTCAATTAATCCAATAATAATCCCATTAAATAATTAATAACCAACCAATATTTATTTGTTGACTTAAATCAATAATCAACCAACCTGTCAATAGGTGAATAACCAACTTTACTAAACAAGGCCCATGGTCCTTATAAAGTAAATATAATAGTCCAGGGGAACAACATGATAAAATTAATTCATGATCCAATAAACAATATAATTATTGATCCCTCATGTGAATTAATAAAATAAAAGTTCTCAATCCCACATGCTTGCATCAATCATCCATACAAACATATAATATTCATCATAGTCAACATGCTTCACACAACGGTATAAAACATGCAATTTCACTTGAATATAAGCCACATATGAACTATAAAAGTTCCTTATACATGATACTACATCAAATCCTAATCTTAAGACATGATACTAGTCTAATAACACATAGGTATGTACGTGCCTTGTGTAGATAATATGGGAGGCCACTTTCCCAACCTTAGAAATCGCTCAAAGTATATTCTCCGCCTACCAAATACCAAAGCATCCAAGTATTAATACTCTACTAAAATTACAGCAACTTTAAAATACTTTAAACCCTCTTAAAAAGTGTTTTAAAATCTTCTTAAACATTAAAATTTCAACTTTTAGTGCCCCCTAGTATAGTACTACCATACTAGTCATCAAAACCCTTAAAAATCCATACTTTGATATTTAAAAACCCAACATAAGTGTGCTAATAAAAATTCCATCAAGTTATAGTATCTTTAAAATCCTTTTTAAGTCACTCTAACATAGTTATAAATATTAGAGTACTCAATTTTCATAACTATAACATAGTACTATAAATTCCAACTCTTAAAATATTAAAAACCCATACTTTCATGCTTAAATCCTAATTTAAACATGTATTTTAAATCTGAAATTAATTCATTTACTAAACTAATTATGTAATCTGAAATTTATATCTAAATAATCAAAGATGCAAACTTTAATTATTAAAACACCAAAACAATACTTAAAACATTAAACCTAAGCATTTAAATAATATAGAGGAGGAAGAGAAAAACCAAGAGGAGAGAGAGGGAAAAAACGGCAGCCAAGGAGGAGGAGGACGCCGGCGCAAGGCAGCATCGACGGTGGTCGGCTGGGTGGCGGCGGCGAGTGAACCGAGGGAGAGAGAGAAAAGTCGGGTGAGGGTAGGGATTGGACTGGATTGTACTTTGCCAAATCTAAATTCAGTCCAAAGTATTTTGGACTCGAGAAATTGAGTCCAAATCCGATCCAAACTTTTTTTGAGTCCAGTCTACTCCAGTCCAAAACTTTTTTCTTGAGTCTGAATCCAGTCCAATCCGATTATTATTATTTTTTTCCCCGATTTAGGTTCACAATGTTTTCTCATGATTGAATCCTTGAAAAATTGGACTCATTACCTCCATTTCACAAAGTAAGTTTCATAAATCTTTTAAGTTTTATAAAATGCAAATTGCAATATACAAAAGGTGCCAAAAGGGTTAAAGTAACTTTTGTCTTTCCAGTTCTCACTTTGGAATTTTGGAGGGTAAGTAAAAAGTCTGGCGCTAGGTAGAGGTGATCATGGGGCGGGCCGGGCCGAGCAAAAAAAAATTTGCCCATTGACTGGGCCGGGCCCAAATCCGGGCCAAAAAATTGTGCCCAAAGCCCGTTATTTCGGGCCGGGCCGAGCGGGCTTTTTCGGGCCAAAACGGGCCGGGCCAAAAAATTAGACTAAAACCTCTTTTTTGGCTTGTCCAAAGCCGGCCCAAAAAAAAAAAAATTCGGGCCAGGGCCGGCCCGGCCCGCCCGCGGGCCAAAAAAACTGCCCAAGCCCGCCCAAAAACCGGGGCGGGATAGAGTTGATCAGCTCTAGCGCTAGGTAAAAGATTTTAGTGTGAAAATGTTAGAAAGTCCAAAATTTCAACAAAAATGTTAAATTTTTTTTTTTCTAAGTATACATTATATGTATATGTATATACATTATATGCTAAAATATTTTTTGGACTGGATTGGACTTATTGGACTCCAAAGGGGTGAGTCCAAATCCAGTTCGAAAAATATTTGGACTCGAAATCTGAGTCCAAGTCCAGTCCAAATATTTTTCAGTCCAGTCCAATCCGACAAGTTTGGAATGGACTGAATTGGACTCTGGACTTTTCGCAGTCCAGTTACACCCTTAGGTGAGGGAGAGAAAGAAAAAGGAGTGTCGTGAGGGGAGAGAGAGGAAGAGAGAAAATAGGGTGTTTGTATAATGTGGCAAAATTGTTATTGAGGGGAGTATTTATAGTTTCCCCCATTAGGGGTCCAAAAGAGAATTGGGCTTAATGGGTTGGTTTAATGAAAGGTGATCATATAAAAAGTTATGGAGGTTTGGGCTCCTCTACCCAATATTAAAATATTTGTACTTCAACTCAACTAATTCAATATTAAATATCTTTCAAATTATGATTCAATAAAATATTTGATTATTTAAAAGCATTAAATAATCCTTTGACTTTAAAAATAGTCAACACTTGAAGAAATTAATTATTTAAATACTAAAACATATATAAATATACTTTATTTAAATGTATTTATAAAATTCATAAAATTGTGGGGGATTACAATCTACCCCTCTTAAAAGAAGTTTCGTCCCGAAACTTAGCACGAAAACCCTCACTGTTTCAAAATTTTGACTCATAACTTCCATTTGGAAATACTTGTGTCACAACGTGTGCACACTTTACTAACTTTAAAACCACTTGTGTTACTCATGAACACATTTTTCTATGCGGAGAACCAATTTATTTTGCACCAATATGTGCAAATCGCCAAAATATATAAGCATAAAAATGCATTAAAATACTATGAAATAAGGCAAAAAGCACGAAGTTCTATCGCATTCTACCCCCCTTAAAGAAAACGAGTTATGCCCTCGTAACTCACCACAATGAATAACTCAGGATATTTCTTCTTCATTTCATCTTCGGCTTCCCATGTTGCCTCTTCGACTCATGGTTAGACCAAAGCACTTTCACAATATTCACATTCTTATTGCGTGTACTACGCACCTTCCTATCCAAGATTTTCACAGGTCTTTCCTCATACGTGAGGCTACTATCTATTTGGATTCTTTCGGGCTCCAGAACATGATTCTCATCAGGAATATATCTCTTAAGCTGAGAAATGTGAAACACATTAGGCATCTTCTCAAATTCCATTGGTAAAGCCAACTTATATGCTACCTTCCCAACTCTTTGCAAAATCTCATATGGGCCAACATACTTGGCACTTAATTTGTTCTTCTTACCAAATCTCATCACACCTTTTGTCGGTGACACTTCCAAAAGCACCTTATCACCAACTGCGAATTCATTTTCTCTTCGCTTCAAATCAGCATAGCTTTTCTGCATATCTTGAGCAGCTTGAATTCCAGCTTGAATCAACTTCACATTCTTGACGGTCTCCTCAATAAATTCAGTCCCCCAACACTACATTTTCACTAAAATCATTCCAGCAAATGAGACTTCTACACTTCCTTCCATACAACGCCTCAAATGGAGCCATCTTGATACTCGCATGGTAATTATTGTTATATGAAAATTCGATCAAATCCAAGTGATCTTCCCAACTTCCTTGGAAATCAATCGTGCATGCTCTCAACATGTCTTCCATAGTCTGATTCGTCCTTTCGGTCTGACCATCGATCGCAGGATGAAACGCAATACTCATCTTCAACGTCATTCCAAGACTCAAGTGGACCATTTGCCAAAATTTCGAGAGAAATATCGAATCACGATCTGAAATGATGTCCTTCGGGACTCCATGCAGTCTCACCACGTGCTTGATATATGTCTTGGCAAGTTGCTTCTTCTTCCATGTTTCTTTGATCGGCACGAACACGGTAGACTTCGTCAGGCGGTCCACGATAACCCAAATAGTATCATTACCATTTATCGTCTTTGGCAAAGCAGTCACAAAGTCCATTGATATAGAATTCCACTTCCATCCAGGAACCTCTAAGGATTGAACCTTCCCCATTGGTCTCTTATGGTCGATCTTTACAATCTGACAGGTCAGACACTTTGACACGAACTCAGCTACTTCACGATTCATATTCGGCCACCAATAAATCTCCTTGAGATCCTTATACAACTTATCACCACCAGGGTGCACAAAATATGGAGTATTGCACCCCTCTTCCATAAGCTTCCTCTTAAGCTCTTCACACTTCTGTGGTATACACCAGCTTCCTTTGAACCTCAAGCTTCCATCGTCATGAATCTTAAAGTCAACTTCTTTGCCTTGCTTCATCTTCTCTTTAATATTATCTAGGTGCTCGTCTCCAACTTGACCCTCTTTGATCTCATCGAAAATCGACGATCCCATGACAAAGCACTCAATCTTGCTTCGATCTCCCCAGGATTTAGAATTTCTAGACTAAGCCTTTGCATATCTCGGTACAATTCCTCATGAGCTACCAACGCATTCACACTATGACTTGACTTCCTACTCAAAGCATCGGCGACTACATTCGCCTTCCCCTCATGATATTGGATATCTAGGTCATAGTCCTTAATCAATTCCAACCATCTTCTCTGCCTCATATTGAGATCCTTCTGGGTGAAAATATACTTCAGACTCTTATGATCAGTAAAGATCTTGCAAGTCGCTCCATACAGATAATGTCTCCAAATTTTCAAGGTAAACACAATAGCAGCTAACTCTAAGTCATGAATAGGGTAATTCGACTCATACGGTTTCAACAGACGTGATGCATACGCGATCATCTTTCCATTCTGCTGCAGAACACACCCCAATCCATTATTCGAAGCATCACTATACACCTCGAATCCTTCATTTCTGTCAGGCAGGGTTAAAACAGGTGCGGAGGTCAGACCCTCCTTCAAAGTCTGAAAGGCTTCCTCGCACTTCTCACTCCACTCAAATTTCGATTCTTTCTTCATCAAATTTGTCATTGGCCTTGCTATCTTCGAGAAATCTCTCACGAATCTCCTATAATAGCCAGCTAATCCTAGAAAACTCCTTATATCCGACACATTCTTCGATGTAGGCAACTCACTAACAGCTTGAATCTTTGTTGGATCTACAGAAACTTCTTCCTTAAATACATAATGACCCCAAAATGCCACTTTCTCTAATCGGAACTCACATTTAGAGAATTTTGCATACAAGTGGTTTTTCCTAAGCGTCTCCAAAACTATCCTTAGATGTTCATCATGTTCTTCTTCACTCTTCGAATAGATCAAAATATCATCAATGAACACACAACAAACTGATCCAAAAACTCATGAAATATCCTATTCATCAAGTCCCTTAATATAACTGGAGCATTGGTCAATCCAAACGACATCACTGTAAACTCATAATGACCATAACGCGTCCTAAACGCAGACTTAGGTATATCCTTATCGGCTACCTTCAATTGGTGATCCCCCAACGCAAATCGATCTTCGAAAATACACTCGCTCCATTTAACTGATCGAACAGGTTATCTATCCTAGGCAAAGGATACTTGTTCTTAATGGTTACATTGTTCAATTCCCTATAGTCTATGCACAATCTCATACTTCCATCTTTCTTCTTCACAAACAACACAGGAGCTCCCCAAGGTGACGCACTAGGCGTAATATAACCTTTCTCCAACAGTTCTTGCAATTGCGTCTTCAACTCGCTCATCTCAGGAGGTGTCATTCTATACGGTGCCTTAGAAATAGGTGCAGTACCAGGAACTAAGTCTATGGTGAACTCAATGGCTCTCTTAAGCGGCATACCAGAAATCTCGCTTGGAAACACGTCCATAAACTCATTCACAATCGGTACATCCTCAATCTTCAATTCAACCTCTTTGCTCACATCTCGCACACTACAGAAGAATAACTCGCACCCCTTCTTTACCAACTTCTTCGCTTGCATTGTGGAAATGACCCCAAATTTCTTAAGCTTCCCAAATCGTCGGTATGAAGTTAACTTCCCTAAAGGGCTTCTCAGTACTACCTTCTGAGCTTCACAATCTATCTTGGCCTTATAGAAACCTAACCAGTTCATCCCCAAAATAACGTCTAGGTCTCCCAGATTGAACTCTATCAGATTAGAAGGAAAAACACATTCTCCTATCTTCAGAGGTAAGTCTCTATACAACTTAGTACACCTTATAACTTCTCCAGTAGGTATACTTATAGGCAAGTCAATTACTTCAAAGTCTACTAACCCCAAACTTTTTATAATGGACGACGAAAATAATTGAATAGGTCGCTCCAAAATCAAATAACGCTTTAACTAGAACGGAGTTAATAGAAAAAGTACCAGAAACTACGTCGGCAGAATTTTCAGCTTCATTGCGACTCATCACGAACAGCTTTCCCGGAGCTTTGCCTGGTTGTTGTTGTTGTTCTCATTAGCAGGCTTTCCGTAGCTTCCTTGACCATTATACGATCTCGTAGGCTTCGGCCCTTGGTTGTTCGCTTGGTTGTACCCAGACCTTCCTTGACTACCATTCCCATTACAATTCTGCTCTTTCTTTAGCTTGGTGAAGCACTCAAATTCTCTATGCCCCTTCTTCTGGCAGTAATGACAGGTCACTAGCTCGCCCTTGCAGTCTC
Organism: Beta corolliflora; assembly: GCA_947648045.1. Classification (NCBI taxonomy): domain Eukaryota; kingdom Viridiplantae; phylum Streptophyta; class Magnoliopsida; order Caryophyllales; family Amaranthaceae; genus Beta; species Beta corolliflora. Next base: position 1,648,945 of record CANSZD010000007.1, on the reverse strand, counting down.
TACCGGGATGGTTCTTGTTACACCTCTTACAGTTGTAACTTCTCTCAGACTGGCCCTTACTATTAAAACCTTGGCCATTCCTTCCTTGGAAATTCCCCTTCCTATTCCTATTTTTCTTAAAATTCCCCTGATTTCCACCAGCATTGAAATCTTTTCTTTTCTCGCCTACCACAGCATTCTTCTTATCACGCCTTGATTGAAATATGGGCAGCTCTCCCATAAACAACATCCAAGGACGCAAAGGTCACACCACCTAATCCCAATTGAATCTTTTCGGTCAGCCCTTGCTCAAACCTCTGAGCTTTCAGCTCTTCGGTCGCTACAACCTCAGATGCAAATCTACACTGGTGGAAAAAAACGGAAGCGCTGCGGTCAAAACAGCCCTTAGGGCTGCGTTTTTGGCCAGCAGCCCTTTCCGTAGCAGCCCTTCATAACGAAGGGCTGCGGTTTTAAACCGCAGTCCTTCACAACGAAGGGCTGCGGTTCAGGCCAAAAACGCAGCCCTTGTATAAGTGAATGGCTGCGGTTTAGGCCTAAAACCGCATCCCTTCGTATTCGGAATTTATTTTAAAAAAAAAAATCTGCTAGCCCAAAGACCCCCACCCCCCACCCGGGCCCCGCACCCCCACCCCACCCCACCCCCCGCACTCCCCCACCCCGCCCCCACCCCCTTGCCCACCCCCGCGCCCCGCACGCCCACCCCCGCACTCCCCCACCCCCCCCAACCCCCCCCACCCCCCCCCCGCCCCTACTAGCCCCGCCCCCACCCCGCCCCCCGCACCTCCATCCCACCCCCGCGCCCCCGCCCCCACCCCCACCCCACCCCCCGCCCCCGCACCCCCGCCCACCTCCCCGCCCGCCGCCCGCACCCCCCACCCCACCCCACCCCGCACTCCCCCACCCCCCCCACCCCCCCACCCCCCCCCCCCCACCCCACCCCCCACCCTCTCGCCATCCCGAAACCCCCTGCCGCCACCCCTCCACCCACCGCCGCGCCCACCCCACCCACCCTCTCGCCATCCCCAACCCCCCTGCCCAACCCTCCCACCCACTGCCGCCACCACCCCAAAGACCCCACCGCCCCCCTAGCCCGGCCAAGGCCCCCACCGTGGCGGCCCCCTCACCCAACACCTGGCCTCCCTTCCACACAAAAAAAATCGATCGAATTGCAATATATGACAAGTTTTTCAACGTAATAATGAACTTTAAATATATATATTTAATAATGTAAAAAGTGTACATAGAATTGATACCATCAACTAGTAGATCAAGCTAATTAATTATATCACGAAATCCACCAAAATGTATCATAAGCAATCATATCACAAACGTAGGACGCCAACTTATCCCGAACTTCATGTAATTCCTCTATGGTGAAGGCCCTCAAACTTGGTGTCTTATTCATATAAACCTTGCAAAACAACCAAGGAATAAACACATTATATAAGAATTCAATCATTTACCGTAGTTAGTAGTTCTAAAAATGACATATACCTTCCCGACATTCAATCAAAAACAAATGCAAGCCTAAAACTCTACACACTAGTTATATTATACCTCATATTATCATGTTCAAAAAGAAAATGGAGTTAAATGACTCGAGAAATAGGAATTGGACGCGAAAAGGCGAAAATAGGCCTAAAATCACCTTTTCGTTCCCGAAATTCAACCAACAACAAATGCAAGCCTAAAAATCTACACAATAGTTACATTATACCTCATATTATCATGTTCAAAATGAATTTGGGGTTAAATGACTCGATAAGTACGAATTGGACGCGAAAAGGCGAAAATAGGCCTAAAATCACATTTACGTTCCCAAAATTCAACCAACAACAAATGTAAGCCTAAAAATCTACACAATAGTTACATTATACCTCATATAATCGTGTTCAAAAAGAATTTGGGGTGAAATGACTCGATAAGTACGAATCGGACTCGAATCGACCAAAATAGGCCTAAAATGACCCGAGAATCAGGTCACATGGCAATAGAATGCCCATCAGCTGGTAGCGGCGGAGATGGTGGGAATTGTTACAAATGTGGAGAGCATTCCATTGCCATGTGACCTCACTCTCCACATTTGTAACAAAGTCCCACCACCACTACCACTACTGCCCCCCACTGCACTCCATCATTGCCATGTAGGCCTAAAATGACTTTTTCGTTCCCCAAATTCAACCAACAACAAAAATAAGCCTAAAAATCTACACAATAGTTACGAATTGGAGAAATTAGACAGACCTGAGTATATGTCTCATGATTTATTGACCTTCCGCCGTTTCTTAGGATCTTCAAGTACATGTATGTATCCCTTCCGTGTGATCTACAGGCATATAGTTCTCCGACATATTCACATCATCTTCCACACTATTTTCTGGATAGGTAAAAGTTGGGATGTCCTCAAATGCATCATATTCTTCCTCATTATCAACATCACCAATACCGAGGATACTCCTTTTACCAGGTACAACAATTGACCACTTATTATCAGCAGGATCAGTTACAAAAAATACTTGCTTAACTTGTGATGCAATTACAAATGGCTCCTGAGTTTCACGTAGACGACTAAGGTCAACAAGAGTGAATCCGTAAAGATCATCTTTTCTTACGCAACGTCGATTATCGTCAACCCACTTGCAACACAAGAGGCAAATATTAAAAGTACAGTAGTCCAGCTCCCATATTTCTTGTATTCGCCCATAATAATTGTTGTCAGCAAGTACAGGCGACTTATCCTTCGAGCTTGCGTATTGTGTAGATGACGCCACAAGTGAAACACCACTATTTTGTTGCGATGTTGACTTCAGATCTTGACGTTCAGTCCAAAACATATACCCATTAATATCATAACCCTCATAAGAGCGTACAGCTTCACGAGGACTAAATGCTAACCACTTGACTGTTTCAGGGTCACTTTCATCCAAATCATTCACTACTCGTTTATGAAACCAATCAATGAAAGTCTTGTTATGCATTTGCGTCAATGCCCTTACTCCTTTTCCGGGATTGCTAACACGTAATTCCTCCATATGTTCGTTTAAATAAGGATGGACAGCTGCTACGTGATGCAATACAAATAAGTGAGCTTGTGTACGCTTTTCTACGGAAGGTGTGATCAATTTTGAACCAATTGTACCCTTGCCCTCAAGTCTGCCCTCATGTCGGGATGTCGGAAGTCCAACAGGATCAACAGTAGCAAAATACTCAGCCACAAAATTACTGATCTCTTCACCCACAATCCCTTGAATTATACTACCTTCTGGTTGTGCAGGATTCCGAACTTTATCCTTCAAAGTACCCATATATCTCTCAAAAGGATAGCACCACCTCAAAAACACTGGACCACACAGCTTAATTTCTCGAACTAGATGGACAATGAGATGGACCATAATGTCAAAGAATGCGGGGGGGGAACATCTCAAATTTGCATTGAGTTTCAACTACTCTGGCCTGTAGGGAATCGAGGGTCGACGGTTCTAGGACTTTGCTGCATATTGTATGGAACAATGAACAAAGTTCTGTAATGGTGTGTCTCACATGCTTTGGAAGTATCCCACGAATTGCAATCGGTAAGAATACTTGCATCATGACATGACAATCGTGAGATTTCATACTCGATAACTTCAACTCACCATTTAAGGTAACAAATCGCTTCATATTCGATGAGTAGCCAGTTGGAACCTTAATGCCATACAATGACTCGCAAAAAATCCATTTCTCTGCACGCGACATCGTGTAGCAAGCTGGTGGCAAATAATTCTTCTTCGAATCCTCCACCTTCTTTTTACTTTTTTGATTTTCATCATCAACCCTTTCCTCCACTACTTTCTTCTTCCTTCCGTCCCTTTTCTGAGCCCACAACTCTGGTCGAAGCCCCTGTTTTTCCAAGTAAAGTCGTGACGCCTTAACATCTTTTGTCTTGCCCGGAATATTCATAAGTGTCGCAAGAATAGCTTCACAAACATTCTTCTCTATGTGCATGACATCCAAACAATGTCTGACCTTTAGATCTTTCCAATATGGGAGTTTCCAAAAAATGGACTCCTTTTTCCATAATCCTGTAGGTCGATCAACCTCACTAGCAGGTTTACCAAAGATTGTTTCAATGCCCTTAACCTGATTATAAACTTCAGTACCAGTTAATGGTCTACGAGCAACTTCTTCTTCAACCGTCCCATTGAATGCCTTCTTCTTAAACCGATAGGGATGGTCGCGTCTGAGGAGCCTTCGTTTGCGCATATAGACATGTTTGCAGCCCTTAAGGTGTGTAGACTTCATGTCATCTACACAAATCGGGCAGGGTTGTTTTCCTCTACACAGATAAGTTCCCATAAGCTGGATAATCGTTCATAGTACAAAAAAGCATGGCACGCAGAGTGAACATCTCATTAGCATACGCATCAAATACTAACACTCCTTCGTTCCACATCTTCTGTAAATCTTCAACAAGCGGTTGGAGGTATACATCTATGTCATTTCCAGGTTGTTTGGGCCCCGATATAAGAAGCGACAGTATGATGTACTTGCGTTTCATGCACAACCAAGGAGGCAAGTTATAAACCACTAAAACTACTGGCCATGTACTATGCTACGAACTAAGATTGCCAAAAGGGATCATGTCATCCGTACATAATCCAAGCCTCAGATTCCTATCCTCATTACCAAATGCCTTATGCACCCTGTTGATACTTTTCCACTCAGGCGAATCAGCCGGATGCTTGAGCATACCATCTTTCTTCCTACGATCTGCATGTCACCTCAAATTCTTCGCATCTCCTTTAATTGAGAACATGCGCTTAAATCTAGGTATTATGGGTAGATACCACAACACCTTAGCTGGTGGTCCTTCACTACCTCCAGCTCCTTCACGCTTGTACCTCGACAATCCACAACGTGGACACTCATGTAAATGCTCATACTCATTACGATAAAGCACTCAATCGTTAGGACAAGCATGTATCCGCTCGTACTCTAAACCGAAAGGACACATCAGTTTCTTCGCATAATAGTACGACTTTGGCAGTTCATTTCCATCAGGGAGCATATCAGCTAAAACTTCCAACAACGATGTGAAACTAGAGTCCGTCCAACCAGCTTTCGACTTAATGTTGAATAGTGTTATCACGGCGGAAAGTTTGGTGTACTTTGTACAACCTGGATACAACGGCTTTTCAGCAGCCTCAAACATAGACTCAAAAATACGAGGTCGTTTACACGACTGATCTTCAACCTCGTGTATCATCTCGTCTACCCGATCCCTATCATCATCTACAAACTCATCATCCCAATTCTCATCCCCGAACTCATCATCCTTCTTTTCTTCACATACATCGTTCATTACTCTAGAGCTTCCTATATACTTCCCCTGCTCACCATGCCAAACCCATACGTGGTATTGAGGCCTAAACCCACGGCGAAAGACATGCTCCCTAAGCAAATGTATACTACTAACCTTGCTCACATTTCTACAATCGACACAAGGACAATAAAAGTCGACTGCTCCAGAGGATGCTTGATATTGTAATGCAGATGTACAGAATTCCGAGACCCCATTCACAAACTCAATCGATTCACGACTACCATAAATCCAAGTACGATCCATCTCATTCAAGAAGACCTCTAATAATTAAACACAACCAATAATTATACTGCATCAATCATTATTTAAGTACATACACTCACATATTCAAATCACACACGTATGGAGCAAGCTAAGATAGTGACATGTTCAAATGTATGCATGCAGCCGAAGGTCCTTATCACTCCAACCTAACCCATCCTTGGACGTCTAATCTCACTAGTGAATATATGCCAACTTTTCAATTCTAAGGAAAATCTGGTAGAATTTCCCTACAGTTCTCCAAGTACACAATGTAGATAATTGCTTATCTATATATGTACCCAGAGAACAATGTAGAGAAACGATAAGCCAAGAATTTCCTCAGAATTGAAAAGAAGACACACATTCACCACCTAAGTGAGATCAAACGTCCAAGAACAGTCCCAAACCGGGCACTATTCAAGACTTACTCCTAATGAGTAAGTCTTGAACGGGTATCTAGGCATATGATGATGATTCAAACAACTTGTAGATTTCATAGCTAAATTACATTGCGTTTTCATACAATCTCATATCAAGAAATATACATACATCATCATATCTTACTCAAATTGGAACACATGACAATTTTTCCTCATCAACATCTAACAAAAAACAAGAAAATTAGGTTAATTACCTCTCAACACCAAAGAGGAGCAATTATGAGAAGAGAGATAGTTTCGCCTTCCTTAGCATCTTTTTCCAACAATTAACAAATCACACACGGCACATTAATCACATGCATAATTCAATTAAGAAAAGCAAAACTAACTAAAAACCTAGATTAATTCACCATAAACTACACAAAATTAATAATGTGCCCACCCCCTGCGAGCCCTCCCTAGCCCTCCCCCACCCCCTGCCTAGCCTCCCCAACCTTCCCCCCACCCCCGCCCAAAGATCCCCATCCCTCCCCCCCCCGCCCAGACTTCCCCAGCCCTCCCCCACCCCCGCCCCGGCCTCCCTAGCCCTCCCCCCACCCTCTACACACCCCTCCCCAGCCTCCCCCCCACCCCCTACAATCCCTATTTCAGCTAATACAAGCACATTTTACAATAAAAAATAGAAGTTGATTTCAAAATGCAATGAAATTAAACAAATTAATTAGAGAAATGAAAAAGAGGAGAGAGAGTGAGAGGGGAATTACCGAAAGAGAGTGAGAGAGGGGATGCTCCACAAACAATGCAGTAGTGGTGGTGGTGGCGCTGCGTGGTGGTGGTGGCGTCAATGCAGTGGAGGAGAGAAGAGAAGAAGAAGGAGCGCAAGGTGGTGCAGATGTGTTGTGGTGGAGCACTGGTGGTGCGCAAACCCACTCGAATGAATGGAGGAGAGAATGAAGAGAAGAACCAATGCGTGGTGCGCTGGTTGTTGCTGTGCTGAGTTGGTGCATCGTCGTGGCCGTGCGTGCTGGTGGTGCGTGAAATGGTGGCGCTGCGTGCTGGTGGTGGGTCAATGTGGTGGCGGAGGTAGGGTTTCGCGAAAGGAGAATTTCGCTCGTGAATTTTGTCTAAAGGAGGGAAATTGAAATGGGGGTACTGTATTGTATGCGCTTAAAATTAATTGATCAAAAAAAAAAAGGAAAGTGAAGGGCTGCGGTTAGCCCAAAAACCGCAGTCCTTCGTGTATGAAGGGCTGCGTTTTATGATTAACCGCAGCCCTTCACTAAAAGGGCTGCGGTTTCCTTGAAAACTGCAGCCCTTCATACACGAAGGGCTGCGTTTTCCAAAAAACGCAGCCCTTCCTTTTTTTTCCCCTAGTGCTAGACAATGCTATGAACTTGCTATAGTACTCATAAATGGTCATACTCCCCATCCTAAGGTTTATGAACTCCTGAGCCTTTTGCTTCCTCATAAATGCAGGGTAAAATTTTCCTCTTAAAGCAGCAATAAAGGAATCCCAATTAAAACCTTCCACAACACTATTCCTATATCCATTTTCCTTCCACCATAAATCAGCCTCATCCTTCAAATACAACACAGCATGGCCCACCTTCATAGTCTCAGGACAATTCACAGCCCCGAAAATCTTATCGAACTCCCTAATCCAGCTCTCTAAGAATGTAGGGTCAGCCTGCCCCTTAAAGAACGGCGGCTTAATCTTAGCTAATCTCTCAAACATATCCCCCGCAGGATCAGGACGCTCAGTCCTTTCTTGAGTCAGTTTCTCAGCCAAAAGGCGAATAGCAGAGGCTAGGGCGGTATCGTTGTTTGTCATTCTACTTCGCGACCTGAAATTTAACGTAGGTCTAATTTAGGTTTCGATTCACAACTACTTTCCATTCTCTACGAAGGCATCAATCGATTTGATCATACAAGATCGCATCAAAATAAAATTCTTATGGAATTACAATAGCATTAAGTTCACACACTATAAACCATAACAATCATATATTCACGCTAATAATCACATAAGGATCAAATGAAATCAATCACAATAATTAAATAAAATATTTCCCCTTTCGTGTACTAAAATATATTCCTGCTCGATTCAAATAACTAAATAATCGCTTTTATTCCTCAAAACAATAATAAGAATATTTTTCTAATCCAAAATAACCAACTTATTCCTCAACAATATAAAGATACTAAAGAAAGAAATTTAAACCATTGTAGCTTAGCTACTTATTCAACTACTAATCTTAGAACATAAATATTCTATGGAGTTACATTATTCCTATCCTTATTTTCTTTGTACTTCTCTAGAGTAAACATTTCATCTTCAAAGTCTTTAGAGTTCACTATCATAATAATAATAACCTGGATTCCTAGCTCTAGTAGATCTTAGAATCCTTTTAGGTTGAGGTACATCCTCGTCCGACTCTGAATCACTCACATCGCTCAGATAAGATCTCCAAGTAGCATTGTAGATGTCCTTTCGGGTCTGCCCTCTAGCATGATCTGTAACACTCCGTCCGATTATAGACATAAATTAAATAAAATAGAACAACTTATTGAAGGAATGACGATAGCGGAAATATCGTCAAGACGGAGATGTCACTCTACGGTTCAAATTGAACTAATCAAACTTGAAATTTAAATCCCAAATTAAATTAAACCAAAAATATCTAAACGGAGGCAAAACAACCTCATAAACCCAATTTAACAAACATAAATAGAAATAAAATATAAAGTCTCATAAACCTAATTAGTCTTCTTTGACAACCCACAATATATAAAAGAACTACTCTTCATTATTACCTGCAAAACATAACATCAAACATCCACAATCAATGGGGAGTAACTAACAGCTCTCCTAGCCCAATTAGGATCCATATAAGAATTATAAAAGTCTTAATAATCAAGTCACACAAAAACATCTCAATAGTTTACTTCAGATAATCAAATAAAACACTTAAACAAAGATAATACATCATGCTTAACATAAATAGGGTAAAAATAAGAGAATAAACAAAATGGATAAATAACTATACATATGAACTCAAGTATCAACAATATAAACCATCAAAATTTAAAGTAATGAAATAATATAATTAGTTTGAGAGAGAACCGAACGCTAGTGGATCGCAACCCACTTCCTATGGTAATGTCAGATTGCAACCTCCAGGACAGCCTATGGGTTACGTTCCCTACTACATGTGTCGAAAAATGGCCATACTTCCGATGCAGTGTAGGATTCCGTCCCCACCGACCTCTCGGACGACAACAAAACCAAGGTATACCTAGGATTCCGTCCCTCCGGATATCTTACTCTCAAATAAAATAATAAAATAATACTCAATCATCAAATTACACGGATGCCCTTAAGGCCTTACACCAAATCAGCAGAAATCTAGGATCGCAATCCAAGAATTTTAATTTATAATAACATTCTTATAATAATAATAATAATAATAATAATAATAATAATAATAATAATAATAATAATAATATTATTATTATTATTATTATTATTATTAATAATAATAATAATAATAATAATAATAATAATAATAATAATAATAATAATAATAATAATAATAATAATAATAATAATAATAACAACAACAACAACAACAACAACTCAAAAATATAATTTTAACTCATCATAAAAATAAAACAACAAGGTTTCAACTACTCAGAATAACATTAACATACAATGCCACAAACAAACCAAATTAGACAAAAATAAATAATTAAATAAACTAAGTAAAAACTATAACAAATCCTAACCAGTTGTAGTAGTAGCATGTATAATTCATAAGACAAATAAGTCACGAAACTTCTACAAACAATTAGTTGATAACTCATGAAACTATTTATAACTTAATTAGAAATGTAAGGCACATAACAAAACGAAGAGGAAACCACACCATGCACAACACCCAAGAAACGAAATGGTAGAAACAATGGAGTCAACATCAGGGAGCAAAATGAAGAGGAAACAACAGCCAAGTAGCAAGCCACACTAACGATATCACGCCCAACAGCAACAAAACAATATCAACCTACTGTTCTGCCAGCCATCCACGAGCAACAACAACAATACTCCCTAAACCAGGTTTAAGCCATACACATCCATACTTCACCCATACTTCATCACCACACTTTAAATTCAGAGATTTTATACCAATCGTATAATAGCAACCATATATATATATATTTTTTTTAATATTACAAAGATAACAAAATTAACTATGAACTAACTCAAACAAGAACATGGAGACTATAAATAAAACAACCTTGATCAATCAACCCGACCTAACCATTAAAACTAACATAATAGCTATATGAATTCTAATCGATCTAGGGTCGCCGTTAGTTACCTGGGCCAACTGGAGGTGTGAAGCCAAGTGCCAACCGACTATCGTTCTTTCTCTTGCGCGGGGACGTGCTCCGAATGTTCGCCTCCTAGCAACCTAAACCCGTACTTAGCAACTTAGGATTAACAATGGAGAAGGATAGATATTTTAGTGCAAGAATGAAGGGTTTTGTGTGAAGAACAAGGACTGGTTTCTCTCTTCTTTTTTTCCTTCAATGGACGGCTGAAATGTTGGGTATGTAGACAATTTTTTTTGGCTGATTAGAATTAGCTCTAAAGGAGTAAAAGGTGGGTTAAAAGGGAGTAAAGAGGAGGGGGTTACAAATAGATTAATAAGGGAGTTACAAATGTTACAAAAATCAAATTAAACTCTTCAACTCCTCTTCTTTTCCACTGAATTTCAGCCACCACAAACATCAAGGGTGGTCAGTCCACTTCTCGTTACGCAAACGGTCCAAACGCGTCAAACTAACGGTATAATAAAATACATAGTTTAACTAAACGCTTATAATTTAACTACTAAAAATATATATAATTTCTAATCAAATAAATTATATAAATATAATAAGTAAAAAATAGATGTACGTAAATATAAAGTTGAAAAATATAAGATATAATATTTTCAAGAATAAAATATTCTAGAGTTCATGGGAAACAAAAATAATAATTAAAGGAAAATAACGCGAAAATTTAGGAGCGAAATTTCGGTGTGTTACAATCACTCCCCCTTAAGAAAGTTTCGTCCTCGAAACTTGAAATAACAAAATTTTCAAACGAAAGAACACTAGTGGAAAAAACTGCTTTTGCTACTTATCAAATGCTCCGATTGACTAATCAACCCGAGCATTTGTGAAAATTTTAATAAAAATATTCACAATTGCTCGGGTTAATTAGTCAACCCGAGCATTTGATGTCAAATGCTCCGGTTGACTAGTCAACCCGAACATTTGGACCCTCTCTCAATTCATGAAACCTCGCACTACACGTATTAAAATAATTTTCGTCTCCTCATCAGTCCTTCCCTCTCTCTATTGTTTTCCCCCTGCTCTCAATTAGACCCTCTCTCAATTGAAAGTTTAAAACTTCTGTCGTGCCTCCCTTGTCGTCCTTCGCTCCCTACGTCACCCCTCCCTCCGTTGTCCTTCGCTCTCTCCGTTGGTTGCATCACAAGCAAGGCGTTGACTTAGCTGTTTCTTCAATCAACCTGCCAAACTCCTTCAAGGTTTGATTTTCTCCTATTTCTAAGTTTTTTTGAATTACTCAAATTAATTCTAGGGTTTAATCTAATTGACCAGTCGAATAGAGAGAAAGCATTGAACAATCGAAGAAATCGAAGGATGAAACCCTAGATCCGAAAAGAAAATCAAGAGCACGAATCATGAAACCCTAGATTCTAGAAGAAAATCAAGACCTGTAAAAAGACGAATACAGAAAATTAACAACTTTTAGTACTTGTACCGGGTGTGAAGCGTAAAATGAGTTCCATAACCATTGGCAGTGTGTCCGTTGTGTGGACTGTGGAGGGAGAGAGAGAGAATGGGAAGCGTGGCACAAATATCGACAAGCTTTGGGCAGGAACTTAGAGCTTGCCTTCGTTGTAGGCTTGTGAAAACCTACGATCAGGTATTGTGAATTGGTATTGTGCATTGCCACTTTTAGGGTTTTGATATTGTATACAAGTATTCTCTCTGTTTCTTCTTTCTATAATGTTTGATTGCTTGCAGTTTAGGGAATCAGGATGCGGAAACTATCCCGTCTTTGTTTTGGATAAAGATCATGAGCGTGCTGTTGAGTGCACTTCTCCTAATTTCAGTGGGTTTCTTTCTTTCTCTTCTATTTCAATTAAGCCTGCCTTTTTGTGTCAATATTTTACTTTCAATTAAAGATTATTCTGATTTTGTTGGATATTATGTTTTTGGCAACCAAACCTATCAGCAATTTTTATCGGAGCCCAGAAATGATCGACTGGAGTTAGCAATCAATTTCTGCACTACAGTAGAGGTCATTGCTGCTCTAAAAGATCAAATTAAGACATAAGTCTCTTTTTTCACTCAGAAGGGAGAAAAATCCCATCTTTATTTACTCTTCACCTAGTTTTACTGAACTGAACGGTTACCTTATTTAACACTATGGTATGTAAATAGTTGCATATCATAGTGGTGTTTCTCGTAAAATTTGGAGAAAGTGATGGCCATTTTGGGGATTCAAGGGGAATATAGGGGATATCTTGTGCAATGAAAAACTACTTACCCAACATAACCCAAAATACCACTTTGTAATATGCACTATTTATTACCCAAAATGCCACTTTGTGATATGCACTATTCATTGCTTTTGAGGCGAATGTTCATTTCAGTATACTTTATCTAAACTCAGGTATATAGAAAGTAAACCACGGCACTGGAAACCATGTCACAGTGTGCAATTGAAAGACATTGTAGACATGAACAAGAATAAGATGGTTCTTTTCATCACCCAAACTATCAACTTCCAGAACTTTGTAGAAAAAGGCAGGAGATGATCTGATCTTGTCTTGCAACTGAAAAGTATCTTTGAAGAGTTGGGAATTAGATATCATCTTCTGCTGCAAGAGTTGCATGTTACATATGCTGGGTCGCTTGCATCTGCTTCCATTGCACATAGCTGATCATATATTCTAGCATATCTTGGTATGGTTGGTTTTTCTTGCAATTTGATATTTTGGAAGACTATTGCTACATTATGAGCGACAAATGTATATCTAGATCTCACGGCTCTTTAAAACTATGTACTGTGTACAGGGTGGTGCTTCTTTACTTGTCGTCTACTTCATTCCTTTTCTCTCCTTTCCGCTTTGTCATTCCATGCTTTTCTAAGTTGGGCCTACACCCTTTAGTGTAGATTGAAGGATTTCTTTTGTTTTCCCCCCTACAACTGAGAAGCGGAGACTTTGTTAGGTATGAGGAATATGGTCTGTAAAAAACTAAGTGTATGTTTGTGTAAAGTTAGGTAAGAGTAAAATGAAGTATTGAAGTTCAACTCAAATGGTAGATTATGGGGGATTGGATTTTATGGAATTGTGAGATGGTCATGATCACTGTCCCTAAGAATTCAGGGCAGAACTCACTACTCAGACAGGTGGTTGACCAGGCCGTGAATAGTGGCGAGGGTTTTCGTGATTGCGGTCTAATAGATTTCCAAGGGTGTGTCTCTCTGTCTGCTTATTGATATCAGAGTGGTGTTGGTTCAAATATCTAGGTTGGAGAGGAAAATTTATGTTAGTTACCATCAAAATTAGTCGAGGATACCCCTCTCCAACGCTGCTGTCAGTTAGGTGAACTGTTAAGAAAAGGTGTGAGAAAATACTTTAGGAGCAAATGGAGGGGTATTGATAGTGGTGTTTGATATCCTCTTGGACATGAAACCTGCTGATTGGACAATGTGGCTCAACTTGTTTGGCTAAAATACGTGGACTTCTCTTATTAGAGTAATGGCACTAGATGGAATCTAATAGGGTGACTAGTCTTCTGCCAGTGCCGCGATGAGAATGGCAGCACTATCAATCAATGTAATTCGGGTAATCTCCTATCGAGGAGTTAGTATACCTGTAAATGCCATTGATGCGGGTGGATATCAACGAGGTTTTTTACAGATAACAAGCCCATCTAGACATGCAGATTTGTTCTGATTCAAGAATTCTGACTGTTGCCCACTTGTCTTAGTAACAAATTTGAATTCACAGTTAGATATGAAATGTGATTGAAAATTGATATCTGTAGTTTGAATTTTGATTTGTAAGATTATATATCTAGTTTGTTGAAGCCTTTTATAACAAACCCCTTCCTTTGACAACTGGCCAGTTTCTTTATTCTATATTCACAGTTAGAAAGCAAGATTAGTTAAGGTTCCTACACTGAAGGCAATCAGGCATATGCCCTTCTTTTAATTTGAGTAAATTTGTTTTGCCTGGTCTCAAGAGGGTCTGTAAGTTTTTTCTGCCTTTGAGAACTAGCCAGTTTCTTCAGTCTATATTCCAACAATACACAACTCAATGTAATTTTGAGCAATTTGATCTGCCTGCAGAGATAAGCAATGCGTCAAATGCGGTGAGACAGGGACCTTCTGTAGGACAAGCGACTATCGGGGGGCCATTCAACCTTATGAGCCATGAAGGGAAGTGGGTGATAGATAAAGATTTTCTGAGTAAATGGACGGTGATATATTTTGGCTTTACTCATTGCCCTGATGAGCTCCAACAACTTGTTGCTGCTGTTGATAAGATAAGTAAGTCAAAACATTTATGTCTTTGTTACACTTGTTTAATTAATTATGTGTATGCTCGTCTTCCTGGAACCAGGAATTGATGCAATAAAGTGCTATTGCCTTTGTACCTTGAGCTTTCGTTGGGTTTTTTCTTTTTTTTTGGGTTATTCTGTTGTTAGTTTGTACTAGGTTTTTGGACCCAGGTACGCTCGAGATTTTTCAAGAAATAATGTGATAAACTAATGATTATATTAACAAAAAATAATATCAACATCACACAAGTACCTTTTAATATTTGCTATATCTCTCTTTTTTATATCTTGATGGTTTATTAAGAGCATATATACATTCTAAAAAAAAGGCTTAATACCAAATTGGAAAACAATTATGTTATGATTCCAAGGGAGATTTTTAGTTTTGATACAAAAGCAAAGTTTGTTTTGTCAATGAAAAAATATTTTTGAACAGATTAAATGTGGAGCCAATCTGTAAGTTATGGTTTTCACTCATCCAACTAATATGTGATTTTTTTCAGGATATGATGCAGTTGGTTATTATATAACTTTGAAATTGGAGTATTAAATTCAGAACATGTGGTTGTGTCCCAGTGAGTGAGGTTTCCATCTTAGTAACAAGTTGATAGATTGGTACCATAACAAACTGAAAGAATGCTTCGAATTGGTAGTAGCTAGGATGTTTTTCGGATTTTTTTTGGGGGGGGGTGAAAGGGGGTCAAGTTTTTGTACAAATTCTTACAGCAATTCTTTGTTGTTTAGTTGACTGTCCAGAAATAATGGAAGTCTCTTAACGCCACTATTCAGCATATTAGGACACTTTTCTTGGATATACAACTATGGTGTGTACCAGTATATGCTTAGACTAGATGTTAATATACTCTATTATTATATTATCTGATAATGCAGAAGAAAAATCGGGGATTGAGATTGTGCCGATTTTC
This sequence comes from Beta corolliflora, assembly GCA_947648045.1. Lineage (NCBI taxonomy): Eukaryota > Viridiplantae > Streptophyta > Magnoliopsida > Caryophyllales > Amaranthaceae > Beta > Beta corolliflora. The sequence continues at coordinate 1,633,385 of CANSZD010000007.1, read as the reverse complement.
ATCTCTGTTGATCCTGAAAGAGAAAATGTCGAGCAAGTCAGTGACTATGTGCAAGGTACTGTGTTAAATATTTTGTCTTTTCTTGTACAAGTGTCCTTTTTTGTGGGAAGAAAGAAAATTGATGTTGAACATGTATAAAAAACAACTACATTTCAGACAAGTTTTTCATTCTAAGGGTGTCCTCGATTTTTTTGATAAATCAGGCATGTACAGTAGCACGAGACATAGAATATCTTCTTCTTGTTGGTTATGGCAGTGGTAGACTGGTGGTTGTCCCACTATTTTGCATTGCACACACCGCCGTCTTTTTCTTCTTTAAAAAAAAATAATTGGTAGGTTTAATAGGTTATCAAGAGATACAAGCACGTAGATATATTGCCTTTGTCTAAATACTTTTTTTATGTTACTGGATAAAATGCAGAGTTCCACCCAAAATTGATTGGATTGACTGGTGATCCAGAAGAGATTAGGAAAGTTGCTCGTCATACAGAGTGTATTATATGAAGACAATGGAGGAAGGCTCAAATTATCTTGTTGACTACTCTATAGTCATGTATGTATGAGTTCATTGCTTTATTGCTTCTCCAGGCTTGATTGTCTTCTTTTTCATTGTATCATCTCAGCACTAGTGAGTTGCAATCTATAATGCACTAATTGTACTTGAAAATTTAGAGAAGAAGCCTTTCTAATGCTAGGAGTTGTGAACTTAGTTGATACTTCGGTGCCTTTAATATTTTCTGATATCCTGTTAATAATACCCGAGTGCTTCGCGTTGTGTAAGTTGAACCATGAAAAAACAGAATTGTTGCCAGCTTCGTAGAAGTGTTAGTTGCTATTAGATATCTGTTGTTTTTTTGCTTTTGGATGAGTGTATATTTTTCCTAGGATATCCGATGATTATTTCATCAATCAATGCTTTCATTTGTATGTAATTGATTGTACATCTTGCAGTAGACCTGGGAATTCCCACCTCTATCTTGCAGTTCTGTATTTTTTGGACTTGTTACCCATGCTACTGCCAGCAGGGGTAGCAGGTTTTATATTTTTTGTTGAAAAAAAGATCAAATGCTTCGGTTGTAGAGAAAACCGAAGCACTTGTGATTCCAAATGCTCCGGTTTTCTCTTAAAAACCGAAGCATTTGACTTTTTTTACTAGTAAAAAAAAGTCAAATGCTCTGATTTTTTTAAAGAACCGGAGCATTTGAGCTACCAAATGCTCCGGGTACAACCGGAGCATTTGTAAAATGCTCAAATGCTAGTATGACGTTTGCTACGAGTCAAATACGGAGCATTTGTGGCATTTTTAACCGGAGCATTTGAGCATTTTTCCACTAGTGGAATGAACGAGAATCAGGACAAAAGTACCAGAATTCACATCCGCCTTCGCACGAGTCATCACGTAAACTCTGTTCTTTGCTGGAGTAGAGGATCCGGGTGACTTAGCAACCTCGGTGAAAGCAGTCACAACATTAGAATTCTTAGGACAATGGAAAGCCTTGTGCCCCACCTCTTTACAGTAATAGCAAGCGATAGTAATGCCATCACAATTTTTGCTAGAATGAAGAGCTTTCTCACATTTCCGACACTTAGACGGATCATAGCTCTTCTTAAACCCATAACTCTGATGAACATTACCATCGACACCAGAATCATACCTCGGCTTCTTATTAGCCTCACTCTGCACATAATTTATTGCTGGCTTCTTAACAATCACAACCCTTGTAGCCTCTTCTTCCTTGATAGAAGCATGAAAACTCAAAGCGATTTCATACGCTCCCTGAAAAGTAGTAGCTCCAGAACTGAGAACATGGGTCCTAACCTTCAGATCCATTTTATTGATGTACCTCTTCACCCTTTCAACACAACTCTGTCGAATAGTGCTCCACCAGTTATCAGTAGGGATGGCAGTGGGGCGGGTCAAGTAGGAGACCCGCCCCATCCCCGCCCAAGTGGGGCGGGGATGGGTCTAGGTTTGGCGGGGATGGGGCGGGGATGGGGATGAAGTGGGTTCAACGCGAGTACGAAGCGGGTGCGAGTACCCATGCGGGTGGTGGGGCGGGGATGGGTGTAAATACGTACCCGGTGGGGCGGGGATGGGTCTGGAATTTTCCCCTGCAATGGGTGGTGGGGCGTGGATGGGAATGGGAAATTTATGCGGGTGTGGGTGTGGAGGTACCATCCTCCGCACCCGCCCCGCCCAATTGCCATCCCTAGTTGTCAGCCTCCATTTTCAAGTAGTAGGTACCAATGTGTACCATCTCTCCAGCAGGGCAACTTGTAGCAGCAAATAACTTCTCCATCTCCCTGAGCTAACTCTCTAAAATGACGGGATCAGCAATACCCGCATAAGTCGGCGGCCGTACCTTTTACACGATCCTGGACCTGTGGGTCAGGGCCCACAATAAAAACAACTTCAAAACCAAATATTTGATTACAGAGTACTTTACTCGGTTCCCAAAACAATATAATATTTTATTCTCAAATAAGCACTTGATACTTCCAATTACAAATTCTGAATCACTAATCTATTTACTACTTCAACAACCAAATTCTCGCTTTGATCCACTCTGAGCTTCCAAGACGAACCTGCAATTACAGAAGAGAATACAAAACAAAAACAAAACTATGTTGAGCGGAAAGCTCAGTAACTTCACTTCAGCCTGTCAAAACGATTTTAGTTCGAAAACGTTTTCCATATAATAACAAACTTGGTAATTGTTCGGAAAATAATTAATCCTTTAAAATATACCGATGGCGTAGCTCAGTCACTTAACACAAATCGCTGGCAAGTACAGGTTTTGGCAAAACATAACGTAACATAACATAACACAATATTCGACCTTATCTGGTCTTAACTGAACTTATATCCGAATCACTTTCCTCCACCTGTACCTTGCCCACTTTTTATCTCAGTTCATGAGCTAAGCCAACCAAAACAAATACAAAGTCCTTTTAACATACCTCTTACAAATCGAAATTCGTATATATAAACAATTCCGAACAATTCCAATAAGAGAACAACATCATATTTCCATATTCATTCAATGATATTTTCCACAACTCAGCACATGAAAATGCATCTATACCCATGGCCATGACTATAAACGATATACAATATTAAAACACACTCACGGGCATATAAATATATTTTGCTGAACATAAAGGTTACCTTAATACGATAATCACTTCAAGATAAATTCAAGAACAATGATATGAAACCTCCAAGCATCATCAATACTTGATCACCAACTCTGACTTGAATTCCATAATCTATCTCCATATCCATTCTCCAACAATAACCTCAAACCAATAACAAGAATTTACAACCTTTGACACTACAATTCAGCTAAAAGAATCAACTTGCTCATACTTTTAAACTCTTTTATCAACTAATTTCATAGCTTTATATAAACCATTCCAATAATCTAATCCACATCAAAACGATTTTAGTTCGCAAACGTTTCTCATACAATAATTTAGCCTGGTAATTGTTCTAAAAAGAATTAATCCTTTAAAATATATCGCTGGCATAGCTCAATCACTTAACACAAAATCGCTGGCAAGTACAGGTTAGTTTTGGCAGAACATAACATAACATAACAAAATATTCGACCTTCTGTGGTCTTAACTGAACTTATATCCGAATCATTTTCTCCACCTGTACCTTGCGCACTTTTCATCTAAATCCTGAGCTAAGCCAGCCAAAACAAATACAAAGTCCTTTCGCAATATTTCTTACAAATAATATTCAACTAAACATAAAACATTTCCGAACAATTCCAATAATAGAACAAAATCATATTCCACAAATCCACACATAAAGATGCACCTATAACCATGGCCATGACTATAAACGATATACGATAATAAAAAAAAATAGAGTACACACGGGCATGTAAATGCATTTTGCTGAACATAAAGGTTACCTCAATTGCAAAGCAATTCCTTAATAATACACCTCCGTGATTAATCCTCGCTTTCTGAATAACGCTTCAACTCCATATTTATCTTAATGACAGCTACAATTCTCGAACTCCATACTTAACTTGAAATCATGAACCATCACCAATAACCCCATACAACAACAATGTTCATTAGCAATTCCTTTGCTGGATTATACATAGAATAATCTAATTTCCATCTTCCCCTTTCAACAATGAGCTAGTTAACTAAGCTATTTTATCTCATTAATTGAATGCCTAGATCATCTCTAATTATTCCATTATCAAATATCGACTATCCCATTCAACTTCCAATTCTTAAACCAACCCAACAACCTGTACCAATCAAATTACAATTAAGACCACATCTAACTTACTATTAAAGACTTTAGTTTGAAAATGTAAAAACAACAAAGCTGATTTACAAAGTCATTTATCAAAGTTCACAACCGAATCTCAGGAAATTTTATCAACAATGTCTTCCAATATACTCCATCATTTCAATACGGGGTTTTATGAATCAAGAAAAATATATTGAAGTAGAAAAAAAGAAGCAACAACTCACCACTAAAATGAAGTAACAATGGCAATTTAGGGAGGAACAACTAATTTTGGACAGAACAACTAGCACTCACGGCGGCAGAGCCACCAGCCAACGGTGGCGCATCACTGACAGAGGCAGCACCACCACCATACGGCAGCAACAAAACAGAACAAAGGAGGGGGAAAATATATGTGCAGCAACACAATTCGGTAGAGGAGAGAGAAACTCAACCAACTGCTAGGCTTCACGCGCAACCAACAACAATGGTGGCGCTGGAATGGCAGCGAAACGCCAGCAGAAGTACCGCCGACGAAGAACGACAGCAAGGACGACCTTCAGAACAGCAAACTCAAAGAGAGAGAGAATTCAGCGAGAGAAAGGGAATGCGAAAATGAGAAGAATTTGGGGCTATTTGGGGTTTCATCTTCACCGAGTTCCCTACTTCTTTTTGGATTTGTTTGAAGATTTGAGAAGTCTAAATGATTAAAGTATATTGCAGGCATTTCCGCTCATTTTAGTTTTGTTTTTGTTTTGTATTCTCTTCTGTAATTGCAGCTTCGTGTTGGAAGCTCAGAGTGGATCAAAGCGAGCATTTGGTTGTTAAGTAGTAAATAGATTAGTGATTCAGAATTTGGATTTGGAAGTACTCAAGTGCCTATATGAAATTAAGTATTTTATTATTTAGGGATTGAGTAAAGTATTCTATAATCTAATATTTGGTTTTCAAGTTGTTATATGTTGTGGGCCCATAACTCACAGGTCCATGATCGTCTTATAGATTTTGTTTCTGCTGCAAGATAATGTAATTTGAGGTTTATTAATGATACTTGAGGTTTATGAATGTTAAGTGTGTTTAGCTAGCAGCTCGGAGGAGCGGGCTGTTACAGGTAGTATCAGAGCAAGGTTGTTTTAGAGTTGCCGTGATCTTCATATCATGGCATATGAATTTAAGAAAGATATTTGAGATTGTTGAAATTGATTTGGGTTATTATTTGGTTAAAATTTGAGGAATAGAGATGGAGATATTGAAAGTTGAGTATTAAGAATGAATATTTGCAAAAGTGAAAAGTTATATTGGGGTTCTAGCTTTGAGTAGCTATTAGAGAAAAATCGAATTATATTGATCGAAATTATGGGGAATTTGGATTCGAGATTACTAAATATTTGTTTAGGAAGCAAATCCTTCGAGGTATTGGTGTTAAGTTAAGAAGTGAATTGACTTGATTTTCGTTAAAAATGTTTCATGTGAATTTATTCGTTTTCAGATGTTTAAAAGTTTTATGTTTTCAAGTTTCGAGGACGAAACTTCTTTTAAGGGTGGTAGTATGTAATAGCCCGAATTTTAAGTAGCTTTACTTATGAGATTGATTATAATTTATTAACTTAACCATGCCATTATGTTTTGAAGAAATTACTTTGAGAATTATAATTTATGAAGTAGATTTATATTTAGCGAAATTTGTCAGAAACCACCTTTTAAAATCACTTTTTTGTGAGAAACCACCTTTTAAAAAAATTTGGTTAATTAGCCACCTTTTTTGTTCTTTTTTTTGTTGGAAGCCACCTCTTGCTGGAATCCGGCGTTGACTTCAGTTTTCCGGCGTTGACCATCAGATTTTCGCCATTTTTGCCCCTTTATCCTTCTCCCTCCTCCCCCCTCGCATCTCCCGGTAACCCCCCCTCCCTCCTCGCATCCCCCGAAACCCCCCTCCCTCCTCGCATCCGCCTAAGAAACCCCGTCCCCCCTCGCAACCCTCCGGAAACCCCCCCCACGACCATCCCCACCCTCCCAGCCCTAAGCCCCTCTCCCCCCTCGCATCTGCCGGCATCCCAGGTGGAAGAAATGGTGAGAAAATGGCGAAAAAATGATGGTCAACGCCGGATTCCGGCAAGTGGTGGCTTCCAACAAAAAAATGAACAAAAAAGGTGGCTAATTAACCAATTTTTTTAAAAGGTGGTTTCTCACAAAAAAGTGATTATAAAAGGTATTTATAAGGGTTTTATTAAAATAAAAAAATAAAAAATCATAGTTAAGTATTTTAAGCAAAAAAAAAAGAAAAAGAAAAAAATGAAACTCATTTCCTTATTCTCCTTCTCTTTCTCTCGTGACATCTAAAGATTTCTATAGAAATCTTATTTCTTCCAATATCCTCATATAAATCTTCTTAGGCTAGATTACCTCAAGGAAAAACCCCAAACCCATTGACTCTTTCTTCCTCCCGCATCTCCCTTTTTCTCTCTTGACCGGCAAAGCTCGGTGGTGAAGCACCGCTAGAAGTCGGCATTAAGTACGCCGGCGTCTCTATTTCTCTGTTTTCCCCCTCATCTACTTCGTTTCTCCGGCGCTGCTGCTTCTCTCTTGTTGTTGTGCGTTGGCGCTGCTGTTGGTGGTTCTGCCGACGTTGCAACCAGTGTCTCTGCAACCATTTTCTCTCTCTTCTTCGGGTCTGCTATTGTGTGCTGCAACTTTGTTGCTACTTTGTTTAATTCTGCGGGAAAGTCATGGCAAATACTGCTCCTTTTAGTTGTTGTTGAAGTTGTTGTCTTTATTGTCGAGCTTTGCGATTTATTTCGAAAGGTATAAATTATGGTTAAGTCTTACTCTTATTTCATCAATTAAAATCTGATTTATATGGGTTTAACTATCTATAGACTTTCACTAGTATTTTAGTTGTAAATCTCGGTTTCGATTAAAAAAAAAACAGTTTGTGAATTGAAGCTAACTAATGTTGCGTGAAGTTAGTTCAACATCATTATTCTAACTATAAGTCAAATAAACTCGCTTCTTGTTTTTGAAAGGAATGAATTCAGATAATGCATACTCATTCTAGTTTTTAAGAAATGAATTAGTTTGTATTGGTTATGTCTTTATAGTTTATCGCCTTGGAAAAAGAGCAATTCAAGTTGGTTTTGTTATTAAAAGTTAAGGTGGTAAAGTTGTATAGATATTTTGCAATTTGGTGAAAGATGAGTTTCAAACTGGATTAGGAAAGGAGTTTCTATATAAGAATGATTAGTTGGGTTGGTTTCTTGATTTGTAATTTAACAAAAGAAGATGCTTATCATTGTCGTTATTGTATTAAGGAATGGTTCATGAAGATTTAAGTTTGATTACTAAAGTATTGGGTAAGATTATACTAAGAATAACTAATGAGATGAGTTTTTATTTTATATAGAGGGACTTGTGAACAAATTTCTAATGAATCTTATTTGTCGCTTGAGGTGATTGGTAATGGGTTACAAGAACGGAACCGGATAATGAGGTTGAAGAAAAATGGAATATTGAGAGCTTGGTTAAGGATATAAAGTTGTTTTCGGATTTCGAATAAGGTTCACATTGTCCATCCACCTTATAACTACACTTGTCTGCGCTAGGGTGATAATGAGCCTGGCAAGCTCGTGAACAGTTCAGGCTCGGCTCGGTCAAATCTCGGTCAAAGCTCGGCTCGTTGTGACTCGGCTCGAGTTCAGACTCGGCTCGAGACTTAAACGAGCCGAGCTAAGCAAAGCTCGTGAACAGCTCGATTATTATTTTATACTAAAAAAATATTTTATATTAAAAAATTATTTATATATATTAAAAATTATACTTTATTATGTATTTGTTTTAAAATATTAACTAAGGTATATATGAGAAGAAAGATAAAAAAAAGAATTGTTTCCCCATCTAGTGTTGGAAATAAAAAAAATTCCAAATTTAGTGCTTGTCTAAAACTAATTCCTTATTCTGGTGTCCATGTAGGCTTGGAATCCCAAACCTATTATTTTACTCCCCTCCACCTTTCTCTCTCCAGTATAAAAAAAAAAGTCTGATTTCACCACCACTGTTCACGCCATATTTCTCCAGTAAAAAAAAAGTCTGATTTCTCTCTCCAGTAAAAAAAAAAGTCTGATTTCACGACACTTTCCTCCAAAACTCCTCTACAGCAACACCACCACTGTTCACGCCATATCACTCACCGCACCACCCACCGACCACCGCGGTCCGCAGCGGCGCATCTCATCATCCCATCGCAGCGCCTCCCCTCCAGGTAACTTGCACGTTTTCCATGCTTTTCGAAATATTGAAAAAACTCATCATGCCCTAGTTTTTCGATTAATTCTTGAAGAAATTGGTATGGATTAAGTTTGATTATGCTCGAACCGACTCTTGAATTGAGTTTAGGAAACCTAAATTACTTATTTCTTATATCTTGTAAAAGTCAATTGGATTTTAATTACTTGGTTTCTCTTGCTATGTGGCGCATCACCTTAACTTATTTTAGAGGAAAAAGAAGCCTGTTTTGATAGTCCTCTGTTTCCGAATATAGCTGAAGAAATGTAAAATTTGATTTATCTTTGTATGCCACGAGTATTCATACGCCCAATTCCTTTATTGTTTGCAGAAATGGAAAACTCAAATTACCCATTAACTGGGTCATTCACACGGATGCTTAATGATGACCAATTTTTTATCGATCAAATGGATATTGAAGATGAAACTCAACATAACAGTCAATTACAGACTTCTACATCTACTATGGCCAACCAACAACAAAATGAACCAATATGATTAGATGAGCTTGAGTTTGTGTCTTTGAGTCGTAATGATGCTGATGCTGATGGAGTAGACAGAGAAGGGGAAGAGGCCAATGAAGAACTTCATGTGGTCATTGGTGACGACATCCTTGTAGAGGAGGACGTAGATGAAGAACAGAATATTGTGGCATTAGGTGCTCCAATTCAAGAGTTTGCCCGTTTAAGTGATATTGATGATGCTGAAGTAAATAAATGGATTAATTGGATTTCCATGGTGTCTTATAAATCAGGTGCCGAGTTTTGTGTTGGACAAGAATTTGCCAACAAAGCTGCATTAATTGATGCTGTTACTAGCTATTCTGTTAATAAAAATCAACGTTTTATGGTGTTTGAGTCTAGACCTCACACAATCACTTTCAAGTGTGGTCGAAAACCAGTTCAGTGTTCTTGGAAGCTTAGAGGTTCACAAAAGAGTTATTCATCTGAAGTATTTACAGTTGTGTCTTACCAAGGTCCTCATGGTTCCACATGTGTTAGCGACACCCTTCAATTAGATCATAGAAATATGGACTCTAAGTTCATTAGTTACCATATAAGGAATCTTGTTGAGATAGATTTATCCATAAAAGTTCGAGTACTGATTGAGGTTATCAAACAACAATTTCATTTCACAATCTCATATAAGAAGGCTTGGCTCGCAAAACAAAAGGCAATAGGTCATGTATTTGGTGATTGGGATGAATCTTTCCAAATACTCCCACACTTTATGCAAGCAATGAAGGAAGCTAATCCAGGGACTATTGTTCACTTTGATAACCATCGTACTGCTGATCCCAAGTTCGAGATTTTCCAAAGAGTATTCTGGGCATTTGGACCTTCCATACAAGGTTTCCAGCATTGTCGGCCCCTTATAACCATTGATGGGACCTATTTGTATGGTAAATATAAGGGGACACTTCTTATAGCTATGAGTGTTGATGCTAACAACCAAATATTCCCCCTTGCTTTTGCCATTGTTGAAGCTGAAAATGGTGACAGTTGGCCATGGTTCATGGCATGTATTAGGAGATTTGTGACACAACGAATTGGTCTGTGTGTACTTTCAGACCGACATTTGGGTATTATGAAAGCTATGAAGGAAGATAATAGCGGTTGGACTGAGCCATATGCATACCATAGGTTTTGCATTCGCCACTTGACTTTAAATGTTAACACGGAATTCAAGAACAGAGAGTTGAAAAACAAAGTTGGTTGGACAGCTTTCCAACATCAAAAGAAGAAATTTGATCACCGTTTGAATATGATAACAAAGATGAATGAAAAAGCTTGTGAATATATGGGAAAGATTGATGATTCAAAGTGGTCACTTTGTCATGATGGAGGCTACGGATATGGCCTCAAAACAACCAACTTAGCAGAAGTGTTCAACAATGTGCTTAAGGGAGCTCGCTTCTTACCAATCACAGCACTCGTGAAGCTTACTTTCTTTCGAATTAACGCATACTTTGTGGAGCGACGCCGATTGTCAAAAAAAAGGTTGTTAGATGGTCATGCATATAGTGTAAAGATAACTAAGGACTTGGATGCTAATAAAGAAAAAGCTATGCACCATAAGGTTGATATGTTTCATCACGAACAAGACATTTATCAGGTTACAACAGGCCGTGGTGGTAGGAGTGATAGAAAGGGTGGTCATTTCCACACCGTGAATTTTAGTCTCAAGACTTGCACATGTAACAAACTTCAGATTTATAAAATCCCATGTTCTCATGTGCTTGCTTGCTGTAGAGCATACAGCTTGTCTCCCTCTCAATTCATTGACCCTTTTTTCACATCTGAAGAATATATGAGAACATATGATGCTAAGTTTTTTCCAATTCCTGACAAAGACTATTGGTCTCCTTATAATGGACCTAATGTAGTTGCTGATGCTGACCAGAAACGCTCTGAGGGGCGACCTCCATCCAAACGATTGCGAAATGAGATGGATGAATCAGTTCGGGGGAAAGTAACTTGCAGTATATGCAGACAAAAAGGTCATAACAAGAAAACATGTTCATTAAGGTAGTGGTCTATATGGATTATTATTTGAAATTCATATCTATTTTTTTTTTACTAACTTCATTTGTAATTGGCAGATCACATGGAGGTTCATCAACATCTGCATCCTGAACCATGTGACCAATTTGTTTTTATTGTCTATGGTGGAAAAAGATTCAAGGAAAGAAGTGGCACCATTTGTCACATATTAGTTGTGATTAGGCTTTTGGAAATATAATGAACTTATATCTAATGATTTTGTATATGAACTAGTTACATATCTTGTTTTTTTTTGTACCTGGAGATATGTTATGTCATTGGAATTTGTCTGGTGCTAATTTTCGATGTTTAATTATTTTGGCGGCACTATGTTTTCAATGTTGAATTATTTTGGTGACACCATGTTTTTACCTCAATTTGGGCAATCAACATGATTAAATTAGTAATGTGAAGATTGCCTGTAACTTTGGTCCTATATGAATTATGAGCAGCAGTATTCATCCCTTCTTTTTTGTGCTTGGAGGGCAAATTCTTTTCAAAAAAAATTCAAACTGTCGTGGAGAACTGGAGATGAAGGGAGGAGTAGCAAGTCTTTATTTTCTACAATTCATAAGATGGTGAGGAGGGTTGGAGTATTGTTAAAGTAAAAAATATTAGCTTTGTAATTTCAAGCCTACATGGACACTAGATTATGGAATAAGTTTTGAGCAAGCACCAAATTGAGAATTTGTTTAATTTGTAACACTAGATTGGGAAACGATTCTAAAAAAAAGGTAAAAGCAATTAAAAAGAAAAAGAAAAAAAATAAAAATAAAGAAGAGTAAAAACGTGTAAATGTCTAACGCTCAAAACCCTCATCCCAGTATCCCACATTTCTCACTCCCTTCTCTGTGTTTCTCTGCGGCGCCATTGGCGAACCCTCGAAGGCTCGATCCTCGAAGCAACACAACCGTTACGACGGCCGACAACCGTCGACCACTAGTCCACCACTACTATGAGCGGCGATGCAGGTAATTACTATTTTTTCACTCTTAAATCAGTTTTAGGGATTTTGGATGAGTAAAAGAAAGAAACATGATTTGGGTTAGTATTAAACTCAGATTATTTCTATGACTGTTTGATTTTTTTTATTTGGGGTAATGATTTCATGGACTGGTTCGGTCATTGGTGGTGCAATAAACAGGTGTTGGAGAATCCATCAAAGACAATAACATAATATCTATATATATCACGTATTATAGCATGATTTGTAGACACAATTTGTAGTTTATAGACTTACCTACTCTAAAATTTATGCTTAGATCTTGTCATGCGTGCCCCTATGTGAATTTTAGTGGCAATAAAATCAGATCTGATGCTTTTGTTTTAGAGACTGAAATTTAGAGATTCTTTGTGTGTGTAAATTTTAGTTTTTGTTTTTGTGTAATTTAGACACCTGTTTTGCTTGCGCTGTCATTGTAAACTTTCTAGGGGTTGATGTTGCTAATGCATTTCAATCATTTTTTTTAGAACATGACTAATCTTTTTATTTAACTTTGATTGTATGGTGTAATGGAAGTAGAATGTTGCGGGCATTGGAGGCTTTGGAGCGTATGACAAGAATGACATTTTGCCTTGACAAAAGAATAGACTCTTTATTTTAAGTAATATATTGTATTTGTGTTGGTTGGTATATTATTGTTGTTGAACTTTTGTATTGTTGTGAAACTTTTGTATTGTTGCAACTTGCAAAACTTTTGTATTATTTTATTGGAATCATGAATGACGATAGAATCATTAAACTCACTTTATACAGATTTTTCGCAAAATAAATTTCCCAAACGAGCTCGAGCTCGAGCCTGAAAACGAGCTGGAGCCTAGTCGAGCTCACGAGCCGAGCTCGAGCAGCAAAAACTAATCACGAGCTCGTCGAGCTCACAAGCCGAGCCAAGCCCATGAAAAGTTAAACGAGCTCGAGCCGAGCCCAGTGCTATTCGGGCTCGGCTCGTGCGATAAGCACCCCTAGTCTGCGCAACTGTAAGTTGTATGAATTTCATGATTTTATTAAATGAAATTAGATCAGACTTGAACTTGTAATGAATTTATGATTATAAAGTTAGCTTGTTTGAGGGTGTGATTCTTAAATACTATGTTTTTTGGATTTTCCGAAGTATATGATTTAACGCCAAATGTTTGAGTATATAATGATTAGCATTGATTTCCTAATTTTGAATTGAGATATATCTTTGTAAGTTTTGGCTATGGAAGATAGTTTTATTCGGAAATTTGAAGGAAGTAAAGGTTACCCGAGATACCAAATTATGTTACACTAAGTCAATCTTATTCCGTATTGAAGAATATTTTGGTTTCTGAGATCTAATGGTATAAGTTAACCGATGACCCACATTTTAAGATATTATATGAAAGTTATGGATATTCGATTATGAGTATTTAAGTAAGAATTGTTGATATAATTTCCAATAACTTTACAAGTATAATAATCAGGGGGATTTTTGTATGCTTTGCAATAAGGAATACGATTAAGCCAATGAGATGATAAGTTTATGAAACCTAATTAGGTGTTCGCTAAAATTCGTCTATATATAGTTATATGGTGTATAAATGTACCAAGAGTTTCTTCTATAGAATGCTATGGAGTGACCGAGTATATTGTAATAGTTAAGTGCTTCCTGATTCAAGCTCGTTATACAAATTCTGAAATACGTTTGCAATACTAAGATTTTGGGAGGTATGAGTTTGGAAAGTTTGACTATGATACAAAATTTCAGGATATATATGTCTTATTTTGAGTTCTGTGTTCTTGGGATTATCTGGGTCATGGAAAGTTCGAGGATGGAGATTTCAAAAGTAAACTATTGTTTGGAGATGTTAAGTATAGTACAAATTATGACTTATGGAAGAGTTAGCCATATGTTTGGATATATGATAATTACTGGGGTTAGTCATAAATCTTTTGGGATATTAGGTGGAGTGTAAATTGGTGAAGTTCTAAATTAAGCTTTCTGATTCTGTTTTTGTGAAGAAAAGAAATTTATATCAAAGTCATATTATATTATTCAGAGGTATGTTTGAAGAATCTTTGGAATCGGGTTCGTTCTATAAGATTTAAAATCTATGTTGGAGTGGTTATAGAATAAGTTTATTGTTTGAAGAGTTCTACTTTAAAATGTAAATTGTTATCTGAGAAAGTTAAGTTGGACAATCAAGATTGTAAATTAGGAAGTAATTTTCGGAACTTAAATGTTTAGTTGAGTAAAGGAACTTGTTACAGGAATTTCATGGGTCCTCTAAGCATGTTGAGTAAAGTAGTTGTAAATTTTTGGATAACATAAATCAAGTATTGGGAAGTAAATTAAATATGTGATGTTTATATTAGTGATGGATGAAGGAGTAGAGAAACAGTATAATGAATCGTAGTACCTAAGTTGTGAAGAACTATATCCAAATCGGGAATTTTCTATTATGAATATGGAGTGGGGACAAATAAAAGATTTGGAGATGTCATCCACTAATTGAAATAGTAAGGTTAAGAATGGAAAGTGGGGAAAATATGAATCTTGTATAATGGAACGCTTGGGAACTAGTGAGATGATCTGATAATGAAATAATCATAGAATTAAGATTAATATGAACAATGAGTTTAAATATATGAAAAAAATGTTGTTATGAGTTATAGGTTTAAAACTAATATGGGCTATGAGTTTAAGTTATATAATAAAAATTTATTAACATGAAAAGATGGAATAAACATTTTTAATAATAGTTGTAAATTATAAAATATGGTAGAATATGGACATGGAAGTATAAAGTATTGAGACAAGAAAGTCGAAAATACTAATAACTATCTTATGATACTAAGGTTAAAGTAATGAGGTGTTAGTTTAACTATGAGACGTCAGTTCAACTATTTTATAAGATTCTTTGTCATTTGGGCTACTAAAAGTTGGAAATTCAAGTAAGAGAGTTCTAAATAATTGAGAGAAGTCAGTGTTAAACATCAGATTATGTTAATGGAAGAGTTGATTATAATTCTAATATATAAATCCGGACTTCACAAGTTTCTCACTTAAATTACAAATATATGTCCTAGGATGTTTTATATTATGAGACTCAAATAGATGTGATTTGCATCTCTAAATGTAGGGATATGAGCGATGAAGGTTTATTGTTATAACATTTTGACTATATAAAGTTTATATAAGATCTAAATTCTATTTTGACCTTTTGAAAAGCCTATAGAACTGGACCATAATTTATTTAAAGTCCCATTTGAGTTGTTTTTAGCAAATGAATTTTATAAAGGATTGAATTATACTAAGTTATTGGAAACTCGTGTATAATGTGTTTATCAAACGATTTGAGTTTGCATATGTATTGCCCAAATGCGATTATGGTATGAAAATTGATATATTTGATTCGAGAACTATGGATAAGAGCTTAAGATAATATTGAATTATGAATTATGTATTTTATTTGAATGATATAGTTTGATTCCGTTTTCGTAAAGGGGAAGAAGCTGCTAGAGCAGTGATGAACAACATTATGTATTATATATTTTCTGTATTCTGATTCTGGGGACATGTCCTAAAAAGTCTTGCAAGCAGTACATAACAGAAGAGGGAGACGTCCCTTGTAAAAGTTTAGAGAATTCGCCTGGAAGGAAACTCTACTCGTGTTCTCTTCCCTAGTATAATATGATTTCTGAAAGAAAATAGAGGTCGTTGGCTTGATATAAAGGATTGATGATGATGCATGCCTTCTTGATTGATTTTTGAGTCTACTAATACTTTCGAACTGCATTTTCTATGGGGTGAAACAATTATACCTTGTAACTCATTTAGCTTGAGGACAAGCAAAAGTTTAGCTTGGGGGAATTTGATATTATTGTTTTATATCTTCTTTTCTCCCCGTTTCTTTAATTGAAATGCGTGCAAAATAGTGCTCTTAGGAGCTATTTTATACTAACATTTTCCATCTAGTTGTGGTTTTGTGTTTTATGATAGTTTTCAGGTTTTAGGGAATTATTTCCCTATTTTCTGCTATTCTTGATGCCACAATGGATTAGAGAGAGTTAGGAGGCACGTGTATGAGTTCCCGAGGCCCGATGCTACTTCCCAAAGTCTTTGGGTGCGAAGAGTTTTGCAGTCTTGGCGTTAAAGGCTAAGAAAGTCCCTTTAGAAGGCCCGCCCGATCTGATCGGGCGGACGGCGCCCGATCGGGCGGTACTTTTCTTCTTAAAATCATTCTCCTCGGGCACGATCGGGCGTATGTCGCCCGCTCGCAATACGCTGATAGCGCCCGATCGGGCGTACCCGCCCGGTCTGATCGGGCGCCCTGCTCGCCCATGCCTACTGGGGAACTGCATCGCACGAAGCCCGCCCGATGGGATCTGGCGCTCGCCGCCCGATCGGGCGGTTGACCCGGAAACTAACATTCCGGACTTTTTTTATTTCCTTATTTAGGAGTTAGTTTAAATAGCTTTGTAAAAAAAGATTGGAGTCTCTCTCTTTTTCTGATTTTTTTGAAGCATCCTTAGTTCTCAAAACTCTAGTTTTCTCTCTAGCCCTAATTATTGCACATTGGAGATTAATTCAAGTTCAATTCAAGTTCTTCAATTTTCCTTTCAATTGGTAATTGTCTCTTTCATAGTTCTTATTTACTTTCAAGTATTTGTCTCTTATTATTTTTAATTGCTTCAATTATGAGTATTTCAATGATTATTGTTTGTGTTTTCTTTGCCATGAGTGAGTAGATTCATCTCTAGGGCTTAGTGAGGGAAGTCATGTTTATACCATGATTTATTGTTCTTGATTTCTTTGATAATTAGGTTGTGGTTAGAGCAATTCTAGTGTGATTCATTTTTATCTGCGATTTATGTTAGTGTACAATTTCATGAATCGTTTCTGGCTAATAATTGTTTGTATTGATCAAGATCTTACTTTTAGAGGCTTAGAACACACTAGTGAGTCTGATTATGTGATGTGACCATACTGCATATGTTGCCTTGAGAGTGTTAAGACCCGACCAAAGGATTAACGCCTACTCTAATTGCTCGACCCTATACCTAAGTATTATTAGTTGTCTGAATCCTCCTGATTGGTATAAGCATGGTGGACCGATCGAATGCCCTAGATTTTTAATTATTTGATAAATTTCCTTCTCTTGTGATTAAGTTTATTTCACCTTAGTTATTAGTCAATCAACAACTTTTCTGTCTGAATAGTTAAGTAATTGAACATTAATCTGTAGAATTCCTCTCCCTGTGGATCGACCCGTATTTGCTAAGTATCTGCTAACAACAGACACCGTGCACTTGCGGTACTATTTTAAAACCCATCACATCTCTTTCGTTTCGGATCTGAGAATCCGGTATACTGGAGATTCTGGGCTTGTTGAGGAGATGATTGATGTTGCCCCAGAGGCAGAGCAGCACGCTGTTCGTGCTATGCCGGCCCATGTGAGCTCGGTAAGTCTTGTAAGTCAGGAACTTTCATTATTCATCTTACTTGTAGTGACCTATGTATTGTTTATTTCCAGGTTCCTCGGGAGACCGTCGTTCAGATTCTCCGAGTGGTTGACTCGCTGAAGCATGGGATGGCCAAGCTGAAGAGGAGCATGTCATGTCGCCGCAGCGACGCGCATAGCCAGGTAGACTGACATGTTGTGCTTTGGTTGTATTTTTTTGTTGCATTCGTTTTGCTAATGCTTTATGACATTTTGTGCAGCGTCGTCCTCAGGAGAGTGGGCCTCGTCCCGAGGTGTGGGTATCGACCCAGTCTAGGCTTTCGGCTCATACTCCCCGAGAGTCGACATCTGAGAGGCCTCCGCTGAGTCCGTTTACTGGGCAGTTCGGCGTCGGCAGTATGGACTTTATGGGGGGCGTCAGGCCCGATCCATGCCCTGGGTCTTCTCCGATGTGGATGGAGCATATGCGGATGCAACAGATGCAGCAGATGCAGTTGTTGCAGATGCAACATCATATGTTAGGGATGCAGCAGCTGTCTCCCATGCGGCCGACTCCGCCTATGACTCCTTTCATGCAGCCTGGGATAGGCTATCACGCGGGCGAGTCGAGCGGGGTCCGGGTTGAAGAACCGGAGGACTCCTCTTCGAGGGAGCAGGATCCTCATTCTCTTAGATGTCTGCATTACTTTACTCTTGTGTACATGTGGCCTGCACTTTTGTTACGATGTATATCTTGTATGTTGATATGTATTGCATCTTTTGTTCAAACATTATATGATCATTGGTGTTGTTTCTTTTCCATGTTTGTTAGTGATATTTTGTTAGCAATGACTCTTATTCTAAAATGCCATGTATAAATGCAATGCGAC
Organism: Beta corolliflora; assembly: GCA_947648045.1. Classification (NCBI taxonomy): domain Eukaryota; kingdom Viridiplantae; phylum Streptophyta; class Magnoliopsida; order Caryophyllales; family Amaranthaceae; genus Beta; species Beta corolliflora. The sequence continues at coordinate 1,615,008 of CANSZD010000007.1, read as the reverse complement.
TGACTCAGTTTAAAGCAAATTTGAATGGAGCGTAGCCGACCTTCTCCCAACAAAAAAAAAGGAGAGCGAAGAGGGTTCGGGCGGGTGGGTTTACAAAAATGGACCAAAAACGTGGACATTAAGTGAAAAAACAGTTTTTTTTATCCGAAGTGGAGGGGGAGTGGCCCGAAATCCTGTGAGAGATCATAATCCGAGTCGTCACATGTGAATCGAAGTTGTGCGCTGAGCGCATATTTGCAGCGCGCGTCGCAGCCTTGGCGTCTGGCGCTCGATCTTGCGCTGGGCGCAAATTTGTAGCAGTGTCTGGCGCGCTCTTGTGCGCTAGGCGCAAATTTAGCGTGTAACGCGTTTTCCGTCTGGAACGGTAAATCCGAATCCGTTTAGAGTTGAGATGCGAAGCCGTTATAAATAGGCGAATATGTACGTTATTTTAGTATTACGAGTTCAATATTATTTTTCTTTGCACTTTTCTCTATAATACTTCTCTGCCACTTTTGACAGTTTGCCATGACTTTTGAACCAACTCTGAGTGGGTAGTTGTCATCGCTGACCATTGCTGAGAAACACGAGCTCGGCAGGCGGCATATGGATTTATTGGCGTCCTTGAGGTTTGTTCAGTTAGACTATAATTTCCTTTATGCAGCCGTTAATTTTTGGGATGTCACCAATCATTGTTTTTGTTTTGGGAATCACGAATTAACGATTTTGCCTGAGGAATTTGGTGCTATAATGGGATGGCCCTGTAGTCAATTACCCTGTGTCCCTAGTTTGGAGGATTATTTTTTTAAGGACTTTGAGAGGTTCATGGATTTGAAGGAAGAAAATATGTCCGAAATCGTGTATGGGAGGAGGGTTAATTTGACTAGGCTAGCTGCAATGTATAGTCCTCCTACTGAAAGGGCTAGACAGACATATCGCATGCGGGCGCTGGTATTTTGCCTGCTTAGTCGTTTTCTGTTTGTGAACGGGGACAATGGTGCTGGTTTTGCTTCCTTGATTACTGTAGCAGAGCAACTGGAGGTAGGAAGGACACCGATGCCACTTTGCGTAGGGGAGATGATCTCCAGTCTGGATGCTGTGAAGAAGGACCCAAAAGGGCAGATTTCAGGGAGCCCCCTATTGTTGCAGGTATATATATATTTTTAGTCATGAACCAAAGGAATAATTTTTCATCTTCTGTTTTTTTATTATATTTGACCATATTATGACTCTATGCAAAGTAATAATACATAATAAAATTTTTGGATTATGACGACTGTATGAATAATGGAATTATGATATTACATCCCGAAAAAAACGAAGAAAATATCGAAATGGAATTTGCGCTGGGCGCAGACTGTTGCGCCGGGCGCATGTGGCTGCGTCTGTCGCTCATAAAGCGCGTCAGGCGCAGTTTTGTGTGTCAGGCGCGGATGTGGGGACACTCGTAGTATTACTCTATAGGAAGTAATATGAGATTCTATTTATCATCACTCGTCATGAAGCAATAAAGGTTATGCGCGTATTATTACTCTTTGAGAAGCAATAATGAAATAGTGTATATGTATTATTACTCGTCAGGAAGCAATAATAATATATATTTTATTTGCTGATGCAGATCTGGCTTATGGAACATTTGAGGTTGATTGATCCTCCCGAGAATATGGAGAGATATAATAAGAAGGGTTTCATTGGCAGGAAGAAAATCTTCACGAATAAATCTTTTGAAGACTGGACCCTTTTCTTTGGGGATGATGAGCTGAGTGTCAGATGGGTAGTGCCATGGTGGAGGATTGGGTCCATGGTAGGGATTCGTGATGATTCACCCTATGCGAGGTTGTGTAGTCTGTATACCATGACCTTTTATTTTCCTTTGAGGGTTTTGAGGCAATATGGGTACCTCCAAGTAATCCCTGCTGAAGACACTATTGCTCCCAAAATATACGGCCTGACCTGGAGTGGAATTAGGAAGTGGGAGAGGTATTGGGGAGAGCGCCCACTTTGGTATAGCCAGGAAAGAATAGAGTCTGAGAAGGTGTCTAAGAGTTATATCGTATGGATGCTGACTAGAGATCCTGCTGTGAGGAAAGAGATGAGGGTGAAGGAGTCCGCCGAAGTGACTAAGAAGCGGAAATTTACTCCCCGAACTGTGGGGAAAACGTTTGAGACTTTGGATAACAGGGGCAAGAGACCAGTTGGACACTCATCCGTAGGGAAGAGCAACCAGAAGCCTGTTACTAAAACTTCCTCTGTGAAGGAACGTTTAGGGCCAAAGGTTGCACCAGCGCGGGAACGACTTGGGCCACGGATGCCACCGACAAAGAGAAGACTACGCCTAGGGGGCGTAGTAATCAGGGAAAGGACTGACACAGGAAGGGCGACTCAACAGACAGACACTCGTACAGGCAAAGGGAAGGAACCTACACTAGTACAGAATGGACGATTTGCGTCGGATGCGAGGCGTCCATTTGCGTCGGACATGGGTCCGACGGCAGAGGTCTCGTCGCAGATAAGGAGAGGTGATCTGCGTCGGATTAGGACTCGACGCAGATATTAAGCCATTTGCGTCGGATGTAAGAGATGTCCGATGCAGATGGCCTACAATTTGGTGCATGGTCTTAAGGAGCCATTTGCGTCGCACCCAAGGCATAGCACGACGCAAATGACCCACACATCCATGCGCCTAAACTAAATTTGGACTTTTTCGAAATCATGTGCGTCGGAGTCTTGACGACGTGCGACGCAAATACAGTCATCTGCGTCGTTTAGCCTTGACATTCGACGTATATAATGACAACAGACAAATGAGAGGGAAAGAATCAATTTGGAGTTGGTGCATAAAGTCAAAGTGGGGCCTAAACTAAATTTGGACATTTTCGAAATCCAAACCGGAACCAGAAACTGGATTATAATCGCTGTAAAAGTGGAATTGGTTATAACCAGCTCCGTAAAATTAGAATTAGAACGATACTCGTCATTTTTATATCATATTATGTAAATTTTGTGGTACAAATCACCGTAACCCACAATTAATCAGATTATGTAAATTTTGTGGTACAAATCACAGTAACCCACAATGGCTTCAAAGGATTAATAAAGGTCAAGTTTTAAAGTTCAACAAATTTGAACAGAAACTACCATCAATTTACAACCAAAAAATACTAATATATCAAATGAGAGGAAAAAAATCCTCCAAATTTCCAGATCTAAAAAAAATAAAAATAACTTCCAACACTATAAACTCAGCACTAGAAGAGGAAAAAAAATTCACCACTACAATTTAATAGCGATTTTTCAGATACATTAGAAGAAGAAAAAAAGTTCAACAACATATCAAGAAATACACATCGCCATTTTCTTCATCAGGAGCAAGATCTATAAAAAATTCAACTAAAACTAAATTCTAGAACCTTGATCTTCTTCAACTTAATCAAGCACGCGTCGAGTACAATCATTCGAATTCTTGATGCACCGGAGATGACGCAGTGAGTTGAGATTCAGGCGATAGATCGGGTGATTTTGAGATGACGGAGAATGAAGTGGGCCCGATTGTATGAACGGTGGTGCCACGATTGTATGAACGGTGGTGAGAGTGAGACATGACGTTGGTTGTGGTGGTGGTGAGAGTGGTTGTGGTGGTGGAGAGAGAGAGAGAGAGAGAGAGAGAGAGAGAGAGAGGAGGGAGGAAGACGTTAGTTAGAGTGAGAAGGAGAAAGACGCTAGTGAGAGTGAGAAAGAGAGATGCGGCTGGAGATCTAGGGTTGAGCAACTGATTTGTGAAGGCATGACTCTTTTATATTATAAACAGATATGCGTCGCATGGGCATTGAGGGTCTGACGCACATACTGAATATACTGTAATACGCGGTTTTATATGGTGAGCTTATCTGCGTCGCACACATATCCCACACGACGCAATATTCATTTTTTTTGTTTATTTTTTTTTTGTTCATTTTTTTGTTTAAGTCAGCTTTAAGACGAAAACGATTTGCGTCGCATCCCCCAAGCATGCGACGCAAATCATGGGATCCAGCCATCTGCGTCGCACTATAGCTGTGTTTGACGCAAATCATGTTCGTCATCTGCGTTGCGTTCTCAAGCCCGTTCGACGCAAATGACCCTACCACCCATCTGCTGTCATTTTGTGCGTCGCACGTCCTCTAATGTGCAACGCAAATAGGCTATTTGCGTCAGTGCTTCTAGCATGCGACGCACATAGACTGACGCAAATTTGCATTTTTATACTAGTGCTATGGTGTATTGGGAAAAGAGGAAAGCACCTAGACCAAAACTACAGATGGAAAAGGGAGAAACTTCTACTAAGGGAGAAAAGGCTGGGAAGGGGAAGGAAAAGAAGGACTGATTGCAACAATGTAGGCAAAGTTATTGGTTTTTTTTTTATGTTGATTTATTGCTTTCAATAAGGCTTGCATGCCACATAGTTATTTTATAGTGTAGTCATAACTTATGTTTCATGTTTTATTTTCATTCAGCAATTTTAATAAAAACAAAGTTTATTTTTATTTAGACCGAGGTGAGTCTAAATATGTCGCAAAATATATTATCGTATTTAAGCATTTTAGCGAATGCCGGAAGAAGTTATTGCGCTAGACGCAAACGGGTGCGTCTGGCGCACTGCTCCGCGTCAGGCGCAGCGTTGTTGCGTCTGGCGCGATTAACCATTATAAAATACTATTATTTTTTATTTTTGTTGCTGTAAACTCGTATGAACCGCAGGAGGTTTTGATTAATGAAGGGGCCGAACCTTGTATAAGGTTGCCTACGTATCCAAATAGGAATCAGGCCGCACGTAGTTCATGCTAAAAAATTGGATAACTGCTACCAATCAAAGAATTGGTTGTGTTTTACACATAAAATTTCTTGAGTTGATCAAGATTGGTTAGATTATGAAATTCAGTGCCGTCCATGTCAATGAGTTGAGCTGCTCCTCCAGATAGGATTGTTTTGACAATGTATAGACCGGCCCAAGTAGGTCTGAATTTACCTCGAGGATCTAACACATTTTTCCTTAATGCTTTGAGCACTAAGTCGCCCTCTTTAATATTTCGGGGTTTGACCTTCTTATTGAAAGATCTTGCAATACGATTTTGATAAACTTGCACATGATGCAAGGCAGCTAATCTTCGTTCATCGAGTAAGATGAGCTCTTCGAATCTAGCTTTGACCCAGTTAGCTTCAGGAATTTGACTTTCTAATACAATGCGTAGGGATGGTATTTCTAGTTGAACAACTTCTATGCCATAGACAAGAGAATAAGGTGTAGCTCCGGTAGATGTTCGGATAGAAGTGCGGTACCCCCATAAGGAAAAGTGTAGCTTATCGGGCCAATCTTTATAATTTTCGGTCATTTTCTGGATAATAACCTTGATATTTTTGTTAGCAGCCTCTACAGCACCGTTGGCCTAGGGTCTATATGGGGAAGAACGATGGTGTTTGATGCTATATTTTTCAAGGACTTGTTCACATTCAGCCTGGAAGTGGGTACCTTGGTCACTGATGATCTCGTGGGGAACCCCATAGCGGCAAATTATGGTCTTTTTTAAGAAGGCAATGACATGTTTGGCTGTCAATTTAGCATAGGATGCTGCTTCTACCCATTTAGTGAAGTAATCTATGGCCACAAGGATGAATTCATGCCCCCCCAGTACCTGGTGGTGTTATTTTACCAATAATGTTAATACCCCAAGTTGAGAATGGCCAAGGTGAAGTGAAGGTATATAACAAGGAGGGTGGGACATGTTGCAGGTTAGCGCATAATTGGCATTTTGGACAGGTTTTGGCATAAAGGTAACAATCTTTCTCCATTGTGGTCCAGTAATAGCCTAAGCGAATGATCTTTTGAGCTAACATGCGGGCGTTCATATGCGTGCCACAAATTCCACTATGGACTTGATCCATGACCGTTGTGGTATCAGGTTTATCAATACAGAGCAGGTGCACGCCTTGTGGTGTTCTTTTGTACAGTGTCCCGTTATACTCGACATATTGGGAGGCCAAGAGCCTTAAGGCACGCTGGGCTCTTGTTGAAGCTCCAGGTGGGTATTCTGTTTTTGTTAAATAGTTGAGAATATCAATAAACCAAGGTTCAGAAGGAATAGGATCTGGCTCAGTGTCTAAGGCATGAACATAAGCAGGCTCTTGCCGTCTTTCAATGATAAGGGGTATTTCTGGCATGGTGCGGGGAATTCTAATCATAGAGGCTAAGCGGGCCAAAGCGTCAGCAAATTGGTTTTCTTCTCGTGGAAGGTATGTAAATTGTATTTCAGGGATTTGTTCAGTAATGGTTTCTAGATGAGTTTGGTATTGCAAGAGGCTTTCATTTCTAACTTTCCATCTTTTAGAGATTTGATTGATGATCAAAGATGAATCACCATATACTCTTAGTTTCTTGATGTCGAGGGACACTGCGGCTTGGAGCCCTATGATACATGCTTCGTACTCGGCTGCATTATTAGTAACATCGAAGTCGAGTTTAACAGAAAGAGGAGTGTGTTCGCCTTCCGGTGATACCAGGTGTACCCTGACGCCACATCCCTTTTGGTTGGATGCACCATCGAAGTATAGTGCCCAACTTTCGTCTTCCGTCATGAGAAGGTCTTCATCAGGAAATTCATATTCTTCGCGAGATTCATCTACATGGAAATCCGCTAAGAAGTCGAAAACAGCGTTGCCTTTGATGGATTTATGAGGGATAAATTTTAAGTCAAATTCGGCCAACATTACTACCCAGCGGGAGAGTCTACCTCTTTATGCATCATGTCATGGAGAAGGGTAGTTGCAGTTCTTTGATAGGTGGCCCCAGCGTTTTTTAACCCAAAAGGCATAACGGTATAGCAAAAGGTTCCCCACGGTGTGATGAAGGTAGTCTTTTCCATATCTTCTTCCGCATTTTTACCTGATTATACCCTGCATACCCGTCCATAAAAGAGAGAAGGGCATGGTTGGCAGTGTTGTCTACTAGGAAGTCTATGTGAGGCAAGGGGAAACCGTCTTTAGGACTTGCTTTATTGAGGTCTCTATGATCGACGCACATCCTAACTCTCCCATCCTTTTTAGGCACAGGCACAAACATTAGCAATCCAGTCAGGGTAATTAGCGAATTTTATAAAACCTGCATTAAGTTGTTTAATGACCTCTTCTTTTATTTTGAGAGCTACATCTGGCTTCATTCTGCGCATCTTTTGTTTGACAGGCTTCATCCTTTCGATTAGGGGAATGGTATGCTGAGCAATTTCGCGATCAATGCCTGGCATGTCCTGGTAGGACCATGCGAATACATCGATATATTCAACTAACATTTTGATTAATTGAGTCCGTTCGTATTCGCTTAAAGTTAATCCAATTCTTACCTCCTTCGGTTCATTGTCATTTGAAAGATTAATTTTTTCTGTTTCCTCAATGATTGGAGTTTTATTTTCATGTTCTTCCACTGCTTTAATTATTTCTTTTTCAGATTCATTGTTGCAATCAGAAGGAGAAGGAGAAGAGGAAGTAGATACATTGCACAAGTCATAAGCAAATGAGTTCATATTATTGAAATCGGAAATCATAGAGTTGAACAATGACTCAGCAGAAGCTAAAGACTCTACTTGGACACTAGAATTAACAGGCTTAGAAATAGTCTCAACTGGGATACTAGACTCAATAGACTCAGACTTAGACTCAGACTCTGACTCGGATGACTCGGACTCTTCAAACATTGGCCCTTCCCCGGTGGTGAAGATCATCTTCTTTCCATTTGGAGTAGTCAGCTTGATAGTTTTCCTCCATCCTTGCATGACGCCACTTGCACGAGTGATCAGCATAGCAGGGTCGAAGTCTTCATTTTGTAGCACAGCCTGGATGTGGGCAGTATTATTTGGGCATTTAACTCGTTCTTGACCGAATAGAAGTCCCAATGCCTTGTAGTCTAAACAGTCTTCAGTGAACTATTTAATTTGGGGATCAGGAATCCCTTCTTCCAAAAAGTGACAGTCCAGAAATACTTCAAATCCGGGGTAGATCACTCTCTCATGAGCCTGATAGAATGGTTCAGGGAATTCATAGCAAGGATAATCTTCTCCTTCCCTCAGAAATCGCCCATTCAGAGTGGGTTGATAGGGAGGAAAAGGGATATTGTCCTTGTCCTTGGTATTGCGATATGCTATGCATTGTGCAATACGTTATGTGAGCTCCTTCCTGGTGGGCTTGTATCCTATGCCAAACAAATTTTCTACTAACTTAGAGTCAGTGACAGAAGGTTCTCTAGACTTCTTACTTCCTAGTGACATGCCTGGGAAGTGTCCCTTCTTGCGCTTGATATAGTTGACTGCTAAATTGGAGAAGCAATCAAAATCAAATGGCGCCAAATCCTCTTTAATGAGGGCTACTTCCTCGGGAACGAATCCTCGAAGATCTTCATCCTCCTCATCATGGTCTATGTGGATGAGAGGTTTGTCTATTACTTGTATATTCATTGTAGAGGCATCGAGAGTTATGTGAATGCCAACCACAATCATCTTAACCTTTTGATGCAAGAAAGATGGGACTGCACCAAGCTCATGAAGCCATGGTCGTCCTAAAAGTAAGTTGAATGAGGTCTTAATATCAATGACCTGGAAAATCGTGCGCTTTTCTATAACCCCTGCAGAGATGTTTAGGGCTATGGTTCCCAAGGATTGACGACGAGGATTGTCGTATGCTCGGATGCCTTGATGGGAGAGACTGAAATCCTCATCTTTGAAACTTAGGCGGCGCGCAGTTCGCAATGGACATACATTAGTGGCTGATCCATTGTCTACTAATGTCATTGGGACATTCATTCCCACGCATGCTACAGTGAGATGTAGGGCATTGTTGTGTTTGCTTCCTTCAAAAGGGAGGTCATCATCAGTAAAGGAAATAGTGTTTCCTCGGATTGGCTTATCAGCAGTCATGAAATTGACCAGTCCTTCAGGGGAAGTGTCAGATGACACGTTCATCTTTGTGAGGGCATTTAGTAATGCCATACGATGCCCATGAGAGGAAGCTATTAATTGCCAAATGTTAACATCAACTTTTGTTTTCATGAGCTGTTGAATGAGAGAGTTCTCTTTGGGAAGAACCCCTTCAGGAGATGCAGACGATGTAGGAGGGTTATGAACAGGCTGAGTTAGCCTTCCAGTTCGAGTAAGTACCCGTACTGCCTCCTCATCACTTTTGTACCAATCCATTGCTAAAGTAAAGCGATCGGGGTTAGGACTAATGACTTCATCATCGTCATATAGTCCTAGAGGTGGAGAGATACATGTTCCCCGTATATAGTCACTTTCTTCTGTGACATACTCGTCTTCTTCATCACTATCCCAGATACCATTGATATCTGGTGAGGTGCTAGCAATAATGATAGCGGGGACAGGATCCCCTATTGGTGCGATCAAGAGAAGTGGATCATAGCAGTATTGATCCTCAGAGATAGCCAGAACTTTGTTTAATGGTCTATCTTGATTGTTAGGCTTCTTCCCTGCAGGAGGAATGTGAAATCTACCTTCGTCAATCATGTCTTGAATAGCATGCTTCAGTGCGTAGCAGTTCTCCGTTTTGTGACCATTCCCTCTATGGTATTTGCAGTAAGAATCCTTTTCCCAAGTTGCTCTTTTCTTAATATCTTCCGGATCGGAAGTCGGTCCAATTGGAAACAGAGCGCCTTTTGAGTTAAGGCGATCGAAAGCGGTGGCATACGACATGCCTATTGGAGTGAATGTCCTTTTCATATTCCTCTAAAAGGATCTTTGGGGTGCCTCAAGAAGGTTCACCTCTCCACCTTTAGAAGTGGATCCGTAATCATTCTTCTTGTTGTTATTATTGCCCTTATAACGATTGTTGTCATTTTGGGCATTTTTCAACAAGTCATCTTCAATTTGCACATCTATGTCGTATAACTTGGTGAAATTATCGATACCCAAGTATTTGAGATGAGTTTTGTACTTGGGTAACAAGTTGTTAACAAAGATGCGGACGAGGTCCTTGTCAGCAGGTCTGGAGACCATGTAATTAAGCAGATTTTTCCCTCCACCTGTTAAGGTAGGTGGTAAAGCCTTCATTGTTATCTTGCTTCAACACTTCCAATTCCCTTAGTGAGGTTTGGATTACAGTGTTATGTTCATATTGCTTCATAAACTCTCTAGTGATATCACCCCATGTTTCAACATGCTTGGGGTCCAGGGAGTAGAACCAGTTTTGACAGGCAGGGTCCAACGACATCGGGAATACCGTTGGATAAAGTTCAGGGTCCACAGACTTAATGATCTTAGTGGCCTTGAAGTTCCTCAAGTGATACTTGGGATTATCAGTAGGTTTGAACTTAGGAAATTCACTCGTGGAAAACTTTTCAGGTAGTTTTCCCTTGAATTTGTTGTTCTCATCCAAATCAAAGTAGGACTCCTTATTGGTGACTTTTTTAACAGCATTTTCCATTTGTTTGGTGAATACAACATTTTCACCACTTTCAACTTGGTGCAGGCGGAGAGTGACCTCCTCCAAGTTCTTAGCCATTCGTTCAATGATATTAGTCAATTCAGTAACCTTTTCGTCACCCATTGTTGCTTCAACAGTTGATCGTTCTTTAGCCGGTGGAACAGATTTAGCCTTTTGCGCATGCGGACGACCTATCGAGACTGTTTTCTCAATTACCCTGTTTGACAAGGACACATTGACTTAAGACGCACTCCAGAAATGGATAGGGTGAGGAATGAAAATATTTTCGAAAATATCATTTTAATTTGTTCAAAACTCCTGCCAAAAGGAGAGGAAATTTATGGAAGGAAATCTATTTTGTGGATGATGTATGAATTTATGGATAATGATGAATTTATTTTGTGGAGGAGAATGGATATGATGTATTGGACGTGATGGATTTATTTTGTGGGGGAAAATGGATAATGATATATTGGCCGTTATGGATTTTATTTTGTGGAGGAAAATGGATAATGATATATTGGCAAGAGTTTGTCACCAATCAAAATGCAGTTTTGAAAAAAAAAAATTAAGATGGGGTAAGTTGTTGGGAGGATAGGAATATCCGACTTTCTCCAAAAAAAAAAAAAAAAATATGACCGTGCACCTAGGTGAGACCTAATGATGATGGAATTCTAAAAGAAAACAAAGACTCTCTTTCCTTTTTTAGGTGAAGTTAAACACGAGATGTTCTGAATAGACAATGACTCAAATGCACGAAGTATTATACGGGATTGATCACCACATTGCCTAAAGTGACGGAAAACGAGAAATGCACAACAATACGCCACGTAGCGATTTTGCGTGTGGCGCAAAGAGTGCGTTTGGCGCGGGCCAGCAGCGTCAGCCGCATCCTCATGCGTCTAGCGTACTGAACCCACCCTCGTGTTCGTGACAGTTTAGACGATGTTTTGATAAATCTTGTATAATGTCAAGACGCGAAGACTGACGCACTAATCATAACAACAGTTTAGGACGCACGAAATTTAGGACGCACTAATTGACGCAAATTGTTGACGCGATCAGTGGTCAGAAGACCAATTTGCATGGGACGAAAAGACTGCTTGTCACGCAACATATGTGCGCGGCTCGCGGGCTTTGCGTCTGGCGCACGAGTTTTGCGCCAAGCGCAACTTAATGCGTTTGGCGCAATACTCTGCGGCATGCATATTGGTAATTTGACAAATGTTCGGGCGAAAACAACGACATTTTTTTAGACGCGAAGTGTATTAGTTTTAGGCGCAACACATATCAACATGTTAATAAAATATGATCAGGCAAAAAATTGCAATCACACATAAATGTCAAGTAACATGGATGCAGAAGTTCTCAACCTAAAGTCCAGTTCTACATTCAACTATTGGTCAGGTTTAGGTTAAGGCTGAAAAGGGTCTATGACTAAGAGATTGATCCCACGCTTCGTACCCCTGCTTAAAGAGGTGGCCACGTGTAAGACGCACTCCAGTCTCAAGTCAGGAACAAGAGAACAATGCCATAGTTGGGTAGGTTTGCTTATGACTAAGATCCAACACTATCGCTCAGGAAGCTTTTTGGAAGGACAAAGCGTAAACCCCCCGGGGGTGACCTCACACATAGAACATGTGTTAATGAAGGCAAGGTAGATTGTCCTTATGATGGCTAATAGCCATGCACATGCAAAACAATATCTTATTCTAAGGCATAAAAATAAGAGTGAATTGTATTTTTCAAGTTTCACCCACTCATTTAAAAAAAAATTAATTTTTTTTTTAAATCCTCCCTAGTGAAGTTGCCAAATTGTAGGCGTGGATTTTTAATTCCTTTAATGCCTACACGCGGTGTGAGCACGTTTATTTGACCACCCCATTGTTAAGGTTTTATTAAAAATACATTTTAAAGTCGCCAACAATTCTTTAGAGGAAGAATCACAAACCTAATTGGATATTAAAACGGAAGGGTATCTTAGGGACTTATCCAATGTAGATTTCCCCGTCATGACTCCATAGATGGTCAGGAACCAAAAAGTGAGTTCGGGGTGAGGGTACAATATAGTCAGGAACTATATTGCCCATAGATGGCCTCTACTAAATAACAATTCATAGCAGATTTTATGCAATAGAATAATCAAACAACTTTTTAAAGCACCCTAAAATAATTACTCTATATGGGTTCAGGAAACACACAAAAAGACTAATTATTTAGTGATCAGTTATTAGGCAATCATTTTACAAGGTTCCTAACAGGTTGTCCAAATTATCTGAATTAATGAGAACAATTCTTTAGGTCTTATTTAGCATAATAACATGTGGGTGATAAAAAGGCATGCAAGACAATCATAATAATATGAACGTTATATACAAAAAATATAAGAAAAGAGGTTAAAATTTACAAAAGAACCACGGTTATTAATTAAGAATCTACATCATGACAAAAAAGGGTTAGTAACTTCAATAAAATAAATAGGATTATTCAAGAGCCCTCAGGATTATACCTATGCGGTTTAGATCGAAGAGCGTAGTGACCTTCAGTCGAAGCAATCTTGGAACCAGGAATATTGTAGAATCAGGACAAGAATTAATGTGGAAGAGTAAAAGTGTTTGAACGTTTTGTATTCGAAGTATGTTTTGGAGTGTTTGAGAGTATTTGCGTGCGTAAAAATAATACTTTCAAGCCGTCCTTGATTCGGGAAATCAGCCCGTATTTATAGGCAAAACAAAGCGTGCGCTCCACGCAAGTTGGCCTGCCTGACGTGGTCCGTCCAATTAAAACGTTGCACATGGAAACGCGTTTTTTAAAAGATAAAATTTTAACTTGCGTCTCACACAAGACTTGCGCTAGGAGCAGGACTCTGTGTGAGTCACAAGTCCACGTGTCAGGCGCTCATTGGAGTGCCTGACGCGATATGACCAATGTGCTGGACGCACGTGGCGCGCTGAGCGCAGCCGCCGCGTCCAACGCAAATTCCGGAATATTCCAGAATATTCTTTTTTTTATGCTATGTGTGGTTTCAAGATGCCATTTTTATCCCTAAAAATCCGAAGATCGAATTTTCCGGGTTAAAAATCTGATTTATGGGTAAAAGATAATAATAAAAGCTTTTAGGAAAATATTTAGTAAAAATGGATCAGAATACCCCCAACTTTTGCCCGTCCGCTTTTAATACCCCCAACTATGGGTTATTTTTAAATACCCCCAACTATTTAGGAGGTCTGCCAAAAATGCTCCATTTACCTGTTATGACCGGATGAACTGGTAAACCAAAACTCCCAACCCCCCCACCCCACCCTCCTCTGCTCATCTCTCTCCTCTGCTCATCCCACCACCCCCACCACCCACTACCACCTTCCCTCACCCCCACTACCACCCTTCCCACACCCCCCCCCCTCCCCTACCACCCAGGACCCCAGCGGCCCCCCAAAACCACCCCGGAATAGTAAAATCTTCACCGAAAAGTTTTGCAAGAAGCTCGGCTTCATCGGCGACTCCATTAACGCACTTCATCGGGAAATTCTTGATTAGCTTCCACTTGCCACCTTCCTTCATCCCCACCACCCCGTCGAATTCCCCCTCCCCTAACCCCCTTCGAAACCCCCCCCCCCCACCTGCACCCCCTCGAATTCCCGCAGCCCCACCGAAAAAGCATCGAGGAGAGAGAATTCAGCAGACTGCGACGAAGGAAGAGGTCGGAAACCTTGCGATAAACGAAGCGAGAGTCCAGCGGAAATTGAGAGAGAGAATTCAACTGGTTTAGGGGGGGATTGAAGGACAGAAGAAGCAATTCCGGCGGAAGTTAGGGGGAGGCATTTGCCGCGAAAATCGAGGGGGAGGGGAGGGGGATTTCGACGGGGGTTAGGGGAGGGGGTTACGAAGGAGGTTAGGGGAGTGGGGGGCTGGCTGGGGTGGTGGGAGTGGGAAGGGGTGGCTGCGGGGGGTGGGGGTTGGGGCTGCTGGGGTAGTGGGAGTGGGGAGGGGTGGCTGCGGGGGGGGGGGAGTGAGGGCCGCTGGGTGGGTGGGGGGGAGTGGGGAGGGCTGGCTGGGGGTGGGGGGGAGTGGGGAGGGGCTGCTGGGGTGGTGGTTGTCTTGGGGCTTGAGGTGGTGGGCGTGGGGAGGGGTGGCTTCAGGGGGTGGGGGCTGCGGCGGTGGAGGGGAGGGGGAGGGGCTGGGGTGGATGGGGGAGAGGGTGGCTGAAATGGTGGTGGGTGGGAGTAGAAATTGAAAATAAAAATAAAAGAGAAATAAAAAATAAAAAAAATTACCTTGTTAACAGGTTACAAGTCATCTGGGTGCATTTTTGGCGGACCACCCCAATAGTTGGGGGTATTTAATAATAACTCATATTTGGGGGTATTAAAAGCGGACGGGCCAAAGTGGGGGGTATTCTGATCCATTTTTCCAAATATTTATCAAAACAACAAATATTAAGAAAATATTTATCAAAACAATAAATATTAGAAATATATTTATGAAAATAATAAATATTCAGTTGGGCTTTTAAAATGGACTTTAAATATTTCACGGCTTGAACTTATAATTAATCATCATGAATGATTAATTGGGCTTTTATAATATTATTTTAAAACACATATTGCCTGGTTATTCGGACTGCTCCTCCATTGGGCCATGCCAACTAAGACCGCGGTATATTTCATCATTAGACCCTTAAATGGGGAGACACGATTATGTGTCTACAACGGTATAATAAGATACATAGTTTAATTAAACGCTTATAATTTAACTACTAAATATATATATAATTTCTAATCAAATAAATTATATAAATATAATATGTAAAAAATAGATGTACTTAAATATAAAGTTGAAAAATATAAGATATAATATTTTCAAGAATAAAATATTCTAGAGTTCATGGAAAACAAAAATAATAATTAAGGGAAATTAACGCGAAAATTTAGGAGCGAAATTTCGGGGTGTTACATGATCAAACTCCTGAATTACCTCATCGTCGCTATCGGGGATGCCTATTTTCAAGATACGACGCAAAACAATATCTAAATTGGTGTAGCTCTCAATATCAGACTCCATATCAGACTCAACATCACTAAGCACAATAGGGTTAGAGTAGCTTCCTACTCGGGCAACTTCACTATCAGTCATGCCTAAAGGTCCGTTTACAGTTGAACACGACATCTATAAAGAATAATACTCTCACTTAGCGTATATTCCCAAGAATAAATAACAATAAATAAAGAAATAATTTTAAAGCCAGGAATAACATCATACAATTAAGCAGGCAGAAAAACACTTAACATGCTGAACAAAACATTTAAATGCAGACATATAATATTTCTATCCTATATGCCCTTCCTATTCTACCCAACTCTCACAACATTAATAAAGTAACTAAAATAAAACTAAAAGTACCAAAAATAAACAACTAATAATTAAATAAATAATTCCGAAAAATTGGGAAAAAAATTGGAAAATAAAATAAAAATTTTCGGCTAAAAAAAATTTCGGACTTAAAAAAAAATTTCGAACCCTTTTTGAAACATGTTTCGAATTTATCAAAAGTGATTTAAGCACAACGAATAAGTAAGAACTTGTTTTCTTTGAAAATTCTTTTCAAATAACTAGGCGCCTCAAAAACTAAGATTGGCACAAAAGGCCAATAAGAACCTAAGCTTCAAGATACCACTTTGTAACACCCCGACAATTCTCTATTTTATAAAATACCTTTTTACCACAAAACATCGAGAATTATCAAAGCATTATCGCCCGTGTGATAACGTATCATCTTACTCAGAATTTTGCAACGGAAATAAATAAATAACTTTGAAAATATAAATAACTTAGTCAACCATAAGGTCAACTCCAAAACCAAACCAAAAGTCAAACCAATTTAAAAGTCAACCACAACATATTAAACCAACATTATTTAAAATATAAAATAGTCTAAGCACAAGCGCTCCACTGTTCCCAGACACCCAGTGATGCATCATCTTCAAACCTGAATTGGTTGATGCTTTATTGATCCTATATGACTGCTCACCAACTAGGTCATCACAGGATCAATAAAGCACAGCCATGATCGACATATAGAAAAGCACGTAATCAGCAAAGCTGAGTACTACATAGTAAATAAAAACATAAAACCTAACATGATACTAATAAACATTAAATCAGAGATAAATAATAATACAACAAAATAACAGACTCACCATACTGAACTTGACTCCACAACCAATAGATTAATTATAATTAAATTGAATAGTCAATGGATAGAGTTGTCCAAACCAAACTATGTCTTCAATTTAGAAGACGAAGTACGGGCACGACTCCGTACTCCCGCGACCAATGATATCGAGGTACTAATTAAATAAAATAGTACACGGTGATCAATCCGGTCCCAAGAAAAGCCATGGGCTACCACCATGTACTCCAACTCATACTAGTCCAACACTTCAGACGTGCACAAGTCTAAAGCTTATTGCTATATCACTTTTCACTTTAACTTATTAATAAATTATTTACTTGTTGTGACTCACAAAGTAAGACAACCAACATGATATCATGAATACACAAAATTCCCATTTTTATCTTAGGATTAAATATTGGGATCACACAACTCAATTAATTCAATAATAATCCCATTAATTAATTAATAACCAACCAATATTTATTTGTTGACTTAAATCAACAATCGACCAACGTGTGAATAAGTGAATAACCAACTTTTACTAAACAAGCCCACGGTCCTTATAAAGTAAATATAATAGTCCAAGGGAACAACATGATACAATTCATCATCCAATAAACAATATAATTATTAATCCCTCATGTGAATATTAAAAGGAAAAATTGTTTTAAATAAGCCAACCTTTGCTTGGTCTTCCCAAAATAAGTCAAGTTTTGGATTATTCCTGATCATGATTAAGTCAACTTTAAACCTATTTTAACTCTAAATGAGTTTAATTACTGGTAATATGTTGTTGACTTCTTTTCCACCCAAAACCCCTCCCCACCACTGTGGACACCCCCCCTCTACACCCTCTCCGCCACCCTTGCAAACACCCCCCTCCCCACCCTCTTCCCCACCACTGCAAACACCCCCTTCCCCACCCTTTTCCCGCACCACCGCAAACACCCCCCTCCCCGATTCCCGATTTCTCACCCCTGCAAACACCCCTTCCCCACCCTCTCCCCCACCCTTGCAAAACACCCTCTCCCCCACTCCTACGAACACCCCCTCCCCGATCCGATTCCCCACCCCTGCGAACACCCCCCCTCCCCACCCTCTCCCCCACCCCCGCAAAAGACCATCTCCCCACCCCCGCGAGCACCCCCCCTCCCCACCCTCTCCCCCACCCCCGCAAAACACCCTCTCTCCCACCCCCGCGAACACCCCTCCCCAATTTTGATTCCCCCTGCGAACACCCTCTCCCCCACCCCTGCGAACACCCCCCTCCCTGATTCTGAAGGTGGCCCGGTAGTAGGACGCAAGGAAACTAGCAGCGGCGGAGGGACGAAGACAGTGGTGGTTTGATGATAGAAGAGGGATAAGTGAGAAGTGGTGCATGGCGTGATGATGGAGAAGGGAGGGAGGAGTGAGAGTCTGAGAGGTGGTGCGTGGTGTGAGGAGGGAGAAGTGGTGATGGTGGTTTTGGGTGGGTAGAGGAGAGAGAATGAGGGAGATGGTGACTTGGGTTGGTGGAGGAGAGAGAAGGATAGTGTAGAGGGAGATGAGGAGGATAGAGAGAGGGAATACGGGGGGTGTGGGGAATTTTTTTTACTATTTTTGTTTTTCTATTTTTTTTAAAATAAATATTTAAAGAACCAATTAACACACGACACATGTATTACAATAGGTTAATTTACCTGTTACAACCTACTACAGCAAGTCACTTTATGAACCGGCCTAATGAAAGTTAAACATGGTACAAGGTCAACTTATTCAGGAATTAATAATAGAAAGTTTGACTTATTTTGGAAAGACCGCGCAAAGGTTGGCTTATTTAAAACAATTTTTCCTTAATAAAATAAATGTTTCCAATCCCACATGCTTGCATCAATCATCCTTACAAACATATAATATTCATCATAGTCAACATGCTTCACACAACGGCATAAAACATGCAATTTCACTTGAATATAAGCCACATATGAACTATAAAAGTTCCCTATACATGATACTACATCAAATCCTAATCTTAGGACATGATACTAGTCTAATAACACATAGGTATGTACGTACCTTGTGTAAACAATATGGGAGGCCACTTTCCCAACCTTAGAAATCGCTCAAAGTATATTCTTGTAGACACATAATCGTGTCTCCCCATTTAAGGATCCGATGATGAAACATACCGCGACATTAGTTGGCGCGACTCAACGGAAGAGCAATCTAAAGAACCAATCTAAAATGTGTTTTGAAATGATATTCTAAAGCCCAATTAATTGTTCATGATGATTAATTGTATTTTAAGCCCACGAAATATTTTAAGTCCATTTTAAAAGCCCAATCAAATATTTATTATTTTAATAGATATTTTTCATAAATAATTTTATTATCTTTGATAAATAAATCAGATTTATAATCCGTAAAATTCCATCTCCGGAATTTTAGGGATAAAAAAGGTATCTTCGAAAGACACACAAACGAATATGCTCGAATATTCCATAATATGCGCCGGACGCGGGGGCTGCGCTCAATGCGCCACGTGCGTCCAGCACATAGGCCAAAACGCGTCAGGCGAGTCAATGATCGCCTGACACGTAGATTTTGTGACTTACACAGAGTCTTGCGTCTGACGCAAGTCTTGTGTGAGACACAACTTTCTTTTCTATCTTTTCAAAACGCGTGTACACGTGCCTAAACCTGATTGAGCTGGCTGTGTCAGGCACACCAATGTGCGCCTGACGCGTGGAACTGCGCCTGCCACGTAGGACTGCGCCTGGCGCAGGTCTTGCGTGGAGCGCACGTCTCCTTTTCCCTATAAATATCCGTGATTTCCCGAATTACAGACGGCTTTTCATTTTATTATTTCACGAATACAAAAACTTACGAATACCTCTACAATACACTTAGAATACTTCAAATACTCAAATACATTCAATACTTTCAATCAATTCTTAATCACACTGCGTTCTTGGTTCCACGATTGCTCCGCCTAAAGATCGTTGCGCTCCTCAATCTAAGTCGCATTGGTATAATCCTGAGGATCCTTGAATAAATTATTTTTATATTGAAGTTACTAACCATTTATTTCATTATGTAGATCTTTAATATAAAATCGCTCTACTGTACATTCTAAACCTCCTTCTTTCTTTTTATTTATTTTTGTATATTATATGCCTGCTTGATCATTCTGTTCATATTATATGATTGTCCCTGCTTTCACTAGTAGAATAATTGCTTATTGCTGCGGTTTTACCCATACGCAGCAATATATCACGTAAAAAGAAAAGATAAAATATAAAATAAAGATATTGCTGCGGTTTCGGCAAAAAACCGCAGTAATATGGTTTCAACGGGAAAATTTTTGAAAAAAATTTGACTATTTGACCAAATATATTGCTGCGGTTTCCGCCAAGAACCGCAGCAATATATCAAAATAATATTTAAAAAATATTATTTTAATATATTGCTGCGGTTCTTCCCAGAAACCGCAGCAATAGGGTCATTAGGGTTTTTTATATAAGAGAAGGAGTGAGCCTTGAGCGCCGTTTTCATCAGCTCACCCTCGTTCCTCCTCTATCTCTCTGTCACGCTCACCCTCCTCCCTCCTCTATCTCTCTAGATCTCCTTCACTCCCTTTCACTCTCACGATTCTTGCCTCTCTCTCATCCTCATCGTTCTTCATCTTCGTCGTCGTTCCTTATCTGTCGTCGTCATTCTTCATCTTCCGGCGGAATTCGAAAACCTTTTTCAATGGTTCGACACACTTCGTCCTTCAGCCTGAGCCGCCGTCGCTCGCCGCCGCTCGTGGTCTGCGCCTTCAGCCTCGCTCACCGCCGCTCGCCGTCGTTCGCGTCAGCTTCGCTTGCCTTTGTTTCTTCTGTTGCTAGATCTCTGCTTCCTACACGACGTCGTCTTCGCCTTGATCCCTCCAGCAAGCTTTACTTCCCCTGTAATATCTCTCTCTCTCATTTGACTCCGTTCGTGAAGTTGACTTATTTTTTGTTGTTGTTGTTGTTGTGATCTGACCATTTTGTGAACTGGGTTTTCATTAGTTTGATGATCACGAATCTGGGTCATTCATGTTTTTTTATATTATTGGGTTTTGGTTGATTTCTTGTTCAGTTTGTTTCATGGTTGGTGGGTTTTGGTTGATTGATGGAGGTTTTTGTTTTTGCGATTTTGTTAGTATTTGACAATTTTTAGTTGTTTAATGTTAAAGGTTACACATTGTGTGAGTTAAATTCTTAGTGATTTACAAGAATTGTGGAAGTTACATGCTTAAGGTTCATCTCCTAAAGTTGTGTTTACCTGGAATGCTTATGAGTAGTTCTAGTTTGATTTGCTTATTAGATTATCTGATTTTTTTTTATTTTTTTTGTTTGATATTGTAATTCTTTATTTTCATTATTTTTAATTTTTCAAGCCAATGCATGAACTCTATATGTTGTACTAGTTCGTTTTAGTTACTTTTGGTTTAATTGCATTTTAAGGTTGAAAATTGTATGAAGACTTAAATTTTAAAAAAAAAAAATTAAAAAAAAAACGTGCACTTATTGCTGCGGTTTCTACCGAAAACCGCAGCAATAGACCTAATTTTTTATATAAAAAATATACATATTGCTGCGGTTTGTGCCAGGAACCGCAGCAATATATCGGCCTATTGCTGCGGTTTCTACCGAAAACCGCAGCAATATACCTAATTTTTTATATAAAAAATATACATGTTGCTGCGGTTTGTGCCAGGAACCGCAGCAATATATTGGCCTATTGCTGCGGTTTTAAACCGCAGCGCTGCACCCTTAATTGCTGCGCAGCCAAAACCGCCGCAATAGGTCACTTAATGACCGCAGCAATAAGCATTTATTCTACTAGTGTTTATTGCTTTTATCACTCATATGTTATTTATTGCTAATCAAAGACCTAAAGAACTGCTCTAATATTAATCAGATTAATTTGGACAACCTGTTAGGTTCCCTGTAATATTGATTGCCTAATAACATATCACTAAAAAATAGTCTTTTTATGTGTTTCCTGAACCAATTTAGACTAATTATTTTTAGGGTGTTTAAAACGTTATATGATTATTCTTTGGCATAAAATCTGTAATGAATCGATATTTAGTAGAGGCCAACTCTGGGCGAATGTGGTTCATTATGACTATATACGTACCCTCACCCCCGGACTCAATCTTTGGTTCACTTTGACCATCTATGGAGTCATGACGGGGAAATCTATATTGGATAATTTATCCCTACGGTTTTCCCATATCCAATTAGGTTTATGATTCTTCCTAAAAAGAACTGTTGGCGACTTCTTTCAAAATAATTTTCAATAAAACCTTTACAGTGGGGTAGTCAAATCTAATACACGCTCACAACGCGTAGGCGAAATAAAAACACGCCTACAATTTGGCGACTCCACTGGGGAGGATTTTAAAAAATTAATTTTTTTTTAAATGAGTGGGTGAAACTTGAAAAATACGATTCATTCTCCTTTTATGCCTTTGAATAATATACTGTTTTGCATATGCATGGCTACTGTTCAGCCACCATAAGGACAATCAACCTTGCCTCATTAGCACATGTTCTATGTGTGAGGTCACCCCCGGGGGGTTTGCGCTTTGTCCTTCCAAAAAGCTTCCTGAGCGATAGTGTTGGATCTTAGTCATAAGCAAACCTACCCAATCATGGCATTGTTCTCTTGTTCCTGACTTGAGACTGGGGTGTGTCTTACACGTGGCCACCTCTTTAAGTAGGGGTACGAAGCGTGGGATCAATGTCTTAGTCATGGACCCTTTCAGACTGAACCTAAACCTGACCAATAGTTTCAAACATAGAACTGGACTTTAGGTTGGAACTTTTGCATTCATGTTATATGACATTTGCCTGTCATTGCAATTCTTGCCTGTTATTATCCTGTCAATTTGTCATTATTATGCGTCGTTCCTAAAAACCGCGTTTAAACAAAATCATCAATTGGCCAAAACTTCGACTAGATCCCCGAAAAACGTGTCGGGGGAGTA
This sequence comes from Beta corolliflora, assembly GCA_947648045.1. Lineage (NCBI taxonomy): Eukaryota > Viridiplantae > Streptophyta > Magnoliopsida > Caryophyllales > Amaranthaceae > Beta > Beta corolliflora. The sequence goes on along the minus strand of CANSZD010000007.1, from coordinate 1,592,395 downwards.
GTGCGCCAAGCGCATTAAGTTGCGTCTGGCGCATCACTCCCGCGCCAGACGCACGACTGTGCACCGCGTGCAGCAATGCTGCGTGGCACGCAGTCTGTGCATCGCATGCTTTTCCTTGATTTATTCGTCGTAGTGGTCGATCTTATGTTCGGTCCTATGTTCGATCTATCTGCATTCGCGTAATAAAAAATGGTCATTTTAGGAATCCCACCTAGTTCAAAAAACTCAGTCTTTTCATGCAAGGTCGAGTCCGTCCGAAAAAGTGCATCTAAAATGGTCATGTAGAGTTAGAGTATAGAGTCATCATGCATGTCTACCTCTTCCCATTTTCTCCATGTTGTTCAACTAATCTTCCCTATCAATCTTACCTTACTATATTCAATCAATTTCAAAAACTTTTATTTTTCAAAATCAATCCTACACCCATGTCTATTCTACCTTTTTTCAAAAAGTATTTATTAATCATCATCATACACGACATTTACAAAAACATCTTCGAAATTAATCCATCATCTTTTCCTAACAAAAGATAAAAACAAGGGGTTCCTTTCAAAAACGAATTTCGAAAATTCTAAACCCATTCCAAGCATCTTCAATCCAACCCAATCAACCAAATCCAATTCACTTGCATTCATTCTAGGCCCATATGCATTAGAGTCCATTTTGCATTCATATTAGGCCCATCAAAATTTGAGTCCATGCATGCATATTAGGTCCGCTAGCATTAGAGTCCATCTTAGGCCCATATAAGTCTAGTTCAAGTCAAAGGTAGGCCCATGTGCATCTCTATGTGAACCCTAGTCTATGTCAAGCCCAGTCCAAGTCTAATTCCAGTCTATCCCATTCTAAGTCCAATCCTAGTCCAACTCTAATGTCAAGCCCATGTACATCTCCCAGTCCAAGTCAAACCTATGTGTCAATTCATATCCTAGGTCTAGTTTGCATCTCCATGTAAGCCCTAGTCAGTCTTCGGACTATTAAAATTCAGTCTTAGGACTATAAAAGTTCATCCCTTAAAGTCTAGCCTACTTGCTCACCCGTAAGTTCAAGGTCTAGCATTCCTTAAGTTTATAGGCAATTTTTGTATCTAGCCTGCTTGCTCACCCGTAAGTTCAAGGTCTAGCATTCCTTAAGTCTATAGGCAATTTTTTGTGTCTAGCCTGCTTGCTCACCCGTAAGTTCAAGGTATAGCATTCCATAAGTCCATAGGCAATTTTTGTGTCTAGCCTGCTTGCTCACCCGTAAGTTCAAGGTCTAGCATTCCATTAGTCCATAGGCAATTTTTGAGTCTAGCCTGCTTAGTTTAATGTAAGTTTCGAAGTCTAGTTGTCTAGCCTGCTTGCTCACCCGTAAGTTCAAGTTCTAGTTGCCTAGCCTGCTTGCCTTAAGTTAAGAGTTTGGTTTCCCTTATTGTCCAACCTCCTTAAAGTCTAGCCTGCTTACTCACCCGTAAGTTCAAAGTCCAGTCTCTTCTATCATCACCAAAACCCAGTCATGGAGTCCAGTCTGCTTGCATAGTCCAGTCCAGTCAATGTCTGCATCTGCATATAGTTAGGCCCATGTCTCCATCATGGTCAAGTCTATACTAGTCCAAAACCCATAACCATTTCCATTTCCATTTCAAAATTATTTTCCATTTTCATTCCCCATTTCCATTTCCACTTCTCATTTCTCATCTCCATTTCTCATTTCGAAAATATTATTTCTTAAAATTTACGAGGTCCATTCGATTTCTGTTCAGGACGGATCGTGAGATTATAACATGGGAACGTTCGAAAGAGAGGCAACAAGGTCGACCTACTCCCAGACTCGTCAAGCGCATCCTCACTTTTTCAGACGAATCCTCTGACTCTTCTGAAGCATCATCTGAAATGGGAGAAACTAATGAACAACTCAGTGCCATTATGGCTCAACTCACACTGATGAACTCTCGTCTTGAGGAACAAGACAAAGAGATTAAGGCACTGAGGGAGAAGCTAATTGAAGAGGACGAGCAAGGCGACACTCCACCACCATTCAAAACCGACACAGAATTGAGATTCGAAAAACTCGAGCAATTGATCCATTCAATTCCTGCGTTCGAGAGTTAGGCTCATGGTCATGACATTATTGATCCTGAACTAAGGAAAAAGCTCCCTAAAAAGGTAACCTTGGGTGACCACCCAAAATTCAAGGGGGTCGAAGACCCAGATGTCCACTTAAGAGCATTTTCCATATCTATGGCTCTCAAAGGCATGAGCAAGGACCTGTTTGCTTATGTCTTTCCTTTAACCTTGGATGCACATCCATCCAAGTGGTTCAGATCACTGAATAAGGCCAAGTTGAATGACTGGGACTACATCAGAGAAGAGTTCCACAAACAATATGTATACAACACTCAGCTTCCCATTGGTCTTCGTGAGTTGGAGCTAACTAAACAAAACTCCAATGAAGACTTCGTCACCTTCCTTAACAGATGGAGGGATAAAGCTGCACAAATGATTAACATGCCATCTCAAGAGGATCAAGTCTTCCTGGTGATCCGTAACCTGCAGCCTAAGTATGGGGATCATATTAAATTCCAACCCATAGTGTCTTTCACGAAGCTCTATAAGATAGGCTTGCTGATTGAGGAAGAGGTACAAGCCAACAAGAATAAGGCTTCCAACAACAATAACAACTCTTTCAAGAAGAGTAACAATAACCCTTCCAGCTCCAAAAGCAATGACATCAATGTCATAGCTGCTGAAAGGAGAGGTTATTAAAAGCCTCAAAGAACATTCTCACCTTTCGGCATGTCCTTAGAAGAAGCCTTCACCAGACTTCATGCAAAGGGAGCACTTCAGCCTATTGGTCCTACTCCAAATCCTGCTCCCGAAAATAGATCCAAGAGGTGGGATCCTAATGCCTACTGCAAGTACCACCAAGGGAATGGACACCCAACATCTGCGTGTTGGACCTTAAAGAATCACCTGCAGGATATGGTTGAAGATGGTAGATTGCCAATTCCGCCTGCAGCAAAAGTCAGCAATAACAGCAACCCCTTGGGCAGCACCTAAATAACGCCGGGGCTTAGTCATTTAACGCTAGTTTTCTAGGTTGAGTCGGAGAGTCCCTCCCCTAGCTTTTCCATTTCCTTTCTGGTCGAGTCTATGTCATTTAGGACTTTATTTCTAATAAGCCTTGTTCTATTTATTTCTGATTAATAAAATAATTTCATTTTCATTTTCATTGGCCTTCCATCATTTTATATATGCTTCTAACTCAATGATGAAACTCAAATCACCTAAATGAACTTGACTAATAATAATAAAAAAGATTGAAAATAAAAAAAGAGAAAAATAAAAAAAAGAGGACATACTTTGGATTAGGAGTTATTCCCTTCTCCCTTCCATTACCTTTCATAAGCCATCCTCATACAACTAAGGAAAACCAAAAATCCTTTAAACCATCATCTCCATAAACCAAACAATCCCTTCAACATCAAAGCTCCACAGATATCCTTCAAGCCTTCCGATACCCTCAACCAAACTTGTGGGCAAGCCTATTTGAAAGTTTGATGGTTCGTGAGCAGTGGCGGATCCAGGAATCTGGAAATGGTTGGTCACACTCTAGGTAGCACGAAAACGAATATAGGGACGGGTACGGGAATGGAAAACGCTGATGTAACATATTTATATATAGTTTCTAGGTGCATTTAGATTGTATTTTAGAGCATTTAGTTTCATATTTAGGTTCATATTTGCATTATATTTTTAAGTTATGTTATTCTACTCCTATTTGGTATGTTTTCGTGTTTTTGATGAATTTCAGGTATTGAGAACGTATTTGGAGTATGATTATCCAAATTTGAGGATTAGAAGCATTTGGAAGGAAGATACAGTGCATAAGGAACGTTTGAAGTATAATTAATAGGAGTTTGAGCGAAAACAAAGTGGAAAATCATTAGAAGAAATGTGAAAAAGGAGTCATGTCTACACTTCTGATCATAACTTTTGATGTACTTCTGAGAATTGAATAATTCCAGCAGATTTGGAAACTAGACTCGAAGAGCTTTCCAACAATAGGTGGCACGCCCTGAGGAGACTTCTATTCAAGGAGTTATGCCTTTCGGAAGTTCAGACAATTTCTGCTGGAATCTGCTACCGTACGCGCGGATCACTAATTTCGCCTATTTAATGACTATTCGACTTTCCTTATCTTGTAACTTACTTTCCTAGTCATATTAAGTTACTTAATTAATTTTATTTAGATTAGGAACCCTAACTCTTACTTCTCTCTCTGCTCTCTCTCACGTTATTTTATTCATAGTTTTAGTTTTGTTCTTCTTTTTCTCTCTAGCTTTAGTAGCAACCCCTAGTTTTTCATGTTCTTAATTAATTCACGAGTTCTATTCGTTTCTTTCCTTGATTTCTTTAATTATGTTTTCCTTTGTAGACTTAGATTTTATTATTTATTTCATGATTGAGTAGTTTTTATTTGTAGGGTTTGAGAATCATGTTTATATACTATGAATCTTGATTGATGTTTTTGATGGTTTCATTAGTCATTGATATCTCTAATTGATTAGTGTTTTATTGCTAATTTTGCAACCTGATCAATTGTTTGATTAAATCTTGCTAATAAGAGTTAGAATTGAAAGATTGACTTTTAGATTCTTACTTGGAATTAGCAAATATGTTGATTTGAGAGCGTTAAGACCCGACCGTAGGATTAACCCGTGCTTTAGATAGCTGATTAATTGAATTATTGATGATATTTTGATAGGTTTTGAATTATAAACATGGTGAACCATTGCCCTAGATCTTTTTGGTTTGATTTTCCTAGTTTATTAGTTATAACCTTTCATTCTCTTATTTTTTCCCGTACTTAGAAGCTAGATTAAAACGACCATCTCTCTGTGGATTCGACAGCCTATCAAACGCCAAAATCAAAATTTCAAAAATGGGTACGATATGGATTCTGTTGTAGTCTAACATCTACGGCTCTTTTTAAGACACTTGGGCTTATCAGAGCCGTACACGTGTCACCTTAGTTAAAGAGAAGAAATGCCTTGCATCTTTGGGCTACCCTCAGCAGAGTTAAGAGGTCTAAATTCGGCCCAGGGTCGAGCCCAAAGAATGTAAGGTGGTCAAGGAGATTGGTTAATAGATATCCACTAGTCATGATCCGCCACGTGTCATGATTTGATTTCTCACCCAATCGAAGCCACTATTCTAGGGCGGAGTTTTAAGGATAGGTCACAACTTGCTATCACTATAAATACCCCTGAAATCAGGAGAAACATTCATTCAATGCAAACAGTGCAAAGTTACTCTGTAAAACTACTCTCTCACTTTCTCTCTCTATCTCTACTTTCTCTTACAACTCCTGATATCTGACTTAAGCATCGGAGGGGGAACCACCACCCAAACCTCCAGGGTGGGTCCCTTTTTGCAGGTTCGGGAACGAAGCTCAGGCTTGGACTTGGTTGATTCAGACATTGTTGCACAAGTCTCCAAAGAAGAACATCTAAGGGATACTAGTTTACTTGCTCGACAAGAAAGCACCATCTACAACTTACTTGTAGGACAAGGAGACGAAACATTTGGCGCCGTCTGTGGGGAGACGCAACGATGACTGATTGTCAATCGTCCAACCTTGCCAGAAACACGAAGTCTTCGGGTTAATGTCGAAGACACGAGTAGAACACGAGAGACCACCTCGAGGAAGGGATAGACCCCGTCCATCGTCCGGGTTCTTGGACCAAGCCAAAGAACTTTGTCATTCAAGAGAATCTTGAACGTCCGGTGGCTAGCCGCCCATCTAGAGAACGCCTTGAATGATTTCCGGGCAAAGATGGTTGCGATCGTCCGAGAATGCATCAAGAGCAATATGTTGTTTTTCCGCTTAACCTCGAGCCACTGCTAACAATCCACCTCCCCTTAGGGGACGTTCCCAAGACGATCGTCCAGGTCCTAGTCGACCTTGTTCGCCAGGACCCTCTAGGAGAACGGCAAGAGGAAAGCAGCCAGAGGATAATGAACAGCGAAGGAAGATGGACTGGAACCTGGTGGTAAGGACCCAGGACCATGTTCGTCCAAGCGGGCACCGAATGGAAACAGATGCCAGAGAATATCTAGAAGCAAAGAGAGCAGCAGCAATACAACGATCAGCGACAGGTTCTACATCATACCTGAGAGACCCTCCTTTGAGGTTGTCGTCCAGAGGGGAGGGACGAAGTTTAAGTCACTCTCTTGTTCATCCACGACAGAGAAGACAAAGTGGCTCAACCCATGGTCTATAGGCGTCCATTGCTGCGCAAACACGTCGTCCGATCCGGTGTTAAAGGAATATCGTAAGGAGTACATACCCATTGAGGGACGAGATGGGGGCCCTCCCGGATTAACCGGCCCACTCCATTCTCGGCCAGGATAATGGAGGCGCCCCCCTTCCCAAAGGTTAAACTCCCTACTATAGAACCTTTTGATGGAACAACAGATCCCGATGATCACTTATCTGCTTACAAACATCAGATGTACGTCCAAGGAGTAGATGATGATACCTTGTGTAAGAACTTCCCAGCAACTCTGAAGGGAGTAGCTCAGAAGTGGTTTAACAATCTTCCACCCAATTCAGTCAATAATTTCACGGAACTCAGTTTCTTATTCACTAGTCACTTTGTTGCCAACAAGCAAGAACAAAAAACAAGCATGCACCTAGGCAAGGTCGTCCAGGGACCTAAGGAGGCTCTTAGAAGTTTCGTTAAGAGATTCAACCTTGAAGCCCTTCAGATCCAAGATCTTAATGCTGGAGTAGCCTTTGACGCCTTCATTAGGGGTCTAAGGCCAGGAAGCTTTAAGTTTGATCTTCTTAAAAAGAAAATATCCACTCTTGCCGAAGCCTTAAGGGAAGCTGAAGCGTTTATTCACGCTACCGAAGTATGTGCTGAGGCAAAGCATCCCGAGTCTAAGAAGCCTGAAGAGGTTGCTCAGCCAAAGAAGAGCAACCCCAAGAAGGCCGAGACTTGGGCTATAACCTCCACCACCACTTCATCCAGAAGGAGCAAGAGAAAAGAGGCTGAGCCATCCTCATCCAATCCTATTGAATTTAACAAGGACCAATACTCCATTCTCATGGAGATTAAGGATCAATATGAGTTGAAGGCCCCAGCTGAGATGAAAACCCCTTATAGAAATAGAGATAAGAGCAAGTATTGCCACTTCCACAAGGATTGCAGTCACGAAACTAATGAATGTAAGCACCTCAAGAAGGCTTTGGAGGAGCTAGCTCGAAAGGGAAAGATGAACCCCTATATGCCTCAAGGGGGAAGGAAGTTTCAAAGAAAAGACAATTGGCAGACTAAGAAGAAGGAAAGTGAGAGCACAGACGAGGATGTTGTTCTCGTAATTTCTGGAGGGTTTGCTGCTGGAGGACCAACCAATAGAGGACACAAAAACTACCTTAGGGAGCTTGGCTAAGTTTTGTTAGCTGATCAGACAAAGGCTGAGCCCTTCCCAAGGGTGGTAGTTAGTGAGCAAGATCGGGGCAGGTTGAGAACTCCCCATGATGATCCTTTGGTTGTAGAAATGAAAATAGCAAACTTGAGAGTAAGAAGAATTCGATCGACACTTGGAAGCTCGACGGACATCATCGGTCTTCGCTTGTCAGCATTAAAATTTGATGAGAAGAACTTGGTTCCCGTTCACCATCCCATCATAGGGTTTGGGGGAGGAGTCATCCACCCAATGGGAACTGTTACTTTGCCCGTTCGAGTGGGAGAAAAGGATGCCGCTAGAACTTTGTTTATCAAGTTCTTGGTAGTCCGAGATTTGACAGCCTACAATGTCATTCTTGGGCGACCAACTCTGAATCACGTCAAAGCCGTAATAGTTACTCACCTGATGTTGATGAAGTATGAGTGTGATGATGGCAAGATTGGCTCATTATATGGGGACCAGCAGGTGGCTAGGGAGTGTTATCTGACTACCCTCAAGCCGTCATCATGGAAGATATGCAATGAAGATCAGACGCAGGTTACTGGCGAAAGGAAAACGTTTGAAATAGAGAAGGATAAGACGAAGGTGGTTAGCGAGAGGAAAACGTCCGGGATAGTCAAGGACCACTTGGCCTCATTGAAGACGGCCATTGAGAGCCCTCAGACGCCTCTCGCTCCCTCAAGGAAGGCGTCCGAGCATCTTCCCAAAGAAAAAGAGAAAATATGAAATCATCAAGGAAGAGCCTCCCTTGCCTGAAGAAGTGATGGCCATCATGGGACTAGCAATAGAGCGTCCAGAACCAGTCGAGGCCCCAGAAGACGTCTGTCTGGATAAGGCTCGTCCAGAACGAACCTTGAAAATTGGTTCTTCACTCTCTTTGGGCTTAAGAAGCCTCTTAATCAGCTTGCTGAAAGAATTTCAAGACGTGTTTGCCTATTGTGTTGAAGAAATGCCTGGAATTGATCCAGAAGTAGCCGTCCATCGGCTAAATGTTGATCCAAAATTAAAGCCAGTCCGTCAAAAGAAAAGGCATTTGGGGCCGGCTAGGAATCAAGCGGTCGACCAGGAAGTTCAGAAGTTGCTGGAGTCAAAATTCATCAAAGCAACTTATTATCCAGAATGGATAGCAAATGTGGTCATGGTGCCCAAGCCCAATGGCACCTGGAGGATGTGTGTAGACTATACCGATCTCAACAAGGCTTGTCCCAAGGACAGCTTCCCGCTGCCGAAGTTGGATCGTCTGGTGGACTCCACAGCCGGCCACGCTTTACTAAGCTTCATGGACGCCTATTCAGGTTTCCATCAAATTCCCATGTGGCCAGAGGATCAGGACAAAACGTCCTTCATTACTGAAAAAGGACTATATGGCTGGTTGAGAATGCCATTTGGTCTGCGCAATGCTCCGGCCACATTCCAAAGATTGATCAATGCTGTTTTCCCAGTGGCCGCCGGACAAAAGAAGTTTGTGATAGTGGCCGTTGATTACTTCACTAAATGGATAGAGGCAGAGGCCATGCGAGGAATAACATCAAACGACGTCAAGGGCTTCATCTGGAAAAGCATTATAACCCGTTTTGGCATACCACAGTCCATCGTCTTTGATAATGGCCCCCAATTTGAAACACCTAAACTGAAGGAGTGGTTGGCAGAAAGAGAAATAAAAGCACACTTCGCTGCCGTTGCCCACCCACAAGCAAATGGGCAAGTAGAGTCCTTCAACAAGATTCTATCAACTGGAATAAAAAAGAAGCTAGAAAACGCCAAGGGACAATGGGTTGAAGAGCTGTAGTTGGTGTTATGGTCCATCAGAACAACCGCCAAGAACTCTACTGGGGAGACGTCCTTCATGTTAGTCTTTGGCACAGAAGCTGTCTTGCCCATTGAGATTGAGGAACCCACCCTGCGAGTTATGCTGTACTCAGAAGATGCCAACTGGGCTGCATTACGCACGGCTTTGGACCAAGTGCCAGAAGTCAGGGGCAATGCCTTGCTAAGAATGCAATTGTACAAACTGCGTATGGCTCGGGAGTTTAACAAAAGAGTTGTTAGACGACCACTCAAAGTAGGGGATCTTGTCCTTAGAAAGATGGAAGCGGTTGGACGAGCAAAAGAGTTAGGGAAGCTAACACCTAATTGGGAAGGACCTTACATGATTATCCAAGAGCTGCGCAGTGGTACTTTTCGTCTTCAGGATCTGGATGGACGACCAATACAGCGTACTTGGAATTCTGATAATTTGAAAAAGTATCACGTCTAATTCAATTCACCGTCGAATGTCTATGAGGTAGTTTGTAGTTAATCCAAAGTGCCGCGGCACATGTTAGAAAAAAGAATTGTATACATGCATCTTGGCATTCCGTCAAGCAAAATCCATATAATACAATTCCTACTTTCTTATTTCCTTGTTTATTTTCACCAAGTTAACTCACTTTGGGGCATTAAATCAGTTACTCGTCTAAAAGTGACAGTAAACTTGGATAAAAAGAAAAGCGTCACAATTACTCATTTTTATGCCGAACATCACTCCATCGAAGAGACCGGCCAAAGTATAGCACATACAAGGCCGTCAAACTGACAAAACCTCTAGTAAGAGTAACGTCAAAGTCTCTGAGAGAAAGCTGGCCTGAAATAAGTCCTTAGTAAAGGATACTTATCTTCACAAGCACGGCCAGCTAAGTAGCCTAGACCCTAGTAAGGGATCGCTACTTAATGACGAGTGTTGCTCCCTCAAGGAAGCCGGCTAAAACATGCGTTCAGCATATATAACAAGCTCGTCCGATAATTTCAGCAGGCTCGGCCAAAGATGGCCGCTTTCCTTCTTGGCCTTTGGCTCGCCCACCATGTACGGTTGAACTAAGCCCAAGAAGGGGGGGAATGATGAAAATAAGAGGCAAGCAAGTGGCAAAAGTCTTTCATATATATCATGAGTAAAATTTACAAAATAAGATTACTGAAGGACTAAGGCTACAACGGCAGATAACCAAAGAAACTAGAAAAATAAACCTAAAACTAGGCTTCGTCTTCAACATGAGTTTCTTGGTTGTCCTCGGGCTCCTCATCTTCGGCTGAAGCCTCGTCGCCTGACTCTATAAACTCCGGAGGTTCCTCAGCACAGACCATGGCCCTATGGGCACTCTGTTGGTATTCCAGGCGACGGACAAAGCTCGGGACCTCCTCGGCTTCAGCCAGCATTTCGAAGGCCTTGACGGCCCAACCCTTGGACGTTTCTAAAACATGTTCAAGGCCCTTTTTGGCATCGTCAAAGGTTTGGGAAACCGTCTTTTCCAGACGAGCGTTTCTCGCCCTTAGAAGAATATTCTCCCTTCTCAGCTAAGCAGCAACAAGAAGGGCGACGTCTCTCTCACCCTTAAGATCAGTAGAGAGAGTGTTGATGATCATCTTCAGATGGTCTCTCTCCTTGTACTGATCATTGATGGTAACAAGATATTTCTTGTTCTTGGATTCAAGTTCTGCCGACCTTTTCTCCAATGCATCGAGTGACTGACGATGGAGAGTATTCGCCATCTCAATGTCATGAATGGCCTTGTCGCCGGCCGTTGTAGCAAGATGGACGAGGTTCTTGTTCTCTTTTCTGAGCTCCCTCGCCCATTCTTCAGTTAGCATGCTGCGAGCCAGAAGCTGGAACAATGAAAACAAATCAAGTTATTAGACGAGTGAAAGAACCAAAATTTGTATCAAGTATAAAATAAAGCAGGCTAAAAGCAATACCTCGGTAGCAAGCTGAGACATGTAGCCCACATGCCCAGCAGACGCCCCCCTTAATCCCTGAATGTAGGATTCAGGGTAGCACTTGAAGAGCTCCTGCTTAAATCGCTCCTTCTCCAGCTTCGACATTTTGGCGAAAGCAGGAGAAGACTCCTCGTCCGAATCAGCGAGGGGAGGAGTTGGGGGAATAGCAGGGCCTTTGCCCTTATCTGAAAGAGGGGAGAGTCAGTTATCTTGATAGGAAAGACGATGGCTTGTCTATTGGACGGACTCATGGACCGTCCACCGACCCGCACCGTCCTAACTATATTGGGGTAATACGACTCACCGGACGAAATAGATGCCGTCCTAACAGCTAAGGGCATCTGTGGCACCAGCTTAGCCACCGAGCCGCTGAACCCTGGATAGTTCTCAGCCGCAGCTCCAGATTCTGGTGCAACTAGAGCCAAGGCTGACTCCGGTTTGACCTCAGTAGAGTCGGCCGGCAACACGCTTAGCGGAACAGCCGCATGAGCACCCTCTCCCTCCTCAGCCGGGGCAACAGCCGAAGGCTCCTTTTTAGGAACCTTGGCTGGTGGGGGAGGCATACTTCTCTCCCCAACCTCGCCAGTTGGAGTCGTCTTATCTGCCTTCTTCCTTGTGAAGCCCTTAGGCTTCTTCGCTGAAGGCTGGTCAGCGGCTGTAGTTGGCCTCTTTTTGGACGAGGACGATTTCCCAGGTGGAAGTTTGTTGGTAAGAGCATTTTTCTGAAAAAAGTAAACAAGTCATCAAATTGGTCGTCCTAGGAACAAAAGTTATAACTGCTATTACAAAGACTTCGTCGGAAAGAAGAAATGAAAGATGATTTGCAAATATGCAGACGAGTATGGCCCAAGAAGGTGACCGTTCAAATATAGACGTTCTATGGAAGACTCTCGTCCAAAAAATTGTGCAACTCCAGACGAGTAGGGCGCCAAGAAGGTGCCCGTCCAAGTCTGGACGTTCTCATACTTTTGGTGGCCCTCGTCCAAAAAATTGTGCAACTCCAGACGAGAAGGGCGCCAAGAAGGTGCCCGTCCAAGTCTGGACGTTCGCATACTTTTGGTGGCCCTCGTCCAAAAATTCGATGCCAATTTCGGACGAGTATGACGCCAAGAAGGTGACCGTCTTAGTCTGGACGATCTCCTTCTTTGGGTGACCCTTGTCCGAAAATTGGATGCCAATTTCGGACGAGTATGGCGCCAAGAAGGTGACCGTCCAAGTCTGGACGATCTCCTTCTTTGGGAGACCCTCGTCCGAAAATTGGATGCCAATTTCGGACGAGTATGGCACCAAGAAGGTGACCGTCCAAGTCTGGACGATCTCCTTCTTTGGGTGACCCTCGTCCGAAAATTGGATGCCAATTTCGGACAAATATGGCGCCAAGAAGGTGACCGCCCAATTCTGGACGCTCTCCTTCCTTGGGCGACCCTCGTCCGAAAATTGTATGCCAACTTCGGACGAGTTTGGCGCCAAGAAGGTGACCGTCCAAGTCTGGACGCTCTCCTTCCTTGGGCGACCCTCGTCCGAAAATTGTATGCCAACTTCGGACGAGTTTGGCACCAAGAAGGTGACCGTCCAAGTCTGGACGTTCTCCTTCTTTGGGTGACCCTCGTCCAAAAATTGGATGCCAATTTCGGACGAGCTCATATGATCCTCGGCAAAAAAAAAAAAAAAAAAAATTTATTATTACCAATGTTTCTGCCCTCTTCTCGGCACTGCTCTTTGCATACTCCTTCCAAAGGTTGGCGGTAAATTGGGACATGCTGATCTCCCCCGTCCAAGATGCTTCGAGGCGTTGTCTGGCCGAGTCTGCAAAGAACAAAAATGTGTTCGTCAAATGGACTATAGACGAAGAGTTTTACTTGGATAATTTTAAATATATACCTTTATCATCGGCCAACCGCAAGCCGGCGGCAACCAAGAAGTCGTCTTGGTAAAACATTTCCTTAAAAGGTATCCAGTTGGATGGTCCTTTAAAAGAACGTTGGCCGGGCCTGGAGTACTCTTTTGTTCTGAAGTACTCCACAACTTCTTCATCGAAATTGTCCTCCAATTCCAGCCAGGACTGCTTCCGTCCCGTATTCGTGACGGACCGGTTATAGAATCTATAGCTCTCAGTAGCCGAATCATTGGCCGCCTTTAAAAAGATGAAGTCGGCTTTCCATTCATGCATTTTCGAAGGCTTCCCCCAAGCCGTCAGGAAGCCAGGACGGTTGCAGATACTGAGCCATGTCCCGTCCACGGCCCCGGGTACCTTGGCCGCATAGTGGATGTGGGTAAAGGCCTGAAGAGAAAGGGCTAGGCCGCGCAGCTCGCAGACGGCGATAAACGTCAGGACGTTGTGCCAAGCGTTCGGAGCCAGCTGATTATGGCCGATGTGGTAGTGCTGTAGCACTTGTTCTATGAAGTCATGGAGGGGAAACCTCAATCCAGCGTCTAAGGCTAGTTTATAGACAGCGAAATGGTTCCTAGGAGCGCTCAGGATCGTCGTGTCTTTGTTAGGAATGACAAAGGAAAAGCCCGGCATGGGCATGAAAGACGATAAGTAATTAGGGTCTGGTCCTAGTTTCTCTAACCACTTACGGTTGACCAAAATGAAACCTGGATCAGAAAGGGGACCTAAACGTCTTCTAATCTCCGACGAGGTAGTAGAGGCCTCGTCTGATTCTTCTGCAGCTTCAGAGTTGCTACCGTTATTGCCTTCGCCGATCTCCACCATCTCGGCGTCCCTACCAGAAGTACTGGTTTCAGGGTTCATTTCGGAGTCTTCTGCCTCATGGTCAAAAGGAGGCCTGTCCAAAGACTGAGCACTTTGGACCTCTCTTGCCTCATCGGGCACCCGTCCAGTGGATTCCTCCATGTCCGAGCTATTTGACGGGATTATTGCTTTTCGTCTTAGACGGGTCGTTTGCTTGACGCGCGCCAGATTACCCTGCACAGGTAAAGACTGGGTCGTCTGACTTTCTCGGCCAAAACTGTGAAAATATATATACTCAGCCAAAAGAGGCCCAACTCTAGAATGTGCCGAAGAAGAAGTATCGGTTTTAGGGTCAAGACAAGCTCTTGGTCGGCTAAGATTATTTGACGAAGATGATTCCATTTTATTGATTTTTTAAGAAAAAATAAAGAATAAAGAATGAAGAGTTCAAAAAAACGATACCTGCTAAGAACGTCTGGGCGATTCGGTGAAGAATGCTGAAGCTGGACGATCTATCTCTCTCTCTCTAGAAAATTCTCAGAGTTTCTCTCTCTAGACAAATTTGTTCGAAGTGCTAAATGATTCAATGTCTTCGCTCCAAGGTTATTTATAGAGGAATAAGAAACCTGTGGAACCGGTCAAGAATGACCGAAAAAATAATACAACGGTCGAATATGACCGGTAGAGCCCAGAAGAAGGCGCACCACTTTACCTGGATTTGAACTACCTTGAGGGTAAAAGGGCCTTAACCGTCAGATGCGCCAACAGTAAAAGCCCTTTTAGGGGCAAATGTTGTAGTCTAACATCTACGGCTCTTTTTAAGACACTTGGGCTTATCAGAGCCGTACACGTGTCACCTTAGTTAAAGAGAAGAAATGCCTTGCATCTTTGGGCTACCCTCAGCAGAGTTAAAAGGTCTAAATTCGCCCAAGGTCGAGCCCAAAGAATGTAAGGTGGTGAAGGAGATTGGTTAATAGATATCCACTAGTCATGATCCGCCACGTGTCATGATTTGATTTCTCACCCAATCAGAAGCCACTATTCTAGGGCAGGTTTTAAGGATAGCTGTCAACTTGCTATCACTATAAATACCCCTGAAATCAGGAGAAACATTCATTCAATGCAAACAGTGTAAAGTTACTCTGTAAAACTACTCTCTCACTTTCTCTCTCTATCTCTACTTTCTCTTACAACTCCTGATATCTGACTTAAGCATCGGAGGGGGAACCATCACCCAAACCTCCAGGGTGGGTCCCTTTTTGCAGGTTCGGGAACGAAGCTCAGGCTTGGACTTGGTTGATTCAGACATTGTTGCACAAGTCTCCAAAGAAGAACATCTAAGGGATACTAGTTTACTTGCTCGACAAGAAAGCACCATCTACAGCTTACTTGTAGGACAAGGAGACGAAACAGATTCGGCTAAAAGAAAAAATAATTTAAATAAATAAAAATCATTACATAAGTACTTCAAAATACAAAAAAGAACAACAACAACTAAGTTTAATGTTTCTAAAATGAAAAATAAACACATAAATCAAAACAGAAAAAAACAGAACTCAGTGCATCTTAAGAAAAAAAAAAGACAAAAAAGGACATTCAACACAACACTAACTATCTCTTGAAGTTGCGCGAGATTGCTAAAACGTGCGTAATCTGAACAGCCACTGTTTAACACGAAATAGTGACCAAAAACTTTCCTCAAGTATCACACTAGTAGTCTAGTATATGTAAACTTAAGCATATTTCTTGAAAATGCGCAAAACTTAATACCATGATAGTATACTCCTATTAACCAATTTCCAACAACAAAATTAGCAATCTGTTTCTTCAAGAATAAATACACCCACTGGCTATCCGAATTCACCCATTTATTTTTTCTATTTTAAGAACGAATAATTTTGAAAAGTCAAAATAACACAAAGTTTCTCCGAGAAACTAATATAAAAAGTACTTCAATATTACTAATAATAACATGTAAATGCGAATAATGGTGGGATTTAACATAATTATAGAAAACAATCATACAATAATCTAAAAAAAAACCATAGCCTCATCCTCTTCCTCCTCAAAAAACCCTAATCCTTTTCTTCTAATTTGGGGTTGTCATCATCCTTTCGATGGTGGTAAGCTCCCGATTCTTCTTTTTTCTTCTAGTTTTCATTGTTTTTGTTATTAATAATCTTTCATTTTCTCTTTTTGAGAGTTTTCAACCCAATTTTTGGGTTCTTTCTCTCCTTTCATGGGAGTTTGGAATTTGGTTTTATTCTCTTTCCACATGGAAGTTTAAAAATTGGTATAAGAAATTGTTCATATTGGTTGAAATTCAAGACTATCAACATCGAAGTATTGGAAATTCGGATGCGGTCAACATGGTTAAATCAAGAATTTTCTTCCCAAACTATGTCAGAATGATAGACTTCCCCATCAATAGCTGCCTCATTCAGCAAATATAAGGGGGTTGCGCTGTATTGCTCGATCTGGTTCATTGTAGTTTCTTTGAAGACGAATTTGATTTGATCTTGTCTGATTATATCTTTGTTTTTCTTTAATACTTATTGTAGATGCCGTTTGGTATATATTCACTTAATGAAATTTCTCTTTCAAAAAAAAATCATACAATAATCTTATGACCAATTGAGCATAAGTAACAATTCACTTGAAAAAAATTAATCTTCAAGAAAACAAAATAAAGAATTATAATATAATCTCATATCAGTAAATAAAAATAATCCCCACATATTTAGCAGAAGAAAGACCGAAATGACAAACATTCTTACAAATTAAACCCCCAAACAACACCATAAAACCGACAAAAGAAACCCATAAATTAAAACCCACACACAAAGAAAGAAACCCATAAAACCCAAAAAAAAAATCAAAAAAACCCACCAAAAAAACCCATAAAGTAAAAAAAAAAACCCCAAAAGATAATGATTGACAAAAAATGTAATAATCATAACCTAATCCATTTTAATTTCTTGCAATAAATAAAGAAAAAAACCCCAGAAAATATAGAAAGAGGAGAGAGAAAATGTGGATATTAGGATCCACATCATCCTCTTCATCGTTATCATCATCACCAGACAGTGGCGGATTTACAGGGGGTACAGTGGGTACAGCTGCACCCCCATTCCTAAAAATAAAAATGAAGAAGATAAAAGCCAAGGAAATAAATTAAAAAGTTAAATCTGATTTTTTCTGATTCTGCACGCTCAAATAGTCAAATGTACCATATGTTTTTCCCTTTCTCCTCTCTTTCTCTTTCCTCTGTCAAAAGTACAAAATAATTAATTTTTTCACCTCTGTCAGTATACCTTAATTTTTACTTTGACTTGTTGTTCACACCTTACAGTAACGTTTTGTTTTCTTCTCATTCACTTTCCTCTCATATTCAGTCTTTCATCCCCTCTTTTCTTACCTTATTTCCATAGACAAATTTTGTAGTACACTTAAAAAAAATAACATTTAATTTAAACAAATTTATTAATCGGTT